>CM042082.1:25677145-26927145 GCA_023509865.1 Trypoxylus dichotomus | reverse complement strand
ATAGTGGATCCGATCAACAACGTTTTAAAAATGAAAACAATAAAATTGGAATATAACTTCGTTCTTTTACTTATCTCTAATATGTATATTTATATAATATATTCTATATTTATTTATATTTATATATATATGTATACACGAAAAATATCATTTTTTTATTCCACATTTTTTTTTATTAAGCTGAGAGATGATGCAGTAAGATTTAGTTGGGATGTTCGATAATGTAACATTCTTTTCACCATTATAACCTTACCATTGGATATAAAATATTACCTTACCAAATATAGTTCGTATGCCTTTACATTGCGCAAAATTATGCCAATTAATATAAATGATTTACATACTAAAAAAAAAGAAAACCGAAGACAGGTGAATGTTTTAAATCAACAACAGCTTATTGTTTTTTTTATTTTTACCAACTATTTAAAACAAAATCTTTTTGTTACGCCAAACAATATTTTAATTTTTTCTACTACAATGATAAAAATTTAATATTCTACCAATGACATGAACGATAATCAATAAGGAAACACCAGAGAAAGCCTTTGGAACTGGATATAAACTACTGCGTAGTAAAAAAATTAATTATGAAAAAAAAGATTATTACATATCCAATGAAAGCTATCAGAAGTTTGTACTCTAAAAGGCAATAATGGAAAAACTAGGGCTAGATACGAAAGTTAAAATAAAGCTATATACTGGGAAAATAATAAATTGAAAAGTTTAAAGTCATCACAAGGACTATGCGATTATTCAAAATTGCATAATTGGTTCACATTGTATTTGCTGTACAAGCAGTCAGTATTGTGTTTCTGTATGTAACAACACTAACCCACATAATTTAACACTTAAAACTATTAAAGTAAGTGTGTTGTTTATTGTGGAGGTTATAAGGTGCATTGATACTGATATCTACTAAGAAGTTTACAATGGTTACTGCCAGAAAGATGGCAGTAGGGACAGTGACAATAGGTGCGGCTGTAGTATTACTTGTGCCTAAGAAAAAGTCGTAGGCATGCCCGTGGTTAAAAAAAGGAGATGGCAACGGAAATTTGAACCTCATTTAAGAGAATTAAATTCACTCCGTTTGTTTTGATTTGCACTATTGAGTTCTAGCCGTACTATACGTTGACGGGTCATGTATACAATAAATGTCAATAAAACATATAGCAACACTGCACTGGAATTAGTAAATCTTCCTATACAACATACTCTAACATGTGAAATATCCTCTCTGTGAGGGAATTGCGCAATCTGAGTACTAATTTTCACGCAATTTTTTGTTCAAATATGAATTGAATCTCACTAGAGTTAAATGCTATTGGAGTCGGAACGAAATAAACCTACTCAGAATAAGCAAGGTAAACACGTTGCACAAGATATATGCACCAGGACCAATGAGTGTTTGATTGGTCCTATTTGTGTTTGAGTATAATTTTCTAATAAACATCTATTTCTGCGCAGGTCTCATGAGATTTTGCCTAAAATTTAATCTTTTATTTAAGCACCTTAAGTCGTATACCAGTTTTTATTAAATCAGCTGCAAAATGCTGGGTAAAAAAATAACTTTAAAATTGACTTTTAAAATGATTTATTAACATTATTGATTCCATTACAACTTATGCAGAATAAAAATAATATTTTGCCAATTGTTGTTAACACAATTTTCGGTGATAGAACCTAAGGTGCTTAAATAAAAGACTAACATCGTTTAATTATATAACAAGGCAGTTTTAAAAAGAAATACATATAACAGCTAAGAAAGTCTCCATTTCATAATCCTCTATTATCCCTAAACATTTGTAGGGGGATGTATAAAAGGAAGGCAATTCAATTGTTATGCATACATGGTGAGATATGATGGAAAAATATTGGTACGGGATATTGAAAAGAACAGATAAATATAATTAAATAAAAAAGTTGGAGGAAAGAAAAGGTGAAATATTGAATAAAATGACGAATTTATTAACCCATTACCGCCCACTATACTGATTTGGGTAGACCCCAACTTCCTTCCTCACATCGCAATGTGTTGACAAATTTCTACAAATTTATGACGTACACTATTGGCAAGTAACTTGTAATTTTAAGGATTTCTCATAGACTGTACGGGAACTGATCCCTTTGCTCCGTCCTTGACCCGTTTATAAACCAAAACAATTATTTATCTTCACGTAGTGTTATATGCTACCATATATAGGCTAACGCTACAAACGTACAAGTCTGAACCTGTTAAAGCATGCCTACAGTAGACACGCGTGGTCGAGAGAGTCACATATCAGTATCAAAATGGATTGTGTCGAGCAACAGGCGGTAATTACCTCAGAGATGACATCTCAAATTGATCAAGATTTGGTGGATATATATTAGGGGCATCTGCAGTATCTTAAAGGTGGTGTCGTAAATTTATATATGGTAGACAGTTGTATATAGGCGAACATGTGCTTACAATCATCAATACCCAAGAAACCGTTAAAAAGGTCCAAGATCTTGTGCTGTAAGATCGACCTCATACTATATGGAATAGAATTATTGCCATGAACATGAAAAAAAAATATCTACACAAGCAAACTCGAAAAGACGTTCGCAGTCATCTTTCAACGCGATACAGACACGACAAAGAAAATCTTTTTGTAAGATTTGTGGCAATGGATGAGTTCTAGATCCATCATTATGGTGTAGAAATCAAAATACAGAGTAAGGAGTGGCCAGATCGAGGTTCAATACCACAAAGAAAATTCAGGATGCAACCTTCAGCAAGCAAGGCTATACTATCCGTATTTTAGGATGCTAATGGCGAGATTTTAGCAGATTTCCTGCAGAAAGTGCTTACAATTACAGGTGCTTATTATGCCAACGTAATTCCTAAATTACATGACGTCATAAAAAGAAAAACATTGGGGGGAGTTGCGCAAAGTATTAGGAAACGCACCTAGTCTCAACTCCGCCATTGCCACAGTTGCAATAGTTCCAGCAGGCTTCGAGTTAGTTGAATATCTACCATATTCGCCAGATTTGGCTCCATCAAATAATGATATAATATGTGAGGGTAAATCAGTGGTTTGCAGAGGTTGAGCAATCTTTTTTCGAGAGGGATTAGAAATGTTAAAACATCGATAGGAGAAATGTGTTAACCTTAATGGAGACTATCCTGAAAAATAAAAGTAAAATATTTATCCATCCTGGTATGTCACAAGTATCGTGGTCTGTAATTGTGTAAACAAATAGTGATACCTACACATTCTGTACATGGGATCGTTAATGTTCAAATATTTCTCTTGAAGTGGTGAATTATTTTTCAGATTAGTTTATTGGTTCGTAATACCATTATCAAAACAAGATTTGAAAAATGTTATTGCACTCATTTAAGTACATTGGAAACACGTTTTTTCAGGAACTTCTTCAACATAGACTCTGAATTCAAACCAATAGCCCCTAAACGTCTTTATGCAAATGTTTCGAAACGTTGAGAGAAACAATCGAAGAAGTTCTTTCATCAAAACATAAGTTAGAGATGATGTCGGTGTTAACAATATGGGTATTTCCGATTTTTCCCAAGATTTCCCTGCAGAAGTTCAGAAGAACCTTGAATTTTTCTCCGATGATGAAATTTCATTATTTGAAGTAGTTACCAGAAGAAAAGCTGGGGAAAATGACAACGAAAATGATGGTGTTCCGTTATTATGACTATTCCTTAAGAAAACTAGAACTTCGAAAAGTAAAAATAGTGACAAAAAAGAGTCTCAGTAGACTAAGGAGTGTGAAGATATCAGTGTAAATTGTAAAAATAAGGGCTACGAAGCAAAACTCAAGGTTGTTTAAAGGTAAAGTGGTAAAATTGATCGCTGAGCAATCAAACCTTTATGCGTCACAAAAAATATATCTATAGTTTTTTGTGGTAAGGGCAAATGAATATTTTTAGAGGCCTTGTTTTTTGGTCACTACAAATTACCCCTTGAACCAATGTATTGGAGCGTTGATGAAAACGTTTCCGTGCATTTTGTAACTTCCAGCAGATAAATTTCAAGAAATAAAAAAGTGCATACACTTTTCCAACAACACTAAACTTACGAAGTCTAGTAAGACATACAAGCTGTGACCAATCACGGACCTGCTCAATATAAATTTTCGTCAGCGGGCAATTTTTCCCACGAACCTTTCTATAGACAAAGCAACGATGAAACACTTAGTATATCATTCCGGTAAGTATTTCTTAAAGGGGAAACCAGTAAAATTTAGATTCAAGGACTGGATGTTTTGCAGTCCCAATGGATATGGTTACAATTATGATCTATACTGTGGAGAAACACAAAGGGACAACGAGGTAGGATATAAGTTTATCATTACGCTCTAAATTAACTTTAGCTTAATTAAAGCTGTTCGAAAAAAATGTCTGCTATCGTCGGTAAAGAATATACAAAAAAGTGGAGCATAGTACTTCTTGGCAGATATATGAAGAAAAAGATTATTCTCTGTATGCTGTGTGCTTCAATCACATTTGTTTGCCAATTACAATTCATCAACAGATGGCGTGGTCAAATAATAAATTATAATGGTGGTTGTCTCTTTCTACTCATTCGCTAAATGTTGAAATTGTAATTGCGTGGAGATTACATTTACTGGCATATAATAGATACAAGAGACTTCTTGAGGAAGTTGCTCTTCATTCATTCAAGGGCTTTTTTTCTTCTTTGCCAAGAAGTATTGTCGAAGATCATTTTCCAAAAAATATATAATAGAAAAGCAACTAAGATGTCGGCCAATGTCACCCTCGAGCAAGATGGAGTTGCTTAAAGTGTAAGGTCACAATTAAATAATATTCATTTGTAATTTTTAAAATACTACAAGACGAATGTCATGCGATATACAACTTGTATGCTTCTTTACCGAAAAAATTCTACTATTCTTTATAGTTTCCGTTTCTTATACCTTGAATATACACCAAAACACTTAAAACCAATTATGTACAGTCGTGATGGTTGTAAATATAATTGCATTCTATACCTTGGACTGTGGTACTGACTGAAATCATGGCATCGGAGAGGTTCGAGAACTACCTCAAACTTGACCAGAAAAAATCTAAGAAAAACTTTTTGACCACCTGGTAAACATGTGATCATTGCTTCGGATTTTTTCAAAGTATTTTGATCCTTTCACCATTTTATTTTTTAATCATTTTTCCGTGAATTCTTGTATGCATTTTATTTTTCGTAACAATCTGTAGTATAATTACCCCTAACAGTTGCCAATTAAAGCAAAAAGCATAACAATCAAGGAAATATATGGGAGGTAATGGGTTAAAACATTGGAAGAGACCATTAATATAGAAATTTGATTGTTTAAATTTTTGAGAACGTTCAAGAATTGATATCGAAAAGAACAAATAATACATAAGAATGCAGCAATTAATTTAAAACTTTCACCTTCAATATTTTGGAATTTTATATAATTTTCTTCTAGTACGTATTATTATACATCCAACAACAAAGTTATTAAAAAAAAAAAAAAACTGCAACAATATCAAAACATCCCTGTATACACGCCCTTTTTTTAACATACAAAACAAATTACCCTGAATATAGCGAACTAAGCAATGTTTAAAGTCGAAATGCATCATCTACACTCCGTTTAAATTAAAACAAAAAAAAAACATTTAAAACACTTAGCGATCTTCTTTCTTTTTGTTGGTGCGAAACATTGAATTATATTACAGTATCGTTCATTAATTACCTTCTTAATTTCGGAACGTCTATTATACAATCAATTCTTTCTTCAATTATTATTGTAACAGCATTTTTCCTAGCGTTTGCATATTATAGTACAATAATTAGTGTTACGTGTGTACACTTTTTTTTGCTTTTTTTTTTGTTTTAAAGAAGTGTTCGCAAAAAGACACGAATATAATCACTTTATTTTAATTTTTTTTGTTGGTTTCTTTTTTATTTTTTTCGCTTGATTGAAAGTTTGTTTAGTTTTTAAATAGAAGAGCTGTTGAAAATGATCACTGTATATTTATTTATAATCGTAATAAATTTATTTATTGATATTTAAAGAAAATGTAAACGAATACTAACTTTAAGCATTTTTATACACATTTTCGCAGATTCACACACACACTCTCGATTTAACGCTTTTTTTTTACAAATACATCTTTAAATGGAAGCACATAGAAAAGAGGAAGTTATTATTTTAAGCGGTTTTGGTTCTCGGTGCATGTTTAGTATATTTAAAATATATATCTTATATTGATGTTTTTACTTGATATTCTTTATTAGCAAACTTTAATGCCTGATAGTTTTATGTTTTACGTTTAAAATACTCATTAGAAGCTCAATATTTTTTCCAATACGATTTATTCTTTTCTAATAAAATGCAACGCAATATTTTCCATAAATTATAGAACACACAAACTTATGTGTACTTGTTATGGTGCGGTCTATTGCAGCATATGGAATTGAATGAGTCGGTATATACGGGAAACTATTTTGACTAATACGGTTTCTATTAACCACCGACTAGCGGTGTGTAATTTAAATGTTTTACAACAGAAAGATTTAATTAACAAGAAAATTGCGAAGAGGTTACAGTTAATGCACATAAATTTAATCAAGATGATAGATTAATAAAATAATAGATATACAACTTTGCTTCCGCTGTTCTACAATAGATGATTCACAAATACCCAAGCTTACTTGGTCAATACTACCCTACTGAAACGTTATTATTTTCTGCTTCAATATGAAGAAATCTGCGACCGAGGTTCATCGAATGCCATAGTCTCTTATGACGAGACCACTATTAGTGAAAGAACGTGTTGTTAGTGGTTTTAACGCTCCAAAAACGATGATTTTTTACGTCAAAGACTGGCATGACAAGGAAAAGAGAAGGTTCTCACAGATACTTCATGAAAACTCGTGCCAAGCGCAAGAAGAATTGGCAGCAACATTAGGAGTGACTCAACAAGCAATTTCAAAACCATGGGAATATTCAGAGGATGTCGTACGAGTTAAAGTCGTGAGATGTTGAACGGAAGGTATTTCTGCATCGGGTTCATTACGATAACCGCAAGCGCAGAAAATTATGGCGACCTTCCAGGCCAAACCAAATATTCACAGCTCTAAGCTCATGCTCTTGGTGGGACCGGCTCGGCGTAGTGTATTAAAACCGACTGAAACAATCACAGGCACTCTGCATCGAAAAAAATTAATGCGTTTGAGTCGAACATTGAAGGAACAACGATCGCAATACGAGAAAAGAGACGCTCGGCGTTATGTAGCTTGAAAACGCTGAAATGGGAAGTCCTACCCGACCCGCTTTATTCTCCAGACATTCGGATTATTACTTGCTTTGATCAATACCATGCGGTCTCGCTGACTAACACTTGAGTTCTTATGAGAAAGTAAACAATTGGACCGATCGGTAGATCACCTCAAAAAAGATGGGAGAAAGTAGTGGCCAGCGATGGACAATATTTCGAATCCTAGCTGTATAACTAGTTTTTATAAAATAATAAAACCTCGAATGACAGAAACAAAGTTGTACACCTAGTAATAGTTCCCATGGTAACTTATTTTCTCTTACTTTACCGAGTTATGGGAAAATTATTAAAGAAAATACACAATAGGTGTTTTTCAACTAAATCATGACTCACCCTGTATAAATTAGACGGACTTGAAATACCTGTTATTTCTGAACTAACCATGTATACTCCAAATAACTTTATTCTGTACATTATGGCTAAAATGTTAAAAATGCTAGTTCAACTCACTTGTCGAATAAAATCAACATAATTTAAAACCATATTCGTACTATGTTTTTTGTAGCGGCTAAAATAATGACAATAACTAAGATAGTTATTGCACGTGCTTACTTAATGCGAATCATATAAAAGCATAAAAAAAACGTTCTCAGTTAAAAGGAAATTGCAATAGAAACTTTTTTATACGAGTTAAAAAAGAATTATTACATTAAATCTGTTTTAAAACAGCGAAAATGGTGAAAATATATAAAGCGTATAATAATCGTAAAAGGTGGCTTCGGATATGCATAACGATAAAAAGCAAAAGGCAAAACTGTTATCCAGAGTATACAACGGTGTAATTAACTGTTTATCGCATTAAAAAGAACCAACACCGCTTAAAAAGAGAATAAGAGACAGAAGTAAATCTACAAGCAATAGAAAGATATAAAATTAAAGTTGGAAAAAAGTAATAAGATAAAATGAAATAAATAAAAGCTCTCCTACAGAAAGAAACTTGTACGAAAGGTCCACTATCAAACATCAGTCACTCAACGATATCGTCTATTAGATACATCTTCAGTTCACCTGTCGCAATATTTCTAACTTTTATCATGTTTATTTTGTTTAAATAGCAGCTTAAGAACAAAGCTTTAGTATTTTTTTTGATCCCGATTTCATCTTTCTTTTTTTCTTTTCGATAGTTTCTTACACCATCATCTAACGGTTTTCGAATTGTCTCCTTCTAGTTTTCGAAATTTACACATCGAGGAAATACGATACCATTTTGCACACGTAAAGAACAATTTTTCTTTTAACATATATATTTATAATATATTCATTTTGGGTGAGTACCTTCTTCGTATTTTCTCCTTTTTATTGGGTCCGATTTGATTTCTTCTTTACTTTTAACACTTATTAACAAACACTGTAGTACTAGTAGTAGTAATAGTAGATTGTTCGAATTTAAATAAACAAAACTAACTTGACTAGCTCAGTCCTCTTTTTTTTTTCGCTTCAGGGTTTGTTCACACCTCGCTGTTCGGTATTGCAAGGGTGTAAATACATAACCCGTAGATCACATTTATAACTCATCCGTATAGTATTTAACAGTCCCATTAGTCTCTCGAATAATATCTTCCCAGGCTGAAAGAAAATAAAAAGATATGCATTAGAATTATTTGCAGATATTTAAACAGTTGGATTGCCTATTGACAAAAAAGAACATTCAGAAAAACTATTTTACAATATACGAGGGTTGCTACTTATGTAATAATAAATAAAATAAATAAAAATAAATATTTGTGTGAAATTGATAACACCGCATCTTGGTTTTGGTAACTTTAAGTAGATAGAAACCAACTTCTACCTACATTAGTTACTTAAAGTTGAACCAAAATTTTGGCATGGTAGATCTTGGTGAAGTCAAGTCGTTTCTGGGATTAAAAATTGACCGCGATAGAAGAAGAAGAAGAAAAATACACCAGTCAGCTTACATTCAACAATTGTTACTGAAATTTCAAATGTAAAATTGCAAGGAGATAAACACTCCTATTGAAAGGAATTTGAAATTGAATAAAGCAAAATCTGAAGGCGAGAAAACTGACGAACCCTAACGCCTACTTTCTAAATAAATCTGTTAAAGAAATTTCATTAATTATTTGATTTCGCATTAAATATAATATTTAATTTAATCGTTTTTTTTTTTGTAAAATGTCAAATGTATAACTACACTAGGGTGACAGAATAAAATAGACACCAGGTAAAGCGGTATAAATATGTAAACAGCTAAATTCTAAGAACGAATTAAGAACTATCTCTTAGGGTCATTAGGGTAGGGGTAGATGTATCGGAAGGAATTCGTCATAGTTTAGTATCGTTACAACTATGCCTCGCTTACAAGGTTCGAGTGATATTAGCGACTTCACCCGGGGTCGCATCGTTGGCCAGACTGAACGCGGCGCTTCGCAACGTGAAATAAGTAAGTTAGCCGTGTGATTACACAATTTAAACGCAAGGAAAAAACAACAGTGGAGCCGAGACCAGGTCGTGCCGGACGTTCTGAAAGACGGTGCTTGTGCGCGAAGTGTTAAGAGAACCTCAAAAAAGTACAGCTGAGCTTGCGGCAACCTCACAGAAAAGTCAGCACACCGTTCTGCGATACCTCCACAGTGTGGGGATGTATAAAAGGATGGCAAAGAAAAAACCTCTCCTTACGGCGTTTCAAAAACGGCGCCGAATGGCTTGGGCAATCGAAATGCGAACGAAGCCCGAAGAGTTTTGGCGATCTGTTATTTTTTCAGACGAAAGCAGATACTGCCAATTCAGTGATAGAGGTCGTACGTAGGTATGGAGACGTTCGTCACAGCAACTGGACGACAAATTTTTGCATCAGACGGTGAAATACGGCGGTGTAAACATCATGGTGTGGGGCGCGATATGGTATGGTGGAAGATCGCAATTAGTAATCTGCGACGGAAATATAAATACGGCAAAATATATCCAAATATTAACAGAAGGACTACTACCGATATTTAACAACGCCATTTTATCCAAAGTAGACGCCACTTTTATGGAGGATGGAGCACCCTGCCACAAAGCAAGAACAACAACCACATGGAAAGAGGAACAGGGAATTCGGATTTTACCATGGCCAGGCCCATCACCTGACATGAATCCGATAGAGAATGTTTGGCACATAATCCAGACAAATTTGGCGAAACGTCCCCGAAAACCCAGCAATAAGGAAGAACTCGTGGCAGCTGTTACAGAAGAGTGGTTAAATATTCCAGAAGACACCATTAATCATTTAATAGATTCTATGCCACGACGACTCGCAGCACTTCACGCAAGTAAAGGTGGATCGACAAAATATTAGTCTAATTTAAAAATGTTAAAATATTTTGTATCGTATATATAGCGAGAATAGAATCTTTTTTTAATTAGTAGGTGTCTATTCTATTCTGTCACCCTAGTGTATTTTGGAACTAAATGTATCTGTAATGTAGGAGTAAGTTCCTTTTACGCACTTTTAATCAGTGTGGTGTTAAGGAGTATGAAGTTAGTAACACCGCATCTTGTTTTTGGATTAAGATTAAATGATGTAATAGCATGTAACAGCGTGTAATAGTTAAATAAAATCACAAAATACGTTTTAAACAAGTTCCATTGCGTTTTATTTAATACCTTTTGTCATTGTAAACGGTTTTATTGTTTTTCCGATTGAGGTACCTCCAAAACATGCATTTTGAACGCATTAGACGCTTCTTCTGGCGCCGAAAATCGTTGACCACCTAGTTTATTCCTCACAGACGGATATAAAAAGAAATCATTGAGTGCCAAATCAGGACTGTATGGCGGATGATCCATCAATTTGATGTTTTGACCGGTTAAATATTGAGTTATTTGGGTCGATGTGTGAGAGCTCGCGTTGTCATGGTGAAGATGACTTCTGGCAAACAAATGGCTATACACTGTAGCCACATGCCCGTTTATCCCAAGAAAACAGTGAACCATTTGCTTCGAGGTGCTTCTTGCGCGAACAACTTTTGTTGGGTTTGGTTCATCTTGGAAGACCAATACAGTCGATTGCTGTTTATTTTCGGGCTCATACGCATAGATCCAAGATTCGTCATCTGTGTAAATGTTATATGCGGCTTTTGATACAGCACACTTGTATTTTTTGAGCATATCTTTGCACCAATCGACACGACTCTTTTTTTTGAGCGATTCTCAAGTTATGTGGAATCCAACGCGCACAAATCTTTTTCACGGCTAAATGTTTGTGTAATATCCTGTATATGCTTGTTAAGATGATGCCTAGAAATGCTTTAATCTCACGGTACGCCTTCATGTGGCTTTATAGCTTCGTCCGATTTTGGACGACCATCTTTAAATTCGTCCCTGAGTGACCAACGGCCACGTTTGAATTCACCAATCCAGTGATATATGATTTGATCAATGCGCTGCTGTTGAGATAATCCACGTTAGTCGTAGTAAATCACCGCACGAACATTTTTACGAGTCAATTCCATTTCTTAACTGACATTAATTTTCAAGTCACTAAACAACGCAAGTAGCATCCGCATGACATAATAATGTGAAACTTCACGATGTAAAAGTCAGATGGCGCCTAGCAACACCGTTTGTTCCCAATTCCGGGTACATAGGTAGCAACCCTCGTATTATTTCATGAAACCCATGGGAACTTCAGATATAGTTATGGCAAATGCATAATAAAATGAATTTAACGAATCTTTATAAACCATTAAGTTATTGATTTTTTTACTTTTACTTTTGTAGATTCTGCTGTTTCAATATCGAACACAATCAGCAGTCACTCTTGTAGTCATTGTAAATCCAATCGATTTGTTACTTTTAAGGATATATGAAATAGCAATGCGCAATATTAATAATAAAGTATTAAAAAGTAACCAACCAGTGATACTAAAACTTTTTATAAAAATGAATATCAAACGGCTCGGTGGTCTAGTGGTAAAGCGGCTAGCATTTAAATTTGGCAAATCAGGTGTCGTACGTTCGAAACCACCGTCCGTTAGGTGGTAGCGCTTTGTCGGGGGGATTCGGTATGCACCCGAGTCACTATTCACCGTTGGAAAAATAATTAATGGGACTTTATTCCTTTAAGGTAAAGGGGTGTAGAAACAAGCCCAAGGAACACTTTGCATACACTTTTCTACACGTTAAATCCCCTGCGGTTAAAACAAGCTAAAATAGGTTACAACCACGTTGAGTTGCTTACCACCAAAAACAAACTTCTCAGTTACTACAAAACTTATGTAAATATTTTGTTCAAAATGGCTTTTTATTTAGCACGCAGTGTCCCTTGTTGAAATACTTTCTATAAAACTTAGGAAACTTTATATAAATGGATAGTAGCTCACCCAGGCTTTGAAGTACTAAGTCTTACAGAATACAGACCCCTTTTATTACCGTAGGTAACTTGATTTGTATTTTTTAGTACCATAACTTCTAATAATGTTATCTATCGTGAGTAAAACAAGTATAATTAATTTTTATATCGAACGAAAGCGATCATGGTCTAAAGAAAACAAATCAGCGAAAACACTATCGATAGCTGATATGCACCAAACGAATATTATGTCAGTCCAAACTATTAATTCCGATGTGTATTGTCGCCATAAACTCTGCAATTCAAGGAAAACGGCTAAAGTTAGTGACTAGAGTTGTTGTTCGAGTTATTTCCATCGTTCGTTGAACTTGTATAATCCGACCTTTAGCAGTCTGTCTACTGCCCTCTTCAGGGTAGCCCAGAACTATTGCTTGCCAGAGCAATCAAGCTTCGATGATTTTTTGTCTAAAGTATTTGTCTTCCCTATTTTTTATTAGCGAAATTTGTTGTGACTGGGGATCGATTTTTTCTCGATTTCTGAATTCCACCTCACTTAACCACTAAGCTAATATGGGGGGCAGAAATTGCTGTGTTAAACTTATATTTAAGCTACAATTCTCTGCGCAGTATCACGTCAAGAGTTAAAGTTAGTGAATCGTAAATGTCTCGTCTAAAATTGACACTTAGTTGGGAAATGATGTCATATCAGTCATATAGCTCTGACCCAATGCCATCGGATTACCATTTGTTTAGAGCCTTACAAAATTCCTTGAATTGTAAAACCTTCAATAATGCTGTGAAGTTAGACCTAGCTCAATTTTTTGCTGATAAAGACCAGAAGTTCTATGAGCGTGGAATAATTAAGTTAACGGAAGAACAGCAAAAAATAATTGATCAAAATGGAAAATATATTATTGAATAAAGTTTAATAATTATATTAAAAGAATCATGTCTCATTTGTCTAAGAAAGTTCGCAATTAATTTGTTGCCAACCCTATACACAGCAGTTTGTGTTATTCAAGTGAAAATGATACTATGCATATTGTAAAAGCTATATATAATTCTTAATTATGTCTGGCCAATATTGAAAATCATTTTATAACGGTCGCGCTTGCGTAGAATATCAAATTAAGACTTAGCGCGCCTGCGCTTTACACGAACAAAACCCTAACACTTACCTACTCCAATAAAATTAACTATCTTGTCCAAATTGAAGCCATTCGTAATATCGCAGTCCTTCGGCGGTACAAACCTCGCTAGAAAATCGGCACAGACGTCATCGGACAGTAATTGTTCGTTAATATCGAATCCGAACGTTATACCGGACACTTCCTTATCTCCGTTTCCACTCAATATAACCACCGCCGGCCTATTATTGTTATTACTATTATTACTAACGTTATTATTACTACTATTATTCGTAGTCCTATCACAGTCAATATTGCCGACGACCACGTTGTTATTCGCAACGAATTCAGCTTCGCACTGTACACTGTTGCCGTTCGGCGACATCACCATCTCGTTGACGACGGGCAGCTGATGTTGCTGCAGTTGGATCGGGGGCGGGTGGTCGTCACCGGGGTACTTCTGCAGCTGGCAGAATATTGGAGCCTGGAAGGGGATTACTTTCGGTTGATTCTTGAGGCGTTTCTCCAACGTCCTTACGTCTTGAATGAAAGGTATGGGTTGATGGCCGCATATCGCGCTCATAGATCGTTCTGAAGTTTGGATCATCTGGAACGTCAATAAATGTGTTACAACGACGTAATTTCAATGAAAATTAGTCTAATGGTCGGTATATGATCCTGAAACTAGAAAAATGGAGGAAACGTGATTCTCAAAGAGGGTTAACAAAGCTCCATCACGTTGCTTTAGCTCGTATAGACTTTTTGCAAGTATATGTAGATAATATGAGAAATAATTGTATCAGGTGTACAAGTATGTATTAGTAAGTATATATTTCAAAAATGGATTCACTAAAAAGACGTTAATCACTTTGGGGTTATGCAAATGATATATTTGATAGCTCTGCATCTGAAACTGTTTGTATAGTTCCTGATACACAGCAGCCCCCGTTGTCGAAATTATTAGAGGTTAGCACTAGTCTGGAAAACAAATATCTGAAAAGCTAAAGAAAGCTATAGGGAATAATCTTATTGGAATGATAGCGCTAAACTTCCAACAATTAATAATAAAAAAAAATAAAGGTTTCATAGGCTTTTGTAACAAATTACAACCAAGGTACACTTTACCAAATAGAGAAATCTTAAACTCTAATATGCAACCGGATTTATATTTATCTATATATCAAAACAGAAAATTATTAGTAACAGAGACTGACCATATCTCCGTAACTAGTATTTGGACAAATCGATATCGTAAATCGTATATTATAATTACTAGTCACTTAATTTGTTTTATGCATATGTTTCATTACATTTTATTATTATTTTTATTATTGATTACTTTTGCATTCTGGTACCTTTTGTAGTTACTTAGTTAGCTAATTAAGCCACATTAAATAGTGTATAATAATCACGAATGTAAGAAAAACAACTTTATTTCGTTTCAAATAAGGAAGTTGAATGGACTTCCAGTATAGTGAAACGTTCCTGAAAAATAAAATTATTTGTAAATGATTCCGCATGTGCTTTTTTTTTCTTAAAAATCTCGTATTAATTTAGCAGCAATAAACCGTGCTATTTAAAAAAAAAAATCTTTTTAATTGCATTATATTACGTTACGATTGTTTACACTCGTCCTGTGTGCATTTTACTTAAAACTAATCATATTTAACCAAAATTATGAAAAAAATATATTGAAATATATCTGAATTAATTTGCGTTTACACCTGGACTTTGTCAATTTTCAGTGTTTACCTGCGTCATTGTTTCGTCGTATAAGTTAAGCACAGCATTTTCTTTCTCCAAGTACTGTTGCTAAAAAAGGAAGCAAGATATTGGGCTTGTTTCACAGACAAAGATCTACTTGGTTTGATTTTATTAGAATGACAGACAAGGATAGTGGTATATGCGTATCGTTTTTTCAGTACGCCTGCGTATAATCGCCATATTGAAAATGATATGAGAAAACAAACCCTGTTTGTATACCAGGCAGAATTGACTTTTTTACATATGTCATAGAATTTTTAAAATGTCTGAGTTACAATATATGCAGTTTTTGTTTTTTTTGTTAGTTATTTCGTTGTATTTCATTGTTATTGTTTATTTATTTATTTAGACAATAAGACAAAAATGAGTAGTGATGGTAATAGTGGAAAGAAGGGCGCAAATTCTCATATTTGTGCCGTTCAAAACTGTAATATAAATTCTTTAAACAATGAAAGATATAGTATGCTTGAATAATGCACTGAACTAACTACAGTTAAATAGCTCACAAATAGACACAATTACCTATTGTGAGACTATAGAAACTTGGACCCTCCAGTACTAAATGTTTTTACCTATGTTTGGGGGTATCTGATGAAAAAATGTTTGGAGAAAAATTTTGACTAGAATGCGAAAAACATGCTCTCGAGGCATTCAATTATATTACTGCTTTTTCTATATTTTGCCATTTTAAAAGTTGTGAAGAGGACAAATTGTTTGGCAAGTTAAAAATGCCAGGGGAGCCATTTGTTTATATCATATATATATATATATATATATATATATATGTATATATGTATATATATATATATATATGTATATATACATATATATATATATATATATATGTGTATATATACATACACTACCGCTCAAAAGTGTTTAGGCACCCCTGTTTTCATGGATTATTCATATAGTATTATGTTTACCAAAAAAACATAATAAAATGAAATACGTATTTAAGATGTAGTTCAGTAAGATAAACACCCATTATATCGCATAAAGTTTACTATCATTTACCTGCACTTGATCGGATTACCATAAACTGTTTATTGCGGTGCAATTACAATAACAATCCCTCTGAATTTACTGGGTAAATGTAGTCATCTGTTAGATTGTAGGTAATAATGTTTAAATTACCTTCCTACAAGATTATAGTGAAATCTGTAACCTATGGTCAGTTACAGTGTGGTATTTACTTACTACGTCGTGAGCGAAATATCGTGTGACAATTTTTTAAAATGCCTCCGCGAAGAGAAATTAGTACGGAAACACGTGCGCTTATAATAGCTTACATTAAAAGTGGCGTAAGTAATCGACAAATTGCCAAAAAAATTAAAATACCCCACGCTACGGTTGACTATAACGAAAAAAAATATCGGGAAACTGGCAGTTTTCTTAATAAAAGACGGAGTGGAAGGCCAAAAGCGACAACATCTGCAGATGATCGCAGAATGGTGGTTACCAGCAAGTTATATAGACGCAAAACAGCCTGGGAAATCACCGCAGAATTAAATGTTGGTCGCCAAAAACTAGTCAGTGTTTCTACAGTCAAACGTCGCCTACAGAAAGCCGGGCTCCATGGACGTATTGCGATGAAAAAGCCATTACTACGCAAATAAAACAAGCAAAAGCGACTTAAATGGGCTCGTGAACTCCAACACTGGACCATAGAAAAGTGGAACAACGTCCTATGGACGAATGAGTCCAAATTTGAGCTGTTCGGAACCCGAAGACGCATATTCGTAAGAAGATCTGTGGGTGAACGTGTCAGAGAAGAGTGTATTGCTGCTACCAGTGAAGCATGGTGGAGGCTCTATCATCATTTGAGGCTGTTTTGCTGGCACTAGTGTAGGGGACATTGTGAAAATTGACGGTATATAAAAAAAAGAAGGCTATCGCGAAATTTTGGAGAACCACACAATACCTTCCGGAATTCGACTTTCCAAAAATTTATCTTCCAGCAAGATGACCCAAAACATTCCTCTAAATTATGTAAAGACTATTTACGCCATTTAGAAGAGGAAGGAACTCTCAAAATTATGGAATGACCTCCCCAGAGCCCCGACTTGAATCCAATCGAGTTACTATGGGAAGAACTAGATCGGGAAGTACGGAAATCGGCTCCGACATCAGCTACTGACGTGTGCAACAAATTGCAATCGAGTTGGGCCTCAATAACACAAGAAACTCTGGCAAAACTTATTGCGAGAATGCCTCGATTGTGTGCTGCAATTAATAAATCAAGAGGAGGTCAATAGATGAAAGCAAAATTTAAATTAAACGTATCAATTTTCACATTTATTTAATATATTTTTATTCATGTACTTGTACCTGTACCTAAAAAATAAATATTATTAACATTTTTGCTGCGTTTTTATACATTTTTGCTGTCAGTGAGAGTGCCTAAACACTTTTGAGCGGTAGTGTATATATAAATTAGAAACAATTTTCTTGGAACAGTGTTCTAGTTTAACCCTTCGCCCTAAAATAGGGCACACTTTGAAACATTATTTTGGATATGTCAGTTACGTACCACCCTGTCCAAATTTTCTTATGGAATATTTGCTCTCATTATATGTTAGATTGAGAATATTTTATGCTATAAAATTCTTAAATAGAGAGCTGGCCTCCAACAAAGGAAAAATGTAAAATTAAGTATAGCGAGACATTTAAAATAAACACTAAAACATGATATCTTGTTTCATTTCTCTATTATGTTTAAATTTTATGATTCATTTTATAAATTAGGAGGGATTGGAAGTCA
Organism: Trypoxylus dichotomus; assembly: GCA_023509865.1. Classification (NCBI taxonomy): domain Eukaryota; kingdom Metazoa; phylum Arthropoda; class Insecta; order Coleoptera; family Scarabaeidae; genus Trypoxylus; species Trypoxylus dichotomus. The sequence continues at coordinate 26,908,879 of CM042082.1, read as the reverse complement.
GACCGAACTAAACTGACGACACAGTGATAAGTGCAATACGATATGTAACAATCTGTTCTCTATTATTGTGCTAGACTTGTTACTGTGTCGAAATACTAATTATCATTATTCATTTGACTCCGATCCAGGTTTATACCCCTAACTTTTAATCCCCACTAATTGAAATGTACCACTTTACTTTTGCTTTAGTGGATGTGATATAGTACTAAATATACTTCAATCATTCACTAATATTATGAGTGTGTAATATTGTGTAATTAGCCGTGATGGCTTCATAAAAAGGTTTCAACTGTTTTAAGAAGACAAATGGTTTGAACACTCAATTCTTCTGTAAGACAATGGTTATTGTAAATGATCCAAAGTGCAGACAAAAAATTGCAACAAAGCTTCGAAGCACAATGTCTGCTATATACTTTTTTTGAACACCTCTATAATCAACTATAATTTATAATCAAGTGTATGCATTTTATTTTCTCTAAATGTTATTGTTGTTACTAAAATGAAAGCACAGTCATATTATTTACCTTATAAACCTTTCTTTCAAATGTTGCTTACAAATCAACAGAATAAATTATATTACAATTTCATCGTTTGAATTTCCTACCATTTCATTAACTTCACTTAATTTTGAAGGTCAAAAAATAAGAACACATAGACATCAAAGGAGCCGACAAATTTTTCCCTTCTGTTATTCTGTGCTATAACATTGTTACTAGTGAAAAAATCCTTTATATTTAAAATGACTCGTTACTGCGATCTCCGTTGGGTAAATAGAAACGCGATTGTCTAAACGACAGGAGTTGTGGGTTCGAATCTCATCGGAAACCATAAAATTTTAACGATGAAAATTACAAAAAAAGCCCAACACAAGTCTTTACAAAGCAAAAACGGTGTAACAGAAACTTCAAAGATGAAAAAGAAAAATTAAGCACTTACTTTGCCATCATGACTATATATGATACTCTTCGCTGTAAGGATCTCATTCCCATGTTGTTTGTCATGTCTACTATGTACGGCAACATTTTTTGCGTTCTTAAAGTGATTGGCCAAATTCCTTTGGTTTTTCTGTTGATTTTGCGCAACAGCATTAACCCGATTAATATTCTTATCGAATCCTTTACCATTATTTATGTTATTATTGTTACTAGAGATAGCTGGCCAATTTTGTATCTCGGCAACAATATTCTTGACCACCTTCAACTGTTGATCGTTGACATTATTTTTTTCTTTCGATGGTATTGAAGGAAAGTTGGTCATGTAATTGACCAGTGTTAATTCGGGAGGCGATTGATGTTTCACAATTGGAGGACTCAGTAACGCTTGCGATCTATCCTCTTGAATACTGGTGGCTTTGTCTTGAGTCTTTGGGGGTGAGATTTGTAATTGTTGTGGGGGAGATTGACTGGTATTCGTTTGTTTAGTTGATTTATTCTTCTCGTCGGGGCTCTTCTTCTTAGGGATTGTATCGATAAACACTTCATTTTTAGAACCGTCAGAGTCGGGGGATGTCGGGACGTTCTTCTCGGTGCATTTCTTCTCACAAGTTTTCTTCTTCTCGACGCTAGGTCGATTCCATTTAGGCTTATCCAATTGATTGGCGCTATTTTTCGCTATATCGGCGTACGATATGGGGAAATTGACGGCGTCTTCATCTTCCCCACCCATATTCAACCTGTTAGCGTCGATCGGCAAAGAGTGGACAGAATCTACGTCCGAGGAATCGTTAGACTTTTCGCTGTGTGGGACTGAAATGGCGGACTTCCTTCTAGGTTCTGGACTTGGAACACGATTAAAGTCGTTAACGTGTTCCTCCCTAGAATAGGCCTGTCTACGGCTGCTTAAAGAACTACGCCTTTTCTTGCTCTTCTTTTTCTTTGTGACAACACGAAAGTCGGCGGTTTCTAGATTCTCCACTGAGACGTTGTAGAGGCTCTGAACTTGAATTTGCTGTGAAAAATTAAATTTAGGTGTTAGTGTTTGTAAGTTTAAAACGTGTAGTTAGAAAAAATGTAATCCCTGTTTTCTATTCCATAGGAGAGAGAAGTAATAATATATTCAATGAATAGAATGAACATCGAATAGATTTTGTTACAGCTATCAAGGTCACCTTCTACATAACAGATGCTGACGTCATAAATACACCGCCCATACCAAGTTAATCTTTCGGAGTCATATTAATGTTGAAATTGCCATGCGTTATGTTTAAGAAAGGCCACATTTTAAAATTGATATATACTAGGAGCACGATAAGTTACAATGCACGTCATTAACGCGACGTCATACATATAATCAAATGACGTCATAAATATGCAATGCGACCACACAAGTAAATTAAAAGTGTTTTATATTAGTACATAACACAATACTTAATAATTAAAGTAAATTTCAATGCATAACGCAACATAGTGTTTTCTAATACAAACGCCTCGTTTTATCAAAGTTAAAAATGTAAAAGAAATACTTATTTACTTAATTGTTATATTTTCCATATCGAAGTACTTTTACGTCGCTGTTATTGGCTATACTTGGTGAAATACAATGTTGTCGGTTTTCTTAAGTCCAGCCATTTTAAATGTTGACAGTTCATAGACTAATTTACATTAGTATGTTAGGTTATGTTTGATAGCGACTTCATGTGGCAATGGCGTAAAACCTGACGCGACGATTTATTGATGACGTACATTGGAACTTAGCGTGCCTCTAGTATACAACCAACGCCAGTATCAACTGTTGATTTAGGTTAATTCCATGTAAAAAAATTACAATAAAATTTTAAAATAGCTTTTATATGTACGTTTTAGAAAGGTTTCTGTTTATTTAACGAAGTAGTAAAAATGAAAAAAATGTAATTATACTTTATTTAGATGTTTCGTTAATTATATATTTTATGCATGACAGACAATAAAGGTTATATCAAATAAACACTTACGCCGGAAATATTGAGCTAATACACCTTTCCAACAATGGTAAAACTACATGACATGAGCTACAATTTTCATTCTGATTTTGTATTACGTTGTTTAAATTAAACTTAATTTTTCCGAAATTCTGTGCTTTCCAATACCTTATTTTTGTAAATTCAAAAAGTAATATAGTTTCGGATGTCTCTTCATCTAAAACAGTCTACTGCGACATCCGAAAGGCCGTAGATAACCCGTGGGACGAACAAACGTGGAATAATATGCAATGATGGATGGTATTGTTTTATATGGAAGATACTAATATATACTTCATCCTTTTCTTGCATATAAATAACTAGACCTTTATTACTCTAAATACAAAAGAAACAGTCCGAGATATCTACTCTAAAGTTTATAATAGATCAGACAACGACAGCTACAAATAGTCCAAGAGTAAAAATACGTGTCTAAAATGTTTCTGTCAAAGTACAACAATGATTGGTATTTAATAGTAGAAAATTTCTTGCTTTCTTATATTTTAATAAGCATATTAAGTATTTTACTCGTAGATGGCGCTAACTACATAAACTCTTGGAGGATTTCGCAAAAAATATTAAAGCATGGTGTGTGCATTTAATTGAACTCATTGGTTTCTGCTGATAGCGCCATCTGTTGGTCAGACGTGAATACATGCGCATGCCTACAAATTAAAAATAAGATCAAAGTCAAAATTGAAGTAATAAAACTTTCGTTTACAATACACTAAGCTTTCGAGAGGGACATTTATGAGAATATTGAAACCGTGTTAATAAACCGCGAAAACACCCCTCGTTAATTCCAGTGATTTCTGATGACGTCGTATTGTGGGGTAGACCACAGACTACAACCACACAACTAATTATATAGGAAAAGTTGTCCGCTATAGTTATTGCCATTTGCCTTATTAAAAGTACATTAGGTGCACTTTTGTCAGCAGGCTTTTGGTCACTTTCAGGTGGCGCCACTAGCTGAGATGATTCATTAAAGTTCGCTCGCAATTGTTCGAAAGCGTTGTGTTTACGTTAATCGTATGTTTTGTATCGTCATTCTTGTTTTAATATTATCATAATAACATATACAACAAATCATAGTTAACGCTAGAAAAAGAGATTTTGATTCTTGTTATTGTATATGTTGATTGAAAATACAAATAAAAAGGGAGAGGCATGCGTAATGTGTGGAAAGAGGGCCAGAGAAGTATCTAAAATGTGTTGTTTCCCAAGGAATTCTGAGTGGTACGCACAACAGATACATTCATCATTTCGACACATTCATGTACAACTGCAACAACAGATTGTACAGAACATCGATACCAGATAATGTGCATATGTTTTTAATTTTAAATCCTTTTTTATATTTTAAATCAATAAAATGGAAAAATAAAACGAGTATTAAGTTTTACAATCGCCAGCTAGAAGTTAGCACTTTCTATACGTGAAACTATATTTCACAAGAAAACGTTTGCTATAAAACATAGTTTTTGTTTACAAATAGCCGACTATTAACAATTTACATTTCCTACCAGTGCATTCAAACTATTTAGTTTTCCCGTTCATCTCGGCAACGCGGTACATAGCGCCATTTGGGAATGGCTATGCGAGAAACTTTTTTCTATTGAGACGGGCCAGTTAGAATGAAAATTTTTTTCAATACAATACGCTTATAGAGGGCGTTAATAAACTCTATAATATTCTGCAATACTATGAATGGAAGCTAATAGTGTTAAAGCTTTAGGAATGCATAACCTTGGAAAATTTTTTTTTTGACTTCTAATTATATTCAACTCTGAATTTAATCAAAAAATAGAAAACTATACGAACCTCTGAATTACCCCAAGACCTCCTTTCTCTCGGCTTATCAGTATTGCTCTTCGTTTGTCTTAAAGCTACTTTTCCTTCCTCTTGCAGAAATTCGAAGTCTTCCAAGGTTGCCGTAGGCATCTCCTCCAAAGAGTTGCTCTTTTGTAAATTATTTCCTTTACCTTTAGACCTGGTCTTTTGCTTCCTATTAGCTTTCCCTTCATCGAATATATTTTTATTGATCTTCTGCGACTTTTGAACGCTAGATTTAAGCTTTTGTCCGTTGTAAACATTATCATTTCCATCGATGAAATCTATGAGCTTGTCGACGTCGTTGATTATGTCTCCTCGATGTCCTGAGATCTGCAAAATTAAAATTTTTAAGCGATAGATAAGGAATTAGTCAGGAATTGAAAGAAATTACAACGTCCGCAGTAAATATGTTCACGTTCTTCTCCATAGGTTTCTTTTTGATTTTCTTCTTTTGATTAAGACCCATTCCCAAGGCATTACAGTTTTCATCAACGACTTTCTGGAATTCCGGATCAATTTAAGAATTGTACAGGTAAAATTTATCAAAATGAACACCTACCTTTTCATCTCTGCGACAAGTGAATACCGGGAAGGTTCCATTTATTTTAGTAGTAAGCGGTTCGTAATTAACGCCTTTCGGAAAAGTGTTGTCTATTGTCTTGGCTCCTTTGTCCAAAGTGGGTACTGTACAGTTGGTAGTATTGACGCATGGTTCGTGGATCGTCGCATTCTTCAGATATTTCGTGGGTAATCTATAATCGCTGTCTATATCGCTCGTGATCAACAATTCGTGATCCAATGACCTTTCTGCTTCCATCTCCACGGGGTAGGGAACTTTAGACTTTTCCTTTTCTTTTTTGCGGGCCTCCTCGAAAAATTGTCGATCATAGGAGGCCCCGACATTCACATTGCAAGGAAGGCTACCTGTTTATTGTTTCAATTAATATATGGTAACGAAGGAATTTTTCAATTGAATTTAGACACATTTTACTCAAGACGAATAGAATGTTGAGAAGTTTTCGAGCACAAAAATTTTTGTTTATGATCACCAAATATGTGTACGATCATTTATGTTACGTATCAAAAATGTAATTTTCAAGATGGCAACACTACAATGCGGTTTGTAATTCAAATGAAACTTTCAGCTGTTTTTTTTTTTAATTTACCTTGCAGTTTTTTGACCATCTCGTCTTCAATAATGCCGTCAAGAAATAACATAAGGCCTTTTGCGGATTTAATTTGCACTTTAATGAAATTTTAATTCGATTGATCATTAATCAATCCTAATGATATTTAGTGGGACCAAGAGATGGCTTTAATGAAAACACCTGGATTAAAAACGATTAAGTTAGCTTCTAGATACATCACCAAATCAAAACCAAAATTATAATTTGATTACAAAAAAATTGAAGAAGTTATCATTTGAAATTAAAAAAATTCTGAACATTGCCTCTGAAATTTGAAAATATATACTATGCTTTCGAAAATATTTTTGCTTCATGTGACCGCTGCAATGTTGGTTACGAACTTTGAGCATTGGTAACAAGATCTTTATAGGTATAGTTTGGATTTTGACCATGAACAGTTGATTGACCGTTCACTATTTTTTCTTGTATTTTCATTCTTCTCCTCGCTTTATCTCCACGTTATCGTTTGTTACACCTTTTTAAAAACTACTGAGATTAAATTGTTTTGTATCTGGTAAGATGAGTACAATAGGAGCAAGACCAGGCATAATGTTGATAGTTTTTATGAAACTTTAGGTTATTTGCTTCAATGGCATTCATACCAGAGTAAGAAACTTTTATATTAATGATGCATTACCAAAGTAGTTAAAATTTGCATTAACCAATTTGGTATTCGTTTTCTAATTATAGATCGTTTTGAAGAGAACCATCGTATTTGTAAAAATAAATCCATTGACAGACCAAGCAAATTAACTAAAGATATTTTAAATGACACTCAACAATGAAAAATCGTATACAGCCCCATAAATCAGTAATAAAATTAGCTAATACTACAGGAATTGTAATTAGTTTTCTACTTATTTGTTTAAGTTTTATAAAACTATTATTTTTGGTAATCTCTGTAGAAATTTGCTATAAAACCCTTATTAAGAAGCTCCAGAGGTGTTCTTACAAAATAAGTGTTGTGGCAACAACTATATCCATAAAATTTTATGAAGGTAATATTCTGTGCGTGGTTTAAAGAGCTACTTAAATGATAATAATATATTTAACTTTGACATTGTTCAGTAATCAAGCATTGTTTCTTTTATTGAGATATGTGAACTAGCAAAGTCGTAAAACTTGAGCCACGAAAAATCCTCTTGATTTTGTGGAAATAGGTTTGCATCCTGTAAAAGTGGGAGTTTAATAAACAATGTCAAGGCGAAAAATTGTAAGCCCATCATTTTTGGACGAAACAATTATTGGTAAATGATACCGCGCCATATTAAATGAATTTATTCCACAATTACATGAACATAACAGTTTCTCCCAACAACACAATGCAACAGTAGACACTCAGCAATATCTGATGATTTCTTTTGATACGCTGAATCGTTAAGACTTATGGTCTCCTCGGTGTCCGCACCTTACTCTATTAGATTTTTATTTATTTGGCAATTTAAAAAACAATATGTTCCGAAATAGATTGAAATTTGGAAAAGCTACAACTAACAATTCAGCAGCAAATCTCTAACAACTTAACGAAACCAATTTATCCAGAAAGTAGAGGACAATATTTTCAACATTCACCGCAGCAAGATTAAAATGTAATATTTTTTTGAATTATATCTGGCAGATAAATCCAAAGCTGCGTTCAGATTTGAGGTGAATTGTCAACCAATTACTCATACAAGTATTGCCCGAATGTCTGGTTAGCAGTACTCATTTATGAACGGTTGAAATCATTGCGTCACATGCCTTGTAAATATGGAAGCAAAGGCTTTCAATTGCGAAAAATTACATTTCCTTCTGCATCTACCACTGGAGCAAACACTTCGTCATTAATATTATTACTAGACATTAATTTGCGCATGCCCGACAAATTGCACAAGTTTTATTTTAAAGTTATACTTATCTACGCAGATTAAGAAGATGCTAGAGAGCCTATATGTGCGACAAGTTCTTATTTCAATAAGTAATTAACTGAATGCAGTGGCGTTTTGTATTTGACTTGTGTCCTATAGACGCCGTTAAAAAATGATTTTGACTATTGGATTGTATGTTTACATTTGATGAAATTTTAAAACAGAAACTTATTTGCATTACCATCAAATATGTCAATTTTGATAGGATGAAGATTTAACTGTCAGATGTATAATATGTTTACCGTAATCGGGAGGGCCATGTTTCTTTAACTATTTTTATGTTGGTGACAACTATATTTGACAGTTAAATCCAAGGTCGAAACTTCAAATAACATTTGACATTTATTGACTAGTTTGGCGGTTCAAATTACAGTTAACGTACCTTTAAAGAGAAACTTGTTTATATCATTACTGTCAAATAATAGTACATAAATGCACAAAACAACATTTAGGTAATTTGAGTGTCTGTTATAAAAAACAAAACACTAATATTAAACAAACATCTTCCCATTAAAGCTTTTCAGTAGATTGTTTATTTTAATTAATTTCATTTGGATTGTTGTAATTTAATCCGTCAAACGTAATTTGCAAATTTCAATCTTGGTATAATTTAAGCAGATTTGTTAGATGTAGTTATAACTAACATAAAAATAGTTCTAAAAAAACAATACCCTCTCGATTATGTCTTTTCTATAATCATATAGCAGTTATGACCAGCATAATAAAATAATGCAAAAAAACCCTTGAATCTGTTAGATTTTATTGAACTTACTTGTCGTTCACGTTTAAAATATCTTAATAAATTCATTTTAAAGAACTGAAAAAGTTTTATATTACTATAAGTAATAAATAATTTTAAAATAACCTTTCTACTTGCAAAAATGCTTAATCATTTTTGTGTGAATCATTATCATTTCGTAATATTTGCTACATACTCTACAGATACGTGGAAACAAATGTTTAATGAATATCCGGTGCATATAAATAGAAAAACTTTATTTTGAAAAACCTACTTCAACTTGAAATCAAAATTGCTTGATAAATTTGTCCCTATCTGTATATAGCCGTATAACTTTTGACAACGACTGTATAACGGATCAGTTTATCAAATTAATAATTTTAAGGAAAATAAGAATTAATATGAACCGATCCATAAAAATAAGGTAGAGACATTTTTGGATAACCAGTCACTTTCTTATCATCTATACTGTATAAACTATACTGAAATAATTAAAAGTCTGCTAGAAAACTACTAGTTATTCTTGCAAGCCTGTTTTATTCACTATTTATAGCAGGTGAGGTATAATTTAATCATCCAAGAATAAAAAAAAACCATTAAGAAAAAATTCTAAATTCTCTTGACTAATATAAAAATTATCCCATATCTAATCAACTTAATTAGATTGATGTTTCATATTTTATTTAATACCTGTATTTATTTAATGATTTACAAAAGTTATAAATCATATTACATCATCACGTTTAACGTTATTTAATCCAAAAAACAATTTACCATGTATAACTTCCAAAAAAAAAAAAGTGAATGTAATGTAAGAAGAATAGAAGTTATCACTAAATAAATTCATATAAAACGTAAATCAAATAATAAACATCCCAATAAACATGAAAATATGCTGCACACAAATAACTTGCAATACATGATAAACATGGGTGTGCATCGTACAAAAAATAAAGGCCACGAACGTAAAATAAACGAAAAATCAAGTACGTTACCTTTAAATCACACAACACCTCACATTTCATACTAAATCGCAAGTATCGGCTTTCTGGTTAATCATTTTTCTGTTATTTTCAACTAATAATTACGTGCACATAACCTCAAAATTATTGAGTAAGCAAATTTAGAACACAACTGATATTAGCTGTAACAATTCGACGACAATAATGACATTAAAAATCACCAATTCTGGAGATTAAAACGTTCCACGTATGAGATAAAAGAAAGTAACAAAGTAAAATAAAGAATAGTGCAATTTAATACGTATCGGATTTTATAAACAAAAAAGGCAAACGTCAAGCAGTAATATGGTGAAATATTATTATAATTTGTTGATAATATTGACATTGAAGTTATGATTTATGAAGTTAGAGACGATTTCTGACAGAAATGTTAAGACAGCGATAGTTACAGGGTGTGATTCATAAGTAAATATGATTAAGATATCAAAATTAGTATTTGTTTTTCTTGCATACATTTGTGATATTTTTGTTTTGCGCTAATATTAAAAACAAACTATTGCAAAATTGGTTATCGTTATGCTTTTTAGCGGATTAAGGAGCGGTTCAAATATATATATATATATAGATGTTTCAAGTTTTATCTAGCATCTTTAGCTTATTTTTTATTTTCATCGGCAAGCTCGACGTACAAGTTGAATCACTTAAAATGATAAACGCAAATAACAAAAAAAAAACAAGTATTGCAAATTTGAAACGGGTAGAGTTATTTTGCTTGATTAGGGTTACATTTGTATTACAACAACCTTCATTATTTAGCATTACGTCACACCATAACCATAACCTTACATTTTTTTTTTTTTAATGGCACGTATACTTTATTTTGGGTTTATTAAAATCTACCGTAATGCTTATTAATAAAAAAAAATAATAAAAATCGATAACCTTTCAAAGTCCCGCCAATATTCAAATTGGATCGAATATGTTACACCGACAGGTGTATCATTGCTGCCAATTGTCGCCACGTTAATATTTTGATAAATTAGAATGTTGTATGCATTTGTGTGTATCCATTTGTTTTGTAGTAGATTTAAAAATAGAAACAACTGGATTCGCACACGTCTTTATTCTCTCGTGTCTTACATAATATATAATCCGTAATACATAAACTCTTAACATCCCCCTATTTTACCGACATGGCCTGCGCCACTCACAACTACGCGGCGGGAAATTCAAATTTAAAATTAGGAATACTAGAGTTTAAAAATCAGTAATTTTCAGTGCTAGCTTAACAGTAAGGCTGCAGAAACGAGCACTTTCACAACAGCGTACGGTGTGGCTACTCTCAATATTAAAAATAATGGATATAATTCCTTACTATTTTAGTTTGATTGTATTCTAGAATGACGCAAAAATTCGCTGTAGTATTGTGTCATTAGCATGCCTTCCAGTACTGACTCAATCATACTCCTATGGCGAGGTGAAAATATGTTGGTGTATTTGGAAAAGGAGCGTTCTGGCTCTAATGATGTGTGTGCAAATTCAAAGAGGTCGTTCGCATCATATTCGCGCTTATCTATACGCACTATAGTTTGAAAACCGGAATTCTTATTTATAACCGCACACAATTTATTGATTGTTAATATTCTTATACTGTTAAATTTCCTAACGAGGCTTTGAGGTAATCTATTATATTTAGCGCTTCATTTAATGACAGCTTAGTGTTCTCTAATTTGGAAATAGTATCTAAAAGAATTGAATAATTTTCGAAAATTGGCTCTATTTTAGTATGGATTTCGGTATCTGAAACCAGCCGTTGGCTTCTTGAAATTGAATTTAAAATACAAGGTACGTAAAACAGCTTTAAACCACGTTCCCCATCTCGTCAATACAAATTGTGGCGGCTGACGAATACATATAAGGTTGTTTATGACGGACTCATTCAAAAATGTATATATTCCATTAAAAAAATGTAGATTGTGTTTCGTATGACGTAAAGCTAAATAATTAAGATTATTTGGTATATTAAAAATATGATCCCTACCGGGTATAATAACTTTACCTACTCCGAATTGGAAATGTTTGCTTTCTTTCTTTGTTATTTACATTTATCACTTTGATGATTGGTTCACCCTGTATATTGGGGAACTATGCGTACTACCACTACTTTAATATAGTGAAGCTTTCCTACTTTTAATAAAGAATCCAACACGGATTGTTAATATTAGATAGAAGTTGTATTGAAATAATTTCTATAACAAGTGAAATCTAGTTTTTCTTAAATTCGCCTTCCTTTATACAATTGTTTAATATTAGCGTTATTTATGCATAAATTTTCAAAGGTATTTAAAAAAAAACACTCTGTTCCATAGCTTACATGGAGCTATAAAGATTTCGAAAATGTGAATGTATAGTTTTATGTTGCTCAGTAAACTTTTTCTGTAAATTACTTAGCTTATGGAATGGAGCTTATGTTCCATTCACATTCTAAATGGACACGCTGTATATTTATAATCAATTTCTTTTGTATCACTAAAGTTGAGTAAAACTAGTTTATCTAAATAAAAGTAGTGTATTATATCGAGAGAATTAAAAATTTTATTTTATGAATTCTTTACTTATTATACTTAAGCGTTTTAAATATTAGCCCACATTTTGTGATTTTGTGTTCCAATTTCTTTTATATCATCGATTGTACAACTAATTTTATTGCTTCGTCAGATTAAAAACAAAGATTTTGACTTTAAATATACTACGACACTATAGACTGTGTTCAATGTTAAATGTTAAATGTAAATCATTGCCAACTTCCTTATTATTGGAGCTACAAAGTTGGTTAGATTAGCGATTTAGTGGCATTATTTGTTTTGTTTGAGATGAGAGAAACAGAAGTATTATCACAACAACTCAAAAACTTCTTGAAGAAAACGGTAGTGATTTCAAACATTTAATAGGATTAACATAATTTATATTACTAGCTATTACTTTGTACAGTTTTACATGGTTTAAGCTTGTCATTCATTTATCTTATCGCCTTTTAGTGTGTATATGTACTTTAATTTCTTACTTCATTAGTTTCATTGGTCATTTGTTGGTTATAACTGTAATAATTATTAGATAACTTAAGTGTATTTTATTTGTTTATTTTATGATTTGTATTAGTAATGTATTGACAATTTTTCGTTCACATGTAAAAATATACAGGATGGTTTTAAAAGAAATACATTTCTGTGAATATCCCGGAAGTATTTCGACTGTTTTTCTGTTTTCACAATCTCAAAGACACAGTGTACTAGATTTTTTAGTGCTTCTGCATGCCAAGAAAATTACTATTTTACGTCATCATCTTAGATAGAATTTTGCAATGAAATACTGTTGAATACAATTTATGAATAGTGCAGATTTTCTAAATTCATGTACACGTTAGTACTGACATCATAACCATTAAAATCTGTTGCCATTTCATTCAAATTAAAATTCATTTGTCAATAAATAATAAGCAACTGTGTAAAACATGTGTATCTAATTATTTTTTTAAATTACATTCAAGGCGTATTTATAGATGAAAATTTGTAGTTACATAATTGTTTCATCGATAAAATGAAGATAAGCGCTGTATCTAAAAGTCAGAAACATACGTATACGCAAGTGACATAGAATCACACAACTTAAATCAGAGCTATATACTTAAAATACACGTCCATTCAGTATCAATTAACTACTTGAAGTGAGATAGAATACGCTGTAGTAATGCGCAGATAAGAGCTTTGAAAATATTTACTACAGTGCATGCAACCCTAACAATAACAGAGAATACAGCTCCATTGACATTTAAGATCTGCCTTTTATTGCTTTTTCGGGCTTTTTATTTAATTTCACTATTTCTTTTGCTAAAAGCTTCTTTCAGAGTTATACTGAAGTAAATTGTTTAGCTTGTGTTTAGAGATGTTGGAGAAGCATACGAAGACTTTTTTTAAAGATTACAGTCAAGATGCCCGGTCGACAACTTGATTTCTGTTGGCAAGAGTTAGTTTATCGTTTACTATTGTATTTGGAGAACGAAAAGCGAAATCGAAGTTTCCTAATATCTGTTGATGCAGTCCATCAGGTAAATTATAATTGGTTAGCATTAAAACAAATTGTAGAGTTGCAAATGCGTCGGGCATTTCGATGGGTACCGTCTACAACATGAAGAAGAAAGAAACTACACCTGCTGTTCCTTAATTAATACCAAAAACAATTGATGTGTCAGAGAGGATTAAAATGGATGTACGTGAAGTAATTTATGAGATGCACAACGATAGTAAGTTCATTTACACAATTAAATTTCAATTCTAATTTAATATATTTTTATAGAAAAACATGTACCAGTAAAAGTGTTACAAGAATTGCTTGAACATAGAAACATTTTATATATTAGCAGTGACGTTTACCCCATCTTTTGGGATTTAAGTTTAAAAAAGATGGTAACCGCAGAGCTCTTATGCGGACCAATAAAATTTCAGCATTACGGTTTTCCTTCCTAAGGAAGTACAATGAAAAGTTGACATCACTTTTAAAAGGAGATGTCGTATACCTAGACGAAACGGATATTTTCAAAGAAAAGTGGGAGGCAATCATACCAGGGTGACGATATAAAAAGTATCAGAAAACCCGAAGGTTATAATGGTAAACAATTTATTGTGTTGCATGCAGATACCAGAAGTGGCTTTGTACGAAATGCAAACTTGATATTTACCTCAAAATCAAATATAGGTGATTACTATGGTGATATCAACAATTATAATTGACAAGAGTCGCCAAATCTAAGTTGACCAAAAGAAAACAATACGTGGCTAATTAATAATAACATTATGAATAAGATTGAATTTTTCTAAATAACCCAAGAGACCTAAGAAAGAGAAGGTCGAATTATTTCGGGTACATGGACGTGAAGTTTCAATAATTCCATTGAACTGATATGGGTACATGAGAAAAGGTATCATAATAAACATATTGATCGAGATAGTTATGGCGATAGACAAGTAATAGATGTGTGGCAAGAAAGTTTGGACAACTGTATACCAGGCATCTGGAAAAATTTCATCAACCAAACAGATCAAATAATTAAAGAGTGGTACGAACGTGAAGCAAACGTAGAAGACTTTGTTCTGATGGTTAATTGCGGATCAGAAAACGAGAATGAAAACGCAGATTAAATATATTTTCAATTGTCCTATCTGATTATTTCTTTCGATATTCACATGTTTTATTTTAATTTACATCATGTTATTTTTGACATATCATACTGTATAGAAATATATGTTGTTACATACATAAAATAATGGTATATTTCGTGTAATAAATCATTGGTAACGTATATTAGACTAAACACTTTCATGTTTCTTGTTTAAATATTTTCCATATTATAATTTAAAAATAGGTGTTTCCATATGAGAAGTATATTATTCGAATAATAAGAATTTTGTTAAGAAAATATTTAGTAATTAGTTTAGCCTGTTCAGCTCCTTTCCGTAAGTACAAATGTACTAATGCACTGTTATAAAAACATTGTCAATAGAAGAGCTCGCTATTTATAATCCTGTTGGTTGCAATCACTAGTGATTTGTTTTTTAAATGCATTGTTGACTAAAATGTTATACAGTCAAGAAAATGTATTAAAAATGAAAACAACCTCATAAAATTATCTTCGTACAATTCATTGCAAACATGGTTGGTGCACCTGAATTTGTTTGAGACGCTAATATATCTCATTATATCGAATGTAGGCTTTCACGACCGTCGTCCATAGTAGAAATGTTTTGCGGGTTTTGTCGTGTATTCACTGTTTTACTTAAGACTGTCTTTAAACAGTTCTAAAGACTGTCTTTAGAAACCTTCTGAAGAAGCTGATAGCATGATCAGCTAAACATCAAGTAAAACAGTGAATACACGACAAAACCCGAAAAACATTTCTATTACATCTCATTATGTATTGGGCATAACGAAAATGTGCCCCCAAGCAACGTACTGAACACCCGGGCTAACCGGAACAAATACACTAGGGTGACAGAATAAAATAGACACCAGGTAAAGCGGTATAAATATGTAAACAGCTAAATTCTAAGAACGAATTAAGAACTTTCTCTTGTCATTAGGGTAGGGATAGATGTATCGGAAGGAATTCGTCATAGTTTAGTATCGTTACAACTATGCCTCGCTTACAAGGTTCGAGTGATATTAGCGACTTCACCCGAGGTCGCATCGTTGGCCAGAGTGAACGCGGCGCTTCGCAACGTGAAATAAGTACATTTTTAAATATTCCGTTGTCCACAGTTAACCGTGTGATTACACAATTTAAACGCAAGGAAAAAACAACAGTGGAGCCGAGACCAGGTCGTGCCAGACCTTCTGAAAGAAGTAGAAGGGTGCTTGTGCGCGAAGTGTTAAGAGAACCGCGAAAAAGTACAGCTGAGCTTGCGGCAACTTCACAGAAAAGTCAGCGCATTGTTCTGCGGTACCTCCACAGTGTGGGGATGTATAAGAGGATGGCAAAGAAAAAACCTCTCCTTACGGCGTTTCAAAAACGGCGCCGAATGGGCAATCGAAATGCAAACGAAGCCCGAAGAGTTTTGGCGGTATGTCATTTTTTCAAACGAAAGCAGATACTGCCAATTCAGTGATCGTGGTCGTACGTGGGTATGGAGACGTTCGTCACAGCAACTGGACGACAAATTTTTGCATCAGACGGTGAAATACGGCGGTGTGAACATCATGGTGTGGGGCGCGATATGGTATGGTGGAAGATCGCAATTAGTAATCTGCGACGGAAATATAAATGCGGCAAAATATATCCAAATATTAACAGAAGGACTACTACCGATATTCGACAACGCCATTTTATTTAAAGAAGACGCCACTTTTATGGATGATGGAGCACCCTGCCACAAAGCAAGAACAACAACCACATGGAAAGAGGAACATGGGATTCGGATTTTACCATGGCCAGGCCAATCACCAGACATGAATCCGATAGAGAATGTTTGGCACATAATCCAGACATATATGGCGAAACGACCCCGAAAACCCAGCAATAAGGAAGAACTCGTGGCAGCTGTTACAGAAGAGTGGTTAAATATTCCAGAAGATACCATTAATCATTTAATAGATCCTATGCTACGACGACTCGCAGCACTTCACGCAAGTAAAGGTGGATCGACAAAATATTAGTCTAATTTAATAATTTTAAAACATTTTGTATATATAACGAGAATAGAATCTTTTTTTTAATTAGTAGGTATTTTATTCTGTCACCCTAATGTATGTGCCGAGCTAATTCCATACATGGGTATAAAACGTGTGTACTTTGCTCGTTTATAAAGCCATGCGTCTGTGTCGTCCTTAGGTGCTTTTTCAAGTCAATACTATTACTAGCTTTGTTATTACTGAAATTACAAAATTGGTTAAAATGATGTAGAAATAATATTTTCTTGCTATTAACAATGGTGGAATCAGAAGAAAAAAAAACAGTTGAGTATCAAGTTAAGATATATAAAAATAAGTACTTTTTTCCTAATGGAACACTCAGTATAGTTTCACGTATTTTGAAAGAAGGCGAAGTTCTAAATAAAAACTGTTAAATTCATTTTTAACCGCAATACTTTCTTAGATGCACTAACATTAGTGCACTTTACGTATAAAATCTTAAGTTTTGTGCCTTCGAAATGTTCAGCAATGTTTTCTCTTTCGAATAGTGATATAGGTGTATTTTGCTGTTATATAACATAAGCCAATATTATTATCTGTAGCAACTGTCGCTCACTGATAAAGATATTGTTTGCTCTGCATATATGTATATTATTAGATGCATAAATAAAATCTATTTGTTGGACCATAGTTAAATTTTTCTGCATTTTGCTATTTCACTAATGAATTTCGAAGACATTCGTCCATCTTCATTTTACGGGAAGACTTGAAACACTGGCAGTTGCACTAACTCCTTCCGATATAAATTAACTAATTGGTGAGAACGAATTTGTCGGTGATGACTTGGTTATAACCGAATTGCCGAACGATATTCCAGGATAATTAGAAATTGATATAAATGAACCTGAAGACAACGACTACTCTGTAAGTGATACTGAACGGAAAGGTGATGATATTCCATAGTTAAGTTTGATGAGAAAAGAAAATTCAAAAGAATTCATGTAAGATGGGCAATAGCAACTGAATTTGATCCATCCATACACAGCATGGATAGACATCGTACTACCAAGTGTTAGCTGAATCCGCGTATTTAACAAGAATTTGTCACCTACTACCAAGAAGCATATCTATGCATAGATGTATTCAAAGGGTTAATCATTAACATACTCTCAATTAGCTCCAAAAGTTACTTAAAGAGTACAAAAACACAGGTCTATCCTGCATGTGTTATACGAAGGCGACGTGAAATGTTTCTGGAATTGACAAGAAAAACACGATATTGTTGTGGTTTCTAATTTTTATTTTTGGATGTAGTCTCCTCGAAGATCAATACACTTTTTCCAACGGTGCTTCAGTCTCTTCAAGCCGTCGGGAAAGTAGGCTGTTTCGAAGTCTGCAAAATAGCCAACTGTGCCGGCGATGGCCTCCTCATTTGAGGTAAATCTCTTTCCTCCCAATGATTTTTTCAGGTTTGGCAATAGGGAAAAACTCATTGGGAGTTAAGTCCGGTGAATATGGAGGATGAGAGACTAATTCGTAGCGCAACTCGTTCAATTTGGACATGACGATGCGGGATGAATGAGTCGGTGCATTATCGCGGTGGAAAAACACTTTTCCGCTGCAAACGAGGCCGTTACTCCTTCAATACTGCATTGAAACGGGTCAATAAATCCCTGTAGTATTGCCCTGTGATCGTCCTTCCCTTCTGCAAATAGTCGAAGAGGATCAGACCTTGGGAATCCCCAAAAATTGTCCCCATGACCTTTTCGGCAGATGGAACGGTCTCTGATTTCTTAGAAGCCGATTCGCCCGAAGAAAACCACTGCTTCGACTGATCCTTGGTCTCCAGTACGTAGCGGTGGATCCACGTCTCATCCACTTCAACCTTCGTGCGCCATCTCTTGCCGATTCCGGAAACATTTCAGATCGCCCTCGTACAACTTGGCCTAAACAAGACGAGTTACCCTCTCTTTGAGAGGCTACAGAAATGCATATAACCACAAAAGATTTTTACAGAATGTTACCGCCAAATGTAATTAAATTTGGAGATATTCGAGCTAATATCATCTGGTCCAATTGACGTAGAATGATCCAAATATAAGTCATCACTACTTTCGATCGATCATATAACGAAGTCCTTCCGAATAGGCCATCAGCTTTTCTACCAACAAGCATCTTAGAAAGCCGATGGGTTACATTCACATAAAAATCGAGACCCGTTTAGACGTCGCCTTTACCAGTTAGATAGAGGCTGCTTGATTGGATGACGTAGTTTTCTTACAGTTATATATACAGACATCTGAACAAAGTCAACGATTATAATACGCATGTGCGTGTCCCGTTATTCTTTCTCGCTGCAGTATTCCCCTACAATCAGTCTATAACTCATTCCCCATAAGCAGTACTTCGCTGTTCCCGTACTACAACGAGGTTGTAGTTATAGTGAGGGAACGGATTGTAGATACCTCCCCGGTGGTTGACTTTGCTCAGATTGGGTCTGTATATAAAAAACAAATATATTTGACACTTTAATTATATTGTTAACATATATTAAAACGGTAATTTTGAATGTTCCACGTTATTCGATTTTCTAGAAAATCGCTTGGCATTAACGGGTTAACACATAATAACTCAAGTACTAAAAGTAATAGAGTTACAAGCATTCAAATGCACTACTACACATTAAAATAGAAAGTGAGGCAAATTCAGCTACATGCTGCTTTATGGCCCATTTTAATGTGCAGCAATACGTTTAAATACTTGTAGCTCTGTAAGTAACAAGTTTTGAGTAATTATGTGTTAAATAGTTCTTATTTAGAATTAATCTCTTTTCAAAATATGAAAAAACATACTGGATGTTCCATTAAGAAAAAGTATTTCTTTTTAAATATCTCAACAATTCGATGTTCATCTAGTTCTCTGATTCTATCTTATCAGAGAAAATGCTATTACTTTGTCAACTTAACCAATTTTATAATTTGAATAATAATAAGATTAGCAATAACACCAAATTCAATTTGGACACAATGTATACTGCCGTTCATAAGCTTCATCGCAGCTACTATATTGTATTACACATACAAACATTTTAAAAATATTTAAGGAAATTCATACCAATCTTAGAATGGAATTTAAAATCAAATTCATAAAAATACAAACACGAAACCTATGTATTCCTCTATTAAATTTTATGTTGGTAATAAAGCGATAATGCCTAACAGTATTAGGGATGAATGCGTTATCAAATACAATTTGGCATGGGTACTGAATCATCCACCTGCCTTACACTAAACTACACATTCAGTATGTATCCAGTATATTACCGTGATACTGGGGACATGTCTGATTGCGTTAGGACGACCCTATTTCATATTGTTAGTCTATTTAATCGAAGGTACACAAAAAAGACGACAATTAGATATTGAAATGCGTGCCAGAATATTCGTTGTACACGAAACAAATATTTCAAATAGAGAAATTGCACGACAATTAAATATTGAGTGTTGTGTGCATGGGACAACTAAAAGGAAGAGACTCACAGGCTTCAGAACAGAAAGCGAAGTGAAAGGTCCAGATCAACGATGAAACCAGACGACCAATGCATATGAGTGATTTCCCTTAAGGAATTACGACGATCGAAAGGGTCGTACAGCAGTAAGAAAACCACCGTTAAGTTCTATACACAAACGGAAAAGACTAAATTGTTCATTTAGAAATTTTAAGAGTCTCGTTGATTATAACTGTCCAAAATCCGTTTGGATGACCAAAGGCATATTTCTGGAATGATTCCAGAAGCACTTTGTCCCTCAAGTATGGCAATAAAACTGTAATAATAAGTAATGTAATTTAATGATACATATTCAATTTGTAGGTGAAAGATTTCTTAAGAAAGCAAAATCTTCTAATAAAGGCGGTGTTAATCTTGGATAACCCACCAAGTCATCCTCCAGAGGAACAATTAAGAAGCAACGATGGCTCAATTTTTGTTATGTTCATGCCGCCCAACGTAACTCCACTTATCCAACCGATAGATCAAAATGTAATAAAAATGACTAAATTGTATCATCGAAAATTTCTACTTTCATCTGTGTTATTAAAAAATCCTAAAAACATTTCTGAATCCTTAAAGCAAGTAATTTTACGTAAAGCAATTTTAAATTTAGATATGGCGTGGAATGCCCTTAACCAACAAACAATCAGAAAGTGTTGGAAAAATTTGCTTTACTCCAGTGATAATTATGACGATGAAGACAATATACCGCTAACCATCATTAGAAAACAGTTACTATCTGATGCTGAAGCTATTGACAGTGCATCATCCGACGTTTTTAAATTATTAAAAGGAATAAATCTCGATATTGTTTGCACTATTACCGATGTTAGTTTATGAAATGACAATAAAGAAGTGGATAATGCACATGAAGAGGAAGATGGGGTGAGTGAAGATGACGACCCTCCGATTGAAATAAAAAATACAGTGAGTGACGCGCAAGCTATAGGAATTTTTAATCAAGCGTTAGATTGGGCAGAAGAAAAAGACATATATTCCGATATTTTAGTGCTCCGTAAATTACGGACAATGGCATTAGAAAATACCAAGCGTAAATTTACGCAAACAAAAATAGGCCACACTACTTTTCAAAATAATGTAAAATTTATTTTTTGCTTTTTAATATTATACGTATTATGTTATTCATTGTTCATAATTTATTTTTTAATAAACATACATATTTTCTTTTATGATTTTTTTTTATAAATAAAATAAGGCTTTCAGTAATGTGAACAGTGGTTGGCTGATATCGTTCACACAATCGAGCGTCGACTGTATATATAACCTTACTAATACTTTGCACACTAGCTTTACTTTATAATTTAGGTTTATATCTATTCTATAATTGTAACGTGTATCATCTTGAAAACTATTATGCATTTAACTTGTCATAACATGTTATTTTATAGTGCAATCAAACTTATGAACGGTAGTGTAAAAAAAGATCTTATTCTCTTTAACCACCCGTGAAAGAAAGTCGAGAGCCCTGCCACTGCTGCCCATAATATATTTTCTTATTTTATTGTTAATCCGTATTAATTTGTTATTTTCTACTGTCTGTTCAACTTATGCCGTTAAATTTATTAAATTGATAAGTTATTATGATTGTTGTATAAAAATTATAACATACCCCCTTCCCGCTGCCTAGCACTGACGGTCTTTTTAGGCTTCTGCAAATGAATAGCGGCTTCGTAAAGCTCTTCCTTGGCCAGATTATTCAAACTACCGCCGTGGGTTAAATTTTCCGATATCGAATTAGCCTGTCTGCGGTTCCTATGCCTCTTAGAGGCCGATTGATTGTAATATCGCGCTAATTGCGGACCGCTAGCGCTGGTAGCTCTTGCGTTTCTTAAATCATCTTCTGCTTCAGTTAGAAGATTCTAGAGAAGCAGATTTCGAATATCAGAAACACATATCTTTTTTTGTTTTAGTTCGATTACAATTTGCCTTCGGTTAATTGCGAAAACAATCTAAAAGAAAATAATATCAAACGTTGAATTCTAATAGCGTTAATCGGGTTGCCTATCTTTGCGGTCACGTGATTTTCGGAACTAATCGAAGGCCCTGTAGAGTCAAGAGTAACGAGGAAACTTACATTAAAAAGTCGACTTTTTCCTTGCCTATCTTTTGGCGATTTGTAGTTTATTGCTTCATCCAACAAAGCTTTTAATTCACGGTCATCCAATCGAGAGACAGATGCATCCTGGAGGGGATAAGAAATAAATTAGAGTCTTATACGAAATGGTTAGGTATGAAAGAATTTAGTTTCGAAATAAATTAGAGATTTAAACTTATACGGCTTTACTGGAACAATTTATATTTATATTTATATTTTAATATGAAATGCATTATATCTGATTTCAAGTGTTTTTCTTTCGTAAAAAAAAATTTTTCGTTAGATTTAAAAGCTATGTATGTAGAAAAAACAAGTTTCTTTAGAATGGTATATACTAAAAAATGATAATTCAATTTACTAACAAAAACAAATAAGTTATTGCCTTAATATTTTATGAAACGGATTGAAGAGTTTAACCAAGGACTGGGTGTGCTTGACAATATATCAAACACATTGAGAATGTTATTTCATTTAGAACGAATTACAAACCTATCTTTTAGATTTTAACGTAAATATAATTTTGTGCGATTTTAGAGTACAAAATAAAGTTAGATTTAGTAAAAAAAATCTTAATACTTTGATTCAAATTCATTCACACCCTATAAATTTAGCTTCTACATCGTATTTATGGCATATTTCTTTTATTCTGGAATTTTATACAAGAATTAAGCTCTAGATAGATAAGAGTATAACTAAAAATAATCCAGATCTTTGTTCAACAATAGCCACGCACAGGAAAATTTGAGACAAAGAATTTAGACGTTATTAATACCTGAAAATAGTTTAAGAAAATACAAAATAAAAGGCAAATTCCACAAAGGAATGTCTGCAATGAAAAGAGCAGGTAAGAAGTGAAGGAAAATGCACAAAATAAATGTAACTACAATTAAATTAGATCAAATAAAAAATCAATAAAAATGTTTGAAATACCCAATATAGTATTTTTTCATTAATTATAAAAAGAATAGCCTATACACATAAACATAAAAATTGATATTCATATGTGTATTTTATTCCTTATATGTTCAACAATTACGACCACAAACTAATTAGTTGTAACTGTAATAATACATAAGTGGCATATTGTAACTAATAAACATATTCATTTTAATTATTTAACGCATATTTGTCAGACACAAAAACTCAATTCTGTTAACTTTTACGTTCAATAATAAACGAAGATTATAAACCTACATTGTATAGTTCATTGATCTACATCTTCTAATTAGTTTTGAAAAACAATGAGCACGTAAAATTAATGTTTTAATTATAAATAATTATAGTATAAAGTAAACTAATCCAAATATTGTAAGGAGACACAATTGCATGTCAAACCACGTACATATTTTTCTACCAATTTATCCGATTCTATCTACAATATGTTTTACGCGATATCCGAAGAAATTTCAACAATTCTTTTAATCAAATACGGATCGCTTAACAGGGGGAAAAGATGATATTTGTTCTAAAAACATTCGGGTAGACGTATGTACGTCAACTTATTGTCCGCCATTTTCACATGCAACAAATGCAAAATAGATAGTAGAAATGAAAATCGATTTTTTTTGAAAAATAGGACAAGGCAAAAAGCGAAAATACGTACAATTTCGGGAAGATGACGCCGTGACGAGCCAAAATACCGGTCGCCAATCCCTGATCTGATCTGTCCCTTCGCGAGAACAGCTGAGTTCCGTGCGTGCCGTGTTTTCGTAGCGACTTACCTTGCTGTCACCGTCTACAGCGCTGCATTCCTTCTGCTGGACGTTTTCCTGCCCGTCGCTCCTTGCCTTATCGCCGCTTTTGTCAGGGGCCTTCGGTGCGCTGTCATTCTCCGGAGAAGGTACCATCTTCCGAAATTCAAACACGATTCGCACAAGTTATGGCACGCGATTCACCGCGGCCAGCCCATAACGCGTACACGAGTTCTCGTCACGTCGGACACACTTTTTCGGCTTTGTATGCGCTTTTTGTTCAACGTCTTTTCTTGCTTCTTCTACACAAGAAACACATTTTCAACGTCGGCCATTACGATACATTCGGTCAAAAAAAGAGATTGCGATTCAGGCGACATCTTTTAACGCTAACGTACATTTAATCCTATCTGCAACATAACAAAACCAAAAAGCAAATATTTTCAACTTTTTCTATTAAACCCACAATTTATGGAATGTTAACGATAACTAACTGCGATAAATAAATTTATTACAAATATACATAATTACCCAAAAATTATTAGTTATCGAATTATATATTACCCAATTTTATCCTATTATTATTAAATATTTCTAATCGGTGAAGTAACAAATAGGAAATCGGAATATTTCATAAAAAAAACAGTAATTACTTGAAAACTATAATTATAAAAGAAATATATTTCAGAAACGCTTAAGCAAAGTATAATAAAAACAATTATTTTGCTTAGCATTTAAAATTTTAAATTTGCTGCAATATCTGAAAGCACTCAGAGATTCTCAAAAATTTAAATAGGCTACAAAATTCAATAAGTTTTTCAAACATCTTTTCTTTTTGAAGTATTAAAAAAAACGAAATGCCTACATTAAAAATTAGCGGTTAATTTTCGTGTAGTCAGAATATGGTTTTAAACTATGTATTTTTTCAGAAGGCAAATAAATTGGTTATGAAGTAATCATTTTTGAAAAATTTCAATTTTTAACTTAACTTTTTTTCATTTTGAAATTTGGTATTAGAGGTATTGCATATGTATTGATTTATCATTAATGATTTCTAGATTGCGACATTTCCAGCTAAATTCAGAAAAATCCGTGTGTACCTCTGTAGTGGCAAACAGGCAATTAATATTTCTTGTTGAGGTGAAAATCTTAGGTATGGAAAATAGTAAACAAAATTTATTCTAGAAAGTCGCTTTCAAATCATATTCAATTAGTAATAAAAGAATTCTTACAGTACTTCCCCAATTATTAAAACAGGATGTCTGAAACTGAGGAGAATATTTTCTTATTTTATCCAAATCTAATTGGTAAGCTTAATTTTATATTCCTCGTTATATAGGTACGATAAAACGTGTTTTTTTAAGGATTTGGAAGAGTAATCTTGGCAGTTATCTCATTCTACTACATGCCTACAAACTACATCCTTTCATCAATTTGTTATATGACCTCTGCTTTATTGGATGCTGTCGATGGTACCGCAGCAAGGTATGTAAATAGAATATGACCTTTTAAACAATTTAAGTCTCTCCTCTAGGCATTTCAACCAGAGCACAAAATTCGGTGCTATTTTGGACCAGTTGACCGATCGTGTAGGCACGATGTGCTTGTGCGCTGTTTTAGCCCATTTCTATCCAGATTATATGTTTTATTTCTTGATATCGATGAGTATTGATGTAGCTTGTCACTGGATATACCTCCATACGTAAGTGTATATTCAAACATTTGACATTTTCTGAAACTGTCAGTTATAAATGTAATGACTTTTCTTTTATTAGGTCCTTATTGCAAGGAAAAACAAGTCATAAATTCGTCGATCTATCAAGCAATCCAATTATGCATTATTATTACTCAAATCGCAACTTTTTATTTGTCATGTGCATGGGTAATGAAATGTTTTATTGTGCTTTGTATCTGCTTCACTTTTCCGAAGGACCATTGAGTAAGTAAAACAGAATGAATTAGTTTTTATAAATACATAAATATTTGTTCTAACGCATGATACTTCTTATCAAACAAAAATCATTTTTGAAAGAATTATGTGCAGAATTTTTGAATTAATTTATAAAACCCATCTTTTGATAACCAGAGGCATGATTGTAGTATACCAAACATGTCTGTGACGCGATATCATCAATTACATCATCGCGCAGATGCCCGCCGTTAGTATATTATCGATTTTTTCATTGTTTTCTAACATGTAGTTTGTTTTGCATATTAAACATTTGATTTTTATGCATAGGTATTCATAAAATACTGCAACTGCTATAGTGCAACCAATTCAATGTGGCTGGTCAAACAGCACCAAGTAAACTCGGAGAAAAAAAAATTATGGTTCTTAATTCAAAAATCTGACGTTTATAGTTATAATGTAGACAATTGTGAATGTAAGGTTATGACTGTTGCTTATTAAGATCAAAGATAAAAACGCTGTTAAACACAGCTTCCCATGGGAAATACAAAAGAAACTTTATAAACTAACGAAATTACAAGAAACACCAAACTAAGCTATAACTCAAAGAACGCCGTCAATGACGGAAATAGATATGTTGTATTTAACTGTAGTATAACCGAATTTATAGGTTAAAGAATTTCGCATATTAGTTCACATATTTTCCGCCGACCATAGTCACACTGTATATGAAACTTGCGCTATTTTCTCTTTGTTTAATGAGATCTATCATCTATTATGAATTTTAATGACAACCTGTATTTATAGTTCAATTACCAATTTTTTTTTTTAATTCCAGTTCTCGGACTATCTCTTTATAAAATCTTCTTGTACCTGTCTGCACCGATAGCTGTGGTTAAATCCCTTATATCGGTTGTACATTGCATTGTTGCCGCAAAGAATTTATCTATTATTGATGTTAATGAACGTAAAGCTTTAAGAGAAAAAGCTAATTAAGATACCTGAAAAACGTTAAAGTTGGGAACAAAGAAGCAAATTCCTTCCTTCCAGGTTTCGTTTCCAACTAACCCTTATATATAAGCCCTAAATTGAAAATTTACTTGAAATGTAGTAAGGCAAAGTTATATAGTATTGCTTCTGCATTTACTCTGTAATTTATTGTGATCAAATGTACCAAAACTGATTTTATTTTTATATTAATTCCATAATGATGTTCTTTATCATGATTCTTTTTTAAGAATTACTTTATATATTTTTTTAAACCAAAACTTATTTAATAAGGATAACATTTCAAAAGAGATTTTATTTATTTGTAATTTTACAACGTGAAAATGAATTAATATTAATATTTATCCTGTGTGTTAATGAAAAATATAAATATTACACCATACAATACAAAAGAGTTGTTTTAGTTACACTTTGTGTCGTTTAAAATTCCATGTACTGTGAACTGTATATTAATAATGTAGAATAGACACGTCATTATAAAAGAAGAAAACATAGGTTAAAGAGGGGTAAGTATAGTACAGAACTTACAGATGCAGATAACAGAAATTTCCTTCTCACATTCGACGGCATATTTGTATTGAATCAATTTTATTCATTGCGGAGGCGTATTATTATTTGAATAGTGATTATTTTTATCTTTCTATCAAAATAGAATTTTATCATGCATTTAATTGATATGAAAACTTTCATAGAAATTACAATACAAACAATAGACTTAGGAAAACTATAGAAAATATTCTGTGGATGACGTAGTACTTAAAATGGAAGAATTCGTTTGGCTTAATAAGCTAAAAAAACAAAAATGGTCGCATCTCCAACCGAAAATAACTTTTTGCAAATTGTCATATACAGGGTGTTAAGAAAAGTGCTCGTATATTACCAAATTATAGTTGTTAAAATAAGAAAAAAGTATTCATAAACACGGCGGTCCAAAAGCTAAGCATTCTAAAAATAGGATTGATTTCGTGTTTCAATCGGTAAACAACATAAATGAAGCTTTCTAGTTTATTCGCACTCTAGATGACAGTACAGAGTTTTATGTGGTATCCCTATCCTTCTTCAGTTACAGAACTAATATGTTAATACTCTATGTTGTCGGATGTTATAGTGATAAAGAACAATTTGAGCCGAGTGAAATTCTTTTATTTTAGTTACAAGTATCATGTTTATTTACATATTTTTGTTCATCACGTGTCTTTTCAGAACTACTTTCTGTCAAACATAACAATGAGTTTCAAGCCGTTATGTTCAGCCATCTCTTTAACATTCTAAGATAAAATTTCCCCTGAAGAAGTTCCATAAATTTTCGGTAACACCGGTTTATTTTTCTATAAGAACTGCTCTGTTATCTATGGTACGAACGAATTATATAATACTTTTCATGAAAAAAATGAAAATACCATTATCACCGCTAGTTTTCGAATATTTTGCAAATTGATATCTTCTTCATAAAAAATAGACGATAGAATAGATACATGTGGAAATAGCAGATAACATTTCATATACACTATTGTGCAAAAGAAAGAGGTACATAGGTATATTTTTAAAAGTTAATATTTTTAATTGTAATAATATTTACAAGTTACTTGAATCTGGTAAATACTATACCAATACATAGCTACAAAAGAATATTTAGAAATTATAATCCTTCTGTATTTGTATTGAGCCAATAAAATTTATGGTTGCGTCTGTTTGTCTGTGTTTATTATTCATTGTAGTTTCAAAGTGTGAAGAATTTACGTGTAAATTATAACGAGTGTTATGTTATATTCCTAACAGAAAAAAATAATAGTGCAGAAGCAAGTATACTGTGAAAGCTTTTGGGACTGTATTTTATCGCAAGGAATTGGCGAGATTATTAAAATTGAAGGGAAGCTTATAAAGGAGAAATATCGAACAATATTGGAGCAACATGCTATACCTTCTGAGCATCGTCTAATTGGTGATAATTTCCTCCTGCAGCAAGATAACGATCCTAAATACACTTCTCTATTGGTCAAGAACTATTTAAGTTAGCTACAAAAGGACAGAGCAATTTGCAGTGGTCTAGCCAGCACAAAGCTCGGACTTAAATATTATTCAACATGTTTGAGATTATCTTTACCGTAAAGATTGGAAGGACACCAAAGATTTTAAATGAGTTGTAGAATATATTGCAACAAGAGTGATGATATCGTATTCCGAACGATTACATCAGAACACTGCATGATAGCCTCCAAGCTCGTATACAAAACATGAAAAATAAGGATAGCTATATAAAACATTAAAAAGTTTTGAAGATATTACTTACTAATACTGCATTAATTTAAACATTTATTGAACATTATAGTTACTTACATTACGGTACCACATTTTCTCTTAAATTTCCTTTCTATAAAATTTATCTACATGGCTCTTTCTTTTGCACAGTGGTGTATGATAGTGCGAATGAAAGAAAAATTATAAGTATTGCCAAATTAGACTGCCTAACTTAAATCGTCATGTATTATTTCCTTCCAAAACAATGCTTAATGAATAAACTGTTGGATTCAGTAATTACATTATATTCACTAAAACTTGCTTGTTTGTTTTAATGAGAACCATAAATAAGCAAAATATACAAACACATCTTTTAACACCCTATATAAGAAAATAAGATACTTGAAAACATCCAATAAAGATTAACAATATTCCAATATAAATACACACTAACTTCTACAACAAGTAAAAACTTAATACTTATTACATTGGCAAAAAGAAAACAAAGTATTAATAAGTTACGTAAGGTTAAATAAAAAGAAATTAAGAAAAATGCTAAGAATATCTAGTTTCTTATAACGTGTATAGCGTCTGAGCTCTCGAATACTAGATCTGCTCTTGATGGATATATGGCCTTCATAGTACCTTCGACATCTACATTTCTGACTTGCTCCAAATGTAAATCGTTATCGAAGAACATAACCATTTCTTTTATTAAGGCATCTAATACCTTCTTGCAGACAAATTGAGATGTGCCACTGGTAACCTCCAAAAGCATCGAGGTTGTATCAATTGAAATCTAAAAAAAATTCTCACGTAAACTAATCTAAGCTGCAGTATATTCAAAATTATGCAAATCGATACCTTCGTTATGTCTGAATTTGTAATCGGTGGGAACGAAATTACATCCTCATCGGCCATTAAACACGGATACATCTTTTTCCCTTCCAAAAGGTAAAGGTATTTGTGTATACCTGAATAAACATTCCGTTTCTTTTCTTTTCTTAAAGCATCAGCTTCGCTTTGCAATTTAGCATATAAATCCGCTCCAGATATGACGTCTTTTCCCATTAACGGTTTGATCATTAACGATTTCGGCAAGCAAGCTGTGTAAACTAGCGATTTCCCATACTGTAAAATGAGGATATTACGACATTCATCAATAAAAAGGGAAAATGCCTTACCAATTTTTTGGCGTCATGTGTAGCAATTGTAGCAGCATTTCGTTTCTCACAAATTCCCTCGTGTAACCTCGTCTGTAACTTGATAAATTTCTTAAACGATTCCTCGGTAAACTGTATGTTATGAACTAGACACGCTAGGATGTGGCCACGTACGCTTCTTACATCTTCATTAACTACAATCTGTAATCCATCATCTACATAGTGTTTAATGTGGATTTTATATTTCACATTCGATATTTCTACAGATTCTTCACTATCTTTCCCTCCACTATTTTTCTTCAGATCTTTCTTGGTATTTGGAGCACTACTCGATTTAATACAATGTTGCTTAACATAATCTAGGATTTGTTTTGTACGACATTGATCAATTAATTTTGATAACCGTCGATCAGAAATAGGATTTTCCTTCAAGTGAACATCTGAAATAACATTGTGAAATATTAGATATTATAAATTACATGTTATCGTGAAATCTTACCTTTTAATTTATTACAATCAGCCAATTCACCAGGTATAACTTTAATTTTATTTACTCTAAGATCTAAATTTTTTAATGAAACCAATTGGTTTATATTAGCAGGTAGAACTTCTATCACATTATTACTCAAATTCAAATCAGATAAACAATTTAGCTGCTGCTTACAAATAAAATCAAATTCCTTCAGCTTATTATTAGAAACGTTAACCACCGCCAGTTTAATATTCTTGGATAGATCAGGCAATTCCTCAATTTGATTCATAGACAAATTTAACGTATCCAAATGCGTTAATTTTGAAATGTCCTCCGGTATTTGCCCTATTAAATTCCTCGATAAATCGAGCACCTTCAATTTTTCCAGCGAGAATATATGGATATTAAGCGTTTCCAACTTGTTGCTATGCAATACGAGCGTTTGTAGATTCTGTAATTTCCCGATTTCGTCTTGCACTTCCTTTATTACAGAATCGTGTATGTCGAGGTAATTTAATGCTGTCAACTCGTAAATAGTAGAATCGAAACCATCTTTCTTTAGCCTCTCGTTAATTTTAGCGCCATTTAGGATTATCTCCCGTCTATTCTCATTTTTCGCGGTTAACACTTCTGGCCAGGAGGCCATTTTCACAGAACTTTTAAGGTTAGAACATAAACACTGTTAGGTTAGAAACCGAATGAACTGTCCACGGAATTTTAAGTGAATTAAACTGGAGAGATAACCAACCAAATCTCACTTTCTTACAGAGAATTAATCTTATTGGCTGATACACTTGGGGGAGTTAATAAAAAATATTTAAATACTCAGTTTTTAGCGTTTAAGTAATTTATTGATAATATTTGATATCACAAGATACAATTAAACAGTAATTATCTGTACTTCGAAAATATTCAACCCAATATCATATTAACTATCTCGCTTATACTGTCGATAATTGTTGTACCGGGTGTTGTATAAATAGGTAATTCTGTGGTGATACTGTTAAGGTCTACACTGGAACAATTATACATTTCATTCAATTTAACCAAATCTCCTTTGCTAAATCCGTCTCTCTGTCCTATTTTCACATCTGGATGCTTAAAATTGATAAATTTCTGTATTCTATACCGTACTTAATCATTAAAAGAAGTGCAGATTCTTACTTTGGGTTCAATAGTTGGTTTTTTATTCTTACTAAACGCGTATTTGGAGTAATGCATTACTGAACCGTAATCATATTCGATCCCAAAAGGTGTTGTAGTGCCATTTTCCGATTTTTCAAAGTTACTTTCGCGCCCTAAAAAATAATTGGGGATACAGCAAACGGCAATGGTTACCTACGAGGGCGACCTGAAATGTTTCCGGAATCGGCAAGAGATGGCGCACGAAGGTTGAAGTGGATTGTTGTTGTTTAAGAGTGTGTTCTGTGTAGCACGTCTGGCGGTTTCGCAAAAATGCGTAAAATCGAATTTCGTGCAGTAATAAAACACTTCTGGATGGCCGGGAAAACAGCCGCGGAAATTCGAAATATTTTGCTAGAGATTCATGGCGGATGTACTCCATCATTTTCGACCATCAGCTTCTGGGTGAGCGAGTTCAAATAAGGTTGCACAAGCACAAATGACGAACCACGCAGTGGACGCCCAAAAACCGCCACCAATGATGAAATGATTGACAAGATCCATGATATCGTGTTAGACGACCGCCGATTGAAGCTGAAAGAGATAACAGAGACAATAGGCATCTCAGAAGAACTCGTTGGTCATATCCTACACGAAATTTTGGGCATGAAAAAGCTTTCGGCGCGATGGGTACCGCGTTTGCTCACACTGGAGCAAAAACGAAATCGGGTGCTCGTTTCGGGGGAGTGTCTGGCCAGGATCTAATGCAATCCAAGGGATCTCTTCATGCGTTTCGTAACCGTGGATGAGACTTGGATCCACCACTACATACCAGAGACTAAGGAATAGTCGAAAGGTCATTGAGACCATTTTTTGGGATTCTCAAAGTGTGATCCTCATCGACTATCTGCAGAAATGAAAGACAATCACTGGGCGATACTACAGTGATTTATTGACCCGATTCGATGCAGTATTGACGGAGCAGCAGAAGAAAGTGCTTTTCCACCATGACAATGCACCGGTTCATTCATCCCGCATCGTCGTGTCCAAATTGAATGAGTTGCGCTACGAATTAGTCTCTCATCTTCCATATTCACCGGACTTCTTCCTATTCCCAAACCTGAAAAAATTACTGGGAGGAAAGAGATTTGCCTCAAATCAGGTCATCGCCGCTAGATATTTGCAGACCTCGAAACATCCTACTTTTACGACGACTTGAAGAGACTGGAGCACCACTTGAAAAAAGTGTATTGATCTTCGAGGAGACTACATCAAAAAATAAAAATAAAGAACCACACCAATACTGTGTTTTTCTTGTCGATTCCGGAGACATTTCAGATCGCCCTCGTATCTTTATTATCTACCAGGAGTTATATTCTCCCATAGAATTGTGACGTAGTCATCCCTATCGGATCTAGTTTGCTCGTGATGGAAACCTAAAGCATGCATGAGTTCATGTATGGGTGTCCCTAAGGTTGATAAACATCCTGGACTTTGCAAATTGAGATTTTGTTCACCCCCAATTCGACCAACGCTTGACCAGCAACCAGTTTTTGTGTTCTGAATTCGAATATAGTCGGTATCATTGGCGTTTTTCCTCCTAAATCTGGTTTTAAATAAAAAAATTATCGCCTTCTATTAGACTTTATTGTTTACGGAGTTACATTGAAACATAACAGGTAAAAATTTCCACAAAAGTACCTTATGCAGGTGTTCTTATGATACTGATCCATTGCATTGAAAACAGCTTTTAAATCATCCTCTTTGTAAGGTCCTTTTATGACGTAAGGAACAACACCATCCTTCCAGCGATAACTCAAATCAACTAAGCCGTTTTTTCCACCACCTTGGAATAGTACGTCACCTTCTAAGTATTCACCTAATTCTTCAGGGTTGACTTGAGATTTCTCATTCCATTCACTAACTCTTTTACCGGTTTCTAGACTTGGTTCGAGAAAATTCGCGTTTCCATAGCGTCCTAGATCAATTTCGTCTTTTTTCAAAGGAAATCCGCTGATTTGATTTACAGAAAATGAACTTAGCAAAAGTAATAACGACATTGGACGCATTTTGGAAGATGTTCTAACGTTTATTGCTGATGTTATATTAGAAATAAAAGCTTCAAGAAGTCTGGTTTATATATAAAAAGTAATAGATTAGAACGCAACAAAAGATACATATTTAAGGTGTTTTGCTAAAATTTGTGTCAGATATGGGAAATGTAATGGTTTAAATGAAATGCAGTAAAGATATGATAAGGTAATGATATATGGCGGAATGTTTAACACTAACATGTTATTAAATGCCTTTTCATTTGTGTATAGTAAACAGAGAGAGTCAATGACTGGTAGAGTTGGTAAGGTATTATAATTTTTGAGGTCAGTTAAAGAATTGCCTTCTATATTTAAGATTTAAGGGAA
The DNA here is from genome assembly GCA_023509865.1 of Trypoxylus dichotomus. Lineage (NCBI taxonomy): Eukaryota > Metazoa > Arthropoda > Insecta > Coleoptera > Scarabaeidae > Trypoxylus > Trypoxylus dichotomus. The sequence goes on along the minus strand of CM042082.1, from coordinate 26,874,442 downwards.
ACCCCTGAAGAAAGTTAGATATGGACTATCTCTATCGGAAGTTTGGAAATAAATTATTTTCATAAAAAATTGCAATTCGCATTATTAATACAGTTAAATTTAAATAGCATATAAATTTTAACATAAACAAATATAAAATATAATCTTTATAATCCTCAATTTACAAAAATATATTACAATTTAACAGATCTTGCTTCCAATTTGAATCAACTAAGTACGCCTTCTAACCGAATCAATACATCAACCATCTCAGGTCTATCTTTTGGCCGCTTTGTCACGCAAGCCTTTCCAATCTCAATTAGACCTCGAAAATAAGCATCATGGGCTTCAATCCTGTTATCCATCAGCTCCGAAACATCCCCTTCGTGAAGTACAACATGATCCTTAAGGAACTTAGACTTTCTCCTTTCGGAATAAGCCCCTAAACCAGTTGCTAATTCGAAAAGTACAACTCCAAAACTATATGTGTCTACTTTAGTCGATAACTTGCTTCCTCTTAGGAATTCGTCCGGAAGGTAGGGTCTTGTGCCATGGATCCTACTGACGGTGACGTGGCTAATTCCTGACTGAGGTCCTTCACGAGCTAAACCAAAATCACCAATTCTAGGAACGTCGTTGTGGTCTAAGAGGATGTTGGCAGATTTAATATCACCGTGGATAAGTGGTTTCTCGCCTATTGTATGGAGATATTGTAGCCCCCTGAAAACATGAATCAAATTTTACATGGATCAATTGAAAGTAGGTTATCATACCTTGCAGATCCAATAGCAATATCTACCCTTTTATTCCATTGTAAAGATTTATTTGGATCAGAAATTCGTATTCTGCCATCCAGGGAACCTCCTGACATGTACTGATAAACCAAACAAGGTTGAGGACCACCGATGCTATAACTACAATACAAGTTAATTAAAAAATACTTCATTTTAAACTTAAACAATACCAACCCATATAAAGGTAAGATATTGTCGTGTCTATACGCATTTAAACAATGCAATTCCGTTACAGACTGTTTTATTTGTTCAATGTGAGATTCTCGGCTATTTTCCTTCTGTTCTATCCTTTTAATTGCAACTTGTGTACATTTCCACGTCCCTAATTAAAATATTTATCGTTAGAAGTCATGGTAATTCTACAGAGGTATGAACTAATTATTTATTTAAAGCACAGCATTTCAAGAGCATGTGAGTTCTCATTGTCAACAGAGTTACTGACTAAATTGTAAAAGCATATCGGCATGCAATATTTCCTATGCAGGCTTTAAAAACTCTTGGGTTAACAAATTTTTATGACCTGTCAGATTTTTAAAAAGGAGAAAATGAAAAAAACCCATATCTTTTAACAGGCCATTACGATAATACATGTGCCTTGCTAAAAGATATGGATTCTCTTTGTTTTTTCCTTTTTGAACAGATACTACACCTCTCAATAGGTTGTGAAAAGTTTAATTTAACTTCTGGAGCTTGCGTAAGAACTGTTGCATTTCGATATATTCTTGTAATTCAGTCAGTAACTCGTTTGACCATGAGAACCCATGTGCTCTTGAAATGCTATGTTCGAAATAAATAATTAATTTATATGTGATATAGGGTTTACTGAGATACCAGTGTACACAATCACAGACTCCTCGCAATCATTGCGATATTGATTCTCAGTTAATAAAATATTACCTTTAAAAACAATTCCAAAGCCTCCTTTTCCTAATATATTGGCTCGATTCCAATTATCAGTCGATTTTTGTAGGTCTTCATATGGAATTTGGGGTATCGCCCCAGCTGATTCAGCAACGCATGAAATATCAGACATTGCAGATGCTCTTGAGGTACCGACACGAACCTAAATATTACGTCATTTAACAAGTTTTTTTAAGTTAACCTAAACAACTTACTTGAGGTGAAATTGGCTTTAGTAGCTTGTTATTTGGTTCTCTAGTAAAGTTATCGTCCTGAGTTACATAATTAATATCTTTTGGAGGAATTACGACCCGTAAAGGAGATGGTGCAAGGAATGCTTGCACGTTTTTGGTTTCTACTACTGGCTTACTTCCGAATTTGTTTAAATTAGCCTCTGGAATTTTATTGTCTCTTAATCTGCAATTATTCTGTATCTTTATCTCTCCAAGGAGACTATTTATGTTGTGTTGAGCATTTCTAATTAATTTATGGTAAGGAGTCGGCACAAATTTCTTAATAATCATCATTCCTTGATAGTGCTTCATGCGTTTTAATAGTATAAACAATTCCAAGACTGTGTGGTTCTGTTGTCCCCATAGTGACAGTAGCTCATCTGTAGGTGATCTACCCTTAACGAATTCCTGCCGTAATAACTGCCATTATGTTTTAGTATTTAGTTCCATAAAATTGCATGATACTTACATATATCGTATTGATATCATATTTCATATGTGTGCAAGCCAATTCTTCCCAAATATTATTTTGGTCTATTATAATACACAATTGACGTCTTTCACAGTGAGGCAATTGGTAAATGTACATATTTTCTTCTTCCATTTCACTTTTCTTTTAATACGTATTATTGCACTTATTATATTGATGACCTAAGCGATTGGATTTAAACACAAAATAAAATCTAACCAAAAAATTAAGACTTACCTATTCTGCTTAACTAATTCACTAGAGCGCGCTGAGGCGGTTCTATTTGCTTTTCTAATTAGCCCAAAATTTCCCGTTTTCGTTTTATATGCATATGCATTATGTACGTTTTGTTAGGCAGTATCTACAATACTTAAGATGATTCTTAATCCTTTTTTACTTAGCAAATTAAATAATTTGTAACAGTAGCCAGATTACCTATGTAAGTTTACAGTAACCTTACTAATTAAATAGAACTTTACCCCTCTGGATTCAACCTCAATATCCTCTTTCCTTTCATCGACATGGGTTTTTCCGAGAACGTCATACGGTTTTATTCGGTTTCGAGGACAGATTGAAGTGATAATGAATAAATTGACCAGCGTGATTATAAGACCGCTAAAGAATTTTACGTATCTCAAACCGCTTTGCATCGAATACGTCTTAAATGGTAAACGAAAAACGTGGAAGGTGCTTGATGTACACCAAGGAACCAGCATTCTCCTTTTTAATTCTACGAGGAAAGTCATGGTTTTCGTAAAACAATTTAGGCCAGTAATTTATCTGAATAAGATCCCAGAAAGCGATAGAACTGGCTTTATAGACACGATTAAGTACCCCGCAGAACTAGGAATCACAACTGAATTATGTGCGGGGATTGTAGACAAAAACAAGTCCCTAGAGGAAATTGCCGTTGAAGAAATCGAAGAGGAGTGTAATTATAAGGTATCGCCAAGCGCGTTAGAAAAAATTGTATGCTATAGATCCGATGTGTTAAAATTAGGAACGATACAAACTTTATTCTATTGCGAGGTTACTGATGAAATGAGAAGAGGTGCGGCTAGCATAGAGGAGGATATCGATATAATTGAAATGACAATACCAGAAGTGAAAAAATATATTAGTCAGGCAGATTGTTGTACCACGGCTATATTATTGTATGCTGTACAATGGTTTTTAATGAATAAATATAAAGATAATTAAATGAATTAAGTTCCAGTTTAAGTCGCGCTTAAAATTCAAACTGAAGTGTTTAGCTAGATGTAACTTCTGTCACAAGATGCAATTAGCATTAGCATTCCCGTAGGAAAATGTCTTACTGAGGAGGATTCTACAATGGAATTAGTTTGGGTGAAAAGCGGGTGAGGCGCCAGCGTAGTAAATGTACTACCACGCATGCGTTAACCAAAAACGAAAATAATAGTATGCTCCAGAAAAGACTGACTTCGTTTCTGTTCGATTCTTTGTTTGGTTCGTGAGATGCTGCAAAATTTTTAGTATTACCTATTAAGGTATACCATTTTTGTGAGCGATTTTTACATTTATTACCAGATTTAACTTAAATTGAAATATTACATTACTTCCAGGTAAGTTTTCTTTTAAACTGTTTATTGTGTAGAATATTAATCTTGCGTCGGCTCTGTTTCTCCCTATCCAAATATGTACTTTAGCGTATTTAATCATGTGTCTTTTGGTTGTGCATCTCTTTGAACTGTTCCTGTGAATCTCCCATCCAGATATACAATATCTGTTCTAATTATGCACTTTATACTTGTTCAGTTAGACTTGTGCAACTGATTCATGTTGTCAAAAATATCAAGTAGCATATTACACTATAATAAATTTTGAAAATATATACTTTATTCAATGACTAACGAACACAGAAAAATAGACAAGAGCAATCTGTATAAGTTTTAGGACTGTAAGCCAACATAAGTTGTCAGAAAGCGTTGTAGGATCCAATCAGAGATAACTTCACAAATTTTAATTTCATTACGAGTTAATAGTCATGAAGTAGAAAATTATTATTGCGTATCGTATGTGGGTTCTATTAGAAGATGTTTAGTGATTGATAACATTTTTTATGTAATTTTTAAATATCAGTGAGATATTTTATTTTTCTAATTTCAAATAATCTATCTTGTTTAGCATTGTGGTGAAATATAGAAGTTGTGCGGTAAAAGGATGTGTAGATAAAAATGCAATTCGGCATAGCTTTCCCGACTTAAATATGCAGTTCTATTTAATAGCTGCTTTTATGTATATACTAATAAAAATTTAGCTAGAATTCGTCCTTAAGAAATTTATAAGTCGAAGAAAGTTTGTAATGTTCGTTTTCCCAACAATACGAAGAAAAGTCTCAAGTTGTTAATGTCTGATGCTATTTCTTGTTTACATGTACCCGAGATGTAAGGATGATCAATTTGGTTAAATCATTATTTTTTTATTATAAGCAATTTATGTATATGTACATAGTTATAATTCATCAATAAATACAAGAGAAAAAGTATTGAATCCCTGAATAAAAAAAATGAGAATTGCATTTTTCATCTATTGCTTTCTTATGTAGTATGTATGTATATCTTCATAAGCAAACATAACCGTATTTCAAAGCACTTATCCTATATTTCTTTTTTAACTTTTCATTATGTATATTTCTTTTGTATTCTTCCTTGTCTGACAATCAATTCTTTTATGTTCATATGTGTTAATTATATACGTGCGCATATTTTATAAACATGTATATGCTATGCTGATGTCTCTAAATTAATATTCTGTATAGAACAATATAGAACTTTAAATACGTCAATAATAAGAGATTATATAGCTAATCCAGCTGTTTGCCATTGTATACGATTGTTTTGTTTATATGACGAGGGACTGTTTTATAAAGCAGGACTGCACGGGAAGTTTTAGAGTCTTGCTTTGGACTCCTAAGTAAATAATCACCGATATTTAGTATCAACAGATATGTACATATCCTTATCTACGATATTGGTGTTTGAGTATAGTTTGAATGGTTTTGTATGTTTCATATGGTGCAAGTATAATAAACGAAATCTTGTTAATCAATTAGTAGCAAAATGTAAGTTAACGAGCTTTTTACTTTGCAGTATTTTGTCAGAAACTCCAAAGTAAAGAGTTTCATTTCAAATATATTATGTCAAGCATTCTGAAGTAGCCGTTTAAATTTCCCTCGTTTTTCTTTTAGTTATGGTGAAAAGTAGATAGCGGCGCTGATGCAAATTCGTCTAATAATTTAACATGGAGCTTATCCGAGTTTATAGTTATCAATGTGGCATACTGAATGTGATCTATCTCTTTCTCACATTTGCAATTCGCAACATTCACGTGCGTAACGCGTTTCTGTAAAGATCAAGAATGGAATATAAAACCATGACTCAAACTACCTGTTGAATTAGTAGAATCCCGTAATAGAATTCGTTTGTGTTCGCTAGTTGCAGTTTCGATGCTTTTATTTTTGGGTGTAGTTACTTTCTTTTAATAAAATGACCGAAGAAGAGGGTACCGATGCTCCAAATTGGTTAAGAGAATTGGAAGCAAAACGTGAGAGAAGACTCAAAGCAAAGCTAGGACATGAGGCTGGTGCAGGATCACCTTGTTTAAACTGCAAGAACGATTGCCCAGGTAAATATTACATATATTTTCATACTAATTAAGGACTAAATTTAACAACAGAACTATAAAGTAGCGAGAATTTAGGTGTGTAACTTTAGCGCATTCAACACATAGCAATTTGTTTATTGCATTAAAACAATGTAAACGTTATCCCATAATTGCATTTTTGAAATGACTCACGATTTCTATGTGACTCATAATTATTAAAAGTAAAAGTTATTAAATGACTTAATTGCTTCTCCAAAAACAGAACTAAAATTCATCTAAAAATACACCGTGTTCCAAAAGTAATTGTACCTATCCCATATAGAATACATTCGTAATGTCTAGAATATACAGATAAAAAAAAATTAGTACTTGTGTATAGATATAACTGAATTTATTTCTTTATAAACAGAGTATTGACCTATTCCTTATAAATAACCAATAAAGATAAGTAATAATATAAAAAGTACATATATACAGGAAGTTTAGATAATAATACAGGGTGGCACAAAAAATACGGAAAATTTTGAACCGTTTTATTGTTATAGAAAAAAAGCAAATTGTATGCTATTAAGTGACCCACTAAAAAAAAATAATTTTTAAAAACAATGTTGATAATTATTACAACATTATAGCGTCTTGAACGTAAGCTGAATGAATGCTGAGACTTTGCATAGCACGTACAAATACTTCAATGAGTATTGCAATAATTTCTTCTGGAATCCTCATTTTCATCTCGTCGATTTATGGCTAAATGAACTACACCTTGTTACACGCATATCGACAAATCTGGTGATTTCGGGGGGCACCAAAACATGAAATTAGTTACCAAAAAGCTGTCAGACAGCCGCCATTGACGCCCGGGCAGTATGGGTCGTAACTCCATCTTGCTGGAACCAAAGATTATGAAGGTCGTGTTAGGTTCTATGCAACCGACGCCCTAACAGCATCCAACCATGGGGCTTGTGGAATTCCTGGTGGTTTCCTTTTTTCCTCCAAATTCCTAACCCATGTACTTATGGGGTGGCAAGATGGAATGTGACCGTGAACGTCTTACATTATAATGACCTTAGAATGCTCGTTGAGCAGCTGTCACACTGTCACCACTTTTGTAAAATGTGTTTCAATGATTACTAAATGGCAAGTTGTTGTACGCAACTGGATACTACTTTTTCCCCAGCTTTTAACCAATTCCACAGGACTACTACTATCATATTGAAAATTTGCCTTTTCTCTGTGCCACCCTGTAGTAATAATCCATTGCCTTTAACTAATTATACTATATATCTTTTTCTAATCTCCAAGGAATGTCAATATTAAAAAAAGATTTTATTTGTTAAATCTTTGAATTCTGCATAAATTCTGAAACCAGTATTGATCTTTTAACACAAATAAATGTTACATTACCTAGTGGATATTATTAAAACATTTATTTTTCAGGTTTGGATTTACATTTTTGGAGGAAAATTTGCAAAAATTGCAAATGCGGTAAAGAAAGTCACGACGTCCAAGATGACGACATCTTCGGCTGGACTCAGTTCCAGTTGCTTGGCAGTAAACCCGTCAAATCTAAAAAAATCGGTGAGTAATTCCATTTTTTTAAATTCTTAAAAAGAATTTCGTAGTATCCGCAATATGCATTAACTTATTCGTGGTATAAACAGAAAAATAAATAGCGTTTCGTTTCAATGAGATTACAAGGTTTTATCAAGTTTTTATCATTTCATTGGTATTTATATATACACATATTAGGTACCGTGTATTCTACAATTTCTGTAATCGCTTTCAAACTTAGCGTTACTAATTCTTTCTGGAAATCATTCGAAATGTTTATTTTTATATATATGTATGCAGTAATCGCTTTTTATGTATCTTATCAAATTATGTAACATTTGTGGCTTTTACTTCCTAATTTGACTTGTAGTATTCAATATTCTATACCTTCTAGACTGATTCATGTATAATATTTCTAAGAAATTTTAACTTTTACATATTTATACGAATTTATAAAGGATTTCTTTAAAATTATAAAATAATCTGAGTATTTGGTATATATACACTATCTCTCATAAATTTAAGATCACTTTGAGAAATTTGTATTAAGACTAATTAATGTAACTATTTTACTTTTTTTATAATTATATAATTCTTGTATCTGTTTTGCGAGATATAGTTTTCTTTTTATAGTTTCTGTAGTATTCCGTTGCTTATAGCAACTTCTCGGCTGTCTTCATATATAACCAGTTTATCTCACATAACTTTATAATACATTTTCTCATTGTAGAGTCACAGCTTTTACTTTTTCTCATTTACTCATATTTACTCTACTTTCAATGTGGACACTAAACGAATTCTACGACAACTACATATTTGCATCGTTCTTAGTTATATGTCCAAGTGTACTGTGAAAACAATAACTTCCTTTTACTTCTTAGAAATCTTGTCACACATTCCATATGTCAAAAGCATAATTGCATTGCCATGGTACTAATTTTCTTAATATTTTACTATTTTTCGATAGATGACCTTAAAGTTATGAGCGATAGTGTATATATGTGTATACGACATGGTTTATTGCAGTATTAATCAAGTTATTTTTTTATAGATATGTGCAAGTTATTTAATTAATCTTGACCTTACAGTGGAATCGATAAAATATGTTTTATGAATAGGAATAATACCTTATTGTACTTAGAAGTGTTTGTGCAATAATTTATATACCAATTACAATTAAAACTGTGGTCACAAATTCTTGTAATGATAGGATAATGATGTCATTTATATTGATTACTAGGTTTTTCTTATCGATACTAAAGTAAATGCAAATAGTCTGAGCTTTTTTTAGACTAGTTTTGCGGATACTGAGGCTATTGGAATCAATTTAAAATAACTTAAAACTACTTTAACGATTGAAGAATCTAGCCAGAAAAACCTAAAAGTAATTGAAGATCTTTTTCTTTTTTTATATGTTACAAATAACATGTTACAAATGACGATTGCAAGCACTGTGTGGATGTACAATTCACAGGTATCGCAGTAAACTCCACTCGCACAAATTTATTAATTTTGCGGAACGCAGCGTTTCGAGAGCACGTGGGCTCTCATTGTCAACGGTGTTACCGACTGAAAGTAAAAACTGTATCACACATGCAAATTATTTTCTACGCAGGCTTTAAAATTTCTAAAACATATGACTATTTACAATCTACTCGGTGGTCTAATGCCTTTTTCGGGAAAGGATGGACCGAAAGCGAACCGTATCTTTAACAGGGTCTATGGTAATAAATCCATCTAACTCGAGTGTGCAATTGGGGGTGGTTCTCTGGTCAATAAGTTTCCGTTCATTTTCATACATATCGTTTCGTACGCGTCTAATTCTCTATACGAGTTCATGTTTTTAAGTAGTGTCAGATTTTTTAAATCAATCTTATGTCCGGATTTTACCATATACTCTGCTACGCTTGATAAATCGGGTTTGTCGAAACGATAGTGTCTAATATGTTCTTTGAACCTCGTTTCGATACTCCTGTTTGTCCAATATAAACTTTCTCACAATCATTGCATGCGATTTGGTATATTCCAGACCTCTTTATCATCTCCGGTTTATCTTTGGGATTCCCTAAGAGATTCTTTAAGTTGTTTTTTGACAACACACTCGAGTTTGATGGATTTATTACCATAGACCCTGTTAAAGATACGGTTCGCTTTCGGTCCATCCTTTCCCGAAAAAGGCATTAGACCACTGAGTAGATTGTAAATAGCCATATGTTTTAGAAATTTTAAAGCCTGCGTAGAAAATAATTTGAATGTGTGATAGTTTTTACTTTCAGTCGGTAACACGGTTGACAATGAGAGCCCACGTGCTCTCGAAACGCTGCGTTCCGCATAATTAATAAATTTGTGTGAGCAGAGTTTACTGCTATACCTGTGAACATGTTACAAATCTGAGATGTAGGGATTGCTTAATAGAAATACTATTAGACTGCACAGCCTCTTTCTTTATCATCATGGTAATGGAATTCAAAACTATTGGGTTGGCAACAAAGTAATTGTCTATTTTCCTATACAAATGAAGCATGACTTCTTTATATAATTATTAAACTTTAGTCATTTTCCATTTTGATCAATGATCCTCTGTCATCTCTTTGTCAACTTCATTATCCCACACGTATAGAATTTCTGGTCTTCATCAGCAAAAAATCGTACTAGGTGTAATTTCACATTATTATCATTGAAAGTTTTACCATTCAAGAAATTTTTCTAGGCTCTGAATAAAGGGCAATTCGATGGGACTATGTCCAGGCTTATACGGTTGATGTGACATAATTTCCTAACCAACCGTCAGTAATTTGTGGCGAGTGACCAATGATGTGTGTGGCTTAACGTTGTCATGGTGGAATATACAATACACATCTGAATTAATAGTTTTAGTTCCTAGGAAGCCACTCAAAGTACACAATATCTTTGTAATCCCTGTATAACATTCTTTTGGTGCATTTCAGCTTTCGATGCTGTTTGCACTGGTTTATTTTTCATTCGATGTTATGATAGTATTAGTGATTATCCGTTTTAAAAAAGGTTCGACTTCATTTCGTGGGAGATGCAAATCGCAGATGTTATTGTGCTGGATTAAATGAATTTCCTTTAATTCACACAGATATCGAGTTTTTAATGTATCCCATATGTTTTAAATAATTTTCAATTGTTGCGTGCGACATATTTAAGTTTTCTGCGATCTTTCGGGCAGAAATATAACAATCCAGATCAATTATGGCTTTAATTTGATCATCATCAACTTCGTTTAGCCTACCAGATCATGACACCAAGATAAGAACACCCTGTAAATACAGCTTTCTCATGGTATTAGTGAAATCAATTCACGAGAAAGACATGTGAAGAGACATAAAACGCTAACACACGGTTATGTTTCTGCCTACCCGGCGTCATCAGCGTGGTTTCGAGCGGTTTTATGCTCAACCAAGCCTGAGAAATCATTCACATGTGTAGTTCTCCTTGTTGCGACCTCTTGGGAGAGCAATCCACGAATTGCACGAGAGAAGAGTGGGAAACTCTACCCGCTTCTTTTCGCTATGTCTGACTTTGCAGACAAGTGTTCCTTTTTTTTGGCACTAGTTAGCGCCAAGAATATTCACTTGTATCGTGGGGTTAGATATGCCGACAGAAGGAGCAAGAGAATTACATGGGTTGAGCATAAAACCTCTCGAAACCACACTAATGACGCCGGGTAGGCGGAAACATGTCCGTGTGTTAGCGTTTTATGTCTCTTCACATGTCTTTCCCGTAAATTGATTTCACTAATACCATGAGAAAGCTGTATTTACAGCGTTTTCTTGGTGTTATTTTCTAGGCATTCTTTAAGATACCAGATCATGGTTCATTTTTGAGTGAAAATTCACCAGAACGAAATTTTTAGCAGCTTGTGTTGCGTTCTTTCGTTTTCGGAAACAATAAAACAAAATACGACGAAAATGAACGCTTTTGTTCTCCATGTTAAAACTGAATCCATACAAGTAAAAATATACTTTGGAAACAAATTCGGAATCAAAAGCAAACGTTTTATAGAAATCACCTTATTCACTTCATGAAACGCTCAAAAAGTTAACAAACTGAATTCATTTCCGTACCGTGTCGGATGATGCTGGAATACCTGCAACCCGGTAATCATATCTTTGTGTACTTATTCGTTTCCTATCACTTTTTACCTTGTTTTTATAATCCTCAGTTTCTTTATGGCTTTAGTTGCGAATACTTTTTTTTTTCGCAATGTTCACCTTTTTTCGCTATTTTTAATATCAAAATAATATAAGGAAAAATATTTACTACATTACTGTTTATATACAAACAATCCGTGATAATAATTACGTAATTTTACAAATGGGAAGATAATAAAATAAATAAGATGGTTGTAAAATCATACATTTTATTAAAAAACCTATAGTAAGTAAAGTAGAAGTTCTAGTATCCAAATTCGTAATGTGTTTCATTACTAACGGGCGTCGATAATGGGATTTTAAGGTATGAATAATTCCTTGGTCCATTGGCTGCATTACGAAGGTGGAATTCGATAGAAACTCCAGAGGAATATTTTTAAGATCACTTATATGGGAATGAGCTGGATAGTTGTCGACCAATAATAAAATTTTTCTTTTCTGTTTCGTTAGGTTTTTGTCCAAAGTTCTTATTTCGTCTTAAAAAATGTTAGATGTCATTTAATGTGTTTGAATTTTCCAATTATAAAAAGTTTACGGCTCCCATTTCCTCTCATATTAGCACACATCAACACAGTTAGTCTCTGCTTCGATTATTTGTCTTCAAAGCATTTTTTACCCTTAAATTTCAGTGTACGATTAGGTGTAAGTTTGTAGAACGAGTTCGTTTCGTCAGCATTAAATGGATCGACTGCAGCCACACCTGCCTTACATTCCTCCAAATTTACATTAGCACTTCCACCATGAATGTAACTAGCTTTTTAAAACGGTGCTGGACATTTAAATTCACCGTCGTTCAATAATTTAACAAACTCTACTTTAAACTCAATTCTCCCTCGAACCGGTTTATGTAATCGCTTGACAATTTTGAGAGTCCGTTCTAATGCGAGAATTTTATCTTTATTTTTCATTATGGTAAAAACTGTTGTTTTTTCAAAGACATTTAGCACGGCATATATCAAATTGTTTTTTACCACTTTGAATTTCCTTAATTATATTTATTTTGTTTTTAATTGGTAATGCTTTAGCTCAGTGGAAGAACTCATTTTTAATACATAAAGTTGCAGATAATAATCTATCGAAACAAATGTCTCTAACTTTAACGGACGAGAACAGCAACTTGTGCGAAGAAAACTAAGAAAATCCCTTTAGTACATTATATTATACGCCTCACCTAGCAATGATTGCGATGTGTGTTCCGTCGAGAAAGGTAATTTCCCGGTATTTAACACGTACTGTATGTTGCTTTATACCAGATTTATATAATAAGTACGTCACTAAAAAATCAAGAACGTTATAAAAAAACATACGTCTTTTTTCAACAAGATTTTTGTACATAATAACAGAAGTACGTAATAAATATGTACGTAATACCAGAACAAAAATACATTATTTCAAATAAGGGTTTGCAGGGACCAAGGAACGCGTACGCGGTATGTGAAAGTACGCTATATACGAGTCCCTAAAAATATATATACGCCGTTATCCGATTTCAAACGTGTGTAATATAATTACCTGCACAGTAAAAGCTGAATACCTAAAACTTTTGATTCAATTATTCTCATTTTCACAAATAATTTTAACGACGTAACCGAATTAGAATCCAATCAATAAATTCTTTCTAGTCTTACCTGGTAAAAAAGAGGAGATCGAATTGGAATGGACACCAAAAGGACCCAAAGATGCCGTGGAGAAATACCTCAAGACTTTGCCACCGGAACTACTTCCGGTAAAGGGATCGGCCGCCGCCCAAGAGAGAAAACAATTGCTTCAGAAACAAATCCCAATTCACGACATAGATCCCTCTCTTTGCGATTCATTAACTGAAGATGAAGTGAAGAAGATGAACGACTACGTCTCTCACATCAAAGAGAACAGCGTTGGCGTAGGACAGATTGTACAGTTTAACTTGGGTAGGGCTTCCTTGTCGAAGGCGCAGATTCTCTCAGATAAACTTAAAAAAGACGTACCTGTCAGCGAGGATGTGCTTCTGAAGAGACCCGATTCGTCTAGGAATTTGCAATCAACAAAAGTAAGTCTTCAAACAGATTTTTCCAAACAATTTTGGTAAAATGTTGTTTTCTATTTTAGTTACCAAATATAAGCCGTCTAAATTTGAACAGCCGTCCTCATTATTATCCAGAAAATGTTAAAAATCTTCCAGTGTATCGTCCGAACACCATCAACAAAAAGGATGACGAAGTGTTCCCCGTATACCCAAGCATTTTAGATAAAATTGTTCCTTTGGGGTCAGGCGCTTTTAATGAGAAATTCTCAGCACCCAGTCCATATACAAAATTGCCATTTACTCCGAACGTAATAATCGAGAACAGCTTTCCAATAGGCGGCCCAAGACCACGATACGCAACCCTATTAAGTCCGAATAACAGAACAATTGAAGACATCAATAGATTACCTGTTGGATTTAGAGAAAAAATGTGTGTCATAGCTCCTAACGGTGAGAGAATCCACGTTGGAAGCAATAATAAATACTATCAAGGTCCAAAAGGCGAAAAGTTGGTGGAATCGCCTAATGGTGAACGATTTTTTGTTAACCCGAGGGATGGCAGGTACGCAATTGGTCCTCAAGGTGAAAAATTCCTTATCGGGAGTGAAGGTGAAAAATACTACGCCGATCCGCAAGATGAAAGATTTGTGACAGCACCAAATGGAGATAGATGTTTCGTTCCAAAAGAAAAGTTCCTTGTCGATCCCAATGGCGAAAGATATCAAACCAGCGCAAACGAGGTATTCTACGCAGAACCAGACAATGATAGGTATCTAACTGGCCCTGATGGTCGGAGGTATTTAGTTTCTCCAACTGGACATCGGTATCCAGTAGATCCTGAAGATGGCCGCTTAGTTTTTGATAATAAAGGTGATAGAATTCTAATCGGTCCAAAAGGTGAAAAATACGTATTAGATCCTGAAGATAAAGGTGTGTTAATCGGTCCGAATGGGGAGAAATTTATCCTTCCAAAAGATCGGTATAAAACTACTCCTAATGGTGAACGATATCTAGATGGTCCAAATGGTCAAATGTATTTCGCAGACGCTAACGACGACAGGTTTTGTATCGGACCTCGAGGTGAACGTTATAGAGTTGATCCGAATGCAAATATTCATAAACTTGACCCTGAAGATGCTCGATATTGCGTCGATCCATCTGGAAAGAAATTCATTTTATCACCAGATGGTGAGAAATTCTACCAAGATCCTAAAAATCCTAACTACGTTATTGGTCCAAAAGCAGAAAAACACTATGTACCCCCAGATGAGTTTCTAAGTAATCCAAAAGGAGAGAGATTCTTACCGGGTACGAAAGATATTAAATATTACGCGGATCCGATCCAAAATGGTCGCGCTATCGGACCCAATGGGGAAAAATACCTTTTAGGTCCAGATAACCAACTATTCGCTATAGATCCGAAAGATAAGAGGTATGCAAGAGATGGCCAAGGTAGAAAATTTGCACTAGGACCTAATGGTGAGCTATTTTTCGCCGATCCAGAAGATGAAAGATACGTCATAGGACCTGATAGCCAAAGATACTTTTCACCGAGAGATTTCTTCAACACTGGTCTAGACGGAAGACGTTATATCAATGGACCGGATGGAAAAGAATATCGATCGGATCCTAGAGATGACCGATATGCTCTAGATCCGAGAAACGAACGACAGTTAGTTGGTCCAGATGGCGGTTTATATCCATTAGATAAGAATGACGGTAGATTTGCCTTAACGCCAAAAGGCGAAAAGTTCTTTTTCGATCCTGAAGGTAAAAGGTATTATCAAGATCCGCAAGACCCAAATTGCGTTATTGGTCCTCGAGGAGAACAATATTACGTTCCTCCAGATAAGTACAAGACAAATCCCGATGGTGAAAGATACGTCATCAATAACAAGGGTGAAAAATGCATACCAGATCCTGCAGATGATAATTACGCTATTGGACCTCGAGGGCAGAGGTATTTCGTTGGACCACAAGGCGAAGCGTATCCAGTAGATCCTAGGGATGGAAGATTCTTTAAGAACCACGATGGTAGACCTTTCCTGATGGGTCCAAATGGAGAGAAATATTTTCAAGATCCTGCGGACAAGCGGTGTGTTATCGGTCCAAATAATCAAAGAATACGGCTTCCGGAAGATAAATATACAACCGCGCCCTCTGGGGAAAGGTAAGCTACTTACAGTCGCTAGAAATTTTATTTTACTCCATAAATTATTTTAGATATCTGAAAGATCCTCAAGGAAGAAAATTTGTTCCCTATTCAAAAGATGACCGCTTCCTATTAGGACCTCGCGGTGAAAAGTACCAGATAAGCCCTGACGGCACTCTCTATAAAGTTTCACCTGATGATGGACGCTTTTTAGTTGATGATAAAGATAAGAAATTCATATTAGGTCCCAACGGTGAAAAGTATTACGAACATCCACAAGAAGGTAAGATAATGGATCCTCAAGGACGTATATTGGATATTCCGAAAGATAGATATCTCACCGGAACAAATGGTGAGCGATTTTTACCTGGTCCTAACGGAGCTAAATATCATCCGGACCCTGTCGATGAGAATTATGCTGTAGGACCAACTGGTGAAAGGTAGATACTTTTTTGTTTCTTCTTTAAGCCATTTTCTCTTACATATCTAACAACATTATTCGATTATTTAGGTATCTAGTAGATCCTCAAGGAACACTATACCCTGTCGACCCTGAAGATGGCCGTTATGCTAAAGATTTTAACGGAGATCGATTCGTCATGGGACCTGATGGTAAGAAGTACTACCCCGATCCATACGATCCAAATTCTATCACAAGTCCACGAGGGGAAAAATACTTCCTTCCAAAGGATAAATTTGTGACGTCACCGATGGGCGAAAGATATTTACGAGGCCCTAATGGTGAAAAATATGTTCCTGATCCAAGAAGCGATGACCGAGCTATAGGACCAGATGGTAAATTGTACGATGTTTCCCCAGTTGGAGAGATATTACCACTAGGTGTGTTGCAAAACTTACCCGACAACTTACCAACACCTCCTGCGCAAATCATCGCCCCAGATGGTGAAGCTTACGTGGAAGATCCTCAAGATGAACGCTTAGTTCTTGCTCCCAATGGCGATAGGTGCATCCTAGGTCCTAATGGCGAAAAATACATTTTAGACCCCAACGATGATAGATACGTAATTGGACCAGATGGTAAAAGATACTTCGTTCCTGATGATACATACAAGACAGGACCTAACGGTGAAAGATATTTAGACGGACCAAACGGACAAAGGTATTTCTAAAGCAATTTCTTTTTGTAAAGGCTTTCATTTCCCGTCTTCTTAGGTATTATGCTGATCCGCAAGATGATAGATATTGCATCGATCCAAAAGGTCGCAAGCATTTGGTCGGTCCGAATAACGAATTGTATCCAGTAGATCCGAAGGATCCAAGATTTGCTTTAACCTCAAACGGCGACAGATTCATAATGGGACCGAATGGTGAGAAGTATTTCGCCGACCCAGTAGATGCTAAATGCGTCATCGGACCAACCGGTGAAAAATTCCTTATCGAAGGAGCTCTTGAAGGTCAAAGTCCGCAAATGTCGAGGTATTTTTATAATTATTACAAAAGATTGAAATATGCTATTGATGGTTTCGATTTTATAGGCCTTTATCACAAACTCGTGCAGATACAAAAGATCCGCGCTTTCAAGTGGACGACCAAGGGAATAGGTTTGTTCAAACAGCCGACGGAGACCGATATTACGTCAATCCTGAAGATGACAACTTTGTCAAGGGTCCGGACGGGCGGAACTACATGCTGCCGCCAAACGCGAAGTATATAGTATCACCTGATGCTCAAAGGAAGCCTATTTTAATGCCTGGAGAAGGAACTGATCCAATTTCCGAGAGTAAATTCCCTAGCGGACGGCAAAGTGGTGAATTTGATCCGATCGCTATGATCAAGAATCGAACCCCGATCGATTTGAAACAATTGCCGCTAGGAACAACAGCTGATATATTAAGAAGTCCCGTTGGTGTAGAAACATTACCTAGAGGCACTACTGCAGAAAAAGGTAAGAGTTAATATAGGTATCAGTATGTTCAAAGATCAGATCTTGTATATTGTATTAGCGCTTATAAGTTTATTGGTTTCCCCTTTTGACTGTAGTTACCATCTTCCGTAGGCAATAACCCTGTAATGCTTGGTAGTGTATTTAAAAAGTTTATTAAGCTACCAATAATGGTATCTTTGGATATCTTTTTTCCTCTCCAAAGTAGTGATTTGCCTAAAGCCTTACTGGTTGTTTGAATTCCCCTTTTCATTGCGCCATTGCTCTAAATATGGTATGGAGATGCTTTCTAATTGCTTTGATTCCGTTTGATTGACACAAGGAACAAATTCCGTTGAACTTAAAGGTCAACCATTATCTAATACCAACTCCACTGGTATTCTGGAGGTTTTAAAATGTAAGATTTAAGATGGTCTTTTTCGCATTTTGTGCCTTTGTCCATTAGTTTCACAACTATCCATTTTGATTTGCTTTCAGATAAAGATTAGGAAATTACAACCGTCTTTGTGAAAAAAAAATGCATATGCACCCTATAAAAGTTATTAGATGCCTTTGGCTATGGTATAAAACCCGGCACAACTTTTCACACCAAGTCGTTCATATCTGCAGGGTAATTTTCCGAACGTGACAACCGATTTGTTCAAATTCACGCGCGAACATTGGCAGACAGACAAGTTTACCCATCATCAAATAGAGTCGTCAAATTTGTCATTTATGCGCAAAATAATGTCTACGAATAATATTAATATTGAAGCATTTGTTCCAGTGGTAGATACAGAGCTTAGTTTAGCTTTTTAGATTTCAGACAACGTTCGCGCCCAAATTTGAAAGATTTATGTGTCACGCTCACACAAATACCAACGACTGGGCGTGAAAAGTTGCGCCGGGCGTTGTATCTGAACGCAGCCTTATTGTTAGAAAAATATTGAGTATGTTAGCATACAATATCCTACGTATTTTTCAATGCAAGCATTAATTCTTGACTATCAACAAGAACTCATGAGCATTTTAGTTTCCACCATTCCTAAGGGTTAGACTTTCATTACTTATTCGCAATTTATTAAATATTGCTTGCTAGAGTCCTCTAACAGCTAGATCTAATCTAACTTCTTCAGCTTCAAGATCTTTTTCGTTTTCTTCTGTTTTCAATGCATGCGTATTATTTTTGCATAATATAACGCTGTGTTGCCTAATTTATTACATGAAAAGCATTTCCAGTTAATTCCTTATTCCAATCTTCTGCTCATTTGACCTTGTTTCGATCTATTGGTACTTCTATTACCTGATGGAGTTTTATTTTGGTTTGCTTTTGACTTCCATTTAAAATTATTCTTGCTATGACTGCTTAATTCGTTCACATTGTCCACTTCAGAACTTATAACTCTTGCTTCACTTGTCAATTCCATACCTGCTACTACTTGGTACATTTAAACTAACAATTTTGCTACAAACAATTTCAATATCCTCTCTATTTTCTTCTAGAACATTATAAAATTTGTATCTTTTAGCAATAACCAATACTTCTGAATTGTAATGCTTTAACAACTCTCCCTTTAATTGAAATCGCATCGTAATTGTAATCCTCCAAGTACAACACAGCTTGTCAGGCACTTTGGGACGCAGTTGGTGAAATCTTTTTCTACGTTTTGGGGATTTTCGAAATACTGCCTGCGTATGAACTATTGTGGATAACATTTATGGATCAATTGCGACACAAAGTTTAAAGCACGGATTTTACGTGTTACATGTAACAGATTGCCGCTCTCTTCTTTAAGAGATCGGCCTAGGGAAAGCAGGTTAGCCTCACTGTCACTCACAAACATTAAAAATTGGCTTGTTGAAACTTTAAATGTGTTCAATGCCCTCAGGACCAGTTTTAAAATTTCATCGCTAGTACATTTTGTAACTCTTTTGAAAGCAAGTAAGATACGGGATGACGGTTCAAACTCCTCTTCCATTGTAGGTACCATCATAATGCGTGGCGCCCTCTTAAGTTAGTTGAATATACTTCATAATCCATCCATTACTTTGGCCTATATATGTAACGGAAAGATAAATGTGCTCGGCTTATTTGCGTTTCTAACAATTAACAATTTCGTCTTATGAGTACCGAATGCATTGACTCAAGACAAAAATAAACTCACTTTGCGACCTGGTGCCGTTTTTTCGCTTCAACGTGCGAGAATTCTGTTTCAAAGAACTTCCCAAAACAATTCACTCTTCCTTATATTGTTCTTTATATTTTCGTCAATTTTTTTCCCATAAAATTCGAGCTCTAGTAATAAGACTCGCTTTAATATGTATTTTTTTTAATATATAACTGTACTCATTTTTAAGGTGTACGAAATCAATTGAGAGCAATTGATCCAATGTCCCTGAGCATCCCCGAGGACGTCCAAAATCCGACTAGGGTGAATATAGGCGCGATTGACGATATAACTTATGATATGCCGAATATCAAGACAGCCGAGCCTATAATGAACGTGCACGTATACGATCCACAAGATCTCGGCAACATAGGCGAGGTAGGTCAGATCAAAATCCCAACGTGTCACCGTTGCGGGAAGGCCCTCGAAGAGAACTCGATCGTCGTTCACATCGAGCGAGCTAGCGCCATCTTTCACAGCGAATGTTTCCGTTGCTACGGTTGCAATCAAAATCTCGCCGATTTATTGTATTTCTACGATAAGGATTCGGATCAAATATATTGCGGAAGGGATTACGCGAAAATAAGGGGAATTCCACGTTGCGCCGCTTGCGACGAGTTGATATTTACGAAGGAGTATTGTTTGGCGGAGAATAA
The DNA here is from genome assembly GCA_023509865.1 of Trypoxylus dichotomus. Taxonomy (NCBI): domain Eukaryota; kingdom Metazoa; phylum Arthropoda; class Insecta; order Coleoptera; family Scarabaeidae; genus Trypoxylus; species Trypoxylus dichotomus. The sequence continues at coordinate 26,853,851 of CM042082.1, read as the reverse complement.
TAACTTTCACATTAAACATTTCTGTTGCTTCCAATGCGATACGCCTTTGGTTAGTCAAAATTATCTGATGGAGGATTCGCAACCGATGTGTTTGCCGTGCTACGACAATTTGAAGGCGAATATATGCGTAACTTGCGAGAGGAAGATCGGACCTGAAGAAACAGGCGCGCAACTTCAAGATATTCATTTCCACCACACGGACGAATGCTTCGTTTGCAAAACATGCCGAAAACCGCTATTTGGTGGTAAGTTGTTAATACGGGAAGGTCAGATGTACTGTTCTGTACCGTGTTATAATAGAGCTTAAGTTTATTCGCTAACAGAGGTATTTTATTGAAATTAATAAATCAGCAGCTTCTACACGAGTCCGAATTTTGAAACTGATATAATCATATGTACAAATACATAGGGGAAAGTTACCTAAAAGCATTCACTTAACTTTAAAAAATAGGTATTACTCAAGATATCGGTCTAAAATGAGAAATCTGGACGTATTCAGTTGAAGCAATATTTAATACACTTAAGTTTACTATGAGCGACATTCCTCGTATTAACATAAAACAAATAAAACAAAACAAAATAGTTATTCAGTACGTACTCTCATGGTTGCTGATTCCCAAGCGTACGCAATTATGGAACCTAAGAGTACGTGGGTGCTTCAAGAGTTCGCACGAGCTTCTCCAGATTTTCACTCAACAAAAATCACGTATAAATTGTTGATATCCTTCATACGAAGAACATATTTCGCCATACATGTATTGCATTGTATTAAAGCAATATCAGGAGGATCGAAATACATTTCTTACAAGCAGCATATAATGCTGCTGCTTAGCTTTCGCTTTTATCGTCTTCAGCTGCCTGGTTTGAGCGTATTTTACTTTTTATGTTTTTCCGATTTTCTTTGAATATTCTTACAATTTTTACCTGTTATAGAATTTGTTAGCTGTTTTTTTAATTTGCTCTTTGTCACGCTACTGAGTAAATCTTTAACCGGTGTGCTTGTTTAAATTTCAGACCTTTTGCTGCGTCACTTGCGCTTCACACCAGATGGTTTAAGTATGGGCCATATATTTTCTAAGATATCATGGACACTTAAATCTGTAAATAAAAATGTATTACAAAACATTACGTTATTATTCATAAGCAATCTCCTATACTCATTTGCGCTATTCCCATTTTCGCATTTTTTTCAAGCTTCTGGAGATCTATTAAATGTTTCATTGCCGGTAGTACACTGGGACTGGGTTGTAGTGAAGTACTTTCCATGTTTTCAGAAACTGTTTATGATTAAGTTAATATTGAATATTAAACTGAGATCTCTCTGGTGTGGTTGGAAGAATATTTATTAATAAACTGGTAACTGAATATAATGGCTCAATTGCAATTACTCTAGATATTGTCGGATTTTCTATAATTTCTTCGTATATATCTGCATCCACAATAAGTTCCACATTCGTTTCTATTTGGGGTATATCTGTTACACTTGATGCAGCAAAGTCATCCTCCGTAAAAATATTAGGATTATACTGCCAAATTCCTATTGGTTCAAAGCATCGCGCTGCCTTTTCCAATGAAGCAATTCTTGGATATGATGTCCTGAATAAACTTGCTATTTCTACTTGGGTGACTCCTTTTTCGGGATTATTCATCATCCGCTTCCTGACTGTAGGTACTTTCTAAAGGGCCAGAACAATCGACATCCAGTAGCTGTAGTCTGTGACTACTGTGCGGAGGCAAGGACACCATAATCTTCTCAAAATTCTATAGCAGGTAACCTTATATGTAAAACATGGTTATCTAGTATAAGCAATACTGGCTCTTCCTTGTTTGGCTTAGCATGCTCCTGAAAATGACGTAGCCACGTCATGAATAAATCTGTATTCATAAATCCACTATTTGGCAGCCATAACAGTGTATTTGCCGGTGCTCCATATAGTAGCTCCTTTTACTCACGTTTGCGTCGATCTCAGAGCAGGAGGTATATAGAACCCAGCAGCATTCACGCAACAAACGGTTGTAATTAGCTGTCCACGTTCTACCCAGACTATTTTACTGATCGACTTTATGTCTTTAGTACTCACTAGTTTAGGAATCTTGTTTGAAACCGACAACAATCCTGCTTTGTCCATATTAAATATGGTTGTGGCATTAAACAAAGACGTTTCCAAACACGTTTTAAAAGTATGGAAAATCGGTTTACTTGAACTTCGTTGAAACCTTTCGCTCTGGCGGTACCTACTTTTTCTGGTTACCTGATTGCTAAATCCTGTCGTTGGCAAAATGGTTTTACCTACATTTTCCTGCAAGTTTTGTTGTTTTATTAAATGGATGATTGAGCGTCGTTTTCTCAGCAAATTGGTATGCAATATTTCGCAAATTTTTATATGTTAATCTATAAAACAAGGTATCCAGCTTTTTAATTTGATCAGCCAAACCTTTTTCCATCTCTAGAGTAAACACTGGATGAAATCTGCCTTAAGATCGTGGTACAGTCCCAGCTTTTAGTCGTTTTCTTAAAATTGCTTCATGGTTCAGACTGCCCTTGGTTAATCTTATTTCTAATTTCTATCATTATGGCGTCCGTAAACCTCAGTTTTGCATTCACTTTTTCGTATATACTGAGTCATTTTAATCTTTAATACAAAGCTTATGTTAAAGTGGTTTTAGTAACATAAGAGTACGCACTACGGGAACCTGCATACTCTTGAGTTTGAAATATGGCGCTAAAATACATATGGAGTTTGCAAAGTAACAATTTCACGCTTCCGCTGTATATCAAAACTTGACTACATAACCTCAAATAGTGATACAGTGGGAAAATACATTATGTACTAATATTATAGTTTAGTGTGACACAAATTTTGTGCGCGATTAATAGCATAGCATATGAGAGTGATTCGAAATGCTTTCGATGATTAATTTACCTGATAATTGTTAATTAATTAATACCTGATTGATATATTTATACGTTTTTTTTTTTTGAAAAACGCGAGATCAAAAATCACACTCACGTGTACCAAAGTAGACACTGCGTGTTTTTAGACAACTTTCCCCTAGCCTATACAGCACATGTACAACGAATTCAACACTACACAAACGTACTCAATGACATGCGCAATTACATTCATCTGTTCACTTCATGTAACTCTTGATCGTTTAAGAAGCTGTTACAAAGCATAGACTGATTTAATTAATATATCTTATTGTTAATCATAAAGTAACTATAATGCAGTGCCTGTAATGTGTGCCATTCCTATTTATACAAGTATATATTTAAAAAAAAGAGAAATTTTTTTAATATTTTTCATGACATAATTATTTTGTGCAATAATATTGCTGTATATCAAAAAGAATGTAATCAAAACTATTTTTATATTACATAGATTTATGAATGGAAATTGATTTTTTTGCTATACATTTCTAGTCTTATTAATTTTTCATCGTACTTTTATATACAAAAGGAATTGCTTGAATTTTAAACTGTAACCTTGGTGTTATCGTGATTGCCTTAATACAATTATATAGTGCCTCAAAAGAAAAACAATCGTAATACCTCAAAGTAAAGATTCTAATTGTGGAAAATATCGATATTTTATACAGTGCGTTTGTTCACTTTTATCAAATATGAATGATTCCTATACTTTTGTAATAGACCATATATAACCTGTTATTTTATACGATGATTGTTAGATATGATTTTTAGAGGACAATTTTAATTATTCCATTTTATATTAAACTCATTATACTAGACATATACAAAAGAACATACAATGTAAAGGCTCGTTCAGGCAGTGATATTAAAACGTACTATTTATTAAACGCCATGACATTGAATGTTTTCATAGTGTGGTGGCTTCAACTAACTAGTGGCTTGACGCTGCATTGTCACGGTATATGTATCATTAAATTATGCGACATCAAAACCTCGTTCGAGCAATGACATTAAAATGTAGTATTAAGTGCCACGACATTAAAAGTTCTTACTAGTAAGGTCGTTTGAACTAACTAGTGTTTTGATGTTGTGTTGCCACAACACGTGTCATTTAAATTTCGGGGACAATCATGACATCCCATGCCATGACATCAGTTTCAGCGTGTGAACAGGCCTTGGTATGTCCAGTATTATTGTGGCATCTGGTTTCATGACATCAGTATCGCCGTACGAGCTAGCCTTAAGATGAAGAATTTACATTTTTTACACGTACATATAGTCGACTGGCAATAGTGTTAATGTAAAATTAAGTATTATATGTGGTTTTGTATGTATCAAAAATATATGCAGATGTTTTAATTATACTAGTTTTATTTTGTAATAATAATATACATATACACTAGGGTGACAGAATAAAATAGACACCTACTAATTAAAAAAAAAGATTCTATTCTCGTTATATATACAAAATATTTTAAAATTTTTAAATTAGACTAATATTTTGTCTATCCGCCTTTACTTGCGTGACGTGCTGCGAGTCGTCGTGGCATAGAATCTATTAAATGATTAATGGTGTCTTCTGGAATATTTAACCACTCTTCTGTAACAGCTGCCACGAGTTCTTCCTTATTGCTGGATTTTCGGGGTTTCGCCATATTTGTCTGGATTATGTGCCAAACATTCTCTATCGGATTCATGTCTGGTGATTGGCCTGGCCATGGTAAAATCCGAATCCCCTGTTCCTCTTTCCATGTGGTTGTTGTTCTTGCTTTGTGGCGTCTTCTTTAGATAAAATGGCGTTGTCGAATATCGGTAGTAGTCCTTCTGTTAATATTTGGATATATTTTGCCGCATTTATATTTCCGTCGCAGATTACTAATTGCGATCTTCCACCATACCATATCGCGCCCCACACCATGATGTTTACACCACCGTATTTCACCGTCTGATGCAAAAATTTGTCGTCTAGTTGTTGTGACGAACGTCTCCATACTCACGTACGACCACTATCACTGAATTGGCAGTATCTGCTTTCGTCTGAAAAAATGACAGACCGCCAAAACTCTTCGGGCTTCGTTGGCATTTCGATTGCCCAAACCATTCGGCCCCGTTTTTGAAACGCCGTAAGAAGAGGTTTTTTCTTTGCCACCCTTTTATACATCCCTACACTGTGGAGGTATCGCAGAACGGTGCGCTGACTTTTCTGTGAAGTTGCCGCAAGCTCAGCTGTACTTTTTCGCAGTTCTCTTAACACTTCGCGCACAAGCACCTTTTTACGTCTTTCAGAAGGTTCGGCACGACCTGGTCTCGGCTCCGCTGTTGTTTTTTCCTTGCGTTTAAATTGTGTAATCACACGGTTAACTGTGGACAACGGAATATTTAAAAATTTACTTATTTCACGTTGCGAAGCGCCACGTTCACTCTGGCCAACGATGCGACCTCGGGTGAAGTCGCTAATATCACTCGAACCTTGTAAGCGAGGCATAGTTGTAACGATACTAAACTATGACGAATTCCTTCCGATACATCTAGCCCTACCCTAATGACAAGAGACAGTTCTTAATTCGTTCTTAGAATTTAGCTGTTTACATATTTATACCGCTTTACCTGGTGTCTATTTTATTCTGTCATCCTAGTGTACAGTTATAGTTAAAAATAATAGCAGTACGAAACTGGAATTCCTTATTAATAATATTTTCCTTACTTATTTTAATGATTAAAAGTGCCATGTATGCATGAGGTGCAGGAGTTCCTAGAGATTCGTAAGCATGTGTAAAAGACTGTAGTAATGAAGTAGGACAATCCCTGGTTACTAACGGTTCCACGTTTAGCGCCATCTGTGAGGCTTAGAGGAAACTAACAATAGCATTAGTATATATAATGCATAAAGAGCAAACTATACAGAATATAGCCAAATTTTATATTAAGTAAGTAAACGTATTTATAATCAAAGTTATAAGATAAACATAGTTCAAGAAAAACTAGTGGTAATAATTCATTACTTCTTTCAATATTTTTTGCTGCAAAGTGGTTTCGACACTACAATTGTTGTATTCATGCGTAACGTAATTCTTTCTCAGTCCATTCAATATTTTTGGTTGGATTTCGAAAGCTGTGCCAGGATAACAAAATAGACTTCCACCATACTTACATATACCAATAAATGATTAATATTTGTTTATCGATGTTTTTGTAAAAAAAAAAAACTTAAAAGATCTTGTATATTCTTAGAAACTATATAGAAAATTTAACATCTTCACCTTCATCCGTATGTAAAAAATGAAGGGCAAAAAGTATTCCTTTTATTTAAAAATTTCCACTTCTATACAGTACCTTATTACAGCCATTAATGGGGTCTGTCAACATAATACTATATATTACACAGAGATCTTTGATGGTAGTACAACGTTCGATTATCTTTCCGCTAAGCAAATAGTTGTTCTGCCATGGTTTCCTTTTCTTAGTGTAGGTACATAACACTTAAGACACATTCAATTCGAGCTTATTTCTATCACACCATAACGAGATCTGGTCTATCTGTGTCTGCAAATAAGCGCAGTGGCTATCTCAACAAATATCTTTAGATTGTTAGCAAAAAAGTATTTCCGACATTCCACATGGTTAATGAATAAATTAAAGAGAAGTGGCCCCAGATTTGAACCTTGCGGTACTCTCGACGTTGCTGTGTAGATCTCTGATTTGAACCCATTGCAACATACATACTGTGTTTTGTAATAGAGGTATGAAGAGGAAAGCTGTCCCAATCTATTGCTAAAACCGAACTTCTCTGTAGCACAGGATGGTTTACCAGATCGAATGTTTTCGAAAAGTCAGTGTACACAGTATCTATTCGCCTATGCGCATTTAACACAGTCGATTCGGTATTTATTAACATTTAACTACACTTTGTTTATACACACATTGGTAATAGTTCTACGGTTTAATCTTTTACAGGAAATTTAAGAAATTGCAATTGAAGCATAAGCATCTCCACATGAGCATTTATTCTATACTTAATTAGCAACTTCTATAGTTTAAAATAAAACACCTTTCTAGTGATCGTAAATATTTATATTTCTTACTTCAATATATTTTTTCTACTTACAATCTACATACATACAATAGACTCTCTATGATTAATCCAAAAAGCAATAGTATAAAATGTTAAAAAGTAACAATACTGGATGTACATTATTAAATAAGTAAGACATTTATTTTTGATTAAACTGAATATTTATCACTGAAGAAAATCATAACTTCAATTACTATTATTTGAGATGAAAGAATAACTAAAAGTTGATTATTGTTATATTCGGAAATAAAATTAATATAAAGCAATGCGTAACTTTGTAGCTAATTTTAAATTAACAATCAAAAAATTAAATGAAAAAATAAAATTAATTTCATGATAATTCTCCTATTGGGGCACTCTCAAGCCATAAAGAGTGCAAGAATTGATACAATGAATCGCTGACAGATACTTTATAAGGAGTCGGATTTAAATTTCTTTTGATATCAGATCTAATCGTCCTCAACGAAGCTTTAACACCTTCTCGTATTTCCCCCAAAGAGGGTAAACTTTGCTGAATTTTCCCATCTTTCCAAAATACCTTCAACATAGATTCTACTTTTGATGGTATTACATACGCTCGTCTTGATTCAACGAAAGGATGTCGACAGAGGACCTTTTGGTTTTCCATAGGAGGTGCTTCATCCGCATTCTGCATCAGATCAATCAAAGCATCTCCTGTCTTACTAAAGAGACGGTATAAAGTTTTCCTGCCTGGGATTATTATTTTATTAACTTCTTGACTAAGCTTCATTCTAGGTTGTCCATTAACTTCGACAAGCTTATATACACAGCCAAGAGCTGGTTGTCTTTGACATGTGACTAGATGTGTACCAATGGCAAAGCAATCAATTTTATGTTCTTGTTCGTTTAAACTTAAGATAGTTTCTTCGTTGATATCATTGGATGCCATTATGATTAACTTTGCAAACGATGGAATATTGTATTTATTTGCAATATCGATAAAGTACCCCCTTGCAATCTTTGACAAATAAGCTAAATCTCCACTATCAATTCGAATACCAACTGCAGCATAGCCAAGGTCATGCAATGCTAAAGCTACAGCGCAGAAATTCACTAAACCACTCCTTTTCACATCGTAAGTGTCAACTAGAGCTATAAAGCTATTTGGAAATGAAATAGCAAAAGCAACATAAGCAGCTAATTCACCATTGTTTACTTCAGAAATTATCACCTTACAAAACGAAGCAATTTCGATTCGATATCGTAAAGCTATTTCTAGGAGATCAACTGGATCGCCTCCATGTTTAGGAGCTAAGTGCTTAATGCCAACATCACAAATGTCACCAAATGACGTAACAAAAGAATGTGCGTGTGTACCTTTCACAGGTATATTGTATAACTTTCCAGCTAATACATTACTAGTTCCTTCAAATCCACCCATATAACTATATTTTGATGCTGACAATCCTCCATCAGGACCTTGTGCCCGTCTCAATCCAAATTCTACGCACATAACGCCACCGGCAGCTATTTTATAACGAGCTGCATTTGTAGCCATTAAACTAGCAAAATTTATTAGATTTAAAAGTGTAGTTTCTAATAACTGGGTTACAATTAAGGGTCCTTCAACTCTTAGTAATGGAATTCTCGGAAATACTACCGAGCCTTCTTTTAAAGCATATAAGGTAACATCATTAGCTGTCAAAGCTTTTAGATACGTAAAGAATTCTTCTTCTACTGTATTCGGCAAAATAGTTCTTAGATAATCTATATCACTGTCAGTAAATCTGAATCTCTCTAGAAAATGTAAGCAATCTTCTAATCCAGCAAATATAGTAAATTCCCCTGAGAATGGATTCCTCCTGAAGAATAAGTCAAAAACAGCGTAGTCCCCAGCTTTATTTGATTTCCAATAAGCATAGGCCATAGTTATTTGATAAAAATCCGTCAGAAGAGGTTGTATGATGCTATTGTCACATCGTTTTGTGTTTCCAACACAAATAGCACCGTGGTCATTCATTGCAGCTATGTATTTGTAGTACTACAGTAATATAATTAATGAATTCCTGTTTTATTACCTTCAAACAATGTCCTTTTAGATCAACATATAAAATAAGCAATTCTCATCTACAAATGCATTACTTTATTCTTCATTGTTGGTGTAATAATATGGAATCTGGTGTAGTACTTATCAAACAACCGGTATGTTAATTTTTTTCGTATAGGATATGCGTAATTAGCATGAGTATATTGCCAGTAATTAAATGTATAACAATTGTATACGTTAGAGCAATAATTTAATGCATCATTTGATTACTACTTTCAAAATTTTGGTAACAAGAAAATCCAGACTTACAAATGTAACAAACAAAATTAGATTTTGACAAGATTGTGACAAATGTTAGTGTATGATTTAGTGACATCTATTACGAAATCGATGAAGTTGATTTTGGGATAAAATAATCACCTGTAGTACATGTGGTAAAAATATTTTTTAATAAGTAACCCTGACATTTTAAAAAATACTTAAAAAACTTATGACTCGTGAAGAAATATGTAAGTAAGAAGGATGAGAATTATTGCGACAATTAAGATTTTAATCATAATGAATGTACATACAATAAGCTCAAAAAGTATTTGTCTTCCTTTAGCACGTTTAAACCGGATGTAAAATTTAATCCGAATTTAAAATGAAGTACACACAGTAACATTTTGAATTGGGAATGGGTGGGTTTTTTAGTAAGTAAGAATGATGTATATATGTACAGGATGTTTCAGACGGAACAGTAAATATGTTAAACAGCGGTAGTATGAACTGTTTTGAATAAGAAAGTTCATATAAATTGTCCAATTCTTATCGGTTACAGAGATATGTCCATTTTATTAGGGCCACCTTGTAAATTTAAGCTTTGGTGTGTTTCTAACAGGATAATTTACAAAAACACATGTAAAATTCATGAATAGGGTTTACAATACCTATCTAAATACATTTCCTAAATATTTTTCTAAAAAATGAAGAAAGTGCCACTTAATAACTTCCTGCAACTAGCAACTGAAAACCGAGGTTTATCCGGCGAAAGGAGGCATTACAAAATACTATTATATTATATATTAAATGAACTTGCTTATACAGCACATTATATATTTTAACAAAATTGCTATTTTAGCGAGTTGCCCTAATAAATTGGTCAGGAACTGTAGCTTTTTAAATGACACCCATAAAAATATTTACAGAAAAGTGGTCCCTGCAAGACGATGCGGTAACAGCATGTTGCAGGTCCAGTTAACTGATTGTTTATAATGCCACACCACACACTTACAGAAAAGCATTGTTGATAATTGCTTTCCACAGTCTTATGTAGAAAGAAAGGTTTCCGTTTTTCTCTATCATAAAGATTCATAAGAGAATAAAATTTTTATAGAAACATATTCCCTTTGTTAAATATTATGTTTACCTGACCCGAATTTAAAGATTTTATAGAAATTTCTTGTATGTTGACTGTATCATTTTAAACGGTGCATATATCGGAATAAATAAATACAAACCAGAAACTTTGAAGTAATTTACAAGTATCATTAATAACGATAATTAACGTGATCATAAATAACGAAATATTATTATTTATAGAATCATCTTCCTCATGTAAGATATGATATACTTACATGTCACGTCTATATAACGGTGCCTGTTCAAAATTACCAAAACGATGAATAAATAAGTTGACCTGCGCGTTTAAACGCAAGGCAACCCTTACCGAACGGATACGACAGACCCGAATCGATAAAGCTAGCACCGACCCCGAATAGAACATGTACCCTAATAGCGCGACAGTTCAATCGAAAAGCGAAATTTCCCATCGCCAATCATGACCGATAGTTGAAAGGCGGAAAGATTATGTGCGAGATTAGTGTCGTTCGCGTAAATTCCAAAAGGGCTTAATTCTAATCCATGCTCGGGAATAAAAACGTTGCTCGTCGGAAGAAATGTATCTGAGGATACTCCTTTTGTTGGTGGTCTCGCGGTGTTCGTACTTTCAAAAACCTAATACGGATAATAAAAGGCACGACGTTTATATCGCGGGCTTTTTCCCGTTCGGGAAAGGTGTTGAGAATGCAGATACTGGTGGGTTAAATCATTAGCATTAATGGTTTCTTCCTCTTTTTTTTTTACATACTTAATAACTCAAAACATGCAAAAAACACATTGAGTATAAGCTATTTATGGTGTAACATTTGGAAGAAGGTTTGGTGTAAACGTATATGATTTTGAGACAATTTATAAAATGTATTTTGGAAAAATGACATTAAAAAAAATGAGACCATGAGGAAGGTAATGATACATAATACTTTCACACTAATTCTAAAATCTACTGGGTAATTTTTGAAAATGAATTTGCTTAACAGGAATTTTATAAACTAGAATAATTTATTTCAAAATAATAGCACTAACTCAAATTTTGATGTATTTGCTTATTTATTTATTTCTACGACTCCAATTTCAAATTTAAAGGCATATTTGCGTAACCTAATAAAAAAAAGAACAATAATAATTCATTAACTAAACCTTATAACTTTCATAGTTATATTTTTTTTCCTGTTTAAAGGACGTGGGGTAATGCCAAGTGTTAAACTAGCCCTGGACCACGTTAATGAACATACATCTGTTTTGAGGAACTACAGGCTTCATATGTGGTGGAATGATACTATGGTAAGTATTAAATATATATCCATAATACAAATAAAAAATTACACTGGCCAACAAATTTTAACTATTGGCTTTTACCATGGAACGACGTACACTATCGCGCATAATAGTGTGGACACTTCCTATTTGAAAACTTATTGCACATGTATACACAAAAGAAAAAGTAATAATAAACAGTAGAAAACATAAAGCAAGTTATGCTTTCTTCTAATTCGTGGCATTCTTTGGACCAATTTCCTCAGTGTATCTTGGGGAATATTGTTCCATATATCGGACATTCTCTTCTAATTCGCCTGTCCAGTTCGTGCCACAGAAGCTCTATCGGAATAAGATCCGGACTCTAGGGAGGCCAAGTCATTATTTTAAATATTTCTGCATCAGCGAAGTAGTTTTTGCATAAAAACGTCGTGTGTTTCGGATTGTTATCGTGCATCAACTCAAAATTGGAATCTGGATGGTACAGCAGTTTCTTCTAATATCTCGTAATAATTCTTCTGCCTCATTATTTCATAAATTTTCACAAGGTCCCCTGTTCTACTTAATGAAAAACAACCCCGTACAAGAATGGAACCACCATCTTTCTTTATTGTTAATCTAATGCACTCAGGAAGCATTTTCTTTAATTAGTAAGTTGTGTACATGCTTATAGAATTGTTACATGAATACAAGTACTTCTTTTTAAAATATGTTGTTAAAATTGAAAGTGTCTATTCTATTATGAGCGGTGGTGTGCAATATAAACAGAAGTGGCCCTAAGAGTATACCTTGCGGTATCCAATAATTAATCTGTCTATTATCAGCAGTGGTGTAAACTAGTTTTAATAAAAACAAAAAAAAACATTTACGTTAATAAGGGATAGAAGATCAAATTAGCTCTAATTTCGTTTTGACTTTGACAAAAAAAAAATTCTGCTTGTAACATATACTTTAATAATTAGTTAGAAATATGATATTGCCTCTTATAAATGATAACTTGATGATTCCTTAACATCCAACAGTAATTAGCTAACATAAGAAGATTTCATTTGCTCTGGTGCCGCTTTCTCATTGCCAAAATGTCTTAGTAAAACCGTTTACTGTTGCTCAGCACTAATAGAGCCCATATCTTCAAGGCAAAAGTCCAAGTTAGAATGAAGATTGTGCATTTTAAAGGATATATTGCAGCCAACAGCGAGAAATGTCTCAGTCAAATCTATTGCTAAAGTTTTGTAATTTTCTACTTTTTTAAAAACACATCGAAAAATGCCTAGGAAACAATATAAGACAATATCTTACCGGTGAATAATTCCATCAACGTCATGAGTAAAACTTTGTTGGCCGGTATTATACTAGATGAAATCAATCTTTCAAAGTGACAGAATCTTTTGAATGAATAGAAGAATTTTCAAAGATAATAAAGCCAAAAAATAGCTTATTTAAGGACACGTGTTTCGGAATTGAAATATGCTCTAAATAGAAAATATTTTCTTATACCTTTTTTTTGCTTAAAAAACAAGATCAAATAGAATAAATGCGAAAAATTAAAATATTTGTATAAATCAACATTTCTCTCGAATTTAAGGGGTTGAAAACGGAATTTATGCTTAGATATTATTCTTTATAATGATATAACAATTTTAAATTGCTTAATATATAAAATTTTATTAAAAAAGACGTTCATATGCCAGTTTCTACTGGCACCGCCACCAAAATCATAAAAGGAATTTCTTTCGAAAACAAGTTCAATATATAAGAATCTTATTAAATACGGTCCTGGAAAATAAGATTTATTATTTTGTGCACATAAAAAGCAAAACAAACATTTTAAAGCCATTTTAAATGCATTTAGTTACACGTGTCAAAGCAATTAGATTATGTATATCATCTAACCTAACAAAAATTTAAAAAAAAAATTATGTCGTGGAATTTAGGTGATTATTTGGTCGGGAAGACAGTTGCGGCGGATTTTGGTTCAGAATAAAGTCCGTTCTCTGATTTCCCAACCGAAAAATCGCTAATATTCGTCAGAAAAATATACGAGGGAAAGTCATTAAATAAGTTTCAAGTTGAAAAGAGGAGTGAGCTATTTCGCTATCTACCGTGCTCAAAGAGTGTCCTGTGGAAGAGGAGTGTGCTGTTGTGCGTTTTTTTTTTTCTAGGGAAAGGGACTTCCTGCAAAAGATATCTATAAGGAAATGTCTCCGGTTTACAGTGAGAAGTGTTTATCGCGTAAAGCGGTGTATAACCGGGTCGAAAAATTTTTCAGATTGCGACAGATGCAACACTTCGACGGTAACTATAATTGGGTATTGTCATGGTTTAGCCTACAAACTAATGCACTACCGTTTAAATGTTTGAAAAGTTTGCTCACGGTGGGTACCTAGATAACTGACCGAAGAACACAGAAGGATACGAATGGGTTTGTCCTTGCAAGGGAGGGCATGCTTAACAGGATTGTTACTTGTGATGAGTCATGGATGCACCACTATCAACCCCAAACATAGCGTGCTTCAATGAAATAGAAATAACTTCTTTTACCGTCAACAAAGAAATTCAAGGTTTTACTCTCAGCTGGTAAGATTGTGCTTACTGTGATCTGGGATTCTCAAGGAGTGCTCTTAGTCCATTTCCAGAATAGAAATGAGAACGTGACTGCTGAATCATACTGTAGAGTTTTGTTGTTGTTTCGGGATGAAATTCGACGAAACCGTCCAGGCCTACTGACTAAACGAATATTGCTACATCACGACAATGCAATATATTCGACCCACTTGACCCAGGCGAGAATTGAAGAGTTAGGGTGGGAACTTCTTGAATAACCGGCTTACAGCTCTGACTTAGCCCCATCATTGGTCCACTCAAAAAGCATCTTGGTGGCAAACATTTGGAAGATGATAACAATGTTCACAATTTTATGCAGCAGGCGTTGGGGCATTGATAAAGCGATCGGATAGGTGTATTAATGTAGATGGTGACTTTGTTGAAAAATAAAACTCGTTTTTGGCTGTAATTATTTTTGTAATACCTTTTTGTGACCGATTTACTGACTTTCCCTCGTATTTAAATTGCTATAAGCCGTTAAAACCATATATAGAATGTTTTTATTTCAAATAATAAGGCTAATATCTGAATTCGATACTTGAGTCAATTTTTGATGTGACCCTGTATAAAAATGTAGTTTTTAATCATTTGTTTGTATATAGTAATTATTTTTTGATGCAAAAGCAAAAGAAAATATTGATTTTAAGATTATAATATGATAAAATCAAGTTAACCATATATTTGACAAGACATGCAAATAAAATAATCAAATTAATTATTTTTACTAAACAAATCGATTAAACGCTTTCCATCTCTTGCTAAGTGCCTAAAAATAGATCTCCCTCAAGTTAGAATAACATATGTCGCACATTTCGAATTTGTCACTTTTACAATCTTGATAACATATAATTTCTTGACATGCGAACAAGATATTTTTAGGCTCGAATACACGAAACAACGAAGGCGTTATTCTAATTCAGTTTTACACGAATTAACGTAGTTTATCTATTTATTACAAATAAAAATTTATTTTCTTTTTTGTTTATTGTAAAACAGTGCAATGCCGCAGTGGGAGTCAAGGCGTTCTTCGATATGATGCACAGCGGCCCCCATAAGCTTATGTTGTTCGGAGCTGCATGCACCCACGTCACGGATCCTATTGCAAAAGCTTCCAAACACTGGCATTTGACGCAGGTGAGAATTTTTAATCGTCATCGATTATTTAAACCAGGAAAGCAATTTTTTTCATAGCTATCGTACGCTGATACACACCCGATGTTTACGAAGAAGAATTTTCCGAATTTCTTTAGGATAGTACCGTCAGATGTCGCCTTTAACGCCCCGAGACTGTCTCTACTCAAGGAATTCAATTGGACTAGAGTTGGGACGATATACCAGAATGAACCGAGGTACTCCTTAGCCCATAACAGGTATAAATGTTTTTTGATCAGTTGCTGTTATAACAACCGTATCTCATGGATATCTTCGCAGATTGGTAGCTGAGCTGGATACTTTGGGATATCTGGTGGTGGAAACACAAAGCTTCACTAATGAGGTGCATACAGCTCTGACGAAATTAAAAAATGAAGACACTAGGGTTATATTAGGTAAGTTTCATTTTAGATTTTAAGAGTTTTGTTATACGTAAAGGTCATTACTAATCATGGGTGACTTAGCACCATGCTGGATGTCTTACGGCATAGGTGTAAGATTTTATTTGTTTTATCTATAGGGTCATTTGTCTAGATCTAGTGGGCAACAACGAGCCCGCTGTAAGATTTGATCCGGGCCGCGAGACATCTTGAAAAACCCAATTAAAAAAAATACACTACTTACTCATACTCACTCCAAATTAGGAAAATCGAGTGATATGGGGTTTAAACCCGGCTCGCGAACGTATTTGCACACTAATGTTTGGCCCGCAACATGTCAAAGGTTGCCCATACTTGGTCTAGGCTATATTTACATTTTTTTCATCCATCTAGCAACCGGCTTTGCCCTATATATTTTTGCATTTTTGGATTCTACGTAATCTTGTAATCCTTCCTTCTTCTTCAACACATCTTTTTAAAATCTTGACAAGAACTTACTTAAGATCTCACATTAGAAATTATCAATATATGGAAAAATATTATATATAGTATATTACATGTGAACACTTCAAAAATCCGAATCACATCTGTTGAATCATCTTTCTACTATTTAAAATAAATTTGTTAAATTGTGGTCTGTTCATCCAATCACAGTACCAACCCATTAAATCTTTGAATTCATACCTATTGAGATATCGATAAATACCGCTCTCGACGGAATATTTTCTAGAGTTCTTGTTTCAGGTAATTTCAACGAATACTACGCTAGAGAAATATTTTGCGAGGCTTACAGATTAGAAATGTACGGGAGAAGATTCCAATGGATTATTATGGGAACCTACTCCTCAGAATGGTGGAGAAAATCGCATATAGACCTAAACTGCACCATAGACGAAGTAGAATCCGCTTTGGAACAGACCATATTGACAGATCTGCTACCTCTATCAACAAGTGGAGAAATTACAATTTCAGGAATTGTAGAAAATATAACAACTCAAATATAAGACCTTCATTCGTTTATTAATCTCCTTTTATAGACCGCCGAGGAATATCTTGCCGAATACAATTCCAGGAGAGGAAGTGAGTACTCTAGGTTCCATGGTTATACGTACGATGGAATTTGGGCTGTCGCTTTGGCTATACAAAATGTTGCTCATGAAATAAAAATAATTAGAAGAAATGAGACTGTTACAGATTTTAAATATAGAGACCCTCTGTGGGAGTTGCTATTCCTAAGAGCTTTAAGCAATACGAGCTTTGAAGGTTCATCCCGATTACGATATTGATTTTGGAAAATTTTTATAAGAATTTGTTATCATTTCCAGGTGTAACTGGTCCAGTAAGGTTCTATGATAACGAAAGAAAGGCAAGTATATTACTCAAACAATTTCAAACGGGATACGAAGTTAAAGTTGGTGAATATAACGCTGCAACACAACATTTGGATCTAACTCTAGGACATCCTCTTTATTGGATTGGAAAGTATGTCGTATAATTAATTTATTTTCTCCCAACAATCGTTTATGATGAATCTTCTTTAAAGGCATCCACCAAAAGATAGAACCTTGCTCCAAATTGAGCACACAAGAGTTAATAAGACTGTATACGCAATTTTAGCTTCCCTGGCAGTCTGTGGAATTATAATGGCGGCTGTTTTCTTGGCGTTTAATATAAAATACAGGAACCAACGATATATCAAGATGTCCAGTCCACAACTGAATAATTTAATCATCATCGGTTGCATGCTCACATATACCAGCATAGTCTTTCTAGGTCTTGACTCTGGATTATCAAGCATAGGTAAGTTAGGATTCCTTACATTGAAATAAATGGTTTCATTGCTTAGCTTCTATGATTTAAAATTCAGATGCCTTCCCGTACATTTGCACTGCAAGAGCTTGGACTTTGATGGCTGGGTTCTCTTTGGCTTTTGGTGCTATGTTCAGTAAGACATGGAGAGTGCATTCTATTTTTACCGATGTAAAACTGAATAAGAAGGTTATCAAAGATTACCAGCTCTTCATGGTCGTAGGAGTACTCCTTTTTATTGACCTGGTAATTATGACGACGTGGCAAGTTGCAGATCCGTTCTATAGAGCCACTAAGCAATTAGAACCTTACGTAAGTAAATATGTTTGGTTTAATTCAAGAGGTAAAGTATTATTAGTGCTTTGGTTACTGTTTGCAGCCACACCCTTCCAGTGAGGACATCTTTATCATACCGGAAAATGAATATTGCGCGTCTAATCGGATGACAATCTTTATTGGATCAATCTACGCTTATAAAGGCTTATTGATGGTAAATATATATTCATGATAAAATGATACTTCTTTATTATGCGTTTTTTCTTTCAGATATTCGGAGCATTTCTAGCTTGGGAAACCAGACACGTATCGATACCGGCCCTAAACGACAGCCGTCATGTTGGATTATCAGTCTACAACGTTGCCATAATGTGTATTTGTGGAGCAGCTGTTGCTTTAGTGCTGGTGGATCATCAAGATGCTATGTTCTTAATCATAGGTAGGATTAGAAAGTTGGAATTTTCTTATTTAGAAAAAAACAATTCAAACTTTTAGGTGTTTTCGTAATTTTCTGCACTACGGCTACTCTCTGGTTGGTGTTCGTTCCGAAGATTGTAGAATTGAAACGAAATCCTGGAGGATCCATCGATAAACGTTTCAGGCCAACGTTGCGACCAGCTTCAAAGACTAGACGAGATTCGAGCGTATCCGAATTGGAATCGAAGATGAAGGAAGTGAAAGCCGTCAATTCGAAATTCAGAAAGACTCTTCTGGAAAAGGAATCCGAATTGCAGGTTGAGATAAAACAATTTGGCGAAAACGGTTAGGCTATAACTGTCTTTATTTCTTTCTCTTTTTCTGTCGAATAGAATCTCATTAGAAGATTGGGTAACGAAGCTAGGGAACTTCTCGATTCGAGAACCGATTCCACCAGCGACACCAATAGACTACTAGTGCCACATCTGAAAAAGGAAGCACCTTCAGGAACCGAAACCAGTGATATCACTTCCCTGTGTAGTTTTAGTTCGCAAGATTTCACCTCATTACATCACTCCGATAGCCAAAAGTAAGTTAAGACGTTAGTATCATATTAAATTTATAGTATTTCGTCGGTACAGGAAAAAATCTCAGTCTCTTGACTCACCTGAAAAACTTCAACCGCCCAAAATAGAATCGGTAGAGGAGGTTAAGCCGATTCAAAACGGTAACGTTACAATTCAACCACCTCAGCCACCTGTAGAGATCATCAAGCCTGTAGAGACCATGAAACCTGTAGAGACGATATGCAACGGTACCCCGATTCCTAAAGAAAGCTCTCTTCTAGAAGAAACACCTAAGCACACTATTAGAGTATCCAGACCGGTAGAACCGATATTACAACCGCAGAAAGTAGAAGAGAAGAAACAACAAGTATCCGCTCCTCAACCGGAAGTGCAAGAACGATCCGTTCCTCAAACCCAGATGAAGAGGAGGTGTAGTTTGAAGAACGATAGCCACGAGCATGACGAAGGCGTCTGTCATAGAAGAGTTAGTGTCCCGGTAAATAGAGCAACGCCCAAGAAGAAGAACGAGTGTGGTACCCACGTGGTGGCGAAGAGTGAATTGTGGGATACCGGAAGTGCACAGCACAGATGTCCGAAAGCGCATCAGAAATCCAGTAGAACTAGTATAAATCAGGAAGAAGGTAATTTTCGCAATGCATATACTTAATATTTTCGATCTCATTATTTGTGTTATGTAAACAAGACGTCATACAACAAAAGTATTCTGGATTTGAGTCCACACATAACCACATTTTTTTTATATTTCAATTCTGTTTTAATTCTTCTTTCTACATAGTCATGAACAAAAGGCATAAAGTTTCTTAACGATGTCCGACTTAGTAATGAATAATCCAAATACTTGCTCCAGAAGGAGACAAATGTTTGTTGGCCTAGAAAAATGAACGGTACATTACATAGAATAAAACAAATACCTATATCAAGTATTAATTGTTCGCTGTATCGGTTGCCATGGATTGCAGAACAGTGTTTCATACATTTTAGATGGCGTTCACACTTTCACCTGTTGGTACACGTCAAATAGTTATCGCACTTTACACATTTAATTCTATAGCCTTCGTATTCTAAATCCGGTATGCTAATATGTTCTCTAGTTTATTCGAAATATGCCGTTTCCGAAACGTACCTAAATGCGATATTTTCTAAGTATGTGTGTACTGACGAGCATTCTCCGCACGGCAGTGAAACTAGTCCCTCTTTCCCGAGACTAGTCATGACGTGCATGAATTACAGTTTGAAAATGTTACTTAAGCAGTATTTTAAATTATAACATTTTAGAAGCAAATCTTTTTTCTCTTTCTTCTCAAAAGTTCATTTTTCTCTGTTTTTGGAAAATGTTGCAAGTAAACCCAAACAAATCCATATCCTTATCTATAAAAAGTGTTCAAATAAATTGGACTTCTAGTAGTCCATTCCAATAGAAACCTTTGTTTCGTCGTAACTTGTACCATTTTTAGTTGCACCAGTTGCCAATTTGACAGAGTATTCGTTCAGATCGTTCAGATGCATAGTTGAATTAACGAAATTGACAATATGATTCTATAAAGCATTGTTCCTCTATTAGAAAAAGATGTGAGAAGTATCTCGAACAAGGTCGAGCCCATTCTCAACAATTTTTGTAAAATCTTTCTTATTTGGTGCAAATAAACATATTTCATTCAGATAAAAGTTTTCGTTGATTTTGACATTTGTCAAATAGCTTTTACCAAACAAAATTTGTATGAAGAATTTCAGTAACAAGCTAAGACATAATTACTAAACTACTGTTTGAGATCTGAGGCCCTCTAACTATTTTCGGCGAGTACCACTATTCCGGTTCGAGACTCCTCGCAAGATAGTGCTGCACTATTGGAGTTTGATTTGAAATTTGGGCGCAGCTCAAAACTACAGTATATTGATATGATGAGTTACCTAGGTCTTGGAAATTAGTGTGGCCCTTAGGCCAAAAAGTTTGGACACTTCTGCTTTAAATCACATTAAATTCTTTAAAACACATTTTAGAACCAAAAATGTCATATATGATACCCAGGTACCTAGGCATCATATATGAAAAGGTTATAGTACTTATGGTATTTCTTCAACTGCTCCTTAGCTGAAGAAAATGTCATGCATCGTTCTGTATCAGAAAGAAACAAACATCCTTCCCAAAAGCGCGAGAAGAGTCCGAAGAAAGAGCCATCCAACATCTGCAATCAACAATGCAACAAACTCGGTTACTTCCACCAATCCACCCCCAACGTGGCGGCCATCAAAGGTACCCGCACCCTTCCGACGGCGATCAAGAAGGAGAAGTCGATGTACAACGCCACCAGCGAGAGCGAACTGCTCGACAGAGAAATACTGCCAATTTTCCAGAAACTGCTGACCGAAAGGAACAAATCCCAACACAACATAGACTATTCCTTCGGTCGGTCCTGTCCTAATATCTCGATAAAGTGCGATATCGTCGAATACCTTTAGCCAATCGTGGTCATTCTGTTTAGGTTAGTGGACTAAAGCGAGCCTACTAAGATGTTCTCTTTAAATTTGTTCAAAAAAAAAAGTCGCGGAAGCATTTAAATTCTGGACATCGTTTTGTTTTTAGACTAATCTATTGTTAGATTATAGAATTCAAGTTTAATGTCGTTGAATGTTTATCAATTTTATAATAGCAAGGTTATTTAAATGTTATCTAAAGATTTATAGGTGTATGGAGTATGGAAGTGAATTTAAAGAAAATGTGGTAAATTTTTGAGACGACTGCTTAGCTGAGAACTGCAACTATCGATAACTACACAGGTATGGTACAGAAACTAGAAAATTTGAGGAGTTATGTTAATATCAGTGAACCCAATTCAACTACATTATTAATTATTATATAAATAATGCAGTTCTTTTATATTTCTTTTATTGTACAACGTTTAAAGACTTTCAAGGTCCATCTTCCAAAACTCTCTTGTCCAGTACTCTCCAGTACTACTGTGACCTCATTTATAGGATTCATATTTTTTCGTCTAAATGATTTCAAAGATTGCGAAATAAATGATAATTACATGGCGCAATGTCTGGGGAATAAGGTGGGCGAAGTATTGTTTTCCATTGAACTTTCCTTGAACTTTTGTAATGTTATCCTCCCTGTACATTGCCAAGTATTATTCTGGTGAAATAACACCTTTCAACTTGAAACTAAAGATGATCGTTTTTCTTTCTAGCGTTGACTTAAGCCGCTCAAAGGTCTTGGAATAGATCTCCATTATTATCAAAGAATTAGCAAAATCAGCAAAAATCTCCGACTTATTACCGTCAGTCAAAGACAAAACTTCTCCCTAACACAGCCGGGGTATTGTGAAAGCGGTATGTGGTGTGAACTTTGATGCTGTCCTTCTCATGTTTAATTTTTCCGAAAAAAATCGTATTCGATAATTCTACAATGTTACAGATGTCTTGGATGGTCTAGTTGCGACCCTTCACAACTGCATTCCGAACAGCAATGAAATGTTTTAGTGTAATTGATGGTAGTCCAGAATATTCGTTGTCATTAACAGATTGTCCAGCCATTTTTGAAACATTTAAACCAGACATCTAATAATTTTTTGGTGTTCGATCCAAGCTGCTGTCGTCGAATACTTCCTTTGATATTTTCTGTGTTCTGCAGCAGAGTTTAAAACAGAACTTGATATAAATATGTTATTCTTACAATTGAAAGATTACAAACAAAATTATATACCAACTCGAAACTTATTATGGGTCCATTAATATTGGAGATCCATAACGTCTTCAAATTTCCATTATTTATTCCTATTCGGTTATTAATAGTTGCAAAATCCGATGGAATATTTTGTATAGGGCCCCAAAAATCATAGATTATTTCTTTTGTAAATAAAAAATGTTACGAATTGAAGAAAAGAAAACAATTAAGTATTTACTGATTATTTTTATAACAGTGTTGGTTCTTTTTTCAGCAACCTACAATTACTTGTTTATTCATATAATTCAAACTGTCCGACAACATTTTATTATGTAGAATCGTCAAAAGCTTAGTTATGCGAAAATATTTACGATATGGTAAGGTTGTTTGTACACTCAGTAAAACTTTGTTTTTAATACTAATACAGATTAACTTAACAAAGAGTAATATCATTCTAAAGAGTCATATGATATATAATTTAATTTAACGATACCATCTTCTGTTTATACTTAAAGAACAAAATAAGATTGCTTAAGAACAAGATATATTTCTTTAGTGTCGTCCTAAAGTTTTCTATTACCACATTAAGCTGTTATCTTTTTTGACTTTAATGAAACTTGAATACAATAAAACAAATAAAAAAGAATAATTTGAGAATCTTTTCCAAAATTTTACGATATGCTATAATAAGTATACACTTAGATGTTCAAAAATCAAATATAACTCAAAATATTACAGTTCCAATATTGAGCTGTACTTTGAAAAAAAAATATTATCTAATAATTGTATTGATCTATTTTAAAATTTATTGCAAAGATGATAAAACTATTTACGTCTAATATAGGGATAATTGGGAAACATTTCTTGTTTGAAATCTTAAATTTCTCAGTTTATTTGAAACATATAAAATGTAAATGTAATATTTTAAGAGGTTTCATTAAGATCTAAGTGAAAGTTTTATGCAAGGGAGTAATTAGAAAGGTGTATAAAATTTTTAAAAAGGTTATGCAATGTATTTCATAAAAAAAAACAGAACACAATATCATACTACAAACAAATCGTTTTTATAAAAAGGCAAAAGCATCAATCATTTTATATTCAACTTGTACTAACTAAACTAGAAATCAATTTTCACCAACTTAATGGTAAGAAAAGTAAATAAAAAATTAAACGAATTTGTCAATTTTTATAATACAAATAAAAAAATAACCTGTCTATTGATTGTCAATTATTATTGCATGTAATGTAGCTTAATATATTCGTATCGAATTAGAACTAACATTCATAATTCCAAAAATTATCGTCGTTTGTCTCTTATCTCTTCAAAAATGAATTGACGCAATACCTAACGATACACCTTGTATATTATGCTTAGAATTCTTAGAAGGAAATTATGTAGATTTATGTAAATAATGATGGGTAATTCAAAACAAAAATGGTTTGTTCAATTTAACTTTCGTAATTTTCATTTTTCTCTTAACTAAATTGAACAGACCTAAAATTAGACGCAAAATTATGGCTTTACTAAAAAAAATGACACCTTAACTAAAACAAATAATAAAACAAAAAAAAAATCCTTTTTGAACAAATTTAAAAGTTTAAAAAGCGTGAAAGTGTAAAATTTCATCGTTTGTGAATAAAAACTAAACGTATTTATAAACGTTAATAACAATAAAATCAGCACGGACATCCTGAATAAACGTGAGATGTATATGGTTGCAATGAAATATATGCAACTCTGTTTTTGAAGAAGAGGAAAGACATTAAATGAAAACGGTTGTGTTAAAGAACTAGTCAATGTAATATATAATTCTCTAATTTTAGATTATCATCAACTGTCTCAATCTAAATGAAATTATACATAACAGTAAGTAGAGAACATAATACATACATAAAAAAATGATAAAAGAAAAATGAACATTAAATAAATATATATCATCCACACGTTAGTGATTGTCTTTTATTTTCCAACCACACTTGCTACATTTTAAGAAGATAAGATAGAAATATATATATATATATATATATATATATATATATGTATATATCCGTATTTTGGAATAATTTTTAAGCGGTAAGAAAGTCATTATAAAGTGAAAAACGCGTGTCTATTGATTGTCAATCATTACTGCATGTAATGTAGCTAATATAACAGGTGTATGTATAATTTTTTTTATTCAAAATAATGGCCATCGGTCTCTACACATTTCACTCATCTTTCAGGTATTTTATGGATATCAGAAAACCTGCTTGCTTTTGCAGCAAACCATTCGTCGAGCCATTTTCCAACTTCCTCGAAATTGCTGAAATAGTGCTTTGGGAGCGTGTGTCCCATTGATGCGAAGAGGTGATAGTCAGATGGCACCAGGTCTGGGGAGTACCGCGGGTAAGAAGTTGGAGAATGGCTTGACAAATAGTTTGCCGTAAAAGGCAAGCAGTTTTTCTGGCATGATATTCGTAAATTACTGGAACGATGGGTGAAACACGTAGTAAACCGATGGCTAATATTTTGAATAAAAAGAAAAAAAAATTACTCGTTTCTTTTTAACAAAAAATCGGAAAAAATTATGAGTTGGTGGTCATGGCGTATACCTACAACCATTATAGAATAGGAATTGAAATAAGTAAAATCTTCATCATACTGTTTCATTTGTACAAGCAATATAAAATTATTATACTATTATTAAAAACAAATACATTGAATCACATAAAAAAGAAGATGACTTTTCTACTACATTTTTATACATGATTTTTATACATTGCAATATTAAACAAATATTCTAGAATGCGATTTAAATAAAGATATCCTTGAAAAAATTAAGTTTATTTAACAAAACTATGGATTTAATATTCCCCTCACTAGATTTTTACTCAAAAAAATATTTCAACATTTTAAACACAATACATATTTTTATTCAATTTAATACAAAAATTATATAGCCAGTAGATATTACGAGGGCAACTTGAAATGTTTCCGGAATCGGCAAGAGATGGCGCACGAAGGTTGAAGTCGATTCATTGCTCCACAAGAGAAACCTTCTTTATGGCAACTGTCAAAATTTCAGACGTCCACTGTCGATAGTTGTTATTTAAGAGTGTGTTTTGTGTAGCAAGTCAGGCCCTTTAGCAAAAATGAATAAAATCGAATTATGAAAAAGCTTTCGGCACGATGGGTACCACATCCAAGGGATTGTTTCATACGTTTCGTAACCGTGGATGAGACTTGGATCCACCACTACATACCGGAGACCAAAGAACAGTCGAAGCAGTGGACCTTTTCGGGCGAATCGACTCCGAAGAAAGTAAAGACAGTTCCATCGGCTGGAAAGATCATGGCGACCAGTTTTTCGAGATTCCCAAGGTGTGATCCTCATGGACTATCTGCAGAAGGGAAGAACGATCACGGGGCAATACTACAGCGATTTATTGACCCCATTCGATGCAGTATTGAAGGAGAAGCAGCCTCGTTTGCAGCGGAAAAAAGTGCTTTTCCACTACGACAATGCACCGGCTCATTCATCCCACATCTTCGTACCCAAATTGAATAAGTTGCGCTACGAATTAGTTTTTCACCCTCGATATTCACCGGACCTAGCGCCCAGTGACGTTTTCCTATTCCGAAACCTGAAAATATCACGGGAAGGAATGACATTTGCCTCAAATGAGGAGGTCATCGCCTCTACAGATGGCTATTTTGCAGACCTCGAAACATCCTACTTTTACGACGGATTGAAGAGACTGGAGCACCGTTTGAAAAAATGCATTGATCTTCGAGGAGGCTACATCGAAAAATAAAAAACCAAACCAATACCGTGTTTTTCTTGTGGATTCTGGAAACATTTCAGTTTGCCTTCGTACCAGATTATATTTAATCCAGTTTCCTATATTATTAGATATATTTAATATTTTAAACGTTATTTTCGCTTAATGTCTATGATTACTAGTATTAAATTTCAATATATAACAAAATAAAGATTCCTTTTTCAAATTATATATTTTAGATGCGCATGTTTTTTAAACTTAACGTCAAATGAAGTAACGAATCAAAATGCGTATTACGCATTATAGACTACGATCGTCATATATTCCAAAATTTCGTATTATGTTAAGTAACTTACTGAACCTAACCTAAACTAAGTCCGCGCCTCTTCAAAATGCCCCGAAAGCACAAGAATTTTAAGAGACAGTCGGAGAAGACTCTTAAGAAGTCTTGCCCTCCCGGGAAGAGCCTGAAGACTATAAAGGCTGCCAACGTCGGTCTGCGAAGAAGCGAACGACGAACATCGAATGTATTTGCATCGAGCAGAATTACGGCAAATAGGTTAACTGTACGGTTCGCGAATAGTGATTTATCCTCTTATTAACAGTTTTCTTCAAATTTTCAGCTACCTTTAACATTTCTGGGTAAAGCGATCAAATCGAAGACGATTACCAATAGAAAAGGTAAGAGTGGTAAGCATGACACCTGACGTTATTTTTAACCGCCAAACCCATAACCTATTCAAATTAAAATAAAATTCGTTTGGAGGCAAAACTTAGTTCATTCATCGGGGCGTTTCGGTTTATTGACATCTTCCGTTAATTTCATCCATTTCACAACATCATTTCGTCACTCATTCATCTCATTTAATTACAAATCATCCGTCGAATAGCCCATAAACAATTACAAAAACAATAAACAGCTGATTTCGCAAGTACTCGTAACGTATTTTCGGAGTTGTACTTTTTTTTTTAACCCACGTATTCATGGTTTGTATATCTGCTTATCATTCGAAACTTTTACAGAGTCTCAAGTGATCATCAGTGAACGTAATAAACACATTTTAAACCAAGATTTGCTCGCTTTAATACCTTCCGCCCAAGTTAGAACAAAAAGTGGCACGTGTGGGACCCCCTTGAATCGAAGAATTACGCGCTCGTGGAGTAGTAGATTTCGCAATGCTTCGTCGTACTATTTAAATTGCATTAGCAATCAAGCAACTTGTTCCGATACCTTACAAAGTCAAACGGTTGCTACGAGAGGTGATACCTTTATAGATGCTGGTGCAGAATTAGATGAACCGAAAGAAGAGTTTGAGGAGAAGCAGGTGGAAGTGGTAAGTGTTTTAATTTACGTTTTAAAATTTTAAATGCCATAGATTGATGTAGTAAATACTTAGTGCTTTTTTAATCCAGAATTAACAAACCTTTGTTTCCAATTACAGGTGAATCTAACAACAAATTTAACGATCGTAAATAACACCTTCACCGATAAAATCCGCCCTGTAAATTATAGATTTTGTCATAGTATATTTAACCACATTAAAATCAAGTTGCGGAGCTCAAAACGTGACTGCATTTTCAAACTAAAGGAAAACATAACAAAATTAAACAACATCTTAGAAGGGAAAAGGTCTCCATCTCCACCAAAATCTAGGATGGCTACAAAACGTGCCTCGGAAGATGAATACGATGCTTGTGTCGCAATACCTCTAGTACCACAATCGCAATGGGTTTACAGCACCCCCGATAAACAGAACATAAAGCACTTTGTTTTCGATGAAGGCAGCGATAAGATATTACCAGCGGTAATTAGGACATCGAAGAATTCGAAGGTGTTATACGATATCAAGAACGAAGTGATGCAACAGATTAACTCGAATAAATTTAAGAACGGCCAGAATATCCCCATCGATAGGAGATTTTTGAAGACAATCTGCGAAAGTGCCATCGATAAAGAAACGGCGGTTACTATTCCGTCGAAGAAAAAGCGGCTTGCTGAAGTTTCCGAAAAGGAGAATATATTCTCGTTTACGGCTCCTAAAACAACTGAATTTATTTTCGCACCACAAACTAATAATGTACCAGTGGAAGGTCCTTCGACAAGTACCAGAGATGAATTCAACATGTTCTTATCTGGGGGTTCCGAGGAAAGTATTGACATCCACGAAGAAATACAGCGTAGCACTGACACTATTATGGATGTCAGTTTCGAGGAGAGACCCCTTGAAGAAAAATACGCTCATTTCGATTTCAGACAATGTAGATCTGCTTTACCCAAGGTAAATATTGAATTTGATTAATTTTTGTTGTATAGTAAGAAGGCTTATAAAAACAAGATAAGTGTAAATAACAAAATGAATTTATTACCAAAAGATATTTATAAATTAGATCAGTTTCACCATGAAGATTGATGCATTTGTTATATCTAATCTTAAGCCTACTTTTGTTTTTCATCTATACTAGTAACCTTCCCAATGTCTTAAAGTATTGTAAGCATCATGTGTACTGTGACCACCTAGAGTTAACACTTCACGCTAACAAAACACAGCTTATTACTTTTGGTCCAACAAATCCTAGACTTAGAGACTCGCCCAATCTGGACATTTATATTGGGGGCTGCAAAATTGCTCCCTTGGAGTGTGTAAAAAGCTTGGGTTGATATAACGATTCTTCTCTTCGCTATAATGAGAATACCTCACACATTATAAGAAAGGCCGGCATAGCATTAAAATCAATTATTATACATAGAAGGTTCTTCGATAGGGCGACAAGATCCATACTTTGCAAGACTATTGTTTTATCTAACATTAATTATGCAGATGCGGTATACACTCACTGCATTACGGGTCAGGACTATCGGAGAATACAGCGTCTTCCAAATGTCTGTGTTCGCTTCGTTTACGGCATGCATGGCGTTACGCACAAAATCAAAGATTTAAATATCCTAAATATGTATTACACGCGTGTGCTTCATAGTACGATGTTCTTTATTAGTATTATTAAGCATAAATGCCCACTGTATTTGTATAATAAGGTAAGATTCAGATATCAACCACATTCGCGTGGCGTTTGCCAGGGTCACTTTTTGTCTGTCCCTAAGCACAGATGTGAGGTGTACAAACACAGTTTCACCTATAGTATATCCAAGATTTTAAATACCTACATATTACCTTTTATTCCATTAGATACCCCAATCAAGGAAATAAGGAATCATCTATAACACCACTTGCTAATAATTCAAAATCAGTGATTTTGTATACCTATCCGAACAGCGCCTACACAAGCAATTATATCAATTACCATTGTATTATATTGTTTCTTTAGTTTTAATTTTTTTGTTTTACATTTATTTTCTTTGTTTCTTTTTATATTTGGTTAACGAAGGCTAAAGGTAGAACACCGTATAAAGCTCCGTATTTAGTCTTTTTGCATATAGCTTTATTATTATAACTTATTTTATCTGCTGTTTTCTTTTGTTTCACTATTGCCAATAAATTCTATCCTATTTTATGGATGAATCTTTCAATCCATTTTGCATAGAATGTTGCCGCCAAGGAGTTGAGATGGTTCGTTAGAATTACGTATACAGTTGATCTTAAAACATCAGGAAATTCCACACTCAACTCACAGGTGGCAATCCTCCATTTTTTTTGAACCATTTTGTCAACGCGTTGAACAATGTCTTCTGATGCGATAGACTTGCGTCTTTGTCTCTCTTCATCAAGAACATCGATTCGGCCTTCTTTAACCTTCCTACACCATTCACGCGCAACTCGGCTTATTCTTCGAAGAATTTCAGCTGAACTATTCCGTCCTGCTTGAAGGAATTGAATTACACTACACAACTCAGTTGAAAATTGCGTGACTGTCTACATGCACGTTGAAGAAAAAGCAGCCCTTTCAATAGACAGGGACATACGAAAGATTCTACCATCCATTAATTTTGTTTTAGGAGTCTATTTATTATGTTGAGAATGATCCATATGAAACAGCACCAGTAGACTATCGCCACCAGCTTTTGTTAGCCACACAACGCCCAGCTAAAGCAACCCGAAGGATCCAAAAGAGACATTTGCTCAAAGCGAAGAGTTTAAGCTTCGAAAACACTCCACCGGGAAACAAGGTGGCTGTATTTGAACCGAAACGCCTTGACATGATCAATAAGATGGAGGACGAGTGTCTAGACCATTTCGAAAAGGAGTTCGCAACGTTGAATAATGCTACGGCAAGTAGTATTATTAATCCTATCGATATGCCTCATACAATCACCTCTGGTGCACTAAATAACACGTCAAACGTACAAGATCTCGAAACAGGAAACGGATTTGATATGAAAAACTACAACGATAATGTACAAAATATGTATAAATTTTATCCGAGGAGGAATTTTGATCCTGAATAGGCTTTTAAAATGTAGATGCATATGACCAAAGTGCAATTTATGGTATTTTTATATAGATATACACTTATAAAAAGAAATGACAGAAACCAATATATAGAACTGAGGTTTTCCTTTGGCAACGTAGTTTGAGGTTGTTTTAATAACGTTATTAAATTTAGATGTGTGTATTGTAAATTTACCTTTTGATAGGTTAATTCAATGCCAACGAAGAAATTGTTCCAAAATGTTGAACATTATTAAAACACCCCTTGTATATTCTCTCTACGCGGTTGTTGACACTTTTTTAAAATGTAAGTTGTAACGTCATTGTTATTTATCTGAATATAGTATTTTTATTTTTGATATTTTTGATACGGTAAAGAAAGGAATATAGCATTTATTTTATGAATATATTATATTTTTGTGTTAGAACTTGTTTTCTTTTATATTAGAAGTAAGAGAGTAAATTAAAATATTAGAATAATATAGGTGGACAATTTTAGTTGCTAGCACATCGGTACTAGTAACTTGGTTGCAATGCATATATCTGTATACACTCTTGTTATATAAGAGTGTATGTTAATACTGTATTCCTCGACGTAGGTTTCAAATTATAGTTGTGTAATTTTGAAAGACTTTATTGACAAATGTGGTTTAAATATTGTATAGTGAAAAAGCCCTATTTGCTTTTTCAAACGTACTCTTTAGTGTTGTAATAATATGTACATTTTTTATATTAATACACGAGATGTCACTCGAAATGCTTGGAAAAATTCCTCTTTTATTATTTTCATTACTCTTGCATTTTGCAATTCTCATTAGTTTTTCGTATCCAAAGGATTTCGAGCACCTTGTGCATTAATCCAATGTTTCTTTGGATCAAAGACTTGTATTCTTTAAATTTTAGAATTAATTTTCTTTTGTTTGAAGGTTTAATTGATTTCTTTGTTTTCCTTTAATTCCTATTTTTTTTTGTATCCCTTAACTTGTGTGTATGTTTCTATCGATATTTCAGATGGACTTATCGAACTAGAAAAAAATCTGTTTTACAATGCAATATTCAAAGAGAAATAAATAAAAATACATAAAAACCAATTTCAATCATTTATTTCCATTATCTTGCCTTTAGTTTTATTTTATCTAGTAGTGTCGATCTGTAACTAGATTAAGCGATAACAAATTTCCTTTCCATCGGTAAGTACGAATCAAATGTGCACTTGGAAATCTTGAATCTAGTAAGACATCCATGTCTGACCTATTGGAAAACTTGCAGCCTTCACATTATTTCTTAATTGGCTAATTTTAGCTTCATTCTGCCGCATACCCTCAGGATGGCCTTACAGGTCGAAATCAATCTCTAGATGCTTCGGGAAAAAATAAAATTTAAGATAGATACATAGCAAACTTTTACCTTGCCAAAGAGGTGCAATTTTAATTATGTCGAAATATCGTGTTACCCTGATGTACTAATGTAGTTGCGTTAACCTTTTAATCGTTATATGACTACGGCATGGCTGCGATGTTAATATAATAGGTATATCAGGTGAAAAGCTAGAAGCTATTGATTGAATTCTAGACGACTGGAAAATGAATTGAACACCGGCTTCACTTGAAACGAATAACGCATGTCTAGCGGTATACCCTCCTCACCTCACAATAATACGGAATCAGATGACGATTCGCACCATTGCGAACAACAAAAAATGTCCGCGATTAGTTTTCTGGTCAATAGACTCGTCAGATTTCCGCTAAACAAGAGCAGGTACGACAAAGAATTAAAGTATATCAAAGATGTAGCGAGGTACAATGATTTCTCTTCTATGGATGTCGACCGTATTTTAAGGAAGGTCCAATACAAACAACACATCAGAAATTCCACGACTTTGACATCAACAAACACCGGTAATAAGAAATTTATAACTCTTCCTTTTCACCCGACAGTAAAAGGGTTAAGTAAAATTTTCCGACAACTAAATATCAACGTGTCTTTTGTGTCAAAAAACAACTTAAAGAATCTCTTAGGGAATCTCAAAGATAAACCGGAGATGATAAAAAGGTCTGGAATATACCAAATCGCATGCAATGATTGTGAGAAAGTTTATATTGAACAAACAAAAAGGAGTATCGAAACGAGGTTCAAAGAACATATTAGACACTATCGTTTCGACAAACCTGAACTATCAAGCGTAGCAGAGCATATGGTAAAATACGGACATAAGATTGATTTAAAAAATCTGACACTACTTAAAAACGTGAACTCGTATAGAGAATTAGACCCGTACGAAACGATATGTATGAAAAAGAACGCAAACTTATTGAACAGAGAACCACCCCCAATTGCACACTCGAGTTTGATGAATTTATTACCATAGGCCCTGTTAAAGATACGGTTCGCTTTCGGTCCATCCTTTCCCGAAAAAGGCATTAGACCACCGAGTAGATTGTAAATAGTCATATGTTTTAGAAATTTTAGAGCCTGCGTAGAAAATAATTTGCATGTGTGATAGTTTTTACTTTCAGTCGGTAACACGGTTGACAATGAGAGCCCACGTGCTCTCGAAACGCTGCGTTCCGCATAATTAATTAATTAGTGTGAGCGGAGTTTACTGCTATACCTGTGAATTACGGAATCAGGGTTTCATTGAATCGATTCAAATTGAAAATATCGATGAGACGATAGGACTTTCTAGTAGTAGTTAAACAATGGTAGAGAATACCGTTAGACAGAGCTAGTATACTGGCACACAATCCCCCTATATATTTCTATCCTTATCCTTCTCTTACAATTACATCCATCGACACGTCGAAAGTGCATTCATCGTATATTCTTTTAAATTCAATGCGTGATGGTAGGATGAGATCGATATACGACGAACTCTGCTTTCGTTATCATATTTCTGTCGAATCGTCACGTCTTCATAAAAGATGCAATAAGTAAAGCTATAGAAATGAGTGCTTTTGGTGTAGCCTATAATAATGAATGTAATTACTTACTGTTTTAGTTTAATTGTGTTGTTGACGAGTGACGCAAAAATTCGCTGTAGTTTTGTGCCAATGCGGACTCTCTTATGGCGAGATGAAAATATGTTGCCTGTATTTGGAAAAGGAGCATTTTGCATCTAATATTCGCGTCATTGGTTTTCAGTTAAGTTCTTGTCTAAACGCACTACAGTTTGAAAACAACCGCATACAATTTATCGGTTGCTAACCTTCCTATACTATTTGTAGATTTTCAAACGAAGCTTTGAGGTAATCTACTACGTTTAGCGCTTTATGTAATGACAATTTGGTCTTTTCTAATTTGGAAATATCTAAGAATTGAATAATTTTCGGAAATTTTCTGTATTTGAGTATGGATTTCGGTATCTGAAACCAGCCGCTAGCTTAGTGAAATTGCTTGGACTTCTTGCGGATTCAAGTTTAAAATACAAGGTTTAATAATATAAAAATTTCTCATAATATAAAATAGCTTTAAGCCACGTTCTTCTTCTCAATACCGGTGTGCTTATTGAGGAATACCTTGACAGGCCTGTTTAAGCTCACGAAAGTGTTTTGATTTAATAAACACTTCTTTGGTAGAAACTATAAAGTGATATACTTTAGGATAATTTCTAATAAATTCAGGTACATGACAACATGCGTGGAGCAAACAGGTTACATGAAGCAATTGGGGATACGATTGTTGTAGTAACTTTCCAGCTTTAACCATGTTCTGTAAACAAGATTGCATATTGGGTTGCCGATATATTGAACTTCCCAAAGGTATTTTCTCTAGTTTCTACTATTCTTCCCTTGTTTGTCTTTATGTAATATTCTACTACGTAAAAGAAGAGACAAGTATGCCTCGCCGTAGCCTTGACATTATATCTTAACTGACTCGGATTTATTCTGCCTCATATCCTGAAGATGGCCTTACAGGTTGAAATCGATCTCTAGATGCCCTAGTAAAAGTAAAATTTGAGTTATATAACAAACTCTATTTTAATTTGTCAAATACCGTGTTACTCCAGTCATAATAATGTGAGTAATGTCACTGCGTTAAATTTTTAATCGTTTAGGATGTGGGTACAATGTTAACGCAATAAGTACATATATTTTTTAATTAAATTAATGGTGGCATAAGTTCAATATGCGACAATCTCGACAATTCGTTACCATATCTCTGTCGAATCGGTACGTCTTATAAGACATGTGTTAATGAAGAATTTAGTTGTATTTAAATACTAATTTATAGGTACTGTTCTATCGTGCATTGCAATTTCATTAGTACATAATTTCGTATTGATAATATCATTAGTAAAGGGAGATTGAAAAAACATACGCCATTTTTAAATAAACATTGATTTTTAATTTATTTTTCACAACTCGTACGATTTTATTTTTGCTCTTTACAATCAAAACATCTACCTTACGGGCATTTCTGAAGATAAATTATATTAAGATAGTGTTTTTTACGCTTATTTAAGATAAATTACCTAGAAGAGAAAAAAATAGACCTACTGTCATCTTCATAACGTCATTCGGCTTCGGGAATTGGGAAAGTAACATCTACCGATATTCTCTCTTAAATAAGTAAATAGTATTTATATATCTCTAATCTACTCACAAAAATAGCCATTCTATTTAATATCGGACGTTGTACTACCTCAATTTCCGATAGAACGTCACAAAATTATCACGACAACTTGACGGACTATCGAAAAGAAAAATGAAAGGAATAATAACAATATTGAAAATAATTTCTTCTATTTTAGGATTACATTTCGCTTAAAAGATAATATGTACAACTAACAACGTGTGCAACGCATAATAATTGCACTATGGAACGCGTTTTAATATGTAATTTGTATGTTCTTTTAATTGAGTGATTTGTAATTAATGTTTTTGATCGTTCCGAAACGGAATCAACCTCTTTTTGGATGGGTTTTTCCATTTTTATTAGGCATACACATGTTTATTATGTCAGAAGATTTAATGTTAGATACTGAAAAGAATTTACAAATTTCCAAAAAACAGGGTTAGACAAAAAGAACTAAAGCTAAACGAATGTGTTTTAAGTTCAACGTTAATTGTCTAAGCAATTATTACATATTTTATGCATTGTTTTAAAGTACTAAGTTTAATTTAATTGTTGGTGTATAACATTTAATACCAACCTAACTTAAACACTACCAAATATTTGCAGAAATGTAGTTGAATAATGTTTCAGGGAAATACCAGACACTAGTCTTAAACAGATAAAGAATAACTATGAATAGAACTTATCGATGCATTTTTTGTTTATAGATTTTAAGCAATCATACGACGCAATAGCTTGATACAAATGATGTAATGATGAAGCTATACATTTCTAATAAACTAACTACATCGGTAGAAATGACTCTGAAAAATAAATGGGATAAGGTAGGAATCGAAGAGATTCTTTCATAGAAATTCCGTATAGAAAAGGATTTAAACTCTCATCTCTAACACTGTCTAGCATGATAACGGGAGTTATAATGAAGGACGACGAAATACATATGAATGCATTGTTAACCCAGCACCGGTATCAGTAGCATTCGCAGATGACGTGGGACTAATAACAAGACCTAAGATCCGGCAAACGTTTACGGACTTCACACATCAATCAAGAAAAGATCGAATTATATGGGACAAGATGACAAAAATGAGAAGAACATAGGATTTCAAAATCTATAATGGGAAGAATATGATTTCGAAATGGCGAAAAAATTTGAATATCTAGATGTCATCCTTACTAACAAAAGTAAGGAAGATATTGAAATAGGTAGGAGAATTGCTGAAACGTGCTATGGTAGCAGTGAGTTTAACGGAACTATTAACGTCAAAGTATATATTTCAAGCAGCTAAAATAAGAGCATACAGACAATAATACGGTCTACTATTTTATACGGAAGCGACATGTGAATAATAATCAATAGGAATCGTCACTAAGGGGTACATGACGTCAATTCCAGGAACTAATCGAGGCGTAAACAATAAATCGACTTGCTACACAGAGCGCTTATGATTTAATTCAAATATTATCGGCGCAAAAACTAGCCCTTCAACGTCATCCACATTTGTCACGACAGAAGCACCTGCTTCTATCCATATATTGAAAGCGAGGAGAGGGAAGGCAGCTGTGTTGCATAGATGTTTCTGAGTTGGACAAGGTATGTGTACATGATGTGTTCAATTTCATCTAAGTCCGGTCCTGGAATGTACTCCTGAATACCGATCAATAATAATCAAGTAAATAGAAAATAAGGTTTTTAGAGGCTATTAAGAAATCTGGAAGAAATAAAGGATGAGGGAATATTGAGAAAAAGAATAAATACAAATAAAATTAGAGCACAACGAATGAGATGGCTAGAGTATGTTCTAAAAATGAAAGGGGAGAGATTCCCAAAACAGAGTTTAGAGATGGGAGAAATAGAAAAGTAAAGAAGGGGCTGTACAAAAAGGAAGTGCTAAATTTACTTAGTCGAACTATAATACAATTGTATTAAAGCTGCAACTTCAAACATTCAATAATTTTCGCTTGCAGTGTATAAATAAAATATTCGAACAACTTTTGCAACACCCTGTATTGAAGGAGATTCGTACTGTCTTAAAGCTTGTCTGATATTATTAGTTGATTTAAATGCCATACAGACATTTCCTACGTTCATACATTTACAATAGAACCTTTTGTTTTAGTCGAAAATAATTCCAATAAACATCTATCTTAAGAATTGGTTAATAACCTTTTGGGTGACCCTGTAGAATTTCATAACGCAAATCCAAAATAATTTACTCTGTTAGAGTTTGTTTTGGTTAGAATCTTTCGGTTAAATTACAAGAATAAAATAAAATTTGAATTTAGGTTAAGGAAAAGGTGATATAAATATAAAATAAATAAATATAAGAAAAAAGAAAGAAACAATCTCACAGTATCTCAAACAATTTAATCAATTAATGGCTACCATTTTCGTACACATTTACACATAATCAGGCCAAGACTGCTATCTAATCTAATGACCTGACGCAATGAATGATATGAAATAGCAAGTGAAAGCGACAATTAGAAATTAAAATAAAAAAACAACAAATCGCGCACTTACCATTCCAAAAAAAGGACTACAGAATTGAAACAGATGCAAAAAAACATCACAAACAATACGGCAGCAAAACAAAGTTTTCAAAGGGCAAATTAAAATTGTAAAAGGACGTACAGAACAAATTAAAATGCCAAAAATAGGGCAAGTCAACATTTTAATTTGTTGTGTACGTCCTTTTAAAAGTTTGTTTTGTTGCCGTAATGCTTCTGATGTTGTTTTTATGCATGTTTTAATTCTGTAGTCCTTTTCTGAAGTGGTAAGTGTGCGATTTTGAGTTTTTTATTATAACTTTTGATTGACGTTTTTCAGTTGCTATTCCACTCTTGGCCTGATGATGTGCAAATGTGCAGTACCAAACCAGTAGCCATTAATTGACTAAATTGTTTAAGATACTGCGAAATTGGTTCCCGTTTCTTTCCTTTTTCCTATACTTTAATATGAACTCACACAGAGTGAAGAACGTTTCTTTAAATAAATATTAATCTTACGTTATAATAAAAGTTCAGTTTAGTTGGTGATATTCCAAGGTTAGATCTGTAAATTGCAAAAGAAAATTATTTTTATGGAGGACTTACAATGTTGTAGTAATAAAAAAATGGTTAATTCTAGATTTGTCATCTGACGCTCTAAACCCTGCGTATGCCTAATATTCATTTATTTTTAATTGAGTTTCCCTAAAATTAAGAAACAGCTCATCTAAAAGCACTAGTTTTTAATATACCTTACTTCTTTTGGCTTAAGAGATACAAGTGCATATCTTTCGCTTTTTCAAAACTTCTTTCAACTTAGTTTCATATTACAATACGTAATAAATGAAAAAATAAATGTTGATTAGAAAAATAAGTGTGCTTTGATAAAACAGTGTTTTTCACAATCAAAAAAGAATAATAAGAAAAGGGAGGAATTTATAAGAAAATAGATTCATCTATATACGAAAACAATTACACATTTATGTGTTTGTCAACCCAAAATAGTCCATTTATTATTTTCTAAGTTAAAATACGTTTAAGATAAATTTGAAAATATAAAATTTATTTCTAACAATTTTAGTGTAATTTCATTTTTCTTAAAAATGTTTTCAGAATTCCTTAATTTTATTTGGAATAGGCAACCCCCTATACATATAAACCTAAAAATTATAAGTACTCATACCGACAATACATTGATTAAAACTTAGTGAATGGAAAATTATAAATAAAAAATATTTTATTGAACTTATATTGCTTTAAAACATTGTAAATTTGCTAAATAATTAAGATATGCAAGGTATGTGTATTTTAGTTTCATGAAGTTTTAGACGCAGATAAATGGAATATTTTGGATGTGACCATCTATACATAGTAGTGGTAATACAATAACATTTTTTTTTTAATTTTTTAATCTGTTAGAGAAGTGTTTTTTTGTTATTGTTTGTTGGGAAGTACACAAAAGTAGTGGCAACCAAATAATTGATCGCAATGCGTTCTAATTATGAACTCAATTACTTTCATTTAACACAATCAAAAATATTAAAACTATTTGATGATTATTTTTCTGCTTTAGCACCTTTTTTTCTATTTTTATCACTTCTATTCGAAGAATGAAATTCTACCAACTAATTTTTCAAAGTTGGTAATCCTGAACGGATAACTTTGGATATGTAAATTTATTACACTTGCATGCAAGCCACCTGCTAAATTCAATATTTGAAATGTTTCTTATCTTATCTAAGTTAATACAAAATAATCTGACGCAATGAATGATATACATCACGTTAGAAAAGCAAGTCATTCTCCATTTAATCGAATGACAATAAATAAAAATAAGAAACTTGAACTCTACACTTTTCTGGCTACATTTAATCCATTTTAAACATTATTAGTTGCTAATCATCAACGGCACTCTAGATTACACGAATTGAATTAATTATATTAATAATTTTGTAATTAAAATAGATTTTTTATCTACAGAATATGAAACGACTCACATATATACCTTACCTGTTCTTAAGTACTTTCTCACTTAGACCATTTATTTGGTTACCACTGTATGTTCGTTAATCTTAATAGAATTAAAATAGACAATTGTAGTAGACGTATCATTCTTAATTTATTCGAAAAAAGAAAAAAGATAATCACCTAAATACAAAAGATATCTTGTTAAACAAGTAGTCGTTTGTACTCCTTACATTATTGCTTAAAATTTATGGTTTTGGTTTCTCAATTTCATTTAAGAGTTACGTATAATTACAATAAATAAAAATATAAATAAAAAAGAGGAAACAATAATAGCGACATTATTATAATAGGAGGAATTTATACTAGATTGTGAAAGGTTGGTAATACTAAAATCCAAACTATACTTTGGTGAATTGTTTCGAAAATAATAAAAAGAAAATAATTTGATAGTACAAGAATATTTAAGTAGTTTTTTCATCTTTGATATGAGCCATATTCTATACATATACATATGGCATAATCTGTATACTTTAATTAATTTTTCTTTTATTTCAAATTGCACGGAACTAAAGGCACTGTGATATTTCTTATTTAACTCGCAGTTAAAATTATATTGTAATCATTAAAAATTGAATAGTTTAATACCTTTTTATATGAGACTAACTCGGCATGCTTTTTTAACACTAGATATGCTTTTTTTTATATATTTGAAGAAGAATATTTAAGTTCGAAAGCTTATAGCCTACATTTATTATGCTATTCACATTAATGTATTGTCCTTAAATTGATATTTTTCGAGATGTTCTGCTCGAATTACATGTTTATTAAAGGAAAAACTATCATCAAAGCATGTCAGGGAGTTTAAAAGTAGAATTGCTGTATTTTGAATATTATTTTAATTTATCTTCGGCATAGATCCCATTAATTATACTTATTCGTAGTGCTGGATCGTGGAAATAAATCATATCATCGAAAAATCGCAGTCACGGTTATTATAAATAACCTAACTTTTTTGACATTTGTATCAAACTTGCATCAAAACAAAAAGATTGGGTTAGTTATTTAGCAATTTAGCATATAATTTAAGTTTTTAATGATTAATATGATAGTTTATGTTTTGGTTTGGAATATCATTTATCTTAACAGTCAGTGGTTATAAGGACTGAATATGTTCGGTCTTGATTTGATATAAATCCATGATATTTAAAGGAATAAAACACGTGTTTTATGATTTATACTTTTCGGATATAATATTTATATCTGAGGACGATATTGTGTGGTGAAATAATTGTTATATTCAGCTATTAAAGTGTAAATCATAAAATGTGTGTCTTATTCCTTTAAAGTTTATAAAAACGATGAAATTATTTATTTAGTGAGATAACGTCTGAAATAGCAAGGCGCTTTCTAAATTTGCTGTCAAAAAAATATTTTCCCGTTAGATCTTCAAAAAATGACATAAACTATAACCTGTCACATCACAGTGAAAACAATAATCACGACTATAGCTTTACTTTTTGATATATCAAACCTGTATATCCTTGCATTAGGATGAATTTTAGATTAGTTAAAATTGTTCTCTTTGAATTTTGGTGATTGATTTAGATTTATGCAACAGCCAAAAGTAGTTGTAATTCTTTGCTTTTCGAAAAAAATGTTTTAAAATAGATATACAAGAAGGGGCTGGTTTTTTGCTCCAAAATTCCCTCTATATTGCCTGAATTGAAATACATACAAGGTTTCTTATTTTTGTTAGATTTCCCAAAGATTTTATAAATCATACCCCTACTGATGTGATTGGACGTGATCGGTTAGATTTACAATAAAATTGATCGTCAAAGTTACTATAATCCCACTTCTTCAATGTATCATGCGTCACTCTGTTTTAAAAGAAAGATTAGTTAATTAATTTCTTTATTTTTTTGAATTAACCGAACTAAAAGCCGTTGCAATTGTTTGTGTTTTATAAGTCGTCCAATTACTGACAGAAATATTTATTTCAAAAATTTAGTATGATCTCCCAATGACAGTACCAAATTATATAAACAACAATCACTCTACCCCACATTAATTAGAGTGCGTTTGTGACATTACGTCAGAAGGTAAAATTCACTAAAGGGTAAATATGCAACCAATAATACGCTTGCTTTTAAATCTGAGATTATCATTGAAACTGTTTTGAATAGAACGTCATAACATTATACGGTTCGTTTATTGGCGGTCGTTCCAAACTGTGAAAAGAACTTTTTCAAGCCAAAAAATTGCTCACGTTAAAAATTGTAAGGGTTTTATCAAAACAGCTAGACAAAATCGTGTATTTCTAGAATCCGATTGTAACTGATGATGAGACTTTGTGTTTCAAATACGATCCTTAAACAAAACACCAAAGTGCTACGTGAAAGTTCGCAGGCTATCCAAAATCGGCAAAATTGCGTTTCCAGAAGTCATGGGAGAAGACTATGTTGACTTGTTTCTACGACTCTAAAGATATTATACATCGGAAATTCGTATCACAGGATCAGAATATTATGTGGGGGGTTACGGAGCGTTTGTGAAAGAGGATCGTTCGATTGAGGCCGCCGAGGAGTTGGTTCTTATTGCATGGCAATGCACCACCACACAGCTAAACTGGAACTGGCTATGAGGAATGTTTTATGTTGGACAAGTATGACGAAGATGTATGAAACGATTCCAAGAAATGACAGAAGGGATGTATTTTGAATAAAAATAATTTTGGCGAAGTAATGTTGAAGTTCCGTTTTTTTCCCGATATACTGTGAAGAGTACTATTAAAATCGGAAGAAACCTACGTAGAAACCAATTTGTGCATTAAAGAGAGATAGCATTATGAAATCGAGTAACACAGATACATTTGTCATGCAAAGCTCTACCTACAAATATCGACTGTCGGCTGTTCGTTCGTTAGTAGAAATTCTCTTTTGGATTTTTATATTATGACAAGTTCAACGTATAAACTCATTGCACATTATGATTATAGAATAGATATGCACCTAAATTATAAAATAAAACCAATATGCAAAGTATCATTTCCAGTAAGGTTATGCATATTTGACATTATACACATGTCTGTGTATCTTAATATTTTTAGAACGGTATTTACATTCTCATGTCACTTGGTTTGTGCAGATTGGTTTTTCCAATTTCCATCGTACTTTGTGTACGAATTCAGGTAGCGTACACCACTGATAAAATTTAATTTTTTTTGGTCGTAAATAAATCGATCACGTAATGTCACATTCTCATGTCGGATGCCCTCTAGTTATTTAATGAATAAATTTGAATTGTAAATTTTTCTTTATATAATGATTTTGAAATCTGTTTCATCGTCTATTTCGAAGTTTTTAGATTAAGTTGCTTCGGCAACAGTCAAAATATTCCCATTACATCTTGACATCGTCACTATATATCTCTTTCCTTAAAACTACAATCTATTCTTTTACTTAAATGACATTAATAGTGGAAAAAAAGAATATCTAATGTTAAAAATGAGCAACTACTTTAAAATATTTCATAAATTAAAGTAAAATTAATAAATCAGACTTAAAACTCACAATCAACGCTATAATTAGAAACATTTCGAACAATTGTAACTATTATCTTTCGGCTAGCTCAAAATTTCAACATTTTGAAATCTCCTTTTAAAAAACAACTTCTCCAACGGGACATACTATATGGCAAGGTATTCACCAACGAATTACAACATCATACGTCTAAATATTTGGAAAAGATGAAGAATCTCGAAAAGGTACTTGAAGATTACTTCGTATAGGAAAATTACTTAAAATCTACGAGTGGACATGTTTCATTTTTATATGTATATACTTTCCTTCTCTTTAAATACTAAAAAGAAAAACGCGAAATCGTTCAAACATCATCATTCCAATATTTACTCAAAATATTGAAGATGTCGCAATACATACATGGTTTCGAAGTTGAACGACTACGATAAGTAGTGATATCATTACTTTAAGCGTTTTTTTTTTCTTGGATATAGCTTTTTGTCTGTACAAAATATTGCTTTTCCGAAGCTCAAATTGGTATCGGATAATCAATTGAACTTTGAAACGGATTCTGCTTTCGTTTTGAAATCATTTTCCCCCACTTTATGCGTATTTTAAATTGTAAACGTAATATAATGTAATCTTTTTATAAAACGGCAGCATTTTCTATTCGACTGCTTGGAATTAGTGGACTAAGGGTGCCGGCTACTTTGTGCCCTTTTTCCATTTCATACA
This sequence comes from Trypoxylus dichotomus, assembly GCA_023509865.1. Lineage (NCBI taxonomy): Eukaryota > Metazoa > Arthropoda > Insecta > Coleoptera > Scarabaeidae > Trypoxylus > Trypoxylus dichotomus. The sequence continues at coordinate 26,809,880 of CM042082.1, read as the reverse complement.
TTGTATCCAACGGTATACCTGTAAATAATAAGGTTAAGAAATATCTTATTATTGCTTACGGAGATCATAAAAAAGTTTCTGATTCATAACGCAGTTAAATAAGAATACAACTTAATAAAATAAATCGTACGGACTTAAAAAGATATGCAGAATGTCTTTAAAATAAAATAAAAAAGTACAGAACATGAAAAGGTGTAATTATATAATAATTTATGACATAAATCCAAAAAAAATTGAGTCAATTACGACGTGAACATCAGAATTAAAAAAAACCTAGGAAATTGTAATATGTGCCGTGCCGCCTATCGATGCAGAATGTGTACACATAATACATCATAGCATGCCAAGAGTTCAATAACATGCTTACGTGCTATGAAGTTTCATCGCATATGTAAGTTCTATATCCAAGAAAGACAGCAAAATAAAATGTGAAAACTGTAGGGGAATTAGTGTTACGTCTCCTATGTACAGACTATATGGATGAATAGTAAAATCGAGAATAGAGGAAGAAGTAAAAGGCTCAGAGGAACAGAGTGGTTTCAAGCCTGTAAGATCTTGTATTGATAATACTTTCTGTATAAAACAATTAACTGGGAAAAGATGGTTTTAGCGATAGAGCCTCTTGGAGATTGGAGTGCGGCACATGGCAAAATTAGCTGTTTACAAACCGCCATAATAATAAAAATCTTTATCATTTTTTTCTCGCGTTTGCGGATGAATTTTCATAAAATACTTTGGATTTAACTCTAATAAGATTAGATCTTTCCGTTTTTCTTACTCTTTTATTTTATTTCATGGACATCCTGTATACATTACCATCCATATATATGGGGACGACTATAGAAAGTATAGAAATATACAAAAATATTAACACTAATCTCTTCACATCTTGCTATCATACAATTCAGTTGTATTTTGATAGATTTATAGCGCAGTTCACACAAACAGCACCTTTATTTTATATTTTACGTTAGCTGGAACTGTAATAATGCTTACTGTAATCAGATTCAGATAAATTCTAGGAAAAAAATGTTTGTAATGTAAGACACGAAGCTGTTCCAATTAATAAATTATAAAAATATCCGAAAATGTATTTTGAATAAAGCATCAGTTTAGAATTTGTTATGGTGCGTAAAGGAGAAATATCAATTGGAAAACGTTCACCCATTATAATATTACGTGAAGAAGGGTATTCAATAGCACAAGTTGCTAAAAAAGTAAAGGTATTAAAAAACAGAGTATTTATGACTCTTAAGAGAATCCAGGAAACAGGTTCACTTTGGAATAGTAAACGGTCACTGCGGAAGAAAAACAGTTAAGCCGACCGAGGCTTCTCTCAGCAGGGCTAAGGGAAAGAACAACTGTGAAAAAACCATCGCTAAAACAACAAAATAAGAGATTAGAATAAGCCATTCATCGCAGGGTTTGGACCCTTGGTCAATGGTATAAAGTATTATGGACAGATGAATTCAAATTCCAAATGTTTGGTTCAAAACGTCTATCATTTGTGAGGCGGCAGACTGTAGAAAGAGTGAATGACCAAAGTGTGGCCCTCATTGTGACACATGGTGGAAGTAGAGTGATGCTTTCTAGATCTAAAAAAAATCTGCGGGGTAGATCAATCTCCATTCTCTTCGGTATATATATCTCCAGATCTGTCGCCAATAAAACTAGTGTGAGATGAATTGGAGCGAAAAATTTGAAAAGGAGCAGCGTGCAAGATTCTTGGCAGAAACTCTAGGTAGCATTGATTGAAATAAACAGGCGATTATCTGGAATCTCCTACTAGAAGAGTGGCAAGAATAAGTGTTGTCGTAATTTAATCTCGAGATGGGCATATTGACGAGAAATCACTTTAGATTAAAATTTTGCATATTTTCTGCCCTGTCAAATATCTATTAATAAATATTACTACAACCTAACTCCATACATCAGTTCAAATTATAGAAAACATCAATTTTATAGCCATCCCCATATATATAGACGGTAGAACTACTTTAATAAATTTTGTAGGTCTAACAAGGTATGTTTCAGAAACTCACCGTTTAAGTTAGTTGCGAGAAAGCAACAATGAAAGTTCTAATTAAATCAAAATAAACCATTTATTTAAATTAATATAATTAATAATGCATGTATAAGCGAAATGAAAGAAAATGCAACAAAATTCAAATTACAAAACATATAATCATTCATACAAGTCTAGATCGTGATATCTCTTAAGTAATTATATGACCAACCTGATTCGGGGGTGTGCTTTGTCGGAATGAAAGAAGCTACTAGTAGAGCGCAAATGACTAGAAAAGCCCCAAACACGAACGGAGGTCCAGGTACCAGCTGGAAAAGATGGAAAAACATTGGTATCCTATGCAGACGTACTACTTTTAACTTAATGTGTGTTCAATTTACCTGCGAATAAGATTCTATTGGGTGCACATCCGTTGCACTGGTCGATTTTACATCGTTCTCCTCGTTTAAATCGACATGGAAAATGTAGAAGATCAGTCCGAACATTGCTGGTCCTAAACCGTTGCATAATCCCCTCATGCCAGTAACCATACCTGAGTATAATTGGTTAAATTAGATTTTGTGATCTTATGTAAGAAAATATTTATTATTTTTATTATATTCAACAATTCAATTAAATTATATCTCTGCAAATGATACGTAAGTAATAATCGGCATTCAGGGGTACATTCCAGGACCGGACTTGGGATGAAAGAGAACTACTATGGACTAACGGAGGGAATTGAAAAATTACATAATGCTTCGATGTCGTTTGTGAATGGTGTTCATTCACACCTATATACGGCGGAAGGCGCGAAAATGAAAGTGTCGCCGGAATTGACGTCATGTAGCCCTGAATGCCGATCCCTACACATGAGTCGATTACAAATGACATCTGTTGAGAATGATTTTAAATTGTTCCCCCTCATCTAGAGATCATCAAAAATAAAATGTATTATTTTGAAAAAAAAAAAAATACCTTGTACAACTCCTTGCCTGTCTGGTGTACTATGGATTGAAACAAATGCCGAAATTGCCGGATAGGTAATAGAACTCATCGAAGCTAAAATACCAGCGGCCCACATCATCCATGTGGTGGTACCGAAACCGTACCATAACAATTGCAGCATCTCGAATAAAAGACCTAACATTATAGTATGCTTACAGCCAAGATTTTTCATTAGAGCACCTGAAAATTCGAATAGAAATCAGTTGTTTCACACACCTATGGAATGTGGATAATTTCTCAATTATCCACATTCCACCACTGTACGTCAAACAATTAAAAACCGTATTACAATGCACCAACCTAAACACACTTGTGTTAGAACGGCTAGCAATCCAACTAATCCAACAAAAACTGCTACCATTGGCGCGCTCCAGCCCATCACTAGCTTCAAATAGACGAAGATGCAACTATACTGTCCAGCTTCGGGTAGATATGAGAGAAACACCGCGATACATAGAAGTAAAATAGTCGGATCCTTTCCTACGTTTCTTAAAGAAGCAAACGGATCGGCTTGTTCCCAACTGATGGGCGAAACACGAACCTGCAACAAGGGATTAATGGGGTTCGACATAAGGGCAAGCAAATAATTTTTAATTGTTGACTAATATAAAGAACAACATTTGAACGTTTTACATGAGACTTTTATTCTAACCGACCAGTAAGTATTATATTTTTCCTATATACACTAGGGTGACAGAATAAAATAGACACCAGGTAAAGCGGTATAAATATGTAAACAGCTAAATTCTAAGAACGAAGTAGGGGTAGATGTATCGGAAGGAATTCGTCATAGTTTAGTATCGTTAGAACTATGCCTCGCTTACAAGGTTCGAGTGATATTAGCGACTTCACCCGGGGTCGCATCGTTGGCCAGAGTGAACGCGGCGCTTCGCAACGTGAAATAAGTAAATTTTTAAATATTCCGTTGTCCACAGTTAACCGTGTGATTACACAATTTAAACGCAAGGAAAAAACAACAGTGGAGCCGAGACCAGGTCGTGCCGGACCTTCTGAAAGAAGTAAAAGGGTGCTTGTGCGCGAAGTGTTAAGAGAACCGCGAAAAAGTGCAGCTGAGCTTGCGGCAACTTCACAGAAAAGTCAGCGCACCGTTCTGCGATACCTCCACAGTGTGGGGATGTATAAAAGGGTGGCAAAGAAAAAACCTCTCCTTACGGCGTTTTAAAAACGGCGCTGAATGGCTTGGGCAATCGAAATGCGAACGAAGCCCGAAGAGTTTTGGCGGTCTGTCATTTTTTCAGACGAAAGCAGATACTGCCAATTCAGTGATAGTGGTCGTACGTGGGTATGGAGACGTTCGTCACAGCAACTGGACGACAAATTTTTGCATCAGACGGTGAAATACGGCGGTGTGAACATCATGGTGTGGGGCGCGATATGGTATGGTGGAAGATCGCAATTAGTAATCTGCGACGGAAATATAAATGCGGCAAAATATATCCAAATATTAACAGAAGGACTACTACCGATATTCGACAACGCCATTTTATCTAAAGAAGACGCCATTTTTATGGAGGATAGAGCACCCTGCCACCAAGCAAGAACAACAACCACATGGAATGAGGAACGGGGGATTCGGATTTTACCATGGCCAGGCCCATCACCAGACATGAATCCGATAGAGAATGTTTGGCACATAATCCAGACAAATATGGCGAAACGACCCAGAAAACCCAGCAATAAGGAAGAACTCGTGGCAGCTGTTACAGAAGAGTGGTTAAATATTCCAGAAGACACCATTAATCATTTAATAGATTCTATGCCACGACGACTCGCACCACTTCACGCAAGTAAAGGTGGATCGACAAAATATTAGTCTGATTTAAAAATATTTTGTATATATAACGAGAATAGAATCTTTTTTTTAATTAGTAGGTGTCTATTTTATTCTGTCACCCTAGTGTAGTTCTCTCTTAGTTATTCTACCGTAATATCTTAAAGTTTGTAAGACGAAGATGTCGGTGAAATAATATATATTTGAATTTAAGCCGGGTATTATAACAACGGTTTTGAACATAATTTTGACAGTGACATTGACTATTATTAATTAATGTGTTAGAACTGCTGCAAGTAAATTTGAATAAATTCAAATATGGTTTGCAATACAGTGCAAAAAATCCACATAATTGAAGCCTGTTTTTGAATTTTACGAATTGATGGAGCTTGGGTCTACAGCCAGCATATTTGGATGATTTTGGAGAGCACTTCCCAGAGCTAGTGGTAATTCGCAAAAATCGTGTTGATGTATTTCGTGAGATTGGTTCTGTGAGCCGTAAATCACGTACTGGTAGACCAACTGTTCGTTCGGAAGAAGTTATGAATGATGTTCATCAACTGATGGAAGATGAACACATAAAACCTTTGAAACGTCCTAGAATCTTTTTTTTAATTAGTAGGTGTCTATTTTATTCTGTCACCCTAGTGTATTTTGCTATAGTACGTAGACTACAAAATATTTGAATCATCGAGATTGCGATAAATTCATATTATAACAAAACGTTTTCGCGTGCAGACAACACGTCGTTAAATAATGTGGGAATAGTCATCAGTCTAATCTACTCTAAATAGAACATTAGTTCTTATTATAGAAAAGATAATATGAAAATTAGCCACATGTCGCGTAATACAGACAGTAGATAATTCCCTATTTCGCCTTTCGATGTGTACCTTTGTTGGCGTAACATTTTACCCAATCGCTTTTTTTTAAAGTAACTATCACAATATCTAGCGCTCGTGTTTGCCTCGATAACACGGCGAACGCCATGCTCATAGTAGTAAGCACACATATAAACGAAAATGTTTGCAATGGTTTTACGATTTAAGTCGTAGATTATTGATATTGGAATAACTTGGATATCTTGGACAAGCTAATAAAATCATATACGATTAGATAACGGCTTTAAAGTAATTCAAAGTTAATTGCTAAATGTTTTAATACCTATAACTCCTTATTCGATTTAGAGAATTACACAGGGTGTACTGTAGAATAAAAAGGTATTTGTTTTAATCCCCTTATATTTGTGCCTGAAAAGTTACGAGGTCGTTAAAGTTTCGGTCATAATGTCACTGTGAAAATCGTCCACCCACAATTGGCGGTTAATTTGTTGCAAAATCTGGCTTGAATTTCATATTAATGCGTGTAATATATCATTTTATAAAATAGTCTATATGTTGCACAAAAATACAGAAATATAAAAAGAGACATTGTTATAATACAGGTGATTCAAATTAAGTGCACACCATTGCTTTCGCTGTTATTATTGTTTTTAGGAAATTTATTAAAGTAGCACGGTAGCAGTGTTTTTAACGGTGATTAATATGGAGTATACGAGCAAAAAATTGGGTGACGCATGTCCGAGAAATTTTGAGATTTATAACCTTTTAAATGGAACATCCTGTATATTTTAAAAATATTTTGAAAGTTATGATGTAAAAGTGTTTTAATACACTATTCTCTTAAAACCAATAATAAAGATGTTATGGTGGATTTTAGTTGATGGCAAAGATACACTTCCATTCTGTAAAATATTAGTAGTCTTTCACATTAAGCCAAAACAATTAGTATGCCCTATGAAATTGTCAAAAAAGGCACGTTTAATTATTAAAAATAGTTGATTATTTTGTGTTGTTCTTTGGTCCTTGATTATTACAATCACTTTCTTGAACATTTTTCGTTATCTTTCATTGTTGAGGGTTAAATAATATCTCACTATGATGTTTCTTCATTGGGAAGCATACACTGTATGTGGTAAAAACTCAAAAGGACTACCGGACATTATGCTGAACACTATCTTTTACAACAGAAGCCAAGTCGACGTTACTTTCAAAAACTGTACAAACAGTTTCGACAACATGATAGCTTATTTAAAAAGAACCAAGAAAAATATCATTATCAATGAAGAAGTAGTAATTACAGTCTCCTGAAGCCCATCACGAATTTTCTATTAGAGAGCTACTAAGGAAGTTGATTTAAGTTATGCATAAGTTCAGAGAATTTAAAAAGAATATATATCCTGTCTAAGTAGCGAACTTCACAAACATTACAACCAGGAGATTCATATAGGAGGTTGGTTTTATGTCAACGGTTCGTTAATCTTTATGATGACAATTTGAATGGAGCACAGTGTATTTTATGGAGTGATGTAGCAAATTTCGGGTCTGTTTAATAAGAAGAATCATCACTACTTCAATAGTCGTTGGTCCAGTGTTCAACAATGGTGTATTGACAGAAGCCAGATATCAGGAACTTATGTTCTGTGTTCTAGAACGTGATGTTATGAACGAATGTTCTCTGTGAATATTCTAGAGGATTTCCTTCATAACGCCAATTATCTGATGCGCCAAAATTTATACTTTCAGCAGGACGGTGCTCCTGCACACAACTGCCGCACAGTACATAATTATCTGAACAGCATTTTTGCTGATAAGTGGATTGGTACAAATGGGCCAATACGATGGCCAGCACGTTCTCCTGGCTTTTCACCTTTAGACTTTTCTCTTTGGGGACGTCTAAAAAAAAATCAGGTGTACAAAACGCACTACAGCAACGGGAACGTATTGCAAAATAAAGTTATGAAAGTTATTTCATTAAAACAATATCCAAAATAAAGACGTCATTTCATTTAAACTTTCTTTCGGGTCAAATAAACCCGAAGATAACACAAGGATTAAATCAAACTAACGCCTGTTAAATTTTGAACCTTAAGGTGTTTCTCAAAATTCTCTGTGTTTGCGTAGATGATTAACTTGCAAAATTTCTGGATGACTAACTAATTCATATCTGGAATATCTATTCAAATAAACCAGTACTACAAACTCACCGATTGCATTATCATCTGATTATGTTACATACATATTTTGATGACGATTTATATTTACTATTGGCGAGAACGTATGTAAATGGAAACAATATAATTTATTAATGGAATTGAGATTTGGTTTAGGTATTATTAAAAAAGAAAAGCTGGACGCGAAGATGCAATATTTAAGTTATTATAACGACCTTACCTTTTCAGGCAAACTTTCAGGTACTGCTACTAATATAAAAAATACATCTAGGATTGCTATGGCAGTTGCCAATGCCACGACGACGGACATGGACCACCTGTAACAGAAAAATTATTTAATTTAAAAGTTACATATTTGTCTACCTTTATATTGTAATTTATCAAATTGTCTTTTTCAAAGAAAGAAAATACTAAAAATAGGAATATTTTGCCAAATAAAATTCAAGAAATAGGGTATTTAATGGATAAAAATTGTTTTAATGAATAATAGATACACTACCGTTCACAAGTTTAATCACACCTAATATATTGCGTTATACTATTTTAAAAATATTTAGGGAAATTCATATTATTCTCAGAATGGGATCTACGATCTAATGTTCATAGTATATATTCATAACAATAAGACTTATTTACAAAATTTATAATATTTCTGTATTAAATTTTATGATGGCAATAAAGCAATAAGACCTTAATAGTAGGAGATTGGGGATGAATGTGATATGAAATAGAATTTGGGAAGAGTACCGAATTATCCACCTGCCATGTGATAAACTGTATGCATTCAGTATACTGCTATATATAGATATTGGAGATGTGTGTTAAGAAGATCCTATTTCATACTTTTGGCTTATTTGATCGAAGATATACTAATAAGAAGGGAATTGGATACGGAAACGCGTGCCAGAATATGCGTTTTACACGAAACAAATGTTTTAAATCAAGAAATTGCTCGGCAATTAAATATTTGAGTGTTTGGGACAATTAAAAGAAAAGAACAGACTGGTAGGCTTCAGAACAGAAAGCGAAGTGGAAGCGCCAGATCAACGAGAGAACAATATATTCGAGTAATTTTCCTAAGAAATTACGACGATTGCTTTGGAAGCAGAAAGATTGGAAAATTAGTTAATATAGAAGAAAGAACGACAAAAGATGCGTATTTAAGAATCCTAGAAAACGATGCGGTATCAACTGGATGCGAATTAAATGAGAAAGGGTTCATTTATCGGCAAACCCCAAACACATCGCGAAGGCGGTTAAAGCTTATTTTCAAAACAAATCTTCTGAAGGAGTGCTATCCTTAATGGAGTGGTACAGAGCCCTAATTATAACCTCACTGAGGTTTTGTGCGATTACTTGGATCGTAAGGTCCGGAAAAATACGTCTGACTGGCAAAGGAGCATTCTGCAATGCTCTGAGTGTGGAATGGTATAGAAGAATTGTATTAGTTCTAAGGAAGTCTTATATATTTTATTAGAACCTTCTCTTTTCATGGATCAAATTGGAATATTACAATGGATAATTGGTTTACATCCATTCCATTGGTCGAAAAAAGGCTTAGTGTGAGAGGTCTGACAAAAGTTGGAAGTATAAAACATAATAAAAAAAGAGATATCAGCTTCGTTTTTATGTAATCGGAAAAAATACTGTTTTTTTCACAGAAAATTTAACGTTGGTTTGATCATGTACACTCACAAATCCATTGATATGTATATATATATTGAGAAATCCAACAAAGGTGGAGATGACATCTTCATCAGATTGCTCATAATTACACTGTCTCAAAAAAAAAAAAATCAAGTAGGAATAAATGCCTTTGTTGGCGAAAAAGTAACCTGACTTCAATTTTTACAATCACTTGGGATTTTAATTAGCGAAATCTTCGATGGAAAGCAGGCTCTCTAGAAAACCATCCTGTAAACTAGAAAGTGAAAAGTACTAGAACCACGCACTTATCGCGAAAGAGGACTAACCGGGGAAAGGGCAAAAAAAAATCATCAAGCTGTCACATACAAGCAAGTTACGTACGCTGTCGTTTGCGTGAAGGAAAATGTAAAGTTATATGATGTAAAGGTAATATGACCATCGATTTTAAATTAATGTTGGGATAACTGGTGACACCAGGACGACGTTTATATGGGCTTTATTCAGATATACATCGCAGGGTTAAAAGAAGATTAGGAAATTGATGTGCATGTCTTATTTGTGTTAATTCTGCAAAAAAAATAAAGCGATTTAACACGGAAACAAATACTTTAATTTAATATTCCGATACCTCCATTAAAAAATTCAATCGTCTATAGCTGGATAGTCTTTGAAAAGTACTGGAAACGCCACTAAAAACATAGACAGATAATAGTCGACAGATTGCGTAGGTAAAATATGAAAATTATCACATAAAACAAAGTTATTAAAAGTTCGAAAATATTGCATGTACCCTTTGTAGGTTTTAAAACTCTAAGAATGTATCAAATACACATAAAAAGTAAAACTATAAAAATATTAATAAAAACGATCTTTTGAGTGTAGAAGTAAGGTAAACATTATACATTTTCTGGTGTAATAAAATAAGCTGAAGCCTTAAAGGTAATAAAAAGTATCTTAAAGTGATGGCTTATATAACCCATTTTAGATATACATATTTAGAAATTCCCTTAGAAAACACGCATTTTTATTGTTATTCAACAAAGTGTGTCGTTAAATTGAAAGGTCATGACAATTCTTTGATGTTTGATTTATACCTCGTTACTAATTATAAGACGGCTATTGTTTGATAAACATTTCAACTGAAGCTTGAAGCATCAAAATGTACACAATCACGAATAAGTTGAAGCTAGCGAAAACTAGCAAAATGTAAAAAAAAATCAGTATCATGGCAATTATTCGAAACTATAGTTTTAACATATTGGGTACTGATGTGTGTACGTATATAATAATCACCGCAAACGACATTTGATAGCAGAACATCTACAGGAAAAATGTTGTAACATAAAAATGACTAATTTATTTACTCTGATATTCGCAATTTTATACACCAACAATACATATGTAAGAAAGTTATTCACCTAAACCGGATGCAACGTCAACAGTCTAACTTTTATTACAAGAAAAGCATAATTTTCAATGAGTATTTTTGTTTTATGATAGAACCAATATCTATTTAATGTGTAAGCTGTTTATATCACATCTCTGTGAGTACTTAAAAGTTTTATATTCACTCAACAACATTTCTATAGTTCCATATAATTTTGTAGTTTGACTATAAACATTTAGCAACGGTATATGTTGGGAATTACTTAGAATTACATGTCTAAACGTAAAGAAATAGCAGAGACATTTGTCAATATCACAACTCCTAGATATGTAAGGGAAATACGGGCAAAATTTCTATAATTCCACAGAATTAGACAGATATTCGACGAAATCAGGCATTACCCTTTAGTGTAAAAAAGCCTCTAAATATCTTTGAATAATAATAATAATAATTTATTACCCAACAGCATACATCTTATTACAGGATAATCGTACCATGATAACTATTATGAAACTAGAGTAAATGTGTAATGCCAAAAAAAAAAAGACAATAGCAAACGAAAATGCAAAAATTTCTTAGAACTATATTATAATTTCTAAACTCAAGTGTTTAGTATTACGAAACAGAAAGCTTAACGTTTTAATAGACTGTTGACATATACTTGTTAAATATTAGCTTAGTATTAAAAAATATACCAAGATCTCTGTACTCCTCACAACGCGTTAAAAGTTCACAGCCAACATTGTACGCATACCACACTGTATCAGTTCTACGGGCAAACGTCATCGCTTTACACTTCGCAATATTTAGTGGTAAATGGTTCTCCAGACATGAAAGGTGAATAGATAGCAGGTCACCCTGCAAAATGTCACAATCTGCAGTGGAGTATATTCTGCGAAAAATGTTAAGGTCATCGGCACATAGTATAGATCTAAGTCGGTCAGGAAGGTAATTAATGAAAATAATAAATAGGAGTGGTCCAAGAACAGAGCCCCGTGGCACACCTGAAGGAGACTGATATAAGCCGGATCGACAACCACGGTATTCAACGTTATTGGTACGCCCACTCAAATAGGATTGCAACAACAATATCAGATCGTTAGATATCCCACATATTCAGTTTATGTAATAGGGTTTGATGTTCAACCTTTAATAAAACCATGTTGCACCGGGGACAGTTTAGCAGCAACGTGCGAATATATATATTTATATAAGATAATTTCAAAAACTTTAAGCAAAGTTACATAATATAGATATCGGGCGATAATTCCGAATGTTATTCCTCGACCCGGACTTAAAAACAGGAGTAACACAAGACACTTTCCAACAACTTGGAAAAACTCCCTCTCAATATTAGATTGTAGATGTGAAGGAGCGGCCCACAAAGAACGAATCTACAGTCCCTAACAACAAAATCTGGAACGTTATCAGGACCAGCTGTCATTTTTCCCTTCAATTGACACAGAGCTTGTAAGACATCTTCCACGCTAAATTCCTTAAGCAAACATGAATCGAAAGCGGAGGTATCGTTATCGGAATGGATAGTAGTGACGTTTGCCATAGACATGGTCTCCGAGAAATACGAAGCAAAGGCGTCAGTAATCTGTTCAGGGAACGAAAAGGTATTATTATTATCATCTATATTTGTAGTTCCCTGGAAAGCAGTTGTTAATTCTTCAATAGTGAGTTTTTTTTCAGAGTCACATCTTGTATTGTGAAGTCTTCACAACCGCTTAACTTTTGCATTAAACTAGCAAAACTTGAAGAGAGCATTTCTGCACTGCTTCTCAATTTAGAAGTTAATTGTCTCGATGCAAGATCTTCGTCACTGTCATTATCGTCCTCAAAATCAATAACTTTTGACCAAGATTTTGTAATAGTGGAAACGCGCACTAAATCACAGACTTGGCTCACCCAGTATATACATCCTTCGGTGTAATCGATCGCAAAGCACTTGCGAAATTTTCATTTTCTGTATATCCTAACAGATGTTCAAGGAATAAACGTCCATAATTCCATTTTATGTTTTCCAGGACGCCTTGATCCATCGGCTGCATTATACTGGTTACGTTCGGAGGGAAAAACTTGATAATAATTTCACCCACAAGAGAGGGAGCATTATCCACTAACAAAACTGCTTTAATGAGAAGATTGTTTCTTTTCAAAAACCTGGTCACCGCTGGTATAAATTCTTCTTTAAACCAGGTGGTAAATAAGATCGCATCTATCCATGCGCATTTTTGACTTTTATGTCTTTTAATGCTCTTGGACGTCTAGACTTTCCAATTACCACCACTGGAAATTTGTGCTTGCCAAATGCATTGGAACACGCCATTATGGTTCATCTTTCATTACTGCGTTTGTATTCAGGAGCGGATTTTTCCTGTTGAGATGTCAACGCTTTTGAAGGAAGCGATTTATACTTCAGACCACTTTCGTCACGGTTGTAAATTTGATCCCACGTGTACTCACTATCTGCAATTTGCTTTTTTGAAGTCCTGCTTAAATTTTTCAGTTGACGACACGTCAGCGGAAAATTTCGTCCCACATACCGTTAATTGTCGTACACCGTACCGTCCTTCCCAGCGGCCAAGCCATCCAGAACTGGCAGTAAAGTATTCTGCCTCTGGGAATTCCTACTAATCAATGCTTTCTGTTGTAGAATCGTACCCGAAAGTGGCACACCTTTCAACCTTTGTTGGTTGAACCACATATATAATATTTCCTTAATCTCTTCATGTGTGCCAGATCTCATTGACTTTGTCCCCGAGGACGAAGATGCTTGGTTCATACACCACTGCTCAATTTTAGTACCATTCCTTTTACAATCTCCGACTGTTACTTCACCTACCTAATCTCGGGCTACAGCTTTAGTTCTTTCATCTGTTTCTACTCTTTTGATGGCTTTTAATTTATCTTCAATTGATATAACAACTCTTTTTCGCTTCTTTTGCTCCATAATACCGCAAACGACAACTCAAACAGGTCACACAATATACTGTACATTTAGTTTGTGACGAACACAATAACGCATTTACTAAGAGTCTAGATACATATCCTAACGGGGAATTACGGTCAAACGTGTGGACGTTCCCTGATAATTTTAAGTGGAAACATTCTACAAACTCGGTTAATACGGAGCACTGGCGCCTTTACCTCGGATAATAATAATATCTGGTCGGCTCGGTTAATGCGAACCTTGTATAATTGTGACTCGAATAATCGGGGTTTCATTGTATTTTCGACTTTGCGTATGATAATCGCTTTGTAGTTGTAAAAAGTAAGTCGTTCATATAACAACAATATCGTTTAAAATGCACAGAATATTTTTCAATTTCATTTTGATATCTTTGTTAATTCCGTAAAAAATTACATTTTTTGTAGAGTTGCTTCATTTTTGTCCGCTACTGTATATCTTACATTTGGCGCTAATGTTAGTAAACCCGTATGTCCGATAAGTAGTTGCGATGTATTAGTTAGTCAAGTTAATAAAGCTATGAATAATTTATGCTGATTTTAATGGATTACTTACTTTGATAAATAATTTTTAAGGAAAATTTAACTAATTTTGTGATTGGGACAGTTTGAAACAGATTAAAATAGATAAAATGTAATCAATTCCGTTTGAATATAATTTGCTGTGTATTAAAAACGTTATCTTTTTCCTTCCTAAATAAAAGATTAGAACTAACCTCTCCATCAGATAAGCACCTAGCGCCGGAGAGATGACCATGCTAGCTGCAAAGGTGGCGCTGACCAAACCGTAAGCAAGAGATCGCTCTTTTTCGGTGGTAACGTCCGCCACATAAGCGAAAACGACGCTGAACGTGACGGCGAACACTCCAGAAATACTGATCATCGCGAAGAACCAGAAGCTGTTAATGGTCATCAGCGGAATGGGTAGACAAGTGAAAAATACTGTTATGAGAAGAAAGAGTTTGCGTCCGCAAACGTCAGAGAGGGCGCCGACTAACGGCGCGCTCAAGAACGACAGACTACCCTTAATACCCATGACCAGACCGTTCATTAAGAAGGTGTGGTCCGGGAATGTGGTGTTTAAAACGGAAATGACCGGCATGGTCAGGAGACCCCAGGCGAAAAACTCCAGGAATATGACGACCAAGGCATGGTAAAGGCTGGGCATCCCAAATCCGCTAGTCTGGAACAAAGAAAAACGGTTAATATTCTACTTCCTGCGGTTTTTAACTTTCGGAATAAATTTCTACAATAAATAACGGTCGTAAAAGTCTGTATTTAAAGAAAATATTTTAACACCAATAAATCACAATTTCCAGTTATGTATGGTTTTAGTTTTCTATATTTCTATATACTTTTACAAAATGATACTTTGATTTGTTATTCATGCTATCCCAAACAATTTCTAAAGAAAACAAAAATAAGTAAATAAAATTGTCTTTCTGCTGACTAAGATACTTGCCCTTGACTAATATAAGTACGCTAATGCCAAATATACAACTCATTTTTCCCTATCACGTCACGTTTCACATCTACGGCATTTCTTGTTTGGCGATTTCCAAATTCTTGAAAATCATTAACTAAATGCAGCAAATTTTTAATTATTCAACTAATTCTATCTCATAATTTTGTTGAGACTTCTTTACATCTACAAAAAATTGGGGTCTAGGTGGCAATGTCTAGACGTCGCATAATTGGCCCTATTTTTTTCCATGAAAATATCAATGCGGAAAGATATCGCACTCAAATTTTCGAAGTGTTTATAAACCAATTACATGACGATGAATTGGAAAGGGGGTATTTTCAACAAGATGGAGCACCACCTCATGTAGCGCATGATACATTGGAATATCTAGAAGAGTATTTTGGTGACAGACTTATTAGTCGCGATCGTTGGCCATCACGGTCACCTGACCCAACCCCTTTAGATTTTTATCTGTTTGGGCATTTAAAAAATGAGATACATCAAAATCGACTTCAGAATTTGGAAGAACTACGAGCAGCTATAGAGCAGGAAATTCGTAATATCGATCAAAACCAATTATAGCGACTGTTTGACAATATTAAGAGACGAATACATTTATGTCTTGAATCAAATGGAGGCCATTTCGAACATACATTATAATGTAATTGTTTTTTTGCAATAAAATTATACAAAAAACGGAATCGTTTGCTTTTAAATATGTAATGCTCAAATTTAAATATTTGTATCCATTCAAAAGCTAATTAAAATCATCTATATTTCATTCCATTTTTTTTATCATATTTACATTAAACGTGACAAAAATTTAGCAAGGCGCGAAATTTAAACTGCCCTCAAACATTTAAAATCACTCAGTATTACATTTAAATAAACAAATTAATTACTAAAATGTTATACTTTGATTATGTCTTAACAGTTCTTAAGTAACAACTTAGCCGCATTAGTGAGTGCAGTATGGCATAGTGTTAAATTTCGACGGAATACGTAAAAACTAATACGATTTTCAGATTCAGTACACCCAAATTAATAAAAAGCAAGTCTCATAGAGAAGTCAGCAAAAATTGTGCTGGGCGGTGTTATCGTAAGAAACTGTTTTGATATCAGCTCTGTTTACAATACGGCGGCGCAAATATAACGAACTACGTGTGGTATGAGAACGAAAAATTCATTTTTGTTAATAACATTTAAAGTTCAGAAAAAGAAATTACTACGTAATTCTATAAATATCGTGTAACTAACTAGTTTTGGATCACTGGTATAATACATAAATAAAATATTTCATCTAAATTTTATTTGTCAGATGCCACTTAAGCATTTCTACTTTCATGTTCTAATATATGCAGAATTTACATGACTGATTAAAATCAAACCCTTATTTGACAGAATATCTAATTATTTATGAACAGCATATTCAATGATTTATAATAGAAACTAAATAAAAATCCCTACGATATTATTTGAGTGTTTAATAATAAAAAAAATTATAGGTATATTACAATTTACATATTTTTGGAAACTTTTTGACCATAAAAACGCCTTTAATTGACATAAAATCTAGCGATTTGTGGCGGATTTAAACGTGCAATATACAGGGGAAATACATTATCAGCTCTTGGTGGCACTGGACAGTAAATCTTATAACTAACAACGTTTGAACTGCGGCAGCAGAAGGCTACGAACTTTCAGTGGAGCACGAAGTGATATAAGATTGTCTTCTGTGACGAAATAGAGCTATAATTAAAAAATGGTACGATTTCATCACTTCATCAACAATTTTATAAAATTGGGCCATGGTTACAGTAAAGATCACACTAAAGAGGGAAATTAAAAATTGGCACGAAGATAGTAAGTATTGTCTTCCGGTAATGTAATCGTATAGCGAAAAGAAATCTACCACTTAACTAAAAAACGTGTATAACAAATTTTATCCTCTTAGTAGAAAAACACAAATAAGCAATATTGAAATTGCGCGATATTTTTTAATGAGAAGAAATTTATTTTGGACGGCCCTGTTAGCTTCAGACATTAAAAGTGATGACTCAAAATGTTGATGGCGATACTGTTATGTTTTGTTTCTATCCGAATCAATATCGACTTTTATATGCAGCTTCTCTCTTCACCTTGTTTTTCCCGCGAATGATTTCGTCACTACCATGAGTTGCTGTATTTACCAGCATTATTATGTTAGGTCTTGTTTTTTAAGCATTTTTCGACATAAAGTGTACTGAAAAAATAATCCCACTGTTGTCTAAATAGATTCGCAATCGTAACCTTGGACTAGATTATCAAGATACTAAGATTAGTCATTTGTTATTTGAGATGCTCCTGAGGGGTTTTATTTGGAGAATAGCCAGGTCATGTTATATCTTGTTGTTATCTATTTTGCTAGAAAAGAGCGTCAAAATCTGAAAATGTGTGTGATCAGTCATACCTTCCGACATGATTGCTACTCGTACATTTTTAATGAAGTTGTTTGGGTATTTGAAGATAAGATAGGAGAAATCAAACGCATTTATTAATTCTGTGATGGATCAATTGCTCAATATAAGGTTATTAAGAATGAGAACTAGCAGCATCACTGCTAAATAGAATTTCTGAGGAAGAAGCCATAGAAAACTTCCTTGTGATGGAATTGAAGGCGCAGTACAAAGCATGGCGGTTCGTGCTAGTTTACAGAAACCCTTAGATAATCAAATATTAACTTCACATGATCTAGTCAAATTCCGTAATGATAACGTTGCAGGTGCTAAGTCTTTTTTATATACGAGAAGGACTAATATTGAAAAACTTCACGCTAATTATAAGAGAACATTTTCCACAGGCTACATATTGCAATTGCTGGAACAAGAGAAAATCACCAGCTTAAAAGCCCATTAATTTCAATAAAACCGGTGTAAGCAGGGTGATTAAGACTCATAGGGATCCCTTTTAATATTCATTAAAACTTCGTATTGTACCATAATTACGGTATTTCTAACATTAGAAATTTACCTATTTTATCAAACTCAAACTCTTTCGACCCCTAATAAAAGTGAAAACACCATGAATGAATAGTCTTTATTGTATTCCATTATATTTAAGAATTATTCTTATCTTTTATCACTGCACTTTCACATCATATTATTTACTTAGGTTCGTCTAAACCTGAAATTTATAATAATTGTTTGTCTAGAACCCAGACTAAGGTAATTACGATAATAAATACATTTGTTCCTCACTAATGCTGTCTTAAGTTCACGAAGAACTAACAAAGGTAATATTCAATGATGTTACAAAGAGAAAAATAACCTCCTCATTGAAATTATAATTACAAGTACTTTTATTCCCAAAATAATGGTATTAAGCATTAGGATAGTGGTGCTTTTCTTCAGTTTGTACAAAATGGTGTATATTATAACTGTCACGTTATATGGTTCTTTTCAATCTTAAAATACTAGATGTACCACAGAGAATAGCTTTGGAAGCGTCATAGTCGCAACATAGCTGTTCTTTCTGTAATCTTGTTCATCTTACCATAGTTTCAAAGAATATCTTTGATTCTATGCTATATCAAAGATATTCTTTGAAACTATGGTAAGATGAACAAGATTACAGAAAGAACAGCTGAGATATCCTCACCAATCCCCCAAGATACTTATACTTAAAAATTTATATGCAAAAAATGTTGACTAACTTTGCAAGTGCATATCTTTTGGTATGGATCGATACTGCCAACTGAATTTAGTTCACACATAAACAGCATAGGTGGGTAACTACTGAGTGTTGGTTGAATCTATGTATTCAACAGAATATTGTCTAAATCTAGACCAGAATTTTTTGCCTACTTCAAAAAGCATATCTATACACAGATGTGTTAATCACTAATATATTCTGATTCAGTTCGAAAAGTTGTTTAGTAATACAAAAGCACAGGCCTGTATATTACACTGGCCAACGAATATTTTTTTCTGCTGACTTAGATCTGTCACTTGTTTTTAACTAATATAGATACGCTAATACCAAATATGAAACCCATGTTACCCTATCACGTCACATTTTTCATCTATAGCATTTCTTATTTGCCGATTTCAAAATTCTTCAAGAAGTCTTCTTTCAAAATCGTTAACTAAATGCAGCAAATTCTTAACTGTTCAAATAATTGTAAGAATATTGTAAATGCACCTCTTCACATCAAATTTGGTCGCATGAAGTAATATGTTAAAGCCCTAGATTTGCAAGGGGACTAAGTTACGAAAAAATTACAGCTGGGATATTTGATGGACCTCAAATTACAACTTTAATGACAGATCCAAATTCCATCAACTCTATGAACGAAGCTGCGAAAGAAGCATGCACTTCGTCCACAATGGTCACGATCAATTTTCTAGGAAACAAAAAAGGCTCCAACTACAAAAACTAATATGATTTTCGGGTTCAGCACACCCAAATTAGTAAAAAACAAGTCTCATATAGAGATCAGCTAAAATTTGTTTTGCAATGTTATATATAACTTTCAAAAAGTCTATCCAAAGATATAATAATTATTACAGCGCAAATTTAAGGAGAAAAATTAAATATAAAGGCACTCAGAAAAATACACGATCTAAACTTGAATCAGTTGTTGTAACAATATGATGACCGCTAATATATCAATTATCGCTAGTGTAATTTCTGCCGAAAACTGACCAACAACTAGCCTATTTTTTGGCGCTCCAATTTAAAAACACTCCTCCAAATTAAAAAATAGAGTATAGTATTAACTGCAATGCATAA
Source organism: Trypoxylus dichotomus (assembly GCA_023509865.1). Classification (NCBI taxonomy): domain Eukaryota; kingdom Metazoa; phylum Arthropoda; class Insecta; order Coleoptera; family Scarabaeidae; genus Trypoxylus; species Trypoxylus dichotomus. Next base: position 26,789,817 of record CM042082.1, on the reverse strand, counting down.
GTTATGAAGGATATTAGGAGAATATATTCAATAGTTTATGTGGGAACTATAGAAATACGACTGAGTTCAGATACCGTAAATCTCTACTTGTAATGCTTTATAAATAAACTAAAAGAATATAATTCCTATTATAAAATGTTGCGATTTCTTCGTCATGTACTGTATTAGTCAAATAATTTACCATTAAACAGAGGAAGTATATAAACCGCCCAAAGTAAACGATGCCAATTTCGTAACTTTAATTCGGGACACCCCTTCGTGTTGCACGTGAACAAATTGATAAAGAAACTAAGTTATCTGAGGCAACTCGACTTCAAATTCACGCAATGCAGATGGTTGCAGCGAGGAATGTTGAATTTAAACCATAAATCGTCTTTTTTGAACTCAGTATACACATTTTCTTCGCAAAGAACTTTTGCATATTAAACTATACATAATACGTATAATTATAAAAACTTACTTGACGTCATTTTACATATAAAATAAAAGTATTCACTTGAAAAATGATACACATCGCATAAAAATGATCTAACAGATAATCAAAATAAGACCACATTCGTTTTGAGCAACAATAGTTTTATTAGTTTAACCTTGGAAATATTTTTTGTGTAGCAGCACTGCACTATATTTTACTTTTAATAAGCCAATGTAAATATGTTATTAACAGCAATTTAAAATTGTTGTCTGGCATTTCCGTTAAAAACAATTTGTTTAAAAATTGAGGTACAAAATATATACATTGGCTAAATGTTTTGAAGTTTATTCATACACTAAAAGAGTTGCTCGTAAGATTTGAAAATTAGTTTATTACTCATTATATTATTAGAATTTCAAATATATTAAATAACATACGTAAAATAAATAGTTGCATACTTTCTTTTGTTTCGTATCAGTTGCGACGAACATTTCTCCACCAATCAATATTAAAGCCACTGAAATAAACAAAGAATCGATATTGGAAATATGTAATATTAATAATCACATGTATAGCTTTCTTTTGTGTCGTTTTTATTACTGCACGGATGAAATGTGGTACACATTTGCTATTGCGGAATAAAAAAATATCTCTATTTGCGGTAAAACATGTGCTGATAACATTTTAACTGTGTTTTGCATATAGTAGTTTGCTCCGTAATATGATTCATATAATTAAGTTTCTTTTTTTTATTAAACTGGTTTAAATAATAAATAATTGTTAGAAAATTACGTGGCTAATGCAGAATGGGATTTCTGGTAAAATTTCTTATGAAATTGAAAGACTAAATGAGTAATCAACTTGCTTGTTCGGAAAATTTCCAAAATCTTTACTTTGCAAATATTGCCAATTTCACATATAGTGCGAATGACAATCAGGGCAACATTATTTTAATATTCCTTTAATTTTTTTCAAAAATAACATATGAAGCTTGCAATAGTTGTAATCACTATATATTTTAGTAACAAATTCAACACAGGGTTTATGTTATTTGGGTAAAAACCACAGCAGAAAAATATATTTAAAAGGAAAAAAAACCGTTATAAACTATTAAAAGAGCAAGATAAAAACAACTGTCTTCTCAATTAACTTACTAATATACATTTTCGGTAAACTCGCATGTACTTTGTCGGAAACCAGAAGTACCTTCTAACAACATAATATGCTACACAAAAGCACATCACAGAAAACCAAAGACATTACGTCTTCATTGTATCGTACTTGTCTCCAGATAAGACTGTTTAATCTAGATATACAGTCACCTGAACGAACGTTCAAAAAAAAGATAACGTAAAGAGCAACTTTTGGCAAACGAATCAAACTGAATCACCCAATTGGATTCGTTACTGTATCGCGCGCTAGATCATTATCGTTATCATCGATAATCTGCATTATTCCGAAATCAAATTTAATAACGCAGACTTTTTACATGATAAAACCCATGTCACACCAGTCTATCTATTGTACATGGTCTGAGGCATGGCGATCTACATTGCAAGCAGTGGTAATCTCTTGCGACGATCGTTATTATCATCGTTACCAGTAATTTTCTCTCAAGGATAAACCGTTTTAAAGTGTATTAGAAAAACTGCAATTTCGCGAAAACGTCAATTGAAATATTCTTTGACACTTACTGTGACAACAGCATCCTTGGCAATCGTTTTTCTCGACCTGATTATTATTCCTGCGACTCTCTTCGACGATTTACTCTTCATTCTAATCTTTGGCGAGTTTTTCCGGGCAGTAAACGCGATCTTAAATTCGCTTTAATATACACATTTTCGCTATTTTCATAGACTCACACAACTTCCACCATAACCTGCTGTTTATCGATATTACCAATCGACAAGTGTAGCAAACATAACGCACTGAAACTGAAAGCAACTGACTCGAAGGTTTTGCTTACAGAGATGGCGCTCAAAATGGGTTTTTGATTCAAATTTCAGCGAATTCTAAAAACTGCTTACATTTATAGTAAAAGAGATCTAATCTATAATCTTTATTATTTAGTAATAAATACCGTTTGTTTTTCCTTTAAACGTTGATGAATTTATTTTAAATCTTGATGTGATATTGTTGACGATGGATTATGGAGTTGTTGTTTGGGATATTTTGAATGCAAATATTATTAGATGAAGTAATACCACTCCCACGATCGTAACATCGAAATATATCTCATACCGTACAAGTATTTTCTTGATGTAATTAACTATTATTAAACTATTACCATATTTTCTGTTCGGAAATTCTTCTTTCTGGTTAAATTTAAACTGTTATAATGCCGCGCCCTCTATTGTAATATTACGAGTACTGCGAGGAATATTAATGCGGATTGTTGCAGCGGGAGTGAGATGGATAATAACCTTAAAGAAGTTTTTAATTTGGGGATTATTTCCAAAAAATGGCTCGTCCTAAAAATAATATAGCGAGGAATGGGACACCTGCCCAATTTGGTATTTTTAGTTACATAAAACAATATTCAAGTATGACTTTTCTAAAAAAACTAGCGTTTGATCCATCCTATTTGTATGTAACATGTTGGGCCCTTATTATTTTCGAATTAATTTTAAATATCTTTATTATACAGAGGGTTAAATATACAGAAATAGATTGGATAGCATACATGCAGGAGGTAGAAGGATTTCTTAATGGAACTTTGGACTACAAATATTTAAAAGGTTTAACTGTCTGATTTTAGTCTGATTCATAGTAAAGCGTTTTTTTTTCTTGTAGGTGATACTGGTCCTTTGGTCTATCCAGCAGGTTTTGTATACATTTACAGTATCTTGTATTATGTTACCTCTTATGGACAGAACATTCGACTGGCGCAGTATATTTTCATGATGTTGTATATATTCCAATTGTACCTGACGTTCAAAATATTTTGTAAAACGAAGAAGATCCCTCCATATGCAGTAGTATTAAGTACGTTAATCTCATATAGAATACATTCCATCTTTGTCTTGCGTCTTTTTAATGATCCTATTGCAGTGCTTTTATTTTATATTAGCATATCATTATTTTTGAAAAACCAATGGATTATTGGGAGTATATTTTATTCCTTGGCTGTCTCGGTTAAAATGAACATCCTTTTATATGCACCATGTTTATTAACAGCATATTTGACGAACTTATCATTCTCAGATACAATGCGAAATCTTTTTGTTTGTGGGTTAGTGCAATTAATTTTGGGTCTACCGTTTTTATATGGAAATTATTGGTCATATGTAAAGGGTAGTTTTGATCTGGGACGGATTTTCGAACATAAATGGACTGTAAATTATAGATTTCTTGATCGAAACTCCTTTGAGAATCGATATTTTCACGTTAGTTTATTGGCATTACATATAGTATTGTTATTAATGTTTTTACCAGCAATAAAGAGGTATCTCTCAAGTTATGCCAAGTTATACAAAGTAGTTGATCAATTGAGAAAAGACGCAATAGAAAAGGACGCTAAATCAAAGAAGGAATATGAATCCTTCACTAAATCTCAACAAAGATTCTTAGACGGTTTTGAAAAACAATTGAAAATGTCTAATACAAGGCAGAGGAACGTTAGAAAAGATCCGCAACCAAAATCTGCATCAAAGGAAACTTACGAGATAGATTTTGCAAAAGTTGCTCAGTTATTTGTTTTACCATTCTTCGTAACAAATTTGATTGGTATAGCATGTGCCAGATCTTTACATTATCAATTTTACAGTTGGTACTTTCACAGTTTGCTGTATCTAATACATTGTACCCCTTATCGAAAACCTGTTAATTTTTTAATACTGGCTGTTATTGAATTTTGTTGGAATACGTACCCAAGCACTGCATATTCCAGTGCGCTGTTACATATTTGTCATATATTAATTGTTGGAGGTGTCTATATTGTTATGAACAAAAAGGCGTAGCTGTATTATTTTTATAAATATATATTTTTTATACACTAGAGATTTTTTATTTCGGTAAATCTGTAGGCGTTCCTAGGAGTTATTTTAAGCATTTTGCTAATAATTTTAAAATTTAAGCTTGGAAGTGTAGCGCCATCTAGTAGTGGATTAAATAATCTTGAATTAATGGTGTCTGTAATTCAAAAATGAAAATTCTTTTAAAACGAGCATTTTCTTATACGTACAAGCGTATCAATGTAACGCAATGTTTTATTGATTAGTGTTTACATACTAAGTTGATATGTACTTTTAAAATTTAATTTTTGTGTTGAATGTATTTCAATCTTTTTTAATATATAAAATTTAGGTGTACAAGAAATTATTATACTCCTTAATTGTTTTCCAATAAAGAAAGGCTGTTAAACTAATAGTGAAATAAATTAAGATTAGGAATTAAAAAAAAAACTCAACTCAAAGCTAATACCGCGACTAGTTCGCATATATTTCCGTTGGCGGCATCACGGTCGCTTTTGACGTTTTGAAATCTACATATCCAAATATGGGTTTTGTACGATTGTTATGCATTTCTTAGCTGAAGAAAGGGTCCGCAAGTACTGAAGCCCGATGTATACGTTTTGAAACGTCCCCCTTTCGATGTGATTTTGATGCCCGCTCGTTGCGACTCCGTGTTTCGCATTTTCACGCAAAGGTAAAGCGCTCAGCGGCCAAACCAAAACACGCTTCGCTAAGGTTATGTTATACTAACTCGCCTCCCGATCGGTTTCTGAGGGGGGCTTGCGTGCGTGCATGTGTCTCCATACATGGTAAAGTGTGTCGTACGGTCTTTTGCAGATGTCTTTCCGCGTCGTTAGGAGTTCTAAGTTCCGTCACGTCTACGGTCAGGCCCTTAAGAGGGAACAATGTTACGACAATATAAGGGTCAGCAAAAGTTCGTGGGATTCCACATTTTGCGCCGTGAATCCCAAATTTTTGGCTATTATCGTTGAGAGTGCCGGCGGTGGGGCCTTCATTGTTTTACCATTGAATAAAATCACACAGGTAAGTCTTACTTCCAAAAGATCCTTTTTTTATAGTTAATTCAATTATTTGTAATAATTTTATTGGTTGCTTTGAATGATTCCCATAATTTTCTGTGTAGCTGATTGTTAATTTAATCTCAGTTAAAGATAAATTTATTTTTAGTTTTGTATTTAGATAAAATCCAGTAGGAATAGTGATTTAATTAAATAAATTGGTTTTATATGGAATAAATAAATAAACAATTAAGAATAATGGTCCAAAAGCGCATCCTTGCATTAAAAATAGGTTAGTTCATATCTCAAAATAGAATTTATTAGCTTTTCTCGTTTTTATATTCATAAAATTCATTAATCGTGTTGTTGTACATTACAATGATGATAATGCATTCACCTTATCAGGAAATACACGGAGAGAAAACCTTTTAAATGCTTATAAAAACCCTGATAATTTCGTTATCAACATCCTTCTATGTACATTTATCATTTCTGTTCTCGCTTCGGAATATCAATGCGCGGTTTTTTTATATTTTTCTGAATAATTTCGAGCTGTACGGTAAGAACTAGCTACTACCTGTGCGTCTTTATTCATTTTTTGTCGGCTATATCGTTTTACCATAAATAACGGCTTACAGAAGCTAAATATGAACGCTTTAATGGCAGATATTTTTTCTTGACGTTAAAATTGCGTGAAAAAATGAAAAAAAATCTAGGCTATGGTAGTATAGATACATTTTGCGCGCCCATTTGGCTAGCCATAACTATATTTAGACAATCTTTAAAACTAAATATTTGAAAAAGTGCAACTTCTGTTGGCAAATATTCAAAAGCCTTAAAATAAGTTTTCACTAACCGAAAATAGTACGCGTCGTGTATGAAATATACATTTATATCCGTTTCCAAAGTGTTCCCCGCAAAATACGGAATATTGTGTCGCGTACAAAGTCAAAATTTTCATTTAGGACTCTTAAATAAATGCGATAAATACGAAGGTGTATTTTTATGTTGTTTATCTACTTGAAAAGAAACGCGTATTATACTAATTACGTTTTATTTTTCTACGTAAGTCCTTTCAATACATATTCCAAATTTTTCCAAATGATGGGTCCAAAGCATGAACCAATTAAGGCACATAAGGCAAAATGTTGAGAAGTAGAAAACATTTTTGAGATTTTTTGATAGCAAAAAGTTTTTCGTTATTTGCGATAATTGTATTGTATTATTTTTTGAAAATGTGAAGCTAATAAATAAGGGGAACGAGAATGGACTTGGATTGATTTATTCAAAGTTTTTGATCTTTTTTCTTAAATTTGGCTTTGAAATATAGAACTGGTTTGTAGTAGTATTTATTAATATACATTGTTGGCGAGAAAAGAATGTTTAAGAACGAAAAAGAAACAAAATATTACAAAATTTTAATTCAAAGTGAATATGCTCATATTCTTGGCATCAGTATGGACATATTCTTGGCATTCTTCTAATCAGAGATTCCAGATAATTGCCTATAATTTCAGTCCATGCCACCCGAAACTTTTTCAGCTTTTTTCTTTCATTATACATCTTATTTCAGAATTTAGTAATGTCACAGTGGCTGCGAATTTCTCATATCTCGTATTTTAAAAGTTTTCAACATGTGCAAGGATATTGTTCCGTCACATCTAGGTTTTCATATTGCATGACACGATATTTCGAAATAGTAAATTTGTTGTTCTTTCTTGGAGGATTCTCTACAAAAAAAAAACTGTTCCAAATGGACCTCCCTAAAAACATGTCCTGCGTTATGTTAGTGACTTTAAAACCCTCAACACTTATATCATGTTTCATTCTTAGCTAAAGCTGTTTTATCTTTAATGTCTGCATTTTATTTCTTTCTCTTCTCTGTTACTCATTATCAGTAGAATTAATTTCATTCTTTAATTTATCATACTCTAGGTAGGTGTCTAAGCTTGGTTTACCAAAAGATATTCTAAAGCTTTACTTAAAAAGAACTTCTATAATATTCATAGTTTATAATCGGTTTAATATTTTGATTTTGAGTAAGTTGTTCAGGTTTACATTTCTGTAAGTACATAAGAAACATCTTTGTAATGCCTAGGAAAAGTGAGAGATAATAGTTCTTTACGACTGTAATATGATTTGTATCTTGGCCAACTAAGTATCATGCATGTCGTTATCAGTGTCTTCAGGTAGTTTATTAGTCCTGAATGCAGGTTTTCCTCCACCATCCACAGGAGGAGTTCCATATCTCATTTTTGGTACCACGCAATGAAAGAAACGCCTCTTTGCAAATTTTCAGGTCCACATCATTGCTACGAGTCTGAAGCAATAATAAGTTATAATTGATCTCTATAGAAGCTTAAGTTGAAATGAAGAATTTTATAGTTGAAGTAATAAATAACCTAGTTACTAAGCATCTTGCGATTCTATACTCCAAAAATCCCGAAATATTTGGCTTCAGATTTAGTGTCTAATTTCACGAAAGCACTGTAACTTATAGCAGCAATTAGTAACAAATGTTTTTCATGCATACAAGCAACGTTTAAATACGGCTTAACCTTTTACTTGTTTGGTTTTTTTGTGTTTCTTTTCCGTACTGCCTTATGTATAGTCTCTTTTTCTCTTGTTATGGCGTTTTACAAAAATGCCAGGAACTTCATCTTTATCTTTTGAAATATTAAGCATAATATCAGAGCCTTGAATTTGCTCTGCAGTATCATAGGTGTATCACCCGAAGACGCTGGACTTTGAAGTTAATTTTATGTTGTTGTAGGCGCGGTATTTATTTTCTCTTAAAGAATTTTGGTTTCCTTGTTGAAACTGTGTCGTAGTTGCATGAGTCTGCCGATGTTTCGCTATCAATGGTATGCAGCAACCCAGAAGAAGCTTCGTACAGGTTTTTGATTACCCGGCACACAATTTTAGTCGCTGTGTGTATGTATCCGTTCAAAGGAATCATGTTCACTAATACTTTCACTAACAAATAATATTAGGCTTTCACGGCCGGAGTTTAAGTTTATACTGGCAGTACGTATTTCTGAGCTTGTACGCCCTGGTCTTGAGTATGTCGATGACGATGTCGACGTTTCGCCAAACCGTCCTGAATATGCCAGCCGCAGTGTTTAGCGAAACGTTCTGGAACCAGACAGCCACCATAAAAATCAACGTTGGAAATGAGACGATAGAAACAATTAATAATATTCTGCGGGGCGTATATCAGAGATGTACCATCTCTCCTCTGATATTCAATCTGTATTTAAAAGAGACATTTAGAGAATCTCTGGCAAATAATAAGAAAGGAATTCTTTTAAACGGTGAACGTCTAAATAACATGCTATGCAGATGATACCGTCATATTTGCGGATAGTATGGAGGGACTGCAACAGCTAATGGATAAAGTAAATGAAGTAAGTGATCAATATGGGTTGGAAATGAACAACAATACGAAATTTATGGCTACAAGTAAAGAGAAAAATTCTAACTAATTAAAAACATACCAGTAGAACGAGTATCTAAAGATATCTACCAGGGAACCTTAGAAAACGAGCAGTGAAATCACTCACAAGAAATCAAATGGAGGATAGAAAAAGGAAGAAACGCCTTTACCAAAATGTCTCAACTCTTCAAAAGCCCCAACCTCAAACTAGATATCAAAGTAAGACTCCTGGGTTGTTATGTGTTCTCCATATTATACTATGGAATGAAATCCTGGACATTGACCGAAACAACACAAAAGAAACACGAGGTCTTCGAAATGTGGCTCTACAGAAGAAAATAGCGTGGGTGGATAGAGTAGCCAATGAAACGGTACTGCAGAGTTTGAGGAAGCAAAAAGAGGTGATATGCACGATTAAGAAAAGTAAACAGGAATATATCGGGCATATAATGAGACACGGCACTAAATACAAACTCTTAAAATTCATCCTTCAAGGAGAGGCGTTTGGAAAGAGAGGGCCCGGAGGAAGAAGGATACGATGGCTCGAGAACCTAAGGACATGGTATTCAAAAACAATCACAGGCCTGTTTAGAGCAGCAGTGAACAAGATCGTCATAATTAGGATGGTCGCTAATATTCGGAAAGAATGGGTGCTAGAAAAAGAAGAATCCCATGCAAAAGCATTAATGTTACCCAGCTAAGGTAGAAGTTAATAAAGTTTGATAAGATTTGTATCAAGATTCTAGGATGCTTACAGGTCATACCTGATCAGTGAAACACCTACATAGAATGGATTTATTCGGGAGAATAGCTATGGCCAAAACAGGAATAGGAACATATTGTTTGCCACCGTCTCGCTATATTAGATTGGCTCTGATAGGTAGTGATTTTTTGGTATAGGACATAGGACCAGCTAGACAAAATCTAAGTAAGGGTCTGGGACTTGCCAGAAGTAAAGATATATTGAAGAAACTTTGGTATTACTTGGCCAGCTATAATAGATCCTATTTGTTGATGAAAACTTAATGAAATTTGTGGTGTGAAATGTATAAAAATTTAAAAATCTATTCCTTTCTTTGTTTTCAAGACACCACTCAAAGACTGTGAAAATAAGGATAAATTCTCTTCAATTTTGCGAGTGCTGTAATTTAGAAACTATAAATGATATAAAATTGAACTGTAATAGTCTAAATTAGCTGATCTAATATTTATAAATAAGTCTTTTTATCCAAAGTAGAAAGAAAGACAAATTTATTGTTCTGGGAAAAAAATTTTTGGAAATTAGATCTCTTAAATGATGACTTTAAGTACAAAAAATGTAGCGATTACTTACCACATGTAAGTATGAGGAATTACCGATAATCAATTTATCCGGATAAACTAATATAGATTCCGCATTCTTCAATTTTTCGATTAAAAAAAAATATAGAAGAATCAAATATTTCCTCATCACATAGCATTTATTTAACCTTCGCAAATATACTACTGGATATTTTACATTATTTGTAGATAATGTAAAATATGTGTGTACATATTCGCTTCGATATCTACTTTTAAATATTTACGAATATCAAATTGCAAATGAAACGATTTGTTCAACTTATCTTACATTGATATTCCCTGGCGTTTCATTCTTTTTAACGCCTTAAAAGGCTTGTATGAAGATAAGAAATATGTGTATAGGTAAACAAATCAAAGTTACATTAAATACACCTGTGTGTTATATTCAAGCGATACGATGTATCGGATTTCTGAGGTTTGATAGAAATCTTGCGGTTAATCTAACCACCGACAGTTTTTGCGTTGTAAAATGGAATAAGTACAATGACGAGGAAATATATTGCATTTATGTGAGAAAGAATAAAATTTGATTATTAATAAATCTAAGGAACTTCCAGATTTAATTAAACACAGTGGAAGCTGAGAACATAATTTGGGAGCTTGCACAGCGCGCGGGAAGGGGCAATAATGTCATTGTCTTTAATTTGTCTGAGATGGATTCCTGTAGTAAGGGTGATAGTGGAACTTTCTTACACGAATAAAATAACGATAGCAAAAAATAAAAAAAAATAACTATTTATAATGAAAATCTACGAGGAAGACCTGAAAGGTTTCCGGAATCGGCAAGAGATGCCGTACGAAGTTGAAGTGGATTTCTTGGTCGACAAACGTCTACTGTTTAAAAGGGTGTTTTGTGTCGCAAGTCAGGCGGTTCCGCAAAAACGGATAAAATCGAATTTCGTGCAGTGACACTTCTGGATGGCTGGGAAAACGGCCACGGAAATTCGAAATATTTTGCTAGAGGTTCATGGCGGGCGTACTCCATCATTTTCGACCATCAGCTTCTGGGTGAGCGAGTTCAAACGTGGCCGCACAAGTACAAGCGACGAACCACGCGGTGAACGCCCAAAACCCGCTACCAACGATGAAATGGTCAACAAGATTCATGATGTCGTGTTAGCCGATCGCCGATTGATGCCGAAAAAGATAGTAGAGACAACAGGCGTGTCAGAAGAATGCTATATCCTACACGAAATTCTTTTTGTTTCTAAACATGTAACGTAACCTAATGATTGATATCTGGTTCGATACGTAAAATAAATGAAAAGAAGAACGCCCTTGGTTACAAAGCAAATGCAATCTATGTACATGCACTACCGATCAAAATTATTTAAGCACCCATAGATTTAGAAGATAAGATTAAACGTACTAGCGAAAAAGTTAATATATATTTATTTACATAGACATAGCTAATTACATATCTGGCAGTAGGATTACACATTACATTTAAACTTATGATTCGTCTATGTCCTCCTTTGTTTTTGATAACGATAGCACACAATCGATTATATTATTGTGCAATTGGTTTTGTCAAGGTATCTGGTATTATCCGGACCCATGCCTTTTGCAGCTTCGTCCACAAGTCAGCCTCCGATGTTGGTATTGTTTTTCGAACTTCTCGATCAAGTTTCTCTCGCAATAACTCTACGGGGTTTAGATCAGGGCTTTGGGGAGGCCACTGCATAACTTTGATGAATCCGTCTGTTCCAAGTGTTGCAAATAGTCTTTGTGCAGTTTAGATGCATGCGTTCCTGATCATTATCTTGTTGAAATCCAAAATTGGGACCTAAAAGGAATAGCCTTCTTTTCCAAAATGTTTCGATAGTTCTATTGCACTAAATCCATGTGGAGGCAATAACCAATTTTGGTTTATTGTAGGTAATAAAGTAATTTATATAATGCTATTTATACAGCATTTCTGTAAATTTAATGCTTTCCCTATAATTGTTCGATTTTGCAAGAAACGGTAGTGTACATTGAACGTATACCGCTAACGAACTTTGTCGAGTGTCTTTCGGGTGTGTTTCGTTATAACGAGGTTGCAGCGTCAGTTAAACCTAAGGAACAAAGAATAAAGTTGGAAATAAAATGCAGACACTAAAAATAAAATAGCTTTAGCTAAGAATGAAACATGATATAAGTGTTGAGATTTTTAAAGTCATTAACATACGGCAGGACCTGTTTTTAGATGTCAAGGTTCATTTGGAACAGTTTATTTATAGGGAAGCTTCCAAGAAAGGACAATAAATTTAATATCTCGAAATATCGTGTCATGCAATATGAAAGACTAGATGTGGCGGAACAATATCCTTGCACATGTTCAATACTTTTAAAATACGAAATAAGAGGAATTTGCATCCACTGTGGCCTTACTAAATTTTGAAAATATGACGTATGAGGGCTGCCTTTTTTATGGCAACTGTCAAAATTTTAGACGTCTGCTGTCAATAATTGTTGTTTAAGGGTGTGTTTTGTGTGACAAATCAGGCAGTTTCGCAAAAATTGATAAAATCGGATTTCGTGCGGTGGCAAAGCACTTGTGGATGGCTGGGAAACCGGCCACGAAAATTCGAAATATTTTGCTAGAGGTTCACGGCGGGCGTACTCCATCATTTTCGATCATCAGCTTCTGGGTGAGCGAGTTCAAACGTGGCCGCACAAGCACAAGTAATGAAGCCCAAAAACCGCTACCAACGATGAAATAGTCGACAAGATTCATGATGTCACGTTAGCCGATTGTAGCTGAAAGAGATAACAGAGACAATAGGCATCTCAGAAGAACTCGTTGGCCATATCCTACACGAAATTTTGGGTATGAAAAAGCTTTCGGCGCAGTGGGCACCGCGTTTGCTCACATCGAAGCAAAAACGAAATCGGGTGACCGTTTCGAAGGAGTGTTTGGCCAGAATCCAACGCAATTCAAGAGATTTCTTTCACCATTACATATCGGAGACCAAGGAACAGTCGAAGCAGTGGACTTTTTCGGGCGAATCGGCTCCGAAGAAAGCAAAGACCGTTCCATCGGCCGGAAAGGTCATGGCGTCCATTCTTTGGGAATTGCCAAGGTGTGATCTTCATCGACTATCTGCAGAAGGGAAGGACGATCAGCGATTTATTGACCCGATTCGAAGCAGTATTGTAGGAGAAACGACCTCGTTTGTAGCGAGGAAAAGGTGCTTTTTCACCACGACAATGCACCGGCTCATTCATTTCGCATCGTTGTGTTCAAATTGAATGAAAGGAATGGAGGGAAAGAGATTTGCCTCAAATGAGAAGGTCATCCGCCGCTACAGATGGCTATTTTGCAGACCTGGAAACATCCTAGTTTTCCGACGGCTTGAAGAGACTGGAGCACCGTTCAAAAAGTGTATCGATACATCGAAAAAATGAATGCCAATACCGCATTTTTCTTGTCGGTTCCGGAAACATTTCAGGTCGCACCTCGTATGTGTTCATAATTTAAGGAGATTGCGTTATGTTATACAAGCTAATAAGTGTACATTTGTGCCTTAAACGTGTTTCTGCTCTTTTAATTTTCAATAAATATGAATTCAGTACAGAGTTTAATAGTGAAGTTGATAAAGCAGCTTTGTAGACCTATTTCGAATTTAAATCGAACAATTTACTATATGTTTAATTAATTCTAGACTGTTTCAAGTAATCATAATATCATCCAAATAATACTTTAAATTAGGTATTCCACTCAGTATTTGGTCCACCACTGCTTCACGGAGTAACATATGAGACAATCGTATATCTGTATGTGTTTGAACACTAGGGTATTTTTGGAAACTAGAATGTACCTTGCAGGTTGTTGGTAGCTTTCGGTTAAGTCTAATACAGTAAAATGATTTCCACCTGTCAAATTTACAAAAATATTATTTGGTATTGGCAGTGATTATTGATAAAAATTATGCTTGTGTAATAAAAAATGTAGATTCAGAAGTCTTCGGTGATAATTCTGATTTAGAAAATGATCTTCCATTAAGCTAATTTATGAAAATAGAAATGTTTCTACGTGAAAACATCCTATTTGAAGATTATGTTAATGTCGATAGCAACGTTATAACTGTAGAACATGTAATTACCAAAACCAAAAAAAAAAAAAACTAATTTTGTTAGGCATGGATGTAAAAAAATATTAACAAATAAGGCACTAAAAAACCTAGGAAAATTATTTTGAATGTTAAAGAGATCACAAAGACTTTGGATAATTTAAATGAGATCCATGGATACCCAAATTAATGTTGCTAATACAGCTTATTCATGGTATTGATGAATTTAGATCCAAGACGTTATAAGAGGTATTTTTTGCTTTACGTATTGAAAACAATATTTGAAAAAGTAATGCTCCAACTTTGCAGAATAGTTAAATTCACTTTGTTGCATTTTACATTATTTTGTCTCGTTTCAAGGAAGCTATAGCGCATGCACCAACCAGAATAGAACGTGAACATCTGTATATATAATTCATTTCCACCAAATTTTCCTTTTAACTATTTTTAAAACTATATGCCGTCGGACATGCTACTATTGGCTCTTACTCACACGAATCTCGACGCGTTCTGAAATGTCTAGCAGTGTCTAATGGTTAAGGAATTTGCGTGAATTTTGTCTGCAAATGCTGATTATTTTTCAAGTTTAAATTGAGGATTAATAGGATTAAGAAAAGAAAAACTTAGTACTTTAATAGGCGATACTCACATAAATTTTAATAAGTTCGTTAATTTTTGTTTTATCCGAACTAGAGCGTATATGGATTTGAATTTTATATTGTCTTACTTGGCTTGGTTTGTTGGTAATGGTGCTGTTCTGTTTGCCTCGTTCTTCTGCTAGGTTATTATATGTTTTAATTTGATTTTTAATTTTGGGCCAATTTACATTTAGTTTAAGCGGGATGCTTGCCGGTAATGAGGCAGTAATGGAGATTGTTTGCGTAAAATTATTCTCGTGTGAATGTTCATGAATTACCGATTTATTTACAGTTCTTATCGAAATTGCAAAGTTCTGTACAGTTCGTTCGCAAGTATTTCGAGTATTGTTTCTACACTACGAAAAGATTCTTTATTTCTACAGGCTGTTTTAAATAGGATGACAACTATTGAGATTTAACAAACAGTAGGGGATAGAGAATTGGTTAAATGAGATAAAATATGCGTTATTCCTAGGGATAGTGAACTTAATCTTTTGTTTCTTAATGGTGTTACCATAGACTTATACCTGTCGCAATCAAATACAGTACACGCTCGATTATGCGAACGATATCAGCCAAGCACTGTTCACATTACTGAAAGTTTACCTTAGCGACTCTTTTTTTATTTATAAAGACATCGTGTAAAAGAAAATATGTATGTTTAATTAAGAGATAAAAAATAAATTTTACATTATTTTTCAAAATAATGCCCTATTTTTGTTTGCGTATTTACGCTTGGCTTGCACTATATAAAATAACATGTTATGACAAGTTAAATGCATAATAGTTTTCAAGATGATACACATTAAATCATTGCACATTACAATTATAGAATAGATATGATATATATACAGTATATATATATATATATATATATATATATATATATGTACAGTAGACACTCGATTATGTGAACGATATCAGCCAAGCACTGTGTTCACATTACTGAAAGTTTACATTGGCGAGCCTTATTTTATTTATAAAGAAAAGTTTTCGTAGGTAATAATTTCCAATAAAGACTGGTTTCATCTGCGTTGTATATTTGCTCCTCATTTAAATGTAGCTCTTTTTAATTTTATTCATTAACTTTTCCTTAAACGGTTGCACTAGTTGTGATGGTGTCGATAATTTTTCACCAGATATCGACATCAGTCGAATTCCATACCTTCGTTTAAATCTTTTTAGCCAGACATTACTCGCTACAAAATTTTCGGTCTCTTTTGGGTTTTCATTCAATAATTTGGCTCTCTCTTTAATTAATCCACCGCTAATTGGAATATGATTATCCCTTTGTTTTAAAAACCATTTATACAGACGATTTTTCATTCTAGGTGCTTGGGCATTTTTTAAAGTTCTGCGATTTCCCGGACCTCCGTATGTATCTATATACATATTAACATATATATATATATATATATATATGTTAAATAATATTGGCGACATACAGCAGCCTTGTCTAACTCGTTTGTTTGTTGGTATTTCCCTAGTTAATCTTCCGCCTATGCCTACCATAATTCTGGTGTCTGTGTGTAAATCCTGTATAGCTCTTATTAATTTGGTGGCATTGACTGTTTTCTTTAAGATAATGAAAACGGAAAAACAATTGAATCCACAAAAACATATTTTTAAAAAGGGAACACCATTTATTTTGAATAAAAATAATATTCTAAACAAACAAGTGTTAACACATTACTAATGTAAACCTTAAAATAAGCAAATAAAGAAGCACTTGTGCTTTCTGATAATAATGTGCAAGTAGGCAATGACTAATTATCGTGAAATATCTTTGTAATTGGTAATTGTGTAAAATATTTTTTAATGTTACTCATTTAGTAGATTATTGCCTTTGAAAATGCTGTTTGACTCATGTACAAAAATGTAATATGTTAGACATACAGGATGTCTTATGACGAACTGTATCAATCGATATATCAAAGAGTGTGCATTCGAAAATTCTAAAAACTAGACAATATACTTAACCCGACACCTTCTATTAAACTAAAATATCTGCATTAACCGGGCACTTTCGATTATACTGGAAGTAACCGTCGATTTTTTTTTTTGTTTTAAACAGAGCACTGGTTAGTATCTCTTGATTGACTTCTGCCAATGCTACAATTATATAATTTTGGAATTTATTAGTTGTGAAGTTTAGCTTTTAAGCAATGTGCATGGTGATGCAGCTATAAAAGAAACACCGACATTGGTTTGATAAATTTCGTTCTGGTGATTTTTGACTCACACATGAACCACATAGTTAATGATAATCAAATCAAAGCCATAATTGATCCTCAGTTGAATCTGAAACAGAAGAGTAACGTTCTTCGGTAGAACGCAGTCTCTTTTTTAAGCAATCTTTCTATCATGCAACAAAATATCGATTTTTTAGTTAACAAGAACAACCGGCTAAATTTGAGTGATAATTTATTTGCAATTTTCTATATACCAAATAGTGACCATTGGAAGACATATGCTTTCTTTTTCAAACTATAAAACTAGGGAAAAAGAAAAACTAAAAACAATAAAAGTACAATCAATATCATATCTAAAAAAAAATAAATCTCACACAAAACGGTAAATATCCAAATGGAAAAGCGATAGATTATCACATGTGATAGGCCGCCTCTTCTTATATACACTAGTATCCAAAAGTTTGGAAGCAGCAACGGATTTTGTAAAAAGTCACAATACAATAAAATTTTAATGTGATTATTAACAAATTTATACAACATAAATAATTGTCGTCAAATAAATGTAAATTAATTTATACATAATAATATTTATGCATTATTTAGCTTATAAGTTTATTTTTGTCGATATGACCTCCTTAGGCTGTGATAATCGCTGCACAAATTTTAGGCGTAGCAATTTCTCGAGACAGCCCGCGTTAATTTGTTGCCATACGTTCTGTTAGTATTCGCATAGCTATTGGGTGTCCTGTGGTTATCGCTGTCTAGCCCTTCCATCAAGCTCTTCCCATAAAAGCTCTATGGGGGATAAATCCGGACTTCGAGGAAACCATTAATTTTGGTCAATTTTTTGATATTTTCTCCTCTAAAAAGTCTTTACAGATTCGAGCCGTATGTTTGAGGTCATTGACTTGCTGGAACACAAACGGCTCACCAATAAGACGGCTTGTAAACGGAATTGCATGATTTTGCAAAATATCAAAAACAACTCCAAACCATAACACTACTATCGCCTCTTGACGTTGATCTCGTTTCGAAGACATAACTATAAATCTATCTTCAGCTCCAGAAGTCACCCGTGACCGCCCACTTCGTCTTCTATCAAGATTTCTCTTCTCCAGACCAATGTGTAATGCACACCTTTCGGTAAAATCCCTAACCCTACAGTAATTTCTCTCTCTATAAACATTACTACGTTTTTCTATAGTCAACTATCTGGGTTTTGGTGTTTTTACGCTCAGTACTTTACCAAATTGTTACAATTGTGCACAGATTTCAAAAAGAACTAGTTCCGCACAGGAAAGCGATAAGACCTTAAGAATTAATACCTTTACCACGTGTACTAAACGATTACCGAAGTAGTACTAAACCGTTTGACCAAAAGTAATTACTGGAGGTATCCTACCTCATCCCTGTCAAACAATAATCGTATTCTTGGAAAAGTGCAGTAAACTGCATTGGCGTGTATGAAATGTGTACCTAAATGTTTGGACTTTCTGGATTATGTATATCAATTTTATATTTCATACAATAATTTATAATAGGAATCAACGATTTGACGATATACCTGTCAGTTGTATTATTTTAAAGGAATTTCACCTTGCTTCCAAACCTATGAACGGTAGTGTATGTTCAGTATATTCTGTTCCTCAGACGCAGACATAAACAGATGATGTTATACAGCTTTTTCTCTAAGAAATAGATAATTCTATGCGGATTATAATCACAATAATGATGAAAAATAACTGAAAACTTTAAATCTTTTTAGGTAGGACGCATCCCTGCAGATCATCCCTTAGTAGGAGGTCACAAGGGTCCCGTCCTAGACATTGCGTGGTGTCCACACAACGATAACGTCATTGCCAGCGGTTCCGAAGATTGCGTGGTTAAAGTATGGCATATACCAGATCACGGCCTAATCAAAACACTTACAGAACCTGTAGTCGATCTCATATATCACCAGAGAAGGGTTGGATTGGTTCTGTGGCATCCCACCGCTTTAAACGTGCTGTTAACTGCTGGCAGTGATAATCAAGTAGTCATATGGAATGTTGGTAAGTTGTTTTCGAAATTTGAGCACCGTATAATTTATTAGCATTTTATTTTTGTAACGTTTACTTTCCTGGTAGTGATTATTGATTTGATAACATTGGAATTGTTTGCATATAAAAATAAAAATTATTGAACAAAGTATTAATAATGTTTACCTAAGTAAGATGACCTTTTAGAAACGACGTTTTACTGATAGGTGACAGTTAAATAATAAATTCTGTCATTGAGTTAGATTTGGTTGTCATTTAAGTTGTGAAATTTAAATAGTAGGCTATGATAACGTAAACAGTTTTACTATCTTTTATGGAATAATATGGGACAAGCTAAACAGTTTCACTCTTAGATATTCTTTTAGATAAAGTATTTAATCAAGTGACTACGAGATATATCGTGTGCATAAAGTATGTGTTGCAGTATATTATCCATACAATATATAATTATAAAAGGCGTTTTAATAAATTTTACCTCTAGTAGTCCATTCTAATAAAATCTTTAGTTGTAACTTGTACTCTTTTCAGTTGTATTAGTTGTCAATTTGACCGAGTATTCGTTCAGATGCATAATTGACAGAAAATTATTGAAATTTTATTGTGAATTAAAATGGTTGTTACTATACGAGGGGAGGTGCAGAAGTTCGTGGAATGAAAGGGTTTTAAATAAAATAAAACAATAAATCTATTTTTCCTTTTCAATATAATCACCCTTAAGCACAATACATTTATTAGATCTATGAATTAATTTTTCTAAACCATCATAAAAATATTTTTTATCTTTCGCCTCAAAATGGGCCAAAATTGCCTCCTTTACTTCATTGTCGTCGGAAAACTTTCTTCCACGTAAGTCTTCTTTTAAATTGGGGAACAAATAAAAATCACTGGGTGCCAGGTCCGGACTGTAGGGTAGATGGACTAGTGATTGAAAGCCATACTTGTGCAGAGCAGCCATTGCAACTTTGCTCTTGTGAACCGGCGCAGTGTCTTGCAAAAGCAACACGCCCTTGGTCAATTTTCTTCAACGTTTTTCCTTGATGGCCTCCTTTAATTTTTCTAATATCACGTAATATTCTCCGGTTATGTTCCTACTTTTCTCTTTGTAATCAATCAATAATTCCCTTCACAATCCCAAAAAACAGTAGCCATCAACTTTTCAGCCGATTCTGACACTTTGAAGTTCTTTGACGGCGGTGTCCTTTTATGACATTGCATGGACTCCTGTTTGAACTCAAGCTCAAAGTGATGAACCCATGTTTCATCTCCGGTAACAATCCACTCCAAAATCTCTGCAGGTTTGTCTCCACGCAGCCCCAATAATTGTTTGGACGCACAGACGCGCTGCTATTTCTGCAGCGGCGTGAGCATTCTCGGTACCCATCTTGCACTGACTTTTGTCATACCCAGGTGGTCATGTAGGATACGCAAAATGGTGGTATCTGATACTCCAACTATTCGTAAACGACTGACACTATAGGGCTGCAACTTAAACTTATATACTAATGATGAATCGCCAATCAGAATGACACCTAGCGAGCGCCCCTATCTCCACTCCATCCCCTCCATTCCACGAACTTCTGGACCTCCCGTCGTATAACACAAATCATTCATGGTTGAATTTTATTTTTGAAACGGACAATAAATATATTTCATTCAGCTAAAAATTTTCGTTTTAAGATTTTAACATTTCTCATGTCATTCAAATAGCTTATATCCAACAAAATTTGTATTAAGTGTTTCAGTAACAACCTAAAATATAAGTATAATTTCAAAGGCTATTTTGCGGTAACATTTATTCGAAATATATTACATTCTTAGCCTAAAAATGTATTCGCTGTATAGTTTTAATTTGACGAACTTTTTGTTGCTTATAGAAAATGACACAGTACAGCACCTGGTTAGAATTTAAACTTAATTTATTTGCATTGCACTAACCCGCCAGCAAGAGCAAATTCCGTTGCAGAAGTAAGGTGTCTTCAGCGCTATTTATTGCTCTGTATATGTTAATGTCATCTGCGTAGATCAACAGTAAACAGGCCAAATAGATTATTTATAAGGATGTTGAACAGAAATGGGCCTAATTCCTTAAGTTTTAAGAAAATATACGAGAATCTAAAGCGACTAAAACGATCAATAGAGTCAAAAGCTTTGGAAAAATTGGTGTAGATTACACCCACTTAAATTCTTCCAATTTTTCACAAATTTATTGGAATATAGTAGCTAGGTTAGTGATTATGGATTCTCTAGGCAAAAAGGAAATTTCAGAGCACAATTCTTTTATGATATCAAATGTACTTTCATGTTAAAATAATACATATTTCGACGATCTTGTTTGGGTAGGACAGTATTTCCAGTTTCTTACCGAATTTTAGCTCTCAGGCTGAATCTCTGAGCTTCGGTGGTAATTGGCGTGTTACCAACATACACCATTTTGCGCGTAGATTTGAACGTAAGAAAGTTTTGTAGTAGTTGGATCTCACACAATTTGATGCAAGGTCAAAATCAAGATCATCTCAAATATTGCAAAGAAATGCTCAAAAAATTAAATCGAGCCTGGGTATTGGAAAGTGAACCAAAACCAATTGTTTATAAAATTACTTTTCTCTGCATGTAACACAATACCTTGCTTGCAGTTTTACACCTTTAATCAGAGTTTTTACGGCTACATAACTTTTACAAACTGTGTTTGACTACAACATGGCTACTGGCCAAGCTTTTATCAACTACAAAGTGTCGACTTTAACATGGCTATTACGCAACTTTTTGTTGACTACCACGTGTTGACTCTAACATGGTTACTGTTACAATTCTTTATTAACTGTACCTGTCAACTACTTCTTCCCTTCCCCTTTCGTTAGTTTCTTAAGTAGCCGTTGCGGTATTAGTGGCGACAAGTTTCAATCTTTTCTTTATCTTAACACCAATAAAAGTGTCGCTTGTTTCTTCGTTTTTAGTGGACACTGATTAGTGTACCACATCTTGTCAGAGGTTAACATTGGGATAAAAAAAATGAATTTATAGCCCAATTTTATCTATTTTAACACCTTGCGATTTGTTTTTATTCCTAAATATCAAAAATAATGTACATGGTGACCGTTGTTTGTCACCTGAAGTAGCTGTTAAAATGTTTCGTAAATTGGTTCGAACATATGTGAAAGCATATCGGTATCATTTTGGAAAACAACAAAGTCGTTTAAAGTGTTTTGTGTGTGTTTTTCTACATCGTTTCTAGAAATATTTCCTGAAGCCCATATATGTACTTACATTACGTGTGATACAAAGCAATCTGTTTCGAAGTTAACCAATTTGATAGACTCGATTGATTTGTTTTAAGGTACGGGAGAAGCTTTAGTTCACATAGACTGCCATCCAGACATCGTATACAGCGCATGTTTCAATTGGGACGGCTCAAAACTACTGACGACATGCAAAGATAAGAAGATTAGGATTTTAAATCCTAGGACAGGTGAAGTCGAAAGCGACGCCATCTGTCACGAAGGTAGGCGATAGATATTCGGATTCTTCTTTCTTATCTACTTAATTATCACTTATAGGTACTAAAGCAACACGGGCTATCTTTCTCAGGCACGGCCTGGTTTTCACGACGGGCTTTTCCAAGATGTCAGAAAGGCAGTACAGTCTACGAACACCAGATGCATTAGGCGAACCTATAGTTATGGTCGAATTGGATACATCTAATGGTGTGATGTTTCCCTTGTACGATCCCGATACGAATTTGGTTTATTTATGCGGAAAGGGTGATTCAGTTATACGGTACGTTAATTTAAATCGAATTTGAACAATTGGATCGACTTTCTTGACTTGCAGATACTTTGAGATCACTCCAGAACCACCATTTGTTCACTACATCAACACCTTTCAGACACCGGATCCTCAAAGAGGTATCGGGATGATGCCTAAGAGAGGATGTGACGTTACATCGTGCGAAATTAGCAGATTTTATAGACTGAATAATTCCGGCCTCTGTCAGGTAACAACTTATATACGGTATTTGATTAGATCCTATGCTTGGAATGAATTCGTTTACAGGTAATAACGATGACGGTGCCTAGGAAGTCTGAACTTTTTCAAGAAGATCTCTACCCTGACACTTTGGGCGATACAGCTGCGCTATCGGCGGAAGAATGGATAGAAGGAAAGGATGCTGAGCCGATGTTGATCTCCCTAAAGGACGGTTATAAACCACCAGAGTCGAAAGCGTCTATAACAGTTACGAAGAGGAGCAATATGTTGAATAAGATACCGCCAAAATCTAAAAGTGGAGGAGCCTCACCAGTTTCGGTAAGAAAAGAAAAAAGAATCATGCTTAGAGTAGAATGGAGGCTTTCGCGACCCTTGTCTAATGCATAAATGTTTTCCGGGCATTCTTGTTTGATTAAATAGCTAGATTAAATCAAAAATAAATTTAAACCGAATGATTTTCAATGTAATATACAGTCATGTGCATAATAATAGCAGTACTCTAGAGCAGAAATCAAATTGGTATGGTGACGTATTTGTCTTAAGGGAGACAAATACGTTAGACAAAAAATCATCGAACGCGTGATGAATTTGAACAGCCTTTCTCAGGACTATCCTGTGGACGACAGTAGACGAACAGCCGAAACGTCGGACAACATAAGTTCAACAACTCTAATTATTATGAGAATCCACTGTTAACAATACCACGTCGAGATGTCATTCTTATATTGAGACTGCTCTATACCGCAGTGATATCATAATCCACACTTTCACTTTCGCCAATTATAAGGAGCATCAGGTGGCTACGAGTTATTATTGCGCTTGGGTCTGTGGTATTCGGTATATTGTTCGTCATGGAGATAGACCCGGGATTCGAACCCGTAACCCCGATAGTAATAAGTAGGATTGACTGAATCTTCAGTGCGCCAGGTCCGCATCCACGACCGATACGAAAATTGGATACACAGCAGGGAAACGGAGATAGATTGGTTCAACGATCTCGGTCAATTTTCGTATGGAATCTAGCGCGCCGAAGATTTGGCCAATCCTATAACTAACTAAGCGCACTGGGTACTGAACGATCAGCCCTGTTAAATGTAATTATGTCATCTCGTACAATCTTCTTAGTATCTGATATGACGTCATATCTATTACACTTTTTTTTATTGATACAGGATAAAACCCTTCAAGAATTCGCGGATGAGATTCGTAAATTGAAAGCGGTAATCGTCAAACACGAAACGAGAATCTGTAAGCTCGAAGAGGAAGTGGCCAGGGCAAAGGCCGCCAACGTTGATGAGGATGGCCCCGGCGGCGACGGTTTGAATGCCAGCGTTCAAATGGCGTCCGACGAAGTCTAGCACCCTCTAGACCTCCCACCTCAGCCTCACCCGCAACAGTTAATGGAAAAAAGAGAAACTTACGTTTTTTGGCTTTCAATTTGTTTTTTTTTCTTTGCTCAATAATTGTTAATTATTGTCTCTCGAGTTTCTTCTTTTTTAATTCGGGAAACGGCCACGAGATGGCAGCGTTTAACGCGCAAATGAATCGAAACAAAAAAAAAACAAAACAATTTATAATATAACACATTGTATTTTACCATACATACGTCATCGATTTTTCTTTTTATTATTATTATTTCGTTTTTGAAACAAATCGCGTATTTTTGACCGCATTGTATGTATTTCATCGTCATTCTTCAAACAATCAAATTAAGTAATAAAATAGTAAATTGAACGAGAAAAGAAGGAGAATAACCTATAAATCTAGCTCTTTCATTTGCATATATATTATTTCTTTCATTTTTATACATATATAACATTATTATTTATTCTTGTTTTACGTTATCTTTAGGAAAATAATCATTTGTACCTATATTCCGCGGCTCAAGCTAAAAGTAAAAGTAGAAACAACCCTTAAGAAGCTTTTACGTCGATGTGAAAGAAGAAGAATCAGGTGTGCAATTAATTATAAAATAGTACAAAGAGAAAAGGTGTTAATTGATCACCTTGAGGCACTCCAGATCAATTTTTGTATAAGACGCGGTTCTAGTCATCTAATTTTATTTCTTTAAATCTTGATGTCCATTTTTTTTAACAGGCAGGTCAAGCACGTAACATTAAGACGCTATTTAATGATTCCATTTTACAGGGTGTCTTAAGAATGAGATAATTTCCCCATATATAGTACTCGTTAAACGAAACAAAAAAGTTCTAATCAGCATAGATCTGTAATCCTACGATTTTAAAGATAAATGACATTAATTGATAACATTTATATACAGTCAAACTAACTTCCGATGATGATTTACAAAGTACAATGTTTTGATCTTTTCTTATTTCAGTCACCCTGTATATTTCACATTAAATTACCAACGATTTTACGTAGACACTTCCATGTATAAACTCTGTATAAACTAAACAAGGCAACTAGCTACAATTAGCAATACTATAAAATAACCATTTTAATATTAAATCATCTTATTTGTGCTAACGTTATAAAGCTTGACCTCAATGTCACCGTTTACATTCGATCTAAGGTGGGTAGAGATATTTCAAGACAAAAGACTGTCGGAAAAATTAACCACGCCTATTCAAATTCGCAAAATTAAATCAATAACAATTTCACATTGATGTAAAAGTGGACTAAAATTGACAATTTTTTTCATACATTTTTTTACATATATAAATATTTAATTATATATTAATTTGCAAACCAACTAATTACCTAATTACGTACTTTTCCGAGTTTGTTTTGCTTGGTGTTTAATAAAATTCAGTAAAATGGGACTATACTTTGCTGTATAGAAGTGGTAAGTTTCGAAGAAATCCGACAGAGTTTGCTTCGTTTCCAAATGTAGCATTTTTCTAATCAGTATTGTTGATAATGTTATCGACAGGGTTTCGTATTGGCATTAAAGAAGAAACTGTTAAATAAATAAGTAATATATATTGCTTGTTAATGTCTTGGGAAATTCAAATGCACATTTCAAAGTTGAATTGAAAGGTTTTCTTGTTATTGCGCATGTACTGAATTACACTAAAATATTTCCAAAGTCTGATATTCAAAATTATTTTCTTTCGAGTACTACCACTTCTAGATGGTAGCAGGAGTGGTCTTATTTCTTTTAATTATCGCAATGTATATAAGATTAGTGCATAAAATAATATTTGATATAACTCTAATACCATTCGGTGCTGAAACAAATATTAACAATATCAAATGAATTTTGTTCACATAGTAGTTGTAATAATTTATATAAAAAAAAGAATGAATACATTAGATATACAAGGGCCCTTCAAAAATAATAGATGTAGTATGATGATTTTGTTTTAAATAAACGATAACAGGGCATTACGACAAAAAAAAAAAAACACAACGATAAGGGCCCTTTTCGTAAAGAAATTATTGTAAACGACAAATTTAGTGGTTTCTACTCTAAAACATTAACTATCAATTTATTTCCTCAAATCTTTTCAATCCTTCTTAGTAACAGTCACCTGTCGTGTATAACTTTTAATCATTTTATATACAGCGTATTTCTTTTGAAGTGTTTCGCTGTGGGAGCACTTTGAAAGGAATACTCATATATATATATATTGGGATGTTTTCAAAGTGAAGTGCCTTTATTTAACGCACATATTGTAAATTGTAAATTGCCTTAGATGTGTATCAATTAAAAAAGAAATGTATATTAGTCGAATTTGGCGAATTGATAAATATATTTTGTGTCTATCAGGTATTAATTAATTTTTTTTTTGATAATTGCAATTGATTTGCTTGCAGTGTTTATTTAAAATTGCATTGGTGGATATCTAAAAAAAAAATATTTCTCTTTTTCTAAAAGGATATATGACATTAATTCAAATGTGGCTTGAACTTTGATATATTCTTGCTCTTAAATCTATTCGCTTGCCCCAATTTTGTTGGGAGCTTTCGATTAACTCTTACCTTTTACCAAATCTGATGCGGATGAGAGCTTTTTGAAAGAGGAATTAGAAAGAGGTTTTCTTTGAGATAATTGATCACTATCTGGGCAGGTGTTACCATGGAAGAGCGTCGTCTTTCTGATACTTTACTTTATAAAGCTTAAATCCAAAAACTGTTTCAACCTATTTTAGACAGGAAAGATCTATGCGAGTAACACTTGCTGTGTCCAAAAATATTGGATTCAATCATTAATGTTTTTTTTTTTTTGGTCTAAATGAAGTTATGTATCGTCATTCTAAGTTTGTTTTTTTGGACTTTGGAATAAAATTAGTTCGTTTTTCTAGACTCCGGCACAGGTGATTATTTTTCTTCAAAAACTTGTTTTTGGTGAAATCGAAATTTTGTAACTATGCCCTGGTTGTTTTGAGATTGTTGCAAACAATATACCAAAATAAGAAGTGTCATGTCGTTGCAAATAAATTTCTGGATTACATAATGCATTTATAAGAAAGCAAAAATTTGAGGCAAAAAGGAGAAAGCCGTGGAAATATGAAAGATGAATCCTATTTCAGATTTAAAACGAGGTTGACACCTTTCCATCGTCAAGATGGCCGGCATGACATGCTTTTTCTAATTTCTGACAATTTCCTTTTAGCTTTGCAATCATATTTAATCACCCTCTGCAATTTGAATAACTCCAAAGAAAATAATCTAAGAGATTTAAGTCCTAGGATTTTGGCGGGTATTTGTCACTATTTCATAGGTTCACAAACGAAAAAGAAATATGTTTAATAAAGATTTTCTTTTGGTTCTCAGTGACTAGTGGCGCCATCTTGTTTTGAAACAAAAAATCCCCAATATCCATGTTTTCCACAAAAATTCTAACATAAGGAAAGACACTTTATTCAGATGTCTACCAATGTGTGTTGTCATTAAAAATCAACGGATTTTGTGTAGAAAGTCTACTATTTGCCGGTATCGATTCAATGACCTCATGTGAGGATGTAATATATTAATTTTTCAATCAAATCTTAAATTAGGGTACTGAATTATTGGTACAATGAAGCACTTAAACTTGGATATGTCCAATTGGTATTATTTATTATATATAAAGTAATACAGGGTGGCGCAATGGGTATTGACGTTTTTTAGAGGGTTATTCTGGGTATATAAATGAAATAACCTAGGTCAAAAAAAATCATTTTTATTGCGCATATAATGCAGTTTAACAATAAAAATTATTTTTTTGAAATAACGTCTGCTAAATGGCCACCACACTTTTCTAAACATTCATGAAGTCGTGGCTGTGAAAACTCACTGTAACTCGTAGCATTTGCTGGTTTAACGCTCTAATTTCTTGAGTAATGTTGCCTTTTAAAGCTTGTCGCGTTCAAGGAATATTTTGGGAAGTCCTAGCCTTTCAATAACTCTATAGAAAAAATTAGTGTTGGTCAAATCCAGTAACCTTGGCGGCTAATTTAAATCACTATGTCGGGCTATAAATTCTATAGGAAACGTTTCTTAGAACAGGCATGCAAATTTCTCCAGTATGGCTTGTTGCTCCATCTGCTGGAACTATACATCGTTATGTTGTAGCCCAAATCAGGTAGGAAATTTTAGACCATCTCCAAATAGCATTGAGAAGTTACAGTCACTGTGCGGTCACCGTATTCGAAAAAGTTCGGGCCTGTAACCTTTTTGGAATGCAGGGGTTATTTGGTAGCCCTGTACCGAAACTTTTTTCCTATTGATAGATCGCGATATGAGAAAATTCGCTTCGCCACATATTATTAAATTATTCAAAACATTTTGGCTAAGTTGATTAGTAAAAGTTCTAGTTTCGATGACTACTAAACTACATAGGGATTAACTTAAGTCATTTACAATACCCCCCACCTTATTCATATTCGACAGTGGCGATTCAAAAAACTTGATACCCATTGCGCCTTCCTTTAAAACAACTGAACAGTAATGCCCTCTATCCTTTTAGAAAAAGGCGAATAAAAACAAGGCCTAAGCTTTTAGAATTTGATGCTTACCTTATAGACTCATTTAATGCGTTATTTATGTACTTAACAATTTTCTACTATTATCAGCTAACTAAGTATATGCATCCATGCAAGAATCAAATTATTGAAGTTCATTAAATTTCATTAATCATGCAAAACATTTTACAAAATCCATTATCACGCTATTGTTTAGGGATAAAGTGCCAAAAAAAGAAAAGCTCTAATTTGCAAATATATCTAATCTAAAATAAGTATAATATTATAGAAGGATATATATCAAAGAAACTAAAATATGTACGTTGTTAATTAAAGAATTTGTCTGTGATCATATTTTATTAACATATGTACGTATACTTACCTTCAAAATTGGTAAATAGTTCAAAGAGATTCCTAAATACCTAAAAAAAAAACTCTGAAGTTTCCAAAATGTCGATTTTTCGCCTGCTTCAAGCTTGGTTTAGTTTTGTGCATTTCCTTTAATTAGTGCCTTTGATCTTTAAGCGAGAAATCTAGAGATCTATTTCGAATGTTAGGCTATAAACTGTTTCAAAAAGAAAGTGTATATGTATAACACACGTATACTAAGGGAAAAGACGGGCAAAATTTACATATTGTACATAATAGAAAAGATTTGAATGAAATGTTCGCGAAAAATTATATAAAAGTATGTTTTTAAAAATTTATACGATGTATTTTTAAGTAGTTCGATGAGTATATAAACTAAGAGAAACACTGTTATATACTGACTGTCAATTGCTCAGGTCTTGAGCAACATGTTATCTTGAAAATAAACAAAATAAATATATGACTGGTTTGATGCTTGTCCTTTTTATTTTTCGGGAATGGTGATTGATTTGTTTGGGAACGATGTTACTAATTTTTTAAGAAGCTTATGTTACGTTCTCCTGTTTCAAAGAACAGTGACTGCTGTAGCCTGTTCATAAATTCTCTCGTGAATTTGCTGACCAATGCTTACTTGTAGAAAATTCTTGTTTATCTGGTAGGTTTTACAATGTAATGCGCATGCGTAGAAAATTTTAAACAACTAGATACGCAAGATATGTAATATGCGTAATAATTGCAGTTATTCAGGCTCTCTTACATATGTACAGCTGTGGCCATATGTATTCGCCACCCTTTTTTGTTTTTTATTCCGACGAATATATAAGAAATAAAAGAAAATTGATCGATGAAAATGTTTCATTATGAGTGTATACAGATATAATATTTGGTAGCTCCTCCCTGGGCTTTTATCACCGCACGAATTCGTCGGGGCATAGTGGTCACTAAGTTGTAGCACTGTTCGGGGGTGATTTTATTTCACTCTTCGAATGTTGTCGTTTTTAAGCATTGCTTTGTGGTACATGAGTATTTAGCTACATTTCGCTTTAAAATGTACCACAAATGCTTAATTGGCGATAAGTCCGGGGATTGTGTCGGCCATTCCAGAACCCTCACGTTATTTTCCTCGAACCAGCGCATTACTTCGCGAGATTTATGGCACGGTGCATTATCTTGTTGGAAGTAATACTCTGGCTCATCATTATCGAATAATTTTAACGCACACGGTTCCAAAACTTCTTCCAACATGTCGATGTACGTCCGACTGTTCATTCGGCGCTCGCAGACGAACAGTTCTCCGACGCCTGTTACATTCATGGAATCCCAAACCATTATGCTACCACCCCCAAACTTGACAGTCGGGATGATACAGTCTGGATGGAAGGCCTCTCCTCGCCTGCGTCGCACGTATTGAGGCCCAGGTTTATCACAAAGCTACCAACAAAAACATGAATACTGTTACATTTTGGAACCTATTAAAAAGAATAAAAACACTGTAGATACCAAGAATTGAATACAGAATAGCGCAAATACAACAATTACGTATTACTTACCTCAATATTTGACTCATCCGTCCACATAACATTGGCCCAATTGTCAATGGTCCAGTCGCGGTGACTTTTAGCCCACAGCAGTCTTTTTTTCTTCTGTTGCGGAGATATCCGTGGTTTATGTCGAGCTTTGTATCCACCTAAATTTAATTCACAAAGGCGTCTTCTAACCGTGCGAGGAGAAATAGCAACATTATGTAGCCGGAAAAGCTCACTGGAAAGCTGTTTAGACCCTATTTTCCGGTCTCGCAAAGACATCCGCTCTAAGACTCGCTCATCTCTGCTAGTTGTCTTCCTTTGTCGACCAGTTTTCGGTTTGTTTGTCAAAGATCCACTCTCTTTGTATCGTTTTATCGTCATTCTAACTGTCGATCGCGCACATTTCACTTGTCGGGCAATAGCAGACACCGACAACCCTTGCTTTTCTGACACCACAATTTGTCCTCGCTCTACCTCCGTCAATTCACGTGTTTTCGGCATTACTTTTTACTGTATACTATCGTATTACACAGACAAAATCACAGACACAATATCTTCAGTCTAACTAGTTCAACCTTACTCTTACAACTTTTAAGAAAGACTGAAAAAATATTCAGAAATTACAATTTTACGTCTATTTTCTAATTTACTCAGAATGGCCTACAATAAACCATTAAACCCTCATTACCAGGTACCTAGTTAAATCCGTCATCGACCCTGCTTCTTAGAAATACAATAATATTTGTGTAACACGTTCAAAACGAGAGTGGCGAATACATATGGCCACAGCTGTATGTACGTTACTTTACTATATGAGGTATTGGCCGCAGCGTTTACGTAGCCAATGCTGCGTTTAAAGTCTCTTAAGGCTACTGTAGAAGCTTTGTTAAAGGCATGTAATAATGCCTATACATTTATGCATGCACCACTACCTTTGTATAGGGGACCCAACCCCATTCAATTGTTATTTGATAAGCGCACCTCAGTACTGTGCTTACTTATATGTCCCTTTGTGGGAGCCAAATCTAATTTCTTTTCCTTGATTTTGTCTAAGGGACTTAACTCTTTTCATTGGTTTGTGTTTGTAGGAGAACCAAACACTTTCGTCACTTGTATATTTATAGAGGAACCCAACCCTATCTCCTAGAGCCTGGTTGAGGGCGATAGTACTGGTAATAGCCGATCTCAAAATAAGAATATGTAATGCCCAGGCGTTCTCGTAACAGAACTAATGCGCTATGTTAATATTTCTCTAGCTCTTTACTACTGCCCCCTTATAGAAGGCAAAAGGCCGAGAACCAACAATTGTGCAAAGTGTGCACCGACAAGGAAATCGGCAGAGTTCAAGTCGACATGATATATTGAAATTAGGCCCGTGAAACTCGTCCGCATCGACGGATAATTAATCAAAAAAAAATGTCCTAAGTCCCCTTATAACGGAAGACCGAAATTACGTACAGATAACAACAGATGCTGCCTCGGCGACCGCCAACTGGAAGCGGAGAGATTGTACTTGTAAAGGTTATTTTATAATTGCTCCGATAAAAATACAAAAAAGATTGTTGGTGAAATATCAACAGAAGATCGTTAATAGAAAGACGAGAAATCGTACTTTTTAATCCTGTTACTATATAAGTTCCGATGAGTACAAAAATGGTCGGAAATGAACAATCGGTATTACCTCGACCGTCAAACGAGAGCGGACTGCCCGTACTGGAAAACATAGAATATTGAAAGCTGCTGATATTCGTACGATGAAGTTATATTTAATGGGCCTAATATTAGGCACTTGTCGTATGAGTATTGTGAATGACTGAATGCGTATGCATTATTATTATTATTACATTCATTGTAGTATTTCGAGAAGTCACATCCGATAAGAATACAAAGTTTGAAGATTAAGATAATATTCAGGCCGAGCGAAACTTAATTATAAGCAACTCTAAGTTACAAACAACGTTGTTTTAATTTTATCTATTCCCTTAACAGAATCCTAACTACACCGACGAACTGTAACGATACACTACGAGCCGCAACAAGAATATTTTCATGCTTTACGAGTTTTAGATGCTACATATGTTGGTTTATTGGAGAGGCTTAAACTCGTAAATGTTTTCGAACATCTATTTACTCTATATTATTTTGTAGCTATAATTGCATACTACGTTTACCACTTAACAATTTGTGAAATGCATCTATACAATCTTATGTCTCGCGTCTTACTATTCGTAACGGGCCGCTATCCCTACTATACCGCCCTGCGTTCCGGACAAAGTGACCAACGTTAATGATGAAATAAATAAATCGAAGACGGTATTACAAAAAATACACTGGTTTCGCCCGCCTTATATTTAATTCAAAAATTAGTGTTGTCAGTGTTGTTAGAAAGCGTAACCATCATCTAAGAAATGAAGCTAATGTCTAGAAGAAGATGGAAAATGTTATATCTACCATTCCTAAACCTTGAACTGTAATATTTTAATTGGATAAAGAAACAATTTTTCAACTGTAATTCGTCTGATTTATATTTAATTCAAAAATTAGACTCCGTTAGGCGGCTACGTGGTGATAGCTGCAGTGTTGCTTTAACATGGCTATCAAAAACTTTCTTCTTCAATATTATCGAAAACGTAACTATTCATGTATCAATTGTTACATAAGCAAATATCTAAACACTGTTTGGTTATGCGGTATGACATTTTCTGGAACATGTACACACGACCAAGAAATTAAGTGTACCTTTAAACCATCCGTTTTCAACATAATTTCCTCGTTGCTAGTTGGCATCGTCTTTTTTGCCACAGCCATATTACAATTGTGTTGGATGTACAATGGAAACGCAAGAGTTTGGGACGTCGAAAACTTGAAAGCCATCGGTGAATTCTTTTTTGGAATGGGACAGAGTTTAATCGTCCTATCTCTGACGAAAAACGCCAAGGTCTTTACAAGTTTGATGAACGCTATGCAAAGTAACCTTTGTAAATTGAAATCGATCGTACCAGAAGACGAAATCTTTGATATGCTTTTACTTTGGAAAGTTGAAACGATCCTGTACACAGTAATTAGTATCTGCATTTGTATAGTCTGCATAGCCGGCAGAATCTGGAAGGAAGGTTATTTTCACGTAAACACCTTACTTAAAATATACTGCGGATACCAAATCAATTTCGCACTATGTGTGTTGATGAGTTTCCACGAAAAAACACTGGAAAGAGCTTATATGAAGCTACAGAAAGTTGTAGCTGTTGCTAATACCGACCAAAACGTCTATAAACTAACAGATATTTTACTAGCTGGTACCAAGTTGGATATGATTATAGATTTTCGTCTTTTGTGTTATCGGTCGTTTTGCAAAATGAATCGTTTAATCAGTTTTGGCGTGTACATCTATCTTCTCTTCACTGTTATTAGCTATTACATCGCTATTTTAATTCTATGCATAAAAACTCTAGAAGGAACTATTTTACACTTGATAGATGAAACTTCAAGTTTTATGTATCCCGCTATACTATCCGGTGTGTTTTCAATTTATGTATGTCTACGAGCCCAAGGACTATTAGATTTGGTAAGATAGTTTAAGAAAGTGTTAGAATGAAGCGTAAAGTTCAACTTTAACACGTGAAAGATGAAGAAGGCATTCAAAAGACCTCGTCCTTTATATCAAATAAGAAAAATCTCTATTTCCGTCCTTTCTAAGGATATAGCTGTCCTACTAATTCCATATTTCGAAAAGTATGAAGAACTACTACTCTTATTGTCATATATTAAAACGAACATTGTTTGCAAAATTATTGAATAATCTCGCTTGCAATTCCCCTATTTTTCTTTTTCAATTTAGATAACTAAATTTGAAGGTTGAGGTTTCAACATTCTGTACAAGTTAGATTACGTAAGTACTATTACAACGCAAGTCACTAACAGTAATTCGTACACGTGAACCGCTTTTCTTTTGTTACCTTTTGGGTCACGATTTGCAGAGCGTGTTATCTGAAGCATGTTGAAAAAAGACAATAGCTGTGTTTATACTAAATGGGTGGAGGTCTTTTGTGAATTCGAAGGATAAGCTCAGCAATTTTGCTTTTTAAGAACAGTTGCCTAGAATCCTTCATTCTTCTCTTCTCCTAACAGTTCGTATCCGTTTCGGATGTTGACTATTTTAACTTTGGTGACTGCGGCTCGGAATAATTCAGTCGTATTCTTACCGAACCATGTTCTGGCCCTTTAGATTCTGCAACGTATTTATTGTGAGTGGTCCCATTATTGTTCATTTAAAGTAGCTCCAAGATAGATAAACTGCTCACTCGCTCTATTCGTTTTTGATTTATTGTGAGATGATAGTTGTCAATTTTTTCCTTACTGGTGACTATTAATTTTCTCTTTGGTGTCTATGTCCAGATCATACAATTGGCTGTGATATGTTATTCCATCCGTAAGTTATTATAATCCTTCCAAACTACCAGAGAATGTAACTGTATCATCTTCATAGTGAACATTATTAAATCTTTTTTCCATTCAGAAGAATTCTAGATTCTGTGTGTTCTAAAGCTTCCCTGAATAGGTACTCCGAATATATTTTAAACAGTAATAGAGAGAGAATGCAACTTCATCGAGGATATAAGGCCCTGCATCATTAACTTTTCGCTATATGTTGAAATTGCCGTGTTTTGCTTGTAATGTTTCGATTTTAGTGCACTTTTCTTCAATATCTGTTTCCTTAGGTTCTTTAATCTTGGTAATTCGGTTTAAGTTGTTATACTCGATGGTGTTATCTTTCATACTTTTCTAAAATATGCATTTTTCTGATTTTGTTCGCCTTGAAAAACATCAAACATAGTAGCGGAATAAAAAACATTCCCATTTGAGGCAAGCTATTTTGTAGATTGTGTATTTTTTTAATGCGTAAATTATGTTTCAGAATGAGAGCATTATGTCATTTCTCAACAAATGTCGCATGAAGTCCCTGGTAACCGTGAATACTTACAAGGTAATTTTATCCTTTGAGCAAAGATTTCTCAAGCATTAAAGAATAGCCAGAACTGCTTGATTTTGGCAGCAGTCCAGTGGCGTCAAATATGTGCGAACGATGTATTGGCCAATCTCCACATCTATTCACAGTACTTGCTGAACTATTTGTGGAGTATTATCTATTTTGATACGAGTGCTTTTGTATTTCAAAGTGCTAGTGAATTATATCGAACGTATATGGAAATAGAGAAACGACAACTTGTTGATGACGAACAAAAATTTATACGGGTAAAAATAATTGGTTAAGTTTGCTATAAACACCCGTCGCCCTAGAAAAGACCTTGTTAAGCTGCTTATAGTTAAATAAGCATCATTCAACTGAAAATATTCTATTTCGGAAGTACAAAAACTTTCATTCATTCATAAAATGTCCTTGTATTACAACTCCTTGGCCAATAATCACACAGACATTAGTTTCTCCTCTCTACCTATGTTCATAAGGATATGCACATACAGAAATTAAGAAGACTTCTTAGTCGATAGCGATTTCACATTTCGAAGGTGACGCCTCTGGTATGCCAATGAAAAGAGCAGTTCTAGCAATAATAAACATCTCGTATTAATGTTTTTGCTATCTCTTACTTAGATAGAGGTCTTCATGGAAATCTTTAGATGCCAGAAGTTTGAAATTAGATGTTTTGGTTCGATGGTACTGTCGAATAAATATTTTGTTAATGTAAGTTCCAATTGGGAGTTGATGGGATTTAGATAACTTACGAAACGTCATTATTTTTCAGGTCTTTTACATATTTTTCACGTACACATTAGTTGGTCTTCAATTTTATTTTGATAAATCATATATAAATAATAATTCGCAACATGGTTGTGACACGTACTAACTACTTTTTAAATTGAAAGCTGATTTGATCACAAAAAAACCTTACACTCAA
Source organism: Trypoxylus dichotomus (assembly GCA_023509865.1). Taxonomy (NCBI): domain Eukaryota; kingdom Metazoa; phylum Arthropoda; class Insecta; order Coleoptera; family Scarabaeidae; genus Trypoxylus; species Trypoxylus dichotomus. Next base: position 26,753,023 of record CM042082.1, on the reverse strand, counting down.
TCGTTCAAACAATCGTTACATGAATATATTTCCCAAAGTACAATCTTGGACATAAGTATTTGCCAACCCAGTGAAAGTCTGATACTATTTCTGAATTTCTCAGAACTACAGTTGAGGATTGTAACAATAAGACTTTATTCGTAAGGTTTTATTGCTATGCAGGTACTTTGAGAAGGGTATTCAACTATAAAATGGTGTTTCTGAAAGCATAGTATATTTTGTGTATTCAGTGAGTAAAGTGCGTTTGTCATTGATTATACTTTGTGAATTTTCATTAATTGTTAAAAATATTTAACAATATCAAAGAACATCAAGAACACAACTGTCAGATAGTTTTGCTAAGTTCCCAAAAGAATAGCGTTTCTAACATTGCGAAAATAATGAAGTGTCGTACAAAATACAGTACAACGTTATCGAGACTCTGGAGCCTACAGAACTAAACGAAAAGGTGAATGGAAACGTGCAACATCCGCAAGAGAAGATCGAATATTGGTCCAAGTCGGACAAAATCGTATAAAGATCTCTGTGGTGAATTGTTAGGGTGCCATGGAGTTGCGGTTTCGCAATGTACAGTAAGATGACGACTCGTATCAGTAGGTCTACGTGCCTGTGAGGTCCGGCATAAACTCCTTTTAACCGAGGTACACAAACTGTTATCGTGGGCAGAAAAAATACGCACATTGGTCGGTTGATGACTGGAGCAAAATCCTTTAGTCTGATCAATCCAACGTAGAGGTAAGCAAAAAATAACGTTTATCATAATAATAATAAAAATAGGAAAATCCCGGAAACAAAAAGTAAATACCAATAAGAAATAATTAAATAATAAATACCTATAATATGAAACATCAAAATCAAAGAAATGAAAACATGACAAATTAAGGCAAATCTAAGTTGTAACCATTAAGTTACATGCCGAGTGTACCAACGGCGCTTGCCACAACACGTTAGTTCTAGATGTAGGGATCAGTAGCATGTGATGTGAGCTTGATTCCAGACGTGATACAATGAAAACTCCAGAAAACAAATTAGGAGAGTCAATTCTTTTGGTGAGAATGTTTTGCATAAAATAAGTAAGAATACAGTTTCTTCTTTCAACAAGCGGTACAAAGTCATGGCTCTGAATTAGCTCATTGTAGGGTGTACCTCGCATAGGATGTCGCCCATCGCTCTTATATGATAGATATTTCAAAAATTTTCGCTGAATCCGCCCAAGAAGATTGATTTGGATGTTGTAGAAAGGATACCAAGCCATGGATGCGTATTCGAGCTTGGAAACCACGTAAACAAAGAAAAGGATCTTTATTGCATCAAGGCTAGTAAAATCCTTGCAAGTGCGAAAAATATAGCCTAATAATTTAGAAGCGGTTGTCACGATATCTGCGACATAGTCAGAGAAAGTAAACTTTTCATCATGTATCACACGTTTTAATAGAAGATTGACGAGCATCATTAATATTCTTAATAGAATACAGAGGAATCGATTCTATACACTCTTTTTGTAAAAGACATGCAGAAACATTTAATTTTAAATCATTATGCAGACATCAGGTATGAATCATGTCCAAATTACCCTGCAGAAGGTTAACACCATTGAAGGAGTTAATAACGGCCTGGTAGATTTTAATATCATAAGTATAAGCCAATAAAGGGCAGTTAATGGACTTTAAAAGTTCATCGATATATATATTAAAGAGGAGTGGGCCAAGGTTCGATCCTTGAGGTACTCGAGAGGTGGAGTAAAAAGTTCGAGATTTAAATCCATTAAAATGAACGTAATTAAGTCTGTTTAGAAGATATGATCGAATTGATCTCAGGAAATTCCTGCTGATACCGAAAAAACTCAGCTTCTCGAACAACTTACGATGATCAATCAGGTCTGATTGTATAATACCCAGAATAAACCACTGTGGTTTAATGGTTTAAGGGTGTATGTCCTCTTACGAAGTCAGTGAACTGTGTGTATTCTAGGGGCGTACGAATACTCGCCGGTACATTGAAATGTTAGAAGTTTTGGAAGTTTCTACGTTAAAATTATTTGAAGGTGATATTCCAGATTATTTATTTCAAGAGGACAATGCACGTTGCCACAAATCACGTAATGTAAGACGCTGGTTTAATGCAAACCGGCTTAAGGTGTTGGAATGGCCACCACAATTGCCGAATCTACTATCTATTGAACATTTGTGGCGCATATTAAAGTTACGAATTCCAAATTATAAATATGCTAACAAACGCGTTTTGAAAACAAAAGCTTTTGAAGAATGGGGAAGGACTTCCTCCGATGTTTGCTACAATCTTGTGACTAGTATGCCAAGCTGTAAGAAAAGCTGAAGGTGGTGCAACAAAATAATAAATGTTATTAATAAATTACATTGAAAACGATTTTGCATTTATATTTTTAATTTTGTTTTTGTTTTTATGAAACCAGGTGGTGGCAAATACGTTTGACCAAGAATGTACATATGTTATCGTCTTAGGGTAATCCTTGACACAACCGCACACACACCTTACACTTCTAAATAAACAAAAACGTTAACGCACCTGTTGTTGAATTATGTAAGTTGATAGAGTGAAATAAAGTGAAAACCTGTTCTCATCAGTGCTTTATTTCCGCATTAAATTGTGTTGGAGCTTTTATTTGTGTTTCGAAAATGTTTTGGGGTAGATATAAGAGAGTACGGGTCGTCTAAAGTAGCTGTGCCGGTGAGATGCGCAGACAGGGAAACGAGATGTTACATTGTGTGAGATAATTAGATCGCTACTAGACCAGGTATAATCCACGGCAAAAGTGTAAATTAGTTATTTTTTAGTTTTAATAATAATATTTAATGCCCAACAGATACAAATATCCAATTACAAGGCAATGTTAAATAATGTACACATGCAAATATAAGTAACATAAAATTAAAGTATGTCAAATTAGAAAACTTAGTAACTAGTTGCTTTAATTTAAATTAAAAAAAAAAAAGTAGTTTACCAGTGGTTAGGAAAAAAAGAGAGAACGGAAAAAGTATTCAATTAAGTGTAACGCACCCGCGGTCTACATAGCGTCAAAAGGGACGGTAAAGTGCAGGTATGTATATCCAACTCGGCAAACCCCATAGAGTTGAAATTGCTACACAATCTGTGTATTGGGGACCTGATGGCGATGTTTGTTCTAGGTGCGAAACAGTAAAATGTATTTGTTTGCCTAGATCCTGAACGTGGTACAATGAAGTTGATTTTACTCAACAACTCAGGGACATCAAGACCATTATGAAGTAAAGTAAATAGGAATTTACACTCAGCCTGTTTTCGACGTAGTTCTAATGAATCAATATTAAATGCCTCTAGCAGAGCACTGTGGCTAAATCCTTGTATCGGGTAAGTATTAAATTTTTTAAAGTACAAGAACTTCAAACACCTTCTCTGAATCTGCTCTAGAAGATGTATCTGATAGGTGACCAGACCAAGGACGCATACTCCAGTCGAGACCGAACAAAAGCGAAATAAAGAGGAAGAATGGCTGTTATAGAAGCAAATGGTCGTGTAACACGTATAATGATTCCTAACATACTCAACGCTGATGTACAAATACTGGATATGTGCTCCATAAAGGTCAGTCTTGAGTCAAAGACGACGCCCAAGTCTCTCATAGACGTCACTCTAGGTAAAGAAGATCCAGCCAAGTGGTAGGTATATATAATTGGAGTCGTCTTACGAGTGTAGGTGACAATTTTGCATTTGTTTACATTAACTGTTAGTTTGTTGTTGACACACCACGTGTGGAATATATCGAGTTGGCTTTGCAAATGATTGCAATCCTGAGAATTATTAATTGTTGAGTACAACTTCAAGTCATCTGCGTATAACAACTTTGGACAGTTCAGTTGATAGCACAAATCATTTATATATATGAGGAACAGAAGTGAACCCAAGTTACTCCCCTGAGGAACTCCAGAGCTCGGCGCGAAGTAATCAGACTCAAATCCCATGTATGTCACAAATTGCTTTCTATCAAGAAGATACGATTGGAATAAAGACAAAAGAGAAGACGAAAATCCAATATTGTCCAATTTATTAATAAGCACGGTGTGGTCGATTCGATCAAAAGCTTTTGTTAGGTCAGTATACACAACATCTATCTGTCCACCAGCATCAATACTATCAGATAGGTATTGTGTAATTGTAACAAGATTAGTTACCGTAGATCGTTGAGCAGCGAAACCGTGTTGGTCATTTGAAATCCAGGGTCTAACTTGAGCATAAATATATTTGTACAAACATTTCTCAAAAACTTTAGCAAAATTATTTAATAACGATATGGGACGATAGTTGGAAATAACACACTTCTCACCATTTTTAAAAACAGGCACCAATTTGGCAATCTTCCACACAGACGGGAAGGTGGATGTTTTGAGAGCAAGACTGAACAAGTAGCAAAGAGGAGAAGCAAATATATTTGCACAATCCCTAACAAAAAAGGCCGGAATGTCGTCACTACCCGCCGTGCAATTATTCTTTAAGGATTTCATAGCACACATTCATAGTTTTATAAATTAATGGTAAGTACAGTAAATAGTATGCGAAGTAAATTATGAAATCTGGCCATAAAATCTGGGATTAATGGGTATGCAAATCATAATGAAATTTTAGGTAAAAAAAAGATAGCTAATACTCAATATGTGTTTAATTAGTATTGAGACTGAAACATTTAAATAGATTGAAAATATATTTATGGTCTTAATAGCTATTTGAACAGGATTGTAGTACTTACTTTAACTAAAATAATTTTGTAATTTTAAATCTTCAACGTAAGCTTCAGTTTTATGATTACCTACTTCACGAAATCATTCTGTTGGAAATATTTTGACATTTATCTAGAAACATATTTCTTCTAATTAATATTGCGTATAAAATTATACGTAATTTAACTATGAGTAAAATTAAAATTTTTTGGTAGCACAGTACGAAGTTATTATTAGGAGCATGCACCCGATTGAAAAAAATTGGATTTTTTTTGCACAAGATTTATTCCTGACAATTCACAATAATTTTTTCCAATTAAATTATGTAGATAATACCGAATCTTTAGTGGAATAGTTAGTCACCTGTATTATCTCCATTAGAATGCGCGCCAACATGGATTATAAATTCCTCTATTGTTTTTTCTAATGCTGGTTCTTTGCTTTTACCTTGTTCTTTCGCTTACTTGAGTGTTTATACCTGATTTGCCAGTCTCTTGTTGAAAACGTGTTAAAAAATTCGTCACACAATTTCTCCACTTCGCCTGTTTTAAAAGTCACGTTTGCTCTCTGACATACTACTTCATACTTGCCCACACCATTTCAATTGGGCTGAGGTCAGGGTGATAGAGTGGTAATCTAAGCACATCATGGCCACATTTATTAAAAACTGTGTTTATTTTATATCTCTTGAATCGTGGTTTGCGCAATTTAATTATATTGTGCAGCTCTATCTTTGTCGTGTATTCATCGCACTGTATATTTCTTAGATGCAGCCACGATTTCGTCTCTTCGTATTCATCCCGGCTGCGGGCACGTCCGACCGCTTCCAAAATATATCACCGCCGCCTATGAGTGCGCACTTGTTTCTGCAGGCTTAGTTGGCAGCTGCTGTTTTTCATAACGGCTCACTATCCCTACTATGTGTTTCGAACAAAGTGGCCGACTCTAATGATAAAATAAATAATTCAAGAAGGGCGTTATCTTATTAGAAAACGTAACAACCGTCTAAGAACTGAAGCTAATATCTAGGAAAACATGAAAAATTTAAGCAGGGATGTTATTGTTAAATTGCGTAATAACCAATTAATAAACAAAAGAATGTTGTAACGGTAATCAATATTTGTTAAATTTAAGTGCACTTTGATAGAAAAAATTTTCTAAAAACAGCAATTACATATCTACTCCGAAGCCTTGAACTGTAATATCTTCATCGGATCAAGAACCAATATTTCAAATGGGATTATAGGTTTATATTTAATTCAAAGATTAGACCCCGTTAGGTGGCTATATAATTACAGATTTTACCCGACATTCTAGAGTACTCCGTCAACATGGGTATCAAGAACTTCCTTCTCCAATATCATCGAAAACGTCATAACTACATATGTATTAAGTGTTACGGAGGCAAATATATACACGCTCTTTGCTTTTGCGGTGCGACAATTTCTGGAACATGTACACACGATCAAGAAATTACGTGCATCGTAAAAGTGTCCGTTTTCAAGATAATTTGCTCGCTCCTATTTGGTATCGTTTCTTTTGCCACTACCATATTACAATTATCTTGGGCGTACAACAGAAATGCAAGATTTTGGGACGTCGAAAATTTGAAAGCCACGGGAGAATTCGTTTTTGGAATGGGACAGAGCTTAGTCGCCTTATTCATAATGAAAAATGCCAAGATTTTTGCAAGTTTGATAAACACTATGCAAAGTAACCTTTGCAAATTGAAATCGATCGTGCCCGAAGGCGAAATCATTGATATGCTTTTACTTTGGAAATTTGAAATGATCCTGTATACACTAATTAGTATCTGTATTTGTATAGTCTGCATAGGGGGCCGAATCTGGAAGGAAGGTTATTTTCATGTAAGCACGTTACTTAAAACATACTGCGGGTTCCAAATTAATTTCGGACTGTACGTCCTGATTAGTTTCCACGCAAAAATACTGGAAAGATCCTACGTGAAGCTGCAAAAAGTTTTAGATGTTGCTAATACCGACGAAAACATCTATGAACAAACAGTTATTTTATTGGCTGGTACCGAGTTGGATATGATTATAAATTTTCGTTTTTTGTGTTATCGGTCATTTTGCACAATGAATCGTCTTGTCAATTTAGGCGTATACGTCTATCTTGTCTTCAACGCTATTGCCTATTACATGGCTTATTTCTTTCTATCGATAAAAACTTTAGAAGGAACTCTAAACATTATTGATGAAACTTCAAGTTTTTTGTACCCCGTTATACTTTCCAGTCTATCTGCCGTTTGTGTATGCCTACGAACTCAAGGAATGTTAGATTTGGTAAGATAATTTAAGAAAATGTTAGAATGAAGAATGGTACTGTATTTAGATCTCGTTCTGCACATCAAATGAGAAACTTTTTATTTCCGTCCTTTGCGTAAATATAGCCACGCTACTGGTTTGTACGTGTCTGAAGAATGCATAATCGAACTCAGATTTGACGAGAATACTCTTTGATAAAATTACATTTTTCTTGCAATTTCCAACGTATCTGTAGTCCCCTCCGAGACCGATATTTTTTCGGAAATTTAATACGTTGGAAATTGCAAGAAAATTGTAATTTTATCATTTCTAGTACCATCGGTAGGTTGGTGTTGATATTCATGGATGTTAGTTTAAGAGTACTCTTTGTTTGGAAATAAATAGCATTCTCAAGAACGGTCGAAATTGAAATAATCCCATATTTTGAAAACTGTGAAGGACTTCTGCCAACCTTATCGTCATGTATTAAAACAACTTTGTTTCTAAAATTATCGAAAAATATAGTATCTCACACTTTCACGGCCGTTTGTCGTAGTCGTAACGGTTGTCGGGTTCCGCCGTGTCACTAGGTTTTTTGTCCCTGACGTTTCAGGGACAAAAAATCTAGTGACACGGCAGAACCTGACAACCGTTACGACTATATCGAAAAATATCGTTTTCAGTTTCCATATTTGTATTGTCAATTTAAGTAACTAAATTTAAGAGTTGTCGTTTTAACAGGCTATAATGATGAGATCGCTTAATGTTATTACGACACAAGTTATTAACAGTATTTTCTATGTGTGAGCAGCTCTTCTTTGCTATTTTATGGATAATAATTTTGAGGACGTGATATCTGAAACAATGCGTAGAAATTGTGATTATGTCCAGCGTGTTTGTTGCTTCTTATGAACTCGAAGCATAAACTCGGCCAATTTGTTTTTTAATAAAACATTCCTGGAATCCTTCATACGTTTTTAAAAAAAATGCATTTTGCGGATTTTGTCCATCTTTATACATATTTTGAAAAAAAAAGTGGCAGAATAAAAACATTTCCATTTGGTGCAAACTATGTTGTAGATTGCAAATTTCTTTTAAATCATAAACTGAACAATTACGTTTTAGAATGAGCGGACATTGTCATTTCTCAACAAATGTCGTACGACATCCGTGGCAAACGTGGACACTTACAAGGTAATTTCATTCTTTGAGCAATTTCTTAGAATTAATTAGATTTCTGAAGTACATTAAAGCAATGACTAGAGCTGCTCGATTTTGTTAGTAGGGCAGCGGCGTCAAATATGCTCAATAAATTGAGCTTCGTAGTAGTTGTTACATTGTTTGTGGAGTATTATGCATTGTGAGACAAGTGCTTTTGCATTCCAACAATTAATTAATTGTATCGAACGTATCGATATGGAAATAAATAACTGCTTGTTGATGAAGTACATACAATCCGACAGAGATCTCCTAATAAGATTCATTCTGCGCGTATTATACGTCCATCTCTTTTATCAAAACGCCAATATCGCCTGACACTTGATAAGCGTAGCAGCTTCAATCCTTTTTACTAGTGCGATACTTCCACCAGATTTTTGTCGGATTATAAGTTCGAAGGGGAATTTAAGATGGTGTAAAAAGAATCTTTAGTTTGCCATAAGCCCTTGCTGTCCTGGAAAAAAACGTATGTTACTACGATCACCCATTCCTTGAATGTTCTCTCGTCTTATAACTTCTTGGTCGATAATTAAACAGGCATTAATTTCTCCCCTCTACCTATGCTCGTAAAAGTATAGAAATAATGAAGATTTCTTAGTGTGACGGTTTAGTTTCATTTAATATTTCCCTTCATCTTTTTTTTTACTATAAGGTATATTAAGTCTGTATAGTAATTTTGTCAGTGTATATTCTTTTCCATTTAATTAGCTTTTTCATATATTCCTATAATTAGATCTATAACTATTGGCAATAGATTTCTATTATTATTAATATTATTAAAAGAAGATAATAGTGTTATAGCAAAGCTTTTGTCAGATTAAATCAAATTCATTACATATTTTCATCGCTAGATGTCGAACGGTCGTTTCCTTTCTAAAAGACCCTTCCTTCATTATAGCCAGTAACCCTCTCTGAAACACCAGCAGGAAGATACCTAATACTATAGATGTTTAACCGAATCAAACCAGCTACAAACGCTGTTTAGTAGGGTGTTTGACAGTGTTTCATAAAGTATAAGTAGGTGCCTACTATTGTTTTCAAACTTAGTATTATTTATTTTGTTTTAATTGACTTATTGCGAAAATGCAAAGGGTCACGCCTGTTGTATGCGAACAAAAAGAGCAGTTCTAGCAATAGTAAACATCTCGCATTAATGCTTTTGCTATCTCTTACCCAGATAGAGGTCTTCATGGAAATCTTTAGATGCCAGGTGTTTGAAGTTAAATGTTTTGGTCCGACTGTACTGTCGAATAAATTTTTCGTTAACGTACGTCCTAATAGGGAATTGATTAGGTAAATTATTAAACGTCATTATTTTTCAGGTCTCTTACATGTATACAACGTACATATTGGTTGGTCTTCAATTCTATTTTGATAAGTCATATATAAATAATAAATAATAACTCACTACGTGGTTGTAACTCCATTTTAAATTGTCAAGTGGTCTTATTGCAAAAAGAAACTTTGCACTCAACAGTTCTTAGCATCGTCACTTATACAATCGCACACACTTCTTAGCATCGCTATCAACCTAACCATTATCAACCCTGAATAAACTACAGCATTAACATACGTGTTGTAAAATTACGTATTATACATAATTTCTGCGTGAGATTGTGAATATGAAACACAATGTAATGACACTATTATTATATAACACTATTACAGATCATATTTGGTCCAATTAAATACAAACGATATGGTTTATTTAAAGATTACCGACAAAGTTTTAGCGATAGTAAAGACTTATAGAGTGAATATCTTTTGTGTTCTCAAAGTTGGTTCCAAATAAAAGAAAAATTCATTTCTACGTTAAATTGTGTTGGAACTTTCATTTATACATGGAACACCCTTTGAAATAGATATAAGAGCGTGCAGTACTGACTAAAAAAGTATCAAGTTCGCATTCTTTGTCATAATTCATTAGAATATGCATATTTTTCTATTAAATTTTCACAGATTGCATGATCATAAAACACGAAAACAGACAAAATCAACAGGGGCTCCAAGCATAGGAAAAAAAAAATTAATGCAAATTTTAGTGCCTTCAAAATTGGTGATTTTGAAGACTTTAGAAAGGTCGCCAGACTTATGGCAAACTTACATCGTATAGGGTTACTGTACAATACTTTAACTCTAGACTCATCGCTAAAACAAGTTCCATAAAGCTGAGAAGAATTTTAAATGAAGTTAGTTTAGTAAAAAACGCGAACTTGATACGTTTTTGACCGGTATTGTAAATGACAAGATTGTATATTTGACATGTGATTCTACCATGAACTTAGATACAGTTGTTTCGTTTAAAATTAAAAAAAAAATGTTATCAGATTGGCAAGACGAAGAATATGTTAGAAACATAGTTTACTTCGAACAACTTTCAGCTGTAAAATTTCGAGCAATTTTGGTAAAAGAAAGGACATAACAGGTGAGAAGTAAGCGAGAATATGGACTTTCCCATTATTTGGAATCACTTTCTAGTGGACGTAATTTAATGGCCAACGACTGCAATTCTCTATTAGATCATTAGATGACTATCGGTAACTTTTGGACGTATCCTGTGTATTCGAATGGGGATTCCTGTTTTAATTTTAAATGTACAATTATCCTTTATATAGAAGCAGTATTGAATTTAGATAAATATTAATTTTTCATTTGAAGATAATAAATCCCATATAGAAATTAGTTAAATGAAGAGTTATCAAAGTCATCGTGTGATTATATAAATTCAAAAGCTTCATCCTGCATGTAACATATATTTACACTCTAAGCTTATTAGCAACTAAAGGTATTGTTTGTAATTGAGACAGGTTAAAACAAAATAAACGCTTTTGCTTTTTTGGTAATTTTATTTTTATAATAAATAGGACAAAAACATGACTTACTAAATTAGATTTAAATTAATAGAGCCTACCTTGCGTAAGTTGTTTGTTTTTTACAACTAATAAGTAACTTAGTATCTGGTATTTGCTGTATGTATAAACAGTGAGACTATTAACATTAATAATATAATGCTTACCTCAGAAAAGAAAACTGTAAAAGTGCATGGTTTTAAATGGAATTCTGACACACATTCTCTCATTATCCTTGCTATACCACTCTATGTTTCGAATAAAGTGGCAGACTCTAATGATAACATAAATAAATCAAGCAGATAGTTTGTCCCGACTTATATTTTCAAATATTAATTGCGTATCTTATTAAACCATCTAAGAACTAAAGCCAATACCTAGGAAAAGATGAAAAATTTAAGCAGCGACATTATCTCGCTAAATTACATAATAACAGTTAGAAGCAATGAATAAACGAAAGAATGTTGTAACGGTAGTCAATAATTGTTAAATTTAAATGTACTTTGATTGAAAAAAAATCTAAAAACAGCAATTACTCATCTACTCCGAAGCCTTGAACTGTTATATCTTGGATCAAGCAGCAATATTTCAAGTGGGATGACAGGTTTATATTTAATTCAAAGCTTAAATCCCTTTAGGTGGCTATATAATTACAGATTTACCCGACATTCTAGAGTACTCCGTCGACATGGGTATCAAGAACTTCCTTCTCCAATATCATCGAAAACGTCATAACTATATATGTATTAGTTGTTACGGCGGCAAATATATACACGCTCTTTGCTTTTGCGGTATGACAATTTCTGGAAGATGTACACACGATCAAGAAATTAGATGTACCTTTAAACTATCCGTTTTCAAAGTACTTTGCTCGTTCCTATTTGGTATCGTTTCCTTTGTCACTACCATATTACAACTGTCTTGGGCGTACAACAGAAACGCAAAATTTTTGGAAGTCGAAAATTTGAAAGCCACTGGAGAATTTGCTTTTGGATTGGGGCAGAGTTTAATCATCTTATTCGTAACGAAAAACACCAAGATCTATGCAAGTTTGTTCAACGCTATGCAAAGTAATCTTTGCAAATTGAAATCGATCGTGCCAGAAGGCGAAATCTTTGATATGCTTTTACTTTGGAAAGTTGAAACGATCCTATATACAGTAATTAGTATGTGCATTTGTATAATCTGCATAGCCGGCAGAATCTGGAAGGAAGGTTATTTTCATCTAAATACCTTACTTAAAACATATTGCGAATACCAAATCAATTTCGAACTATGCGTCATGATTAGTTTCCACGCAAGAATACTGGAAAGATCTTATATGAAGCTGCAGAAAGTTTTAGATGTTGCTAATATCAACGAAAACATCTATGAACAAACAGTTATTTTATTGGCTGGTACCGAGTTGGATACGATTATAAATTTTCGTTTTTTGTGTTATCGGTCATTTTGCAAAATGAATCATCTTGTCAATTTAGCCATGTACATCTATTTTCCCTTCAATTTTATTAGCTATTACATCGTTTGTTTCGTTTTATCGATAAAAACCTTAGAAGGAACTGTTTTAAACATTCTCGATGAAACTTCAAGTTTTCTGTATCCTGGTTTACTATCCGGTGTATCTGCAATCTATGCATGCGTACTAGCTCAAGGAATGTTAAATTTGGTAAGATAATTTAAGAAAATGTTAGAATGAAGAATGGTATTGTATTACGGTATCTATATATCATACGAGAAACTTTTTTGTTTCCGTTTTTTTTTGCGAAAATATAGCTACTGGTTTATGCGTGTCTGAAGAATATACAATCGAAATCAGATTTGACGAGAATACTCTTTCTTTAGAAATAAATACACTAGGGTGACAGAATAAAATAGACACCTACTCATTAAAAAAAAAAGATTCTATTCTCGTTATATATACAAAATATTTTTAAATTAGACTAATATTTTGTCGATCCACCTTTACTTGCGTGAAGTGCTGCGAGTCGTCGTGGTATAGAATCTATTAAATGATTAATGGTGTCTTCTGGAATATTTAATTACTCTTCTGTAACAGCTGCCACGAGTTCTTCCTTATTGCTGGGTTTTCGGGGTCGTTTCGCCATATTTGTCTGGATTATGTGCCAAACATTTTCTATCGGATTCATGTCTGGTGATTGGCCTGGCCATGGTAAAATCCGAATCCCCTGTTCCTCCTTCCATGTGGTTGATGTTCTTGCTTTGTGGCAGGGTGCTCCATCCTCCATAAAAATGGCGTTTTCTTTAGATAAAATGGCGTTGTCGAATATCGATAGTTGTTAATATTTGGATATATTTTGCCGCATTTATATTTTCGTCGCAGATTGCTAATTGCGATCTTCCACCATACCATATCGCGCGCCACACCATGATATTTACACCGCCGTATTTCACCGTCTGATGCAAAAATTTGTCGCTCAGTTGCTGTGACGAACATCTCCATACCCACGTACGACCACTATCACTGAATTGGCAGTATCTGCTTTCGTCTGAAAAAATGACAGACCGCCGAAACTCTTCGGGCTTCGTTCGCATTTCGATTGCCCAAGCCATTCGGCGCCGTTTTTAAGCGCCGTAAGGAGAGGTTTTTTCTTTGCCACCCTTTTATACATCCCCGCACTGTGGAGGTATCGCAGAACGGTGCGCTGACTTTTCTGTAATGTTGCCGCAACCTCAGCTGTACTTTTTCGCGGTTCTCTTAACACTTCGCGCACAAGCACCCTTTCACTTCTTTCAGAAGGTCCGGCACGACCTGGTCTCGGTTCCACTGTTGTTTTTTCCTTGCGTTTAAATTGTGTAATCACACGGTTAACTGTGGACAACGGAATATTTAAAAATTTACTTATTTTACGTTGCGAACCGCCGCGTTCACTCTGGCCAACGAAGCGACCCCGGGTGAAGTCGCTAATATCACTCGAACCTTGTAAGCGAGGCATAGTTGTAACGATACTAAACTATGACGAATTCCTTCCGATGCATCTACCCCTACTCTAATGACAAGAGAAAATTCTTAATTCGTTCTTAGAATTTAGCTGTTTACATAGTTATACCGCTTTACCTGATGTCTATTTTATTCTGTCATCCTAGTGTATCATTCTCAAGTACAATTAAAATTTAAATTGTATTTTGAAAAGTGTTAAGGACTTCTACCAACCTTATCGCTATGTAATAAAACAACTTTGTTTCCAAAATTATCAAAAAATATCATTTTCAGTTTCCCTATTTGTTTTGCCAATTTAGGTAACTAAATTTAGAGGTCGAGGTTTCAACAATCTATAATGGTTAGATCGCTTAGTTATTATTACAGCACAAGTTAACAGTAATTTGCACATATGAGCAGTTTTTCTTAGTTACTTTTTGGGTCTCGAGGATATGATATTTGAAATATTGCGTAAAGATAACAATTGCAAATATATTATGAAGTCATCCAGGTAGATCTTTTGCTTCTTGTGAACTCGAAGTATAAACTCGGCTATTTTTGTTTTTTAATAAAAAATTCCTGGAATCCTTCATACTTTTCCAAAAAAAAAATGCATTCTGCTGATTTTGCCCACCGTTAAGAACATAACTATATTTTGTAAAAAAGTAGTGGAACAAAAAAGATTTCCATTTAGTGAAAACTATTTTGTAGATTCGCATTTTAAATCATGAATTTAAACTGTACAATTACGTTTTAGAATGAGAGGACATTGTCGTTTCTGAACAAATGCCGTACGAGATCCGTGGTAAACCTGGACACTTACAAGGTAATTTTATCCTTTGAGCAAAGATTTCTAAAGTATATTAAAGCAATGGCTAGAGCTGCTCGATTTTGCCGGTAGGGCGGTGGCGTCAAATATATTTAATAAATCGGGCTTCTCAGTAGTTGTTTATTGACAATTATGCATTTTGATATGAGTGCTTTTGTATTTCAAAGTGCTAATTAATTGTATTGAATTTATGTAAATGGAAACAAATAACCACTTGTTCATGAAGTACATACAAGCCGACAAACATCTCCTACGAAGGCTGAGTCATTCTGCGCGCATTGTACGGCCATCCCTTATATGAGGGTGCCAATGTCACCTGATCCTTGCCAAGTGTAACAGCGTCAATTCCTTTTACTAGTGCGCAGCTTCCACCAGACTTTTGTCGGATGGTAAGTTTAAAGGCGAATTTACAATAGTGTGAAAACAATGTTTAGTTTGCCATAAGCCGTTTTTGCCCTGGAAAAGAGACCTGTTTAAGCAGCATAGTGTCTTACTCCTTATCATTCAAAAACTAGTATGCTACTATGATTCATCGAGTGTTCTTGACTTATAGCTTCTTGATCGAGTGAAATTAATTTCCCCGCTCTACTTATACTCGCAAATTCATAAAAAATATGAAGACCTCTTAGTTGACGGTTTAGTTTCATTTCATGTTTCCTTTCAGTTCTTTTTGTTTTAAGGTTTATTAAGTTTGTATGATAATTTTTTCAATATATATTCTTTTCCATTAAATAACTATTTATAATTTCGTATATTATCCTATAATTTTTATTAATTTATGTCTGTTGAAGAATAAATTTCTAGTATTATTACTATTATTAAAAAAAAAAAGATAGTTATAGCATTTTTTGTCAAATTAAGACAAATGTACAGTATTTCTGCGTCTACAAATTCGTTACATATTTTTGGAATGTTTATTTCAATGATGCCAACATTACATCAATAGGGGGGAGGAACCCTTCTTTTATCATAGCTAATATTCCTCGCTGAAACAACGGTAGAAACATACCTCGCAGTGTAGATGCTTAATCGAGTTAAACCAGCTGCTAATCCTGTTTAGGGTAGGTGTTTGACAGTGTTTCATAAAGTATAAGTAGGTGGTTGCTATTGTTTTCTTACTAAGTATTATTTATTTTATTTGAATTTACTGCGAAGATGCAAAAGGCACGCGAACGAAAAGAGCAGCTCTAGCAATAGTAAACATCTCGTGTTAATGCTTTTGCTGTCTCTTACCCAGATAGAGGTCTTCATGGAAATCTTTAGATGCCAGAGGTTTGAAGTTAGAGGTTTTGGTTCAATGATACTGTCGAATAAATATTTCGTTTATGTAAGTCCTAATAGGGAATTGATTAGGTAAATTATGAAACGCCATTATTTTTTAGGTCTGTTACATGTATACCACGTACATATTGGTTGGTCTGCAATTTTATTTTGATAAGTCATATATAAATAATGAATAATAACTATAATAAGAAGTTTTGCAATCAACAGTTCAAACAATCGTCTTAACATAATTACTTATACAATCGCACATCCTTCTTCGGTTCGCTATCAACCTAACCATTACCACAAATAAACGAAACCAATTAACACACGTGTTGTGAAGTTACATACGTAGTTTCTGTATGAGATCGTTAATTCTTACATGAAACACAATGTATAGTATTACAGATCATATTTAGTCCCATTAAACATAAACCACATGGTATATCTAAAAGTCGCCAATAAAGTTATAGCGATGGTAAACTTTCCTGTCAGTTTAAAAAAAAAACGTTTCATTTCTACGTTAAATTGTGTTGGAACTTTCTTTTATACATGGAAAACGCCTCGGGCGAGATATAAGAAAGTGCAGTACCGGAAAGAAAAAAGTATCAAGTTTTTCATTCATTAGAATATGCATATTTTTGTATGAAATTTTTATAGATTGTGTGTTTCCCAGTAGGAATATGCTCTACGGATTAACTTCGAACATCAACGCGAAAACGCAAATTTTTAAAAACAATTTGATTACAGTAGAGCTATATAACTTACTTACTCGGATACAGCGTACACTTACCTTGATTCCGGCAAAGCCTTATTTGGAATAATGTATTTTTGTTGTGATATTACGTACATATTTATTACGTACTTCTGTTATTACGTGCAAAAATTTTATTCAAAAAAGAATTGCTTATTTATGACGTCCTTGATTTATTAATATCATATCTATTATATAAATCTGGTTTAAAGCAGCATGGCAGTACGTGTTAAATACCGGGGAATTACCTTTCTCGCCGGAAGAGTAGCTCACACACCACAATCGGTATTAGATGGGGCCGAATAAATGATTTTAAAAATATTCGTCTGAAATTTCTACTAGCGGAATCCACCTCCCTTTTTGTACAGTTTCACCATTCTTTCTGCATTCAGGTTCTCTGTGAATACGCACAATGATCCAAAGCCGCGCACATTAAAACATCCCCACACATGGGCCTTAATTGGGTGCTCTAGTGTGCGTTGTACAACTCGGTGGTGTTGCGAAGACCAAGCTCTTTTTGTCTGTGGCCATGCATAAAAAGAAGCCTCATCTGTGAAAACAATATCAGACCAAATCTCGATAACTATTGTTACTCGCCCAAACGCGACGCGCTTCTCGATGTCGGTCCGATAACAGCGGTTTCATTATTGTACTGCGGTATGCTATGCTGTCTTCACGTAGGCGATTTCTAATAGTCATTATGCTTACTTTAATTTGTTTTCTTTTTTTTGTAACTGATACTGCCCCTGTCGCAACGTGTATTCCGGGTTTCTTTTAAAAAAATTAATTACCGCTTTGTTGTGGTTTTTCGTTTTTTACCGCGACCAGGGAGATCATCTACTGTTTTGTTCGCTTTATATCGGTCCACCCATATTTTTACAAACCCCTCCGACTTTCGCATATATCTTGATGCGGCCGCTATCGACATTTTAGGTCCTTTGGGGTGAATGCAAAGATACACAGCGCTCATAATAACACTGACTCTGTCTTCTTCGGCTGCCAAAGTAAAACTGCTATTAAATAAGTAATGCGTATTAGGCCTAAGTACGCCTTATCCCAAGGTCATATTAATCACGTCCGCTATCTTACCATAAGCAGGTAGCGACCCCTTTTCTCTTGTTTTACAGACTGTACCGACCTTTTTTACTAATTAAATTTTCATGTGTATTTGCTTATTACCCCTATAAGTACAAGAAAAAATTGGAAAACCCAAAACAGGAAAGAAATAAATACAAGGCTTAGTGCCACAATTGACAATGTTGATGACATTAGAAAAGTCATCTAACTTTTGGCATGATTTACACCACATGGGATTACTACACATTCTTAAACTCCACATTCATCTGTGGAACAAAGTCCAATAAGCTGAAAACAATTTCAAATGATTCTTTAAAGTTAATTTAATAAAAAGCGCGAACTTGACACGTTTCTGACCGGTACTGTAAATGAAAAAATTAGATACAGTTGTTTCGTTTTAAATTAAACGAATTGTTATCCGATTTGTGTAGATTTGGCAAGACGAAGAATATCTTAGCAACGTAGTTTGTTTGCAATAACTTTTAGCTGTAAAATTTGGAGAAATTCTGGTAAGAGAAAGAGCACAACAGCGAAGAAGAAAACAAAAATACGCATTTTCCTATTCATTGGAATCACCATCTAGTGGACCTAATGCAATGGCCAACGACTGTAATTCTTTATTAGATGATTAGATGACTGTCGGAGATTCCAGTTTCAATTTCAAATACACAATTATCCTTTATATAGAAGCAGCACTGAATTTAGATAAATATTAATCTATCATTCAAAGATAATAAATCCCACATAGAAATTAGTTAAATGAAGAGTTATCAAAGTCATCGTGTGATAACATAAATTTAAAAGTTTCATCCTGCATGTAACATATATTTACAATATAAGCTTATCAGCAACGAAAGGTATTGTTTGTAATTGAGACAAGATAAAATAAAATAAACGCTTTTGCTTTGTTGGTAATTTTATTTTTACAATAAATAGGACAAAAACATCACTTACTAAATTAGATTTAAATTAATAGGCTCTATCTTCCATAAGTTGGTTGTTTTTTTACAACTAATAAGTAAGTACTTGGTATCTGGTATTTGCTGTACGCATAAACAATGAGACTGTTAACATTAATAATAAAATGCTTACCTCAGAAAATAAAAGTGTAAAAATGCATGGTTTTAAGTGGAATTCTGTTACATATTTAGCTTTCCTATAATAAATTCAACAGCCTCGATTTTATTACACACAAAAACAAGGATAATTATATCTTTTTTAATGGAATCTATCTTTTGTCTTTTATAGTTTATAAGTACGATATACATTAAAAATGCCTTAGATTAATGAAATACTATCAATTAATAAGTCCGTTAAATATCTTCGTTTAAATTTAAGTAGAGCACATTCGCATTATCTCACAAAAACATGATGGCCGTCCTGTAGTAACTTTACGGTAAAAATGCAACTGCATCGAAAAATACATGGAATATGACCGTTAATCCCAGCGATCGTCGAAAAATATACAACCGGTAAAAATATCATTGCAGTCTGTGCATATCTTGGCGGACACTGTATCTGGCAGATCTGTATACAGTGGAGTGCAAAACAAATAGCCGAATATTTCTTTTTCTTTTTGAGATATCATATTAATTATTTTTGATTATTATTTTAATCATATATTTACCAGCGCCAACTATGGTTTCCTTTGGCGATAAGATAATGTATTAAAAAGTTTTCGAA
The DNA here is from genome assembly GCA_023509865.1 of Trypoxylus dichotomus. Taxonomy (NCBI): domain Eukaryota; kingdom Metazoa; phylum Arthropoda; class Insecta; order Coleoptera; family Scarabaeidae; genus Trypoxylus; species Trypoxylus dichotomus. The sequence continues at coordinate 26,733,415 of CM042082.1, read as the reverse complement.
CACAAGTAAAGTTTCTTTCACAAAATGTTTAAAGGCTGTTACACCTTCTTTCTAACGAAATAAAAATTGTATCCGCAAAAAAGCGTTCTTTTGAGTCGCTAATTTGATCAGCTTTGCAGCTCTAGTAACAAATAAATTAGCGAGTCATAAATAATTTTCAACATGGTATATCTACACTATCGCTCCTAGAAATGTGGATATTTGCTTGAGTTTTATACAATTGCTGCAAACTGTTGTGTAATAAGATTATTTGGGAATTATACCTGTATAATTGTAGAAGTATTTATTGTATGCAGTATGTAATCCAAGTGAAAACAATATGTTGTGGGATATAAAAAAAAACTATAAAAATGTACTGTAAAGTCGTGAATGGAAATTCTAGATGTTTGGGCGAAAAGGGAGAATATTTATAAGGTATTCAATTGGTTGACAATGACTTTTAGATTGCGTAATATCGATAGTAAAGTATCAAGTGACGCATATATTTGGCCGAGCTTACTTCTGGAAAGAACAAGAGGATATAAAATCATTGGAAAAGAAAAGGTTCCAAAAAAATATTTCAAGAGGATGCCATTCCACCCGGTTTTCATCCATTCGGAAACAATTTTGAATTTATGCACGACACTGATCCCAAATATACGTCGCTGTTGCAATAAAACTGTCTGGGAAAGCTGGCAGGAAATGATATTTGGCAAGTTAATGTCGTGGATATACCAAAGTGCCGGCTTTAAAAAATTCATCGAGTAAACGCTGCCCAACACCCAATGACAATGATTCGATAACGTTAGAACACGGTACTATGTGCATTATAGGTACTTTGAGATATAAATTAATTGAAAGAGTGTTCAGAATATTTTAAGGCGTATAACTGTCGTGCTAGGTAGCATCTCCAATAAAAACACAAACGAAAGTTAAAGACAATTAGAGATGCCATGAGATTTATTTCTAAACCGTTTAGTTTTATTCAGTCAATAAGTATGCTCTAACTAGTTTGTGACTTTCTTCATGAATAAATTGGTTAGATTTTTTTACTTCGACTTTTGAATTTTACTTTTAACAAGTTTCTTAGTTGGGAAAATTAGGTGATTACGTTAAAAACGATACCATTTCTTATTTATGTTGATTATTTTTTTATGAACAAATCCATAACACGTCGATTACTGGAATATTTTACCAATAACGAACAGGTGGTCAGATTTCTATGAGCGGCAGTGTATAAGGTAGTACAAATTCGGTATGAACAGTAAAAAAATACTTTGCAATCGAGATACGCACGATTGATTTTTTTTGAGATAAGATTCATTAATGAAATTCTAGGTTTTGGAGATCGTCTTAAATTTTTTTTGATAATTTAAAATCTTCACATTATTTTTAACGTATTTTTGAAAAATACATCTTAGACTTGCTGCTGTATTACATGCTTTTAATTTAGCGGCAAATAGTAGCAAAACCAGTAAGCTCGTCCATGGCTCACTACTTTTTAGACACTTTTAGAAAATGCAAAATATGCTTCCTCAATATTTAAAATATACATATGAAGTAGTATATATTTGGAGAGCTTATTAAATTTGCTAATTACCTTGCCTACTACGATCCCGTGGTACAAAAAAACCCAGATGATGTAATTTCTCATTAACAACATTCCTAGGAGTTATTAAAAATTGTAATTCATATCTAAAATGTACTTAAAAAAACTTCGAGAATAGAAAAATAATTTTTTGTAGAAATTTTGAAAATTGATGAATCAAAAATTAGATCTCATTGAATTTATTTAGAAATGTTAGTTCTTGAAAGTCTCTATTAGGTTTCCTTATATCCCCTGCAAAATATATTTATCTAATGTTTACATCGAATTTGAACCACTCCCTGTATATTAAAGGATTTAGTATATTCCCGGTTAAAGGCCTATTGTTTTGACCATCACTGTATATTCTATATTCAAATATTTATATTACTAGATTATTATAAATTATTTACTAAATATAATTAAGTCCTTGGTTAAAATCAATTTTAAGTTAATATTTTGCGTACAAAAAGAAATTAAGATTAAGTCTCTATGCTTGGACTAATACGAAGGAAACAAAATAAATAAATATTCAAGAAAAAACAAAAAAATACTTTCAATTGTGCGTTAATATGGTGTTGAATGTTATTTAGAATTGCACGCTGTATAATCATTGTTTACTTATTAAACTATGCACCGCTATATAAGTACGTTGTATTAGTATATATTTTAACACGTAGATGATAAAAGAAATGTTTTACCTATTATGTACGTCAACTGACGTAAAAAGGAATTAAAAAATATATATAGAATGTAGCTCAAGGACTATAAGCGTAAAATTTTGTGCATTTCATCATATAATTTAAAGATTAAATATAGGTAATTTTCTGAGTTCAAAATGGCGATTTTTAAAAGAAAAGAACATTTGGAAAAAAATATATATTGCATTAATGTCTTGGGCAATGGAATTCTGATCCTTGAATTCGTGAACAATTTTAAAAAACAGTAACATTTAAAGACCTCTTTTGAAGATGTTTATCAAACTACCCATCCGTTGTACAATCACCATCAACTAAAATGTCCTTTAATACTGGGATGAACATATACTGTAATGTAAAGCTGTAGGTAGGCAATAATTTTTAATATGACTAATTCCCACATTTATAATTTTATGGCTTATTGAGTTGTGGTTATTGCAATCAGCTCGATATTTTATTTTACCGATGTAATATGAAGTTGCATATAAAAAGCGTTGAAATAAATTTTACTTCTTGTAGTCCATTTCAATAAAAACTTTTGTTGTAACTTGTACTATTTTCAATTGAATTAGTTGTCAATTTGACAGAGTATTCGTTCAGATGCAATACAATATGATCATACAAAACGTTCTTTCCTTTATTAGAAGAAGGTGTGAAAATTTTCCTGAACAAGATGGAGACCACTTTCAACAATTTTTATAAAATATTACTTTTTTGTTGCAAATAAAGATTTCATTCAGTTAAAAAGTTCCGTTTTATGATTTTGATATTTGTCATGTCATTCACATAGCTTATACCAAACAAAATTCGTATCGAGAGTTTCAGTAATAACCTAAGGCATAATTATAATTTTAAAGGCTACTTTGAAGTAAAATTTATTTGAAAGCATGTTATAAACATTGAACTGGCTGATTGTAATCTTGATACAGCGTTTTCTGTTCGATGCGTATGTTGGGGTAAATACTTTTGCATTTTACGTTTTATATCTGTACGCTAAATGAACAGTATAGCAAAATATTTTATCAATTTTCTATTATATATTCTTATGGGCACATATACATATTACATTAATATGTACATAAATATAGCATCATTAGAAAGATAATTAATACCACGCTTATGTACTTCATTAGACCAGGGCTCTCTAAACTTCTCACTTTAAGAGCAGCTCTGACTTCTCCAAGGGCCAAGTTCATCATACCCACATGTAATTTTGAATTACATGCAAACTTCAAACACGCTGCTGTTGGCCCGCGGGCCATAGTTTGGAGACCCCTACATTAGACGATTCTTCGCTGTCTAGATTTTTGTTCGATATAGTTATTGGACACGGTTGATGAAAGATGCGACATTTTAGTTGATGTTAACTGTACATATACCGGAAGTCGGTTAATTTGGAACGTATTTTTACATACAGTGAAACAGTAGTACTGTTTGGTATTAAAATTTGATAACGACGTCGGAAGAGTAATATTAGTAACTGCATGAATGTATATTAAAATAGAGGTTTATAAAATCCGTTTTAACGGAGTTTTCAAATTAAACTAACACGTGGTGTCAGGTGAAAAATTACTAGAATTATTGTAAAGTATACAGTGGTATTTACTTCCAGCAAATTTGATACAAAAGTAAAGAAAAGGCAACAGACAAAAATGCGGAAAACAAAATTAAGATAAAACAGAAGCAAGTTTCAACACATATGCCTGTAAGCTCTGGATTAAAACCGTTTTCATCTGTAAAGGATGAGTATTACAGATTTGTTACTTATGGCTAAATCACCGATGGATCTCAGAGGAAAATGCACACCGGTTACTGTTTAACCAGCTTACGTTATCGCAAAAATTAAAGAACACATCCAGTCATTTTCGGTAAAAAGAGGCCATTATACAAACCACGAATATCCATATCTAAGTGAAAGACTCAATGTTAAAATAATCTATGAATTCTACAGCTCTAAAAACCCATTTTCAAAGAATGAGGGTTTTCATTTGGAAAACCTCAAGTGGATACGCGCACTGCGTGTGAAGGACTTATTATAAAACTGAAATCAAAACCACTGAATAAGAGTGCAAATCGTGTAGCGGCAGCCGAAAAAAATGATCCACCTGCCTACTTTCTATAGCAATAAAATTTTATAACGGGATGAAGACTGTTACTGAACCTTGCAAAAAAAGATTCGACTGTTGATGGAATATGCATAGAGTATATGCAAAACCTGATGTTACCTGTAGCCCATATCCAAGACACATTCAATCTACACCAACCCACAGTTAATATTTGTAATATTCATCATTTTAAAACTGGTAAATCTTTGCTCTTTATGTATCATGAAGGATTAAGTAAAAAGGGTCCTAACGAAGTATACTTCATCGAATCTGATGTGTTATTAAAATTTTCAAAGGATGGTGGCCAAAATAATGGAAAAAATCATGATTCTCTTTAGAGGCTGTCAGCAGAAACATTGCATAAAAACAGGAGCAACCACTTGACGTGTCGAATTTTACCTACTTTATACTTTGGTGCAAGTGATTTTATTCTTGGCTTGAATCAACACACCTTTAAATTATCTATAAGTTATGACGTTGCACTTTTCCCAACACAAAGAACTTATACAGATGTAAAAATCCCTATCAAGGAGAAAAAAATGAAGTCCATAAGAGAGTTCCAAGGTGTTATAGAAAACGATGAAGTCCCAAGTGTGCGAGAATTTTAGTGCTTCACAACCGTAACACGTGAACATTATGTTGACCAAAAGTTGCTAACGTCTTAACATAATGTACTTTCCTTGTTTTAAGTTCGTTGAATACTGTGTTAATTGTATTACAATAAGGCATTTTTCCAATTTTTCTTTCTCAGTAATTTTCAAAACAACATATATCCAACCTTTTCTTCTGGTCACAGTAGAAGGTAAAACACAATAGACTCTACACGTCATTTTGAAACCGCTAATATATCGTGTTAATGTACACTTTCCACTAAATAAAAAAAAAAGAAATTGGAAAGAAATAATGCAATCTGCGGAATATAAAACATTTTTGTTTTTTTCCAAAATATTGCGAGAGGGATTTATGTTGTTTTTAAAGTGACCGATTCAATTGTTCCTTCCCTAAGACATTCTCTGTGTCTGTAATGCATTAATTATATTATACTGCATTCTAAAATTATTAACGGATTATAGAACCTTTACAAATCTCCTGAACTTTAAAATAAAGTCAATTTAAAGTAAATTAGTTTTGAATATTTACGTCGCCATTTTGTTCTCGTGTTAATTAATTAATGTGATTAATTAATTGGTTGAATTTTCATCTATATATATATATGTGGTGCCGATGTATCCTTTAGTCGATTGTGAAAATAATTAAGAACAAAAGAAATATCTATAATATCAAAGTTCCTAATATCTAATAATTAAAAAAAAAAGATAGGCAAGATATTTTCATTTATCGATGTTCGAATCTTTGGGATCATAACGATTTCTTACGTTACATATCTTGTTTCGTAATTTGCCCTTGATAGATACTGTATATATTGTTTGTTTTTCGTGTTTTATTTTATCAAATATAAAATATAGAATATATATTCACCTACAACTTCGAATGCTAAAAAAATATTTTTCATATTTGTCATATTTTTAACGTTAAAATTCCAAAATATGATTTAACTATGTATTGTCGTGTTCGGTAAAAAAAAAGAATTGCACGCCGTTTTCCTTTATCTACCAATGTGCGAACGCCAGTCGTTATGACGTGCGGAGAAAATAAAATTTTGGAATGTTATCAGTTGGCATCAGTTGGTTTTTTGTATATTTTTTAAAGGTAATTTTCCCAATTTCTTTTTAGTTAAGTAGTACGTAATATTTCGAATTTCAAGTTTGTGTCTGATGGTATACAGGGCGTCCTGCAAGCTCTAGTAAGTACCTATCTGGATGATCCAGCCATTCCGCAGCGCTTAACTTCACACATCGCTGTCTTTCCGCTTCCTTCACCTGCCATTTCTTTACATCTAATTGAACCTCTCTACTTGTCTGATCACCGCAACCCCATACCTCTATACAGCTGATACTGTAAGGGATTTTCCTAAATTCGAACTGGAAAATAAATAAAAACAGAATAAGTATCGTTTTCGAAAAGATAAAGCATACGAGGGATGTCTTTTAAGTTTTGCATATAGAGCTGGAATAAAACAGTAGATAGTTGTTAAAGACTTCATTGTTTTCCGCAGTATTCTTCATGAACCCCAACTATGAAAGGAGTTATTCTACTCGTTGGTTACTACTGCCAAAATTGCGTTTTTGAAGGCATCAACTACTCCTTCTGACGACTGAAACTTTTGACCACGCAGACCGTTCTTAATCTACGGAAAGGTAAAGAAATTATTTGGAACTTAGGTCCGGACTGTACGGAGGATGGTCTTACAATTTGACGTTTTGTTGTGTTAAAAATTCAGTTGTCTTGTGTGCTGTGTGCAAACTTGCATGTGTATTGTCTTGGTGGAGAATGATTCGTCGTTCGGGGTTGATTTTTCGACTCAGCGGTGACTTGCGGCAAACAAATGGTTGTTAATCAATCGGCAGTAACAACAATAGAGTAATTCTTGCTACATGACCTATCTATTACTTTGGAGACACTTCGAAAACGGATGACTTGGAACGCCCAAATAGACGACTGACGTCTATTTTCTGGCTTGTATGAGTAAATTGACGATGTTATACATGTTTTTAGAGTTCCCAGCTTTGAAGCGGTCTTCTAGGGATTTTTGACACTACTTCATTCTAGCTGTTTTCTATTCTTTGGTCAAATGGATGCGGTATGAGAAATTAATCTTTTTACACACAATTCTTCGTGAAAAATTTTATAAATTGAGGGTTTTGAAATCCTCAATGATGCCTCAATCTCGTGATATATCACGTGTCGATCTTCACATCGACGTTTTCCTGAGTGACTGCCGTTTTTGGTGAACCCGTTCTTGGGCCGTCGCTAAGACCAATCCGCCCACATTTGAATTCTTCACACCAACAAGAAATTGTTGATTTATGTGATGCTTTATTGCCGAAAACAGAAACTAACTCGGCGAAGCATTCTTCTCGAAAAAATTGTCTTCGAAAATTATAAAAAAAATATTGAAAATGTTCTCGATTTAATTCCATTTTTCAACTAACTCGTCAACTTTGACAGTTCGTTGTAGCTACAACACTACACGTATCGCACTGAACGATAGATAGAGATTAATTTTTAGTATTGATATTTGATTAGTGGCGCCCTCTATGCCACAGTATGCAAAACTTACAAGACATCCCTCGTATTAGGTTTTTTTAAAAGGAACCAACCTTTTCGAAACCTCCATCTACGGCAATAATCGGAGCCCTAGGGTCACTACCGGCTCGTAAACCTTGCGGGTAACCCCTTATAGTAGTATTGAGGTATAGCATCTTCGAAGCTTTCTCTAACACTTGGAATCTGAAATTGCAACTGTCAGCAAGTGTTCTAAACGGCGAGTTTAAACGATGTACTTTGGAAATAATTGAACTACGGCGCAATCTTCCCCGCCCCAATACTGATGCGATTCCTTCCATTCGCAAGGCGCAGCTATGCAAAACAAGGAGTCATTATCGGCTTTGATTAGGATCAAAGTAGGTCCTTTGTAGGCCAGCACGTGATGCAAGAATCTGTTAGCACCAACACCCATCTCGTTCGAATCGTATAAAATTAACCAATGCGAAGGCACGGCGAATAATAGTTTGGTAAGGAAGGACATGCTTGCTAAACCTGTAAATATGAATAAAAAAATTGTATAATGTAAAATTAGAAAAAAATTGAAAATCAATCGAAGTTTGGTAATAACCAATCTGAATTTTCAGCTATTATAGAATAGATAGTCAGCATCAGTGTTTGAAGTTTTGGATAGTCAAAACTGGCGGGAGGACCATGGAAGGTATAGTTCACAGACAACTTTAGATGACTGAGAGGAGGCATACCAGTAAGAAAACCACGATTAAGTTCTATACACAAACGGAAAAGACTAAATTGAGCAAAAGCAAAGTTTTGTTTCTTTAATATTTTTTTCGCAAACATCTGTATAGTTACAAACGGTAGTATAAATTTTAAGAACATGTGTATATTAATTAGTTACAACACAAATAGTACTAACAGATAAAACTAAACAACATATTTAAAATAGATAAGTGATACTATTGGTTGAGACTTGTTGCAAACATAGTGTGACGTTGTGAGTCAAAGAAGAAGAAGGTGTATATTGTTATAATTTAATTGGTTCATATGTTTCAAGGAGGAGATGAACAGATACAAGCGCTGTATAAAGAATACGAGTTTAACTGAAATAGCATAGCATAAAACCATCAAAGGCATGAAGTTGAGATAAATATTAACGGCCGGTTTCATAATAGACACCCTAAAGCGCCTTTAGCTAAAGAACCGTTAAAGTTAAAGCAAACTTTAAGGTCGACTTTAAGTAGATGCGTTTCATAAAAGTAATAGGAATCTCCGTTAGCTAAAGTCGACTTTACCGCAATATGTTATAAAATATAATAAATTAATAATATAATTATGTATAACATTATACATATAAATCGTGATTTTGGGATTTGGGTTTTTTAAAATGTCTCACGGGCCGGATCAAATCTTACAGCAGGCCGGTTGTTGCCCACATAGGTTATAAAGTAAACTTTAACTTCTTAAAGTGGCCAAATCGGAGCTTTAACTTAAAGGACCCTTTAAACATCCTTTAGCTTTAAAGTAAGATTATGAAAGCGGTTTTGAGAGTTAAAGTCGACTTTAAGATTTAAAGCGGCTTTAAATTTATTATGAAACCGCCCGTAAATGTCGAAGATATCAGGTTTAAAATTTGGAAAGGAAAAAAGGTAAATATGGAAGATTTTCTTTAAATTCTGTAGTAGAAAAAATATTTTCTTCAAATGTTATTAGCATTTAATCTTAAATTCTGTTATTACGCATAAATTTTTTTTCGTACCGCAAACAATAGCGTAATAAAAATATAAATATACACATTAAAAAAACAATTACAGTTGCTCATTGTGTACAATGTCATATCTGGCAAAGCAATTGAATTCTATTTATTACGAGGAAGTGGCAATTGTATGTAGGTACGTAATAGTGAAATTAGAATTACTAATATTGTCGCACCGGTAAATACATAGATACATACACAGATCTCGATTTTAGACGTTCGTAGCTAATTCATAAATGTACCGTACATATTTACGTTTGTAAAGTTAAACAAAAATAAGGACACGTATGTACACGTGTCTGTTGCGCTATCGAAAATTCCACAAAATAATTCGTAATAATCTAAAGCATTAAGGTACATGAATCACTTGTTTATCAATGAATGCGTATCGGATATAGTAGGGAAAAGATTTTAATAGTAATAAATTGAAGTTACGAAATTGTTTTCTAACAAAAAAGTTATGAAATATTTTTGAAGTATAGTCCGTACTAGAAATTATGACTAAAGAACAAATAATAATATGTCACAATGGAGTATTTAAAATATTAATACAACTTCGAATTCTTTTATTTTTTAAAAAACACTTCAATTCAGATTTTTACTTGTTTGGTAATATTTGCATTTGAAACTTTTAAGGAGTATTAAGAAAATCAGAAGTGATATTCCTTAATAATCTTATTTCGGAGTTTTACTTTTTGGAATTAAAGTTCTCTTTTTTAGAAAAGAGATTAAAACGGTATTGTAAATAAAAAAAAAATTGAGACCCATAAAGTTAAATTTAGAATTTATCTAGTTCTATCTCAGTTTTTGAAAACTCTAGTTCGAAACAGTGACTTTATTCACCATCCTGGAAGGAAAGCTGTAAGACATTTACCAATGGATAGAGAAGGCATCTTATATCTGACGAACAAAAAAATTACACGTATTTTAAGAAGCAACAAATCAACTTCGAAAAACAAAAAACTGTCGAAAGAAAATTACGTAAGGTGTTTAAATAAGTTTTGTACGACTTTGCAAAAATTCATTATTCTTCTCATACAATAGATGACGCTGTTAAAAGTTTGTAGTAGTTTTCAAAAAAAAAAAGTAGATGCAAATAAGGGAGAAAAAAAAGGGCAAATGATGAACCTAATTTGACAAGTGACAGGAACGATAAATAAAAGAAACGTATTACCCTAAATACAGCAAACGACTTGGCAACGCTCATACTTCCAAAAAAACATAGTTACATGCGAATCCATATGAACTGATAAAAGAGGACCATACTCCATTAGACCTAATACTTCGAACCTTGGGCGACATAGCCTATAGTTATGCCTCTAAAAGGGGACAACTTGATTTTGAACGCTTTCTTCTAAAATGTGAAATAAACCATCTTACTTCAGTCAGTTAGTGGTATACGAGGTATGTCTCAGAATTAATGAGGATGCTTTTTTGAGTGTTTAATTGAATGTATCTACAATTTAATATTGTTCCCTTCAAAATTCGCTCCCCTGGAATGCACACAGCATCTCCAGTAAATTTTCACTTCCTGGTAACAATTCTGGATGTCTTGTTCCATGCAACTGTTTAGAACCGCCGTCGTGACTCTTTGGATGTTATTTATGGTTCCCTAATGAGAACTTTTTCAATTTCCGCTTAAGCGTTGGGAAGAGGAAATAATCACATGGACATGTCTGGACTGCAAGGCGGGTGTGGGAGTGAATAGAATATGTTTCTCTCTAACCAACAACGGACTATGACTGGGGGTATTATCGTAATGCAAGAGGTGGCACTGGAAAGTCACATTCGCAAAACTCTTTACCGTAAACGTTCAAGGACCTCGCCATAAAATGTTTGATTCACTCTCTAGCCTTGCGGTACCAATTCTTTGTGGACAATTCCACGAAAGTCAAAAAAGATGTTCAGCATGAACTTGATTCGGGATTTGCTCATGCGAGCTTTCTTTAATCAAATACCCACGACCTGTTATCATGATGTGCATGAAATTAGGTTCGCTGGTTCACAGATCCAGTTGCTAGCTGATGCAGAAGTAATTTTCCTTTTGTTCATCAGACAAGTTCTTTGACACCAGCCCACATGCTTAGTTCCTTTGTTACAATTCGATGAAAACTATCCTTAGTCATGCTGACCTCATGTGCTATCATTCTAAATGTCTCGTCCTAACACAGAATGCACCTTTGTCACGCTTTTATCGGTTTTCAACGTGAACAGTCGTCTGGAGCGATGGTTACCTTCAATGATTTCGTGGTCATCTTTCAAAGCTTTGTACCATTTGAAAACTTGTCCTGACTAACACGCAGCATCTCTATATGCTGTTCTTATCGTTGCTCGATATTTGCCTGCATTTTATATGTGACGTGGTATTGGAAATTACCGATAAACACCTCGCGCTCTCGTCACTAACACTAGAGTGAGTGCCCTACGCCAGTTCTGGTTGCGTACTTACCCCCTCCACTCACATGTAGTCGACTCCAATCTGCTGCAGTGTTGTCACATTGAGTATACACAATTCATTCTCACTAATTTTGAGACATGCCTCGTATATATTGTTAAGGCTTTAAAAGATAGCAGAGTGTAAAGCAATTTTCATTCCATAACAAAGTCTCCAAGGAGTATTAGGACCTTGATTTTTAAAAAATAATTAATACATTTTTAACGTCGACTTTTTAAATATGTTTCTTGTGAACTAGAAGTTTAGTCAACATTTTCAATTATCTTCGGAAAATTTTTGCCAAGTTATCGCAGAAAATCATTTAGAATCTCAATTGAAGCCTTATATTACTCGCGTTAAACGTTGCTAAAAAGCTTTTAACCTTCTAGAAAACATCTAATTAAGGATTTCTAGATAGAAACGGATCCGAAGAATCGATTGTTGACGTGATTGTACTGATATCATCTTTGCTTTTTAGGTTATGATGTAGGAGAGTCACGAATGGTACAAAGTTACACTTTCAATAGATCTAAGTGTTTCAGCTTTTTTTTCACGATGAACTTTAATTATGTAACCCTTCTACATGATGAAATATTTTTAAAAATCTATAAAAAAATATTCTTTTGTTCACATTGTTCACTAGGTATGACTTAGGTGTTAAATAAAATAATTCTAATTTCAATAAACCTTCCAAAAAAATCAATTTATTCTCCTAGCTTTGACTTAACACAAATACTCGATATATTTATAGTATGTATGTGTTATTTGTTTTAAAGATATGAGAGACTTCCTTTTCTTTATGGCATTGAAAACTAATACACGGTATTAAGTATTTAACTCTACAAAATGAAAAAGTAAAGCCTTACCTGTACCACTATTACTAGGCGAATGTGGTTTACGAGGTCTGGAGTAGATTGGTGACAAAGCTCCCGCCAACAACCAAGACATACTCATTTGCAACAAATGCTGCGGTGGCTTACTTCCGAAGGGGTTGGGTTGGTCAAGAACAGGCGTGGTTAATTCCAAACCTAAAAATCACACCCAACTTTTAGAAGATTTTGAAACTATAAGGCTATTGCTACATTAAAAAAAAGAAGAGCATTTATGCGTACTGTGAACTAAACTAATTAAACAAAAAACTGGAAAAACAAATTAATGTAGAAATATAAATAATAAAAGCTGAAAGCATAGACTACGTTAAAGATATTGTGTACTGGCGGCTATGTGGACGTCTAAAAGTTGTAAATGGTAGTGTAATAACGATATAAGAGCGTATTTTATTTATCCCTTGTCAATTTTGTATTATCAAGTAAAACACCAGAATCTTTAAACATCTTCGTTTGAAGACAAAAAAAAACATTAAAGTTGGTAGAAGAAAGAAATGTTTTTTATGAAATAAAAAATCAAAAATATTATTTACAAAAGGATTCTTTTAAATACAGGTTGCTTTGCAATAACTTCACTTAATTTGAATACATAAAGCGTCTGTTAAATCAGAATTTATTTTGCAGAAAAAATATTAATAATGTGTCATAGCAATCGAGAAATTATGTGTTAACACATGGGCTGAAAAGTCCCGGTCCTAACACATAGATGACGCTAGTTTTATTGCAGTTACCTTTCTCTCAGTTAGTACTAACATTTAAAAGACAGCTGTTAAAATTTCATGATATTCTATTCATTAGTTTGTGAGTTATTGTGCTAAGAGTCACGCTACGTTTGTTATTTTCAAAACAATGGATCAAAAACAATTTCGTGTTTTAATTTTACACTGCTTCTTGATGGGAAAAAATACCGTTCAAGCGAAGCAATGGCTTGAAAAGTGTTATGGGGACTCCGCTCCATCAGAAACAACAATAAAACGTTGGTTTGCTGACTTCAAACGTGGTCGTAGAGACACCGATGATGCAGAACGCAGTGGAGGTCCAAATGAGGCGGTAACACCAGAAAACATAAAAAGTCCACAAAATCGTTTTGAATGATCGAAAAGTGAAGTTGCGTGAGTTAGCTGACATCGTAAAGATATCAAAAGAACGTATTGGCTTTATATTGCATGAGCATTTGACTATGAAAGCTCTGTTCAAAGTGGGTGCCGCGTTTGCTCACTGTTGACCAAAAACAAGAACGTGTTGATGATTCTGAGCAGTGTTTGGCCATGTTTAAATGTAACAAACCGGAATTTTTGCGTCGATATATGACAATGGATGAAACATGGATCCATCACTTCACTCCGGAATCAAAACGATCGTCATCTGAGTGGACAGCAACTGGTGAACCTCGTCCAAAGCGCCCGAAAGCACAACAATCAGCTGGAAAGGTTATGGCCTCGGTATTTTGGGTGTAATATTCATCGACTATCTTGAGAAAGGAAATACCATCAACAGTGAATATTATATAGCGTTATTGGAGCGTTTGAAGGCCGAAATTACAAAGAAACGACCGCATATGGCAAAGAAAAAAATTTGTTTCATCAAGACAACGCACCGTGTCACAAGTCAATCAAAACAATGGCAAAACTACATGAATTGAACTTCGAATTGCTCCCACATCCACCGTATTCGCCAGATTTGGCTCCCAGCGACTACTGGCTGTTCGCAGACCTCAAAAAAATGCTCGCCGGTAAGAAATTTCGCACGAATGAAGAGGCAAAAGATAAATCGTTCTACAAAAGCGGTATTGAAATGTTAGAGTGGCGCTGGAATGATTGCGTTGCTGTTGATGGAGATTACGTTGATGAATAAAGCTAATTTTGAACCAAAAAAACCGTGTTTTCTTTGTTAGGCCCGGGACTTTTCAGCCCATGTGTTAATTTCATCACAAAGGTATATTCAAATTGGTTTAACTACAACCCAATAGAACAGATAAAATAATGCAAGACAGCACGCTTATCTGCCCAAGAAATAGGCGCCCGCCGGATGATTTGCCATTTATCGATTGGCGTCATGTGCTATTTCAATGCGCTGTGATAATTCTTCCTGGTTATTATTTCGTTTTCGTAATCAGATATGCACTTTAACTGTTAACTGCATTTAAATCGATGATTAGATAACAAACAATACAGATAAATAATTTAGAAAAAAAAACATATCAATAAATATTAGATATAAACTAGATAAAATGCTTACACATAAAACGTACAACACCAAACATAAATGGTAACAATAATTTTAAATATCAATATTATGAAATTATAATGTCTTTTTATTTGTTTGCATAAAGCAAATTCTTTATATGTAAGAGTTTTTACGTGAACTTAAAGAGCCTCGTTATATGTTTCATGAAGACGTGACGAATTGACAGAAATACGACACCGAGATTATCGTACGATGCAGATCCTGCCGCATGTTTACCGAGGAATCTTGTTGTTATTACATTTTAATGAATTAAAAATGTGTATGGTGAAAATTTTTAGATCTTACAAAATATCAGAGTGAAAAAGAAAGTAAAAATCAAGTAATATTCTTATAGGATTTTAATAGAAATTTATGCACAGTATTGGAAAAATAATAAAGTTCTATGGCCTAAAAATCGTTACAATTTATTTAAAAATAAAATAATTTGCTTTTACAAAAAAAGAACAATTCACTGTTATTACAAACAAAAAGGAAATCTACAATTTCTAACTAGCTAAAATATAGCTAGAGGGGGATACAATATCTCAGAAGATATTCCTTTGAATCCTTAAATTAAACAGGAAAAGTTTTTAGTGTTCTGAAGTCAGTTTTCTGGTTTCTGTACAATTTCTAGACCCCAGACTAATGTTTTGAAGATGGTACCCTTATACCATATAATAGCAAACGCAAATAGATCACATTTCTGAGCCCTTTTAATAAATGTTGACTTACAGCTTACGTATCTGTTGTTCGTTTTTTTTTGCTTATATAACGTAGTTCGTTTAGTGTAGTTCATTTATTTAGTTTTAATTATTATATGTTTATACTTGTATCAGTTATGTCTTTTATACAGGATGTCTTTGAAATAAAATAACAAAGTACGGAAAATGAAAAGGTATAATTACATAGAACCTAATTCAAAAAAAAAAAATTGAATCAATTACGACACAAAGGTCAGAATCAGAAAAAACCTGGGAAATTGTAATATGTCTCGCCTAAGTATACAGACCAAATAGAGAGTATCCACTGTAATAACACAGCTGCCGATGTTATAAAATAAAATATAAAATTTTTATTTTATATATCTTTATCATTTTTTCTCACGTCTGCTAAGGAATTTTGGCAAAATATTTTAGATTGAAGTCTAATAAGATTAGATTTTTTCATTTTTCATACTTTTTTTATTTTATTTTACGGACATCTCGTACTATGTCTGCAAACGAACCTATTGTAAGAATTGACTTGCAATTGGAATATTTCTGTTCGCTCTTAAATAGTATTATTGTTAAAAATTGAACACATGTAAACGTGTTAGAGAAGAACGCTAAAGAAAGCGAGATATCTCAGAAGTCCATTATAATATATTTCCTACAGTAACTTAGCGGTTGTGACCTACTTGCAAACTGATTAAAAGATTAATGCAGCGATATTAATTGTCACAAATTTAAGTAATAGTATAAAATTTTACATGCAGTTCTCAAAATGCAGATTTAACGCAAAAAAATTAAGTGCAACATAAATATGTTCATCTAAATATGCTTTTATTTGTTGAGCAGTATCAGGTGTTCAAATTATGTGAAACTGTTATGGGACATCCTGTACATAAAAAAATTGCACGGTGTACATGGCCGTATTAGTAATTTCTGAAAATAAATTACAACGTAAATGATCAAAATTAAACCAAACACTTCTGCATTGAAGGTTAACATAAAACAATGTTTGTGGAGATAACCGTGACACTTTTATGGTAAGCAAACAGAAGATAGCAAATGCAAAAAGTACGATGTAAATAAATCCGAATGACTTTTATTGCGAAACAAGTTGATTTACTGTTACGTATAATATTTAGATAACATTAGAATTATGTCATGGGCCTTACAATTTTTCTAAAATGGAAATTGAATGCGAAATGTGGGAGATATACTGTCGAGAGTTGTTTTTGAGATCTTCGTATTTGTGTCGGCGTAGTTTTTTTTATTTTTGAGGTAAGTAAGTAATTGAATAAGACAATTTTCTGTTGTAAATTTAACAGCGAAAAAAAAAAAAAGCATTTATACGCAATATATTACGACATCTAGAACACTTTAAATTACCTTCACCACGTCTATCAAAACTGGTAACTGTGGAAAACAAATACGTTAACTTAACGGGATTCAATATACATAGAGGAAAATATATATGAGGACAGCGCCAAAAATTCCCGACTTGACTATAGAAGAAACAGGGTAGACTCACAATTGAATTTAATTTTCTAATATCGTCCCTTACAATTAATATATTTATTACAACAATTCAGCAAAAAAATATTTTATTATCGTTAAAGCGAAGGTGCTACGGTCTTTGCCGCATCTCGCATTTCGATCTACATTGGTCTCTATTCTTTTAATATCTTTTATTGTTCTGTCTCTCATGGCTTTCCCGATCCCATCCCAGCATGATGTCGCTGGCCTTTCTCTTCTGCTACTATATTGTGGTGTCTAATTTAGTGTCTTTGTACATGTCCATACCATATGAGCTGTCTTGGTTCCATTCGATCCGTGCTAGTAATAACTCTTCCTGTTCTTTGCCGTATCTCTACATGTTTCTTACATGTTCCAATCTGAAGGCACTTCTCAGGAACTCCATTTCGGTCGGTGGTGTCTACATTCTTTTTATTGCTCTTTATCATCTGCCAGCTCTCTGCACCCATACACTAGGATGACAGAATAAAATAGACACCAGGTAAAGCGGTATAAATATAAAAACAGCTAAATTCTAAGAACGAATTAAGAACTTTCTCTTGTCATTAGGGTAGGGGTAGATGTATCGGAAGGAATTCGTCATAGTTTAGTATCGTTACAACTATATCTCGCTTACAAGGTTCGAGTGATATTAGCGACTTCACCCGGGGTCGCATCGTTGGCCCGAGTGAACGCGGCGCTTCGCAACGTGAAATAAGTACATTTTTAAATATTCCGTTGTCCACAGTTAACCGTGTGATTACACAATTTAAACGCAAGGAAAAAACAACAGCGGAGCCGAGACCAGGTCGTGCCGCACCTTCTGAAAGAAGTAAAAGGGTGCTTGTGCGCGAAGTGTTAAGAGAACCGCGAAAACGTACAGCTGAGCTTGCGGCAACTTCACAGAAAAGTCAGCGCACCTTTCTGCGATACCTCCACAGTGGGGGGATGTATAAAAGGGTGGCAAAGAAAAAACCTCTCCTTACGGCGTTTCAAAAACGGCGCCGAATGGCTTGGGCAATCGAAATGTGAACGAAGCCCGAAGAGTTTTTACGGTCTGTCATCTTTTCAGACGAAAGCAGATACTGCCAATTCAGTGATAGTGGTCGTACGTGGGTATTGAAACGTTCGTCGCAGCAACTGGACGACAAATTTTTGCGTCAGACGGTGAAATACGGCGGTGTGAACATCATGGTGTGGGGCGCGACATGGTATGGTGGAAGATCGCAATTAGTAATGTGCGACGGAAATATAAATGCGGCAAAATATATCCGAATATTAACAGAAAGACTACTACCGATATTCGATAACGCCATTTTATCTAAAGAAGACGCCACTTTTATGGAGGATGGAGCAGCCCGCCACAAAGCAAGAACAACAACCACATGGAAAGAGGAACAGGAGATTCGGATTTTACCATGGCCAGGCCAATCACCAGACATGAATCCAATAGAGAATGTTTGGCACATAATCCAGACAAATATGGCGAAACGACCCGGAAAACCCAGCAATAAGGAAGAACTCGTGGCAGCTGTTACAGAAGAGTGGTTAAATATTTCAGAAGACACCATTAATCATTTGATAGATTCTATCCCACGTCGACTCGCAGCGCTTCACGCAAGTAAAGGTGGATCGACAAAATATTAGTCTAATTTAAAAATTTTAAAATATTTTGTATATATAACGAGAATAGAATCTTTTTGTTTAATTAGGAGGTGTCTATTTTATTCTGTCACCCTAGTGTATGTTAGAATGAACTACACGATGGCTTTATGTATTGTTATTTTTGTTTCCAGTCTTAATCCTAACAAATAATTTTAGGCCTGGGTTGTCTTTTTCCCCTGTTGTATATCGCATGTATATTTTCAACGTATCTTCCTCACTAAGTGTGTTTCCTAGGTATTTGTACTGGTTTGTACGTCTTCTCTTTTTCTAATTTGCAAGTCCTGGTGGTCATTTTCGTCTTTACAGTCCACTTTCATATATTCAGTCTTTGTCATGTTTATTATTAATCTCCAATATTCGTATTCTCGTCCCAGCGTTCTAAACATGCAGTTTATATCCTTTTCATCACAAGCTTTAATTACTTGATTGTCTAGGAAATAAAGATTTGTGAGGCAGTGATCTTCCCCACGTTAATGGTTTTGATCTGTTTGCAACAATTTGATATTTCTAAAAAGATATTTCTCCTTTCCGTCCTCAAAATTGCTGCTTTCGTGGTATCGTCGTATACCCGGTAATAGTCTCCGAGAGCCATGGACTATAGAATACAAATTGACTTATTCGAAGCCTAACTCATAAATCGCGGCTTGCGCAATTTCAGCACTGTGCTTGGGTGTATCGCCATGCAGCAAGCGTACGCCTCTGGCGAATTTGCCACGCATTTTCTTCGAATACTTTGTCGTAATTTGTGCGGGAGTGCAGAATATTTACTTTCTTTAAAGTCTACACGAAGAACAATCTCACAAACCCAAACAAAGGTGGCAGCAATGCCTGTTTCGTGGAGTAACAGATCCTGAACCTTCTTCGGCGTGCTTCTTCATTTTTGGTTTCGATTCTATCGACTCCCTTTCATACAAAGAGTTATAGAAGAGAACCATAGTTTCATTACTTGTGACAATTGTCTTTAATACCCCCAATGTGTGTTCTCCACACCTTCAGATAATGATTTGGCGAACACTTGTATCCAAAAGCTCCAATACTTTCCATATCTTTTTCATCTTAAAATGACGATAGCCTAATACGAGAACCCCATTAGAATCAATGTTCTCTACCGTTCATCCTGTTCCTGCGTGACCTTCCAACTGCTCCATTCGATCAGAAAAATATGGAAAATCTTTCCCCGTACACCCTATCCAGCCGGTCACGCTTTGAGAAAAAAAAGACTCTTCTTGAGTATGGAATTTGCAATATCTTTAACATCATGGTGAGCGAGTGACAGGTTATAAGAAAATTAATTGATATTAAATACATTATAGTTTTTTTTTTTCCCAGGACCAATAAAACTTGAAATCAAAGCGTTAGTAACATTTTGACCCCCTGCAATACCTGGATCAACGTCAACTGGGAAATTTTGGCACTTATCTCATACCTATAACAGAAGCTAAAATATCCTTACCTGCAACTGGGGACGGTCCATCAGCTTCTAAAGCTCTATACGATGTTGCCAAACAATGCACGGCATATCTGTGAATCGGTAACAGGAGTCTGGGAGTGTTAGCGGCCAACCAATGGGAAACGAATTGCATCGACAAGTGCGTCTTGGAGTGGAAGCAACTGTCGACGACTGCTTTCAAAGTCTTATTGATCATAAGGCACATTTGAGGACCTTCGGAGTAGTGGTCCATGGCTATGTGGTAGGAAGTCATTAGTAGGGAAGTTAAACTCTCCGGTGTCATGAATTCGTTATCTGATTCTTCTTTGTACACTGAATACATCTTCACTATGATGCCAATGGCCGAGGTATCATCTATAATCTGGAATAATTAGACCCAGTCAAGCATTAAGGTAAAAAACTCTTATTTTTTAAGTGTTAATGATAAATGATGGCTTTGTTATTGTTTGTGGGATGTCATTATTTTTTAATAGTAGTTTATTGTTTAAACGATGAATACATAACACGTACACTTCACATAATGTTTTCAAGTAAACTAGAAGTTTAATTTTCGACGGTATAATATTTTTGGGATAAAAAAAAGGAAAGGAACAATCAAATACATATAAAGGTTGCAGCGAAATTTTTAGAAGCGATGTAAAAAAGCTCAAAATTTAGTATTACTTCATTGTTTTTCAATGTACGGGGGCGACCTGAAATGTTTCCGGAATTGGCAAGAGATGGCGCATGAAGGTTGGTGGGTAAGGGCAACCTCTTTTTATGGTAACTGTCAAAATTTCAGATGTTTACTGTCAATAGTTGTTGTTTAAGTGCAAGTTTTGTGTAGCAAGTCAGGTTATTTCGCAAAACCGGATAATATCGAATTTGGTGCAGTGATAAAACGTTTCTGGATGGTCAGAAAAACGGTCACGGAAGCTTCTGGGTGAGCAAGTCCAAACGTGGCCGCATAAGCATAACTGACGACCTACGCATTGGACGCCCAAAAACCGCTAACGACGATGAAATGGTCGACAAGATTCATGATGTCGTATTAGCCGATCGCCGATTAAAGCTCAAAGAGATAGCAGAGACAACAGGCATCTCAGAAGAACGCGTTGGTCATATCCTACACGATATTTTGGGTATGAAAAAGCATTCGGCGCGATGGGTACCAACGAAATCGGGTGACCGTTTCAGAAGAATGTCTGGTCAGGATCCAACGCAATCCAAGGGATTTCTTCATGCGTTTCGTAACCGTAGATGAGACTTGGATCCATCACTACATACCGGAGACCAAGGAACAGTCGAAGCAGTGGATATTTCAGGGCGAATCGGCTCCGAAGAAAGCAAAGACCGTTTTCCATCGGCCGGAAAGCTCATGGCGACCCCAAGGTTTGATCCTCATCGACTATCTGCAGGAGGGAAGGACGATCACGGGGCAATACTACAGCGATTTATTGATCCGATTCGATCCAGTATTGAAGGAGAAACGGCCTCGTTTGCAGCGGAAAAAAGGGCTTTTCCACCACGACAACGCACCGGCTCATTCATCCCGCATCATCGTGTCAAAATTAAATGAGGTGCGTTTCGAATTAGTCTCTCATCCTCCATATTCACCGGATCCAGCCTCCAACCACTTTTTCCTATTCCCAATGCTGAAAAAATCACTGGGAAGAAAGAGATTTGCCTCAGATGAGGTCATCGCTGCTACAGATAGCTATTTTGTAGACCTCGAGACATCCTACGTTTTCGACGACTTGAAGAGACTGGAGCACCGTTTGGAAAAGTGTATTGATTTTCGAGGAAACTACATCGATAAAAGTCAGACCAATGCCGTTGTCTTTCTTGTCGATTCCGGACACATTTCAGGTCGCCCTCGTAGTTATTTGTCAAAACCTAATCTCACAAGTGCATGTCAACGGTGTAACATACACTTAAGCACTGTCACTAACGCTATAGAATAAGTCAATTTACACGTTTTGACAGATATTGCACTAACTTGGGTTTAAGGAAGAAAAATCTCATGGCTTGTTAGAAGATAAATTTAATCGATCGTATAGTATAATAGTAATGGCTATTTAACTAACATGTACCCACTGGAATACGTGCTTGTCAAAGTTTAGTCTACTCCGTTTTAATATTCTAATTATTACGGTGTTTTTCTCGTTAAAAATTAAATAAATATTGATACAGTTTTCTTTTACGAAGTGTGGTCCTTAATTATTCCAACCAATTCCTTGAATTCAAGTTTTTCCTTCCTAGAAACAAGTTTTGGTTATATGAAGAATGTGCAAACAAGAGTGTTGAAATAGAAGGGAAATACACTAGGGTGACAGAATAAAATAGACACCAGGTAAAGCGGTATAAATATGTAAACAGCTAAATTCTAAAAACGAATTAAGAACTTTCTCTTGTCATTAGGGTAGGGGTAGATGTATCGGAAGGAATTCGTCATAGTTTAGTATCGTTACAACTATGCCTCGCTTACAAGGTTCGAGTGATATTAGCGACTTCACCCGGGGTCGCATCGTTGGCCAGAGTGAACGCGGCGCTTCGCAACGTGAAATAAGTAAATTTTTAAATATTCCGTTGTCCACAGTTAACCGTGTGATTATATAATTTAAACGCAAGGAAAAAACAACAGCGGAGCCGAGACCAGGTCCTGACCGACCTTCTGAAAGAAGTAAAAAGGTGCTTGTGCGCGAAGTGTTAAAAGAACTTGCGGCAACTTCACAGAAAAGTCAGCCCACCGTTCTGCAATACCTCCACAGTGTGGGGATGTATAGAAGGGTGGTAAAGAAAAACCTCTCCTTACGGCGTTTCAAAAACGGCGCCGAATGGCTTGGGCAACCGAAATGCGAACGAAGCCCGAAGAGTTTTGGCGGTCTGTCATTTTTTCATACTAAAGCAGATACTGCCAATTCAGTGATAGTAGTCGTACGTGGGTATGGAGACGTTCGTCACAGCAAATGGACAACAAATTTTTGCATCAGACGGTGAAATACGGCGGTGTGAACATCATGGTGTGGGGCGCGATATGATATGGTGGAAGATCGCAATTAGTAATCTGCGACGGAAATATAAATGCGGCAAAATATATCCAAATATTAACAGAAGGACTACTATCGATATTCGAGAACGCCATTTTATCTAAAGAAGACGCCACTTTTATGGAGGATGGAGCACCCTGCCACAAAGCAAGAACAACAACCACACAGAAAGAGGAACAGGCGATTCGGATTTTACCATGGCCAGGCCAATCACCAGACATGAATCCGATAGAGAATGTTTGGCACATAATCCAGACAAATATGGCGAAACGACCCCGGGAACCCAACAATAAGAAAGAACTCGTGGTAGCTATTACAGAAGAGTGGTTAAATATTCCAGAAGACACCATTAATCATTTAATAGATTCTACGCCACGACGACTCGCAGCACTTCACGCAAGTAAAGGTGGATCGACAAAATATTAGTCTAATTTAAAAATTTTAAAATATTTTGTATATATAACGAGAATAGAATCTTTTTTTTAATTAGTAGGTGTCTATTTTATTCTGTCACCCTAGTGTATGTTTAAAATAACAAAAAAACAATGGCCTAACTCATTTGTTTCAATTCGAAACTCACTTCGCGCCACGAATCTTTTTTCCATTTGTAATATTAATCGCTACAGTTCAGGATCATATTCAATTAACACGAAACCTGTTTCTAAAAATATTTTACTTCTTTTGTAAGACAATATGGTTTTTAGCTTGTGCATAATTGCAACTATATTGTCGAAACATTTCTCTTAATAACCCAACAACATGCGATGCTACAATTAACGTTAAATTGTTAATCATTTCCTTTGAAAATATTAATACTAAAGAATTGCGTTACTTTCCACTGTAATTTTTTCGTTTGTATACAATCTGAAGTAAAGCTAAAGGTACCAACAATAAAATTTCAACCACTTTCCTTCTCAAATAACTACCTAATTTCTAAAACATCTAAGTATCACATTTTCATTAGTAGCCTATCATAAAGTTATTTTAAAACCATTCAATGTCAACGTCATCTTTTATTACGTTTGCGTTAGCTAAAAGCTTTTCCAAATCATCGATCTGCTTGCCAACTTAAAGAATTTACCGTTTTATAGATACATTAACGAGTATAATAGACAATGGAATTGCGTCTAACTTGAGCAGAATGTTTTTAATATATTTGTTTATATCTGCGCGCTTCTATGTGTCTATACGTAGCGGAATAATTACTTTATCGCAATCCGATGATTACCAGGTGAATCGTAAGGTGAAAATATGAGAAACTCGATGTACGTGCATGCATATATAATAAATATATAACGCGATTAAAACTATGAACTCAACCTTTTATTATTAAACTACACTAAGCTGTAACAAAAATCGCCCAAACATTCCATCGATTTTAATCCGTAAATCCGTAAAAGTAGCTATGTAAGTATAAAATATATAACTAAGACAAATACAAATGTAAATTGACAAAAACAACCATGCGAATAACATAACACTAATATACATACACTAGCCTTGATAAGTTTGATTCTACCTAATACATCGTGTTACATTTAGAACTATTTTAAAAATATTTAGGGAAATTTATGAGTCTTCTTAGAACGGTATTCACAATCTACTATTGATACTACCATACATATTCATAACAATAGGACTTATTGACAAAATCCATTTAAACGCGAAAATGATGACTTCTTGCATTAAATTTTATGATGACAATAAAGCAATAATGTAGTAATGGTAGGAAATTGAGGATGAATTGGTTATAAAATAGAATTTGGGAGGAGTATCGAATCATCCACCTGCCTTGTAATAAACTGTACATTCAGTATGCATCCAGTACACCCAGGGACATGAATATGAGGCACCCTTTAGATGTTTTAATATAGCGGTATTAACAGTCAAACAGTGTTTACCTGCCGCTTTTTCTTCTTACACCCATAGTATAAATAGAAGGGTTGGTTGGAAAAATACCGTTGTTAATCCATTTTTTGCTGTATTTGCGGAACTAATTGTATTTTACACTTAGTATAACATCAGTATTTTTATTTTACATTATATGTGCGTTTGTTATTGGCAAATAAAAATATTTATTCGTGATTAGTTTATGTATATGTAACTGAAAATGCTGAAACCTAAACAACTTTGAATTTCAACGTGAGCAAATTATTACACTACATGCCGAGGGATTATCCCAAGTGATGATTAGTTAAAAAGTAAAGTGTTCACGGTGCGCCGTACAAACTACTTTAAAGTGTTACCAAAAAAACAGGGGATACTAAATCAAGACCGGGAAGAGGTCCAAAACGGTTACAACGACACCCTCTACAAAATGGACGTCAAACGGCAACAGATTTAGCTGGCGCGTTAAATCGACAGCTCAACCTTAATTTATCGCCTAAAGCAGTAAGTGGACGTCTTAGAGAAGTCGGTCTGTCATCGAGAAAAGCTAGAAAGAAACCGTGGCTGTCGGACGTAAATAAAAATAAACGATTAGCATGGGCTCATAAACACAAATCGTGGACAGAGGACTGGGCGAATGTGATTTGGATAGATGAGTGTAATATAGAGGTAAATATAATTAATTGTTTTATACTCAGCATAAGGCAACCATTTTATAGAAATTTAAACGAATTGTGTTACAAAAAATCGAGAGTTGAAAGAATTAACTGGGTATTTTTATTACAAATATTTGGTACACCTGGTGCCGTGCTAAAACATCGGAGGCGTATGTGTTTATATTGCGACATTTGGGATCAAACTTACGAAGGGTAGTGCATATATACAGCACGATGGCTAGATGACAAAAATTATCCAAGGTAACTACATAATTTTAATCACCTTTTACTTAATTAGTCAACAACTTTTATATGCGTTCTTCGAAACCTTTAAACGTAACTCGATAATTTACTTACCGCTAAAAATTTTTCGCATTGCGCTTTAAAATCATTGCTGGGGATATAGCTTTTTGTACAGTTGGCATTCCTACGGAAATAGCTATATAATTTATCACCCAATAGTTGGTATCTGGGGAACAGATAACGCTAAACACACCGAAAAACATATTAATGTTTCTAAACGAATATTTCTTAAGAGGCAGCTTACTATAAATGTCCCCAGACCTATCCCGTTTACACCTTCTTCCTCAGATGACTTGTCGGATAGGATCTGAAAAAAGAAAAAAATATATACAATAAAGGAGGCTGTATTACAAAAAATATATATATATATATGAATACAATTGATGATTTATTTAAATGTGATGTTTCAGTAACAATTTTAAAAAAGGAAAACCATTGGAAGTACTGATTTGAAGCATGATTGAAGTGACATCACCAGGTATTACTAGCCGACTTGATTTTTTCAAGTAACGCAGCCACGGTAATATCTTATTCTTTCTATTATTAGAACTATGTGATGGCCTATCTCCACAATCCATTACTTCCCGTTTTTGAAGTAGGTGAACATTTTTGATGTACGTAATCACTAGGGAACGGCACTCAGAGGTATCCACTACAGAGAGCGCTTACAATTTAACTAAAATACTATCGGCGCAAAGGCCCGCCCTTAAATGTCATCCACATTCGCCGCGACAGATGCAACTGCTTTTGTACATACATAAAAATCGTTATTGAAAACGAGGAAAATTCCTAATACAGCCTTACCCAATTGTATTAGATACCCCTCACTTTTAGATTGCGAATTTTAATTTGTCGAATGCGAAGTGTATATAATATTAAATAATTGAAATAGCCAAATGTAAGATTCTCTAAATATATTGACAAACCAATATATATATATATATATATATCTCTCTTTCAACATTTTTTTTTAACAAATACCTAAAGCAATCCCTGTTTAGCTAAATTTGTTAATTATAAACAAAATACAAAATGAGAAAAAAGTACAGTAAATTTTGATAATTTATTACAATTTTAAGTCTTTAATTTCGAAAACGTACTCACACTCACATATACTGTATCGTGTTCTAGATATCCTGGTCTTAAGCTTCCACCAAAAGTATCCGGAACTCCAAATTATTGTGAAAATATCAGTTGGAACATTTTTAACTTCAAATAACTTTCAAGAATTTCAATGACTACTATTAATTCGAAAAATAACGAATTTTTCTCTGTAGAGACAACTTGACTAGAGGCATCTGTGACTTTGATACAGTCGTTATTAGATTAGGTTGTTTCCGGGGACACACTCGCTACACCCAGCTTGTTTACCTATATGATAGGCCGCACAGTAAACACACTCTTGATGGAATGAAATTATTTACAAGTAAAGGCTGTCAAGCGTGCGATCCATCCAACGTACGAGAAATTATAAAGATAATGTATTTTATTTCGAGACGATACTTATTTTAATAATATGACAAAAATGTATGAGTACTGTACATTATACGTCTTTTAGAAATAAATTTAGTATAAATTATAATTAATCACAAATGTATGTTTACGAAAAACGATATATCAAGTTAACGATAGTGGAGTGTGCGTCTCCACTGCACACGTTGTTTAAGGGACTCTTTAGAAAAAAGTTTAAAATTGAGAAATTAAGAAACGGAATATATACACTAGGGTGACAGAATAAAATAGACACCAGCTAAAGCGGTATAAATATATAAACAGCTAAAATCTAAGAACGAATTAAGAACTTTCTCTTGTCATTAGGGTAAGGGTAGATGTATCGGAAGGAATTCGTCATAGTTTAGTATCGTTACAACTATGCCTCGCTTACAAGGTTCGAGTGATATTAGCGACTTCACCCGGGGTCGCATCGTTGGTCAGAGTGAACGCGGAGCTTCGCAACGTGAAATAAGTAAATTTTTAAATATTCCGTTGTCTACAGTTAACCGTGTGATTACACAATTTAAACGCAAGGAAAAAACAACAGCGGAGCCGAGACCAGGTCGTGCTGTACCTTCTGAAAGAAGTAAACGAGTGCTTGTGCGGGAAGTGTTAAGAGAACCGCGAAAAAGTACAGCTGAGCTTGCGGCAACTTCACAGAAAAGTCAGCGCACCGTTCTGCGGCGTTTCAAAAAAGGCGCCGAATGGCTTGGGCAATCGAAATGCGAACGAAGCCCGAAGAGTTTTGGCGGTCTGTTATTTTTTCAGACGAAAGCAGATACTGCCAATTCAGTGATAGTGGTCGTACGTGGGTATGGAGACGTTCGTCACAGCAACTGGACGACAAATTTTTACATG
This sequence comes from Trypoxylus dichotomus, assembly GCA_023509865.1. Classification (NCBI taxonomy): domain Eukaryota; kingdom Metazoa; phylum Arthropoda; class Insecta; order Coleoptera; family Scarabaeidae; genus Trypoxylus; species Trypoxylus dichotomus. The sequence goes on along the minus strand of CM042082.1, from coordinate 26,705,061 downwards.
AGATGGTGAAATACGGCGGTGTGAACATCATGGTGTGGGGCGCGATATGGTATGGTGGAAGATCGCAATTAGTAATCTGCGACGGAAATATAAATGCGGCAAAATATATCCAAATATTAACAGAAGGACTACTACCGATATTCGACAACGCCATTTTATCTAAAGAAGACGCCACTTATGGAGGATGAAGCACCCTGCCACAAAGCAAGAACAACAACCACATGGAAAGAGGAACAGGGGATTCGGATTTTACCATGGCCAGGCCAATCACCAGACATGAATCCGATAGAGAATGTTTGGCACATAATCCAGACAAATATGGCGAAACGACCCCGAAAACCCAGCAATAAAGAAGAACTCGTGGCAGCTGTTACAGAAGAGTGGTTAAATAATAATAGATTCTATGCCACGACGACTCGCAGCACTTCACGCAAGTAAAGGTGGATCGACAAAATATTAGACTAATTTAAAAATATTTTGTATATATAACGAGAATAGAATCTTTTTTTTAATTAGGAGGTGTCTATTTTATTCTGTCACCCTAACGGTACTTTGCCTTCAACACCAACAAGAGAATAAAGGTGAGAACCATACACTAACAAGAAAATATTAAATATAGAAGTATAAGAAAAATTTAGAAAAAATCATTGATATTTTAAATGATTTAAATATTAATAATACATTACAATATATATAACCCATTAACCCATGTACCATATAAATGGTGTAAATAGAATAAAACTGCAAGAACAAAAATGTATATAACATTTTGTAGGATGTCTATCTAACTTTGTAGATCTATAGAAATTTCGCTGTTTTGAGTTACCATTATTGCAAATATTCTCTGTATAAAATGTAATACATGTTTTTAATGTTATTTTCTCTTGCATTCGTGTTTCTTTGTAGTTCAACATCAACTTCGATGCATAATTTGTCGGAGATATTAAGAAAACCAAATATTCTGCTCAAAAGTATATATGGAACTACGGAAATTTCGTAAGTATACCTATCTTTTACCTTGTTTCAATTATTTCGAAAATTGTGAATTTTTTTCATTAGCGAACTTTTGTAATTATCTGTTGTAGTTACTTTTAAAATGGAAGTATCGGTATTTGCGTTGTGTTTAGAACTTTCTGCAAACCATAATACTGGTTCGAGAAGACGCAATACGTTAAGAATATTTTGTCTTACTTCAGACACCAAAATGCTGTATATGAAGATGAGATGTGTTACTGACATGGAGAAATATAATAATTTACATATGGGGCACTAGTTTAATTAGATGATAAATTGCGAAATCAAATATTGTTAAAAATATTTGAAACCGATCATATTATTGGAAATTCCTTGTTAAGGACTTAACATTGTTTTTTGTATTTTCTAAATTTTTTACTATTATGTATTTTATCTTCGTTGCATTATTATTTTCATCTAGAATATTATTTTATTTTCATTTTTATATTTATTTATTTTCATTCTTATATTTATTTATTTTGCTCTCTTATATCCAATTTTATTTTAATATGTATGTACATTACGCATTGTATATGTATGCAAGTCACCCATTCGCATTACGCTAGCTAAAACTGCCTAATTAGAAATCATTCACTGCAACGTCGTCGGATATGTAATGGGAGTTTTCTTGAAATTTAAGGTACACAAGCATAGGCAGTCGTCTCCCGCGCGACAGTCGAGGTATTAGCGATCGTGCACTCTCGGTCACCTTTCGTGCCTCGTCGTAACGTGTACAGTAACGTCGTCGTAAGATTATTAGAGATTTCTAAGTTTTTCTAGTTTTGGCGGGAATCGTCGAGGACGTTGTCTATACATTTATTTCTGGCGGGAGTCATTTGGTAACGTCGTCGGACCACATGTATAGATTTTTTTAATAAGTATAAATTCTCGATTTTCTATCATCGTACGTCGAGGCTACTGTGTCCATTGTCGTCTATGCATATTTTTAGTCTTCAGTTAAGTTTGTGTCGGAAATTATTTTGGTGAGATTGTCGGCGCGCATGTATAGACCTCCTCTACAAGTACGATCACTGCTTCTTGCTGACGGTCGTTGGCCGCAGCGCCCGTTGTCTTTGTACGTTTGTTCGGTCCTTGTCGTATCGGGACTTAGAAATTTTTCATTTAGTTGCTCGTCGTAGCGGACGAGTGTCACGGGCCAGTTTTTCTTATGTAATGTCGGCATCATCGCTCCGTTTTACTTGTCGGTGCGCAGTTCGCACATTTGCTGGTTACTGGATTTTTCCCTTCTTTGGGGCACAGTAGTATAGAGCTAAAGATTGCACATAGCGTAATATTTCAAACGAGAACGCCTGGGTAGCTGTGACATTACTTTTGTATTGAGATCGGCTATTATCGCTACTGTCGCCCTCGACCAGGCGTTCAAGCTCTAAGAGATAGGGTGGGTTCCCCTATAAATGTGAATATAACAAACGTATTTGGTCAAGTACAAATACATGCCAATAATACAGGGCCAAGTCCCTTAGGCAAATTTCAAACAAGGAATGTATATTAGGCTCCCGGAAAGGGACATATAAATAAGCATAGCACCGAGGTGCGCTTATAAATTTAAGAAATAAATAGGGTTGGCTCTCTATAAAAGGTAGTGGTGCATGCAAACAGATAGAGGCATTAGTACATGCCTCTGACAAAGCTTCAGCGGAAGCATATAAGAGTTTAACCTTTTAAACAGAATTAAGACATAGCGTTGCAACGTACATGCTGAGGCATTACTTTATGTTGCTACCAATGAAAATACATATACAAATGCTAATGTACATTACATGTATAAGAGAGCTCGAATAACTGCAATTATTGCAAATCTATATATCTTACGTACATCGTACATGTACATAGGCAAGAGTGGAAACCGTGTAACCATTTCATTTTTAAATATATTTTTTGCGCATGCGCATTGAGTTTCACTGTACAACCTCTCCTCTAGTAAATAAGCGAACATACTCTACAAGTAAGTATTGGTCAAGTAATTTAGGAAATTACGAGCAGGCTACAGCGGCGTTGTTCTTCAAACCAGGAGAACGTAACACTCCTTCTTTACCTTGGAACACACGATAGATTTATTTGAATAGAACGCAAAACCGAAAATCTACTGTCAAATACATTCTATTACAATCGCTAGCCGTAAGTATCTCAACTAGGTATTTCAAAAAGCCAATTTAGTGGCAGATTATTCTAAGAATAAAGATGCAAATTTAAGTTACAGTTAATAAAACAAAATAATCTAATATACTTTATCTTGCTAATTCCTCTATGTTGTAAATAATATACAAAATAAGTTTAATTTTTGCATGTATAAATTACATTAAAAAAAAGATAAAAGTTACTAACTTGTCAATAAAATTAAATTAAAAGTATGCAAAGTATAATCTTGATAATCTGATAAAGGTAAGATAGGAAAGTCATGATAAGGAGATTAAAATATCAAGATGTGATTATCCCAATACTAGGAAAGATATTATTTCTACAATCATAGACGATCCCATGACATTTAATGATTTAACATAAGCTAGTCGTAAATATCAAAAATATATGTACACTACTGTGCAAAAGAAAGAAGCATCTAGATAAATTTTATAGAAAGGAAATTTAAGAGTAAATGTGTAATGTAAGTAACTATAGTATCCGATAAATGTTTACAACTAATACAATATTTGCATCAGTAAATAGTGTACTTAATATCTTTAGAAACTTTTGGTTTTTTTAATATTTTGTATGGTTACTTTTATTTTTGATTGTGCCTCTTACACAAGTCTGGGGATTATCATGCAGTGTTCTAATGTAATCGTCCGTAATACGATACCACTCTTATTGCAATCTGTTCCACAACTCATTTAAAGTCTTTGGCGTCCTTTCAATCTCTTTACGGTCAAGATAATACCAAACATGTTCGATGATATTTAAGTCCAGGCTATGTAGCAGCCAGACCATAATGCGAACTACTCCGTCCTCTTGTAGCTGACTTAAATAGTTTTTAATCAATCGAGAAGTGTATTTGGGATCGTTATCTTCGCTTCAATTTTAATAACGTCACCAACTCCTTGCGATGAAATACAGCCCCAAACTTGGATACCCACCCCCATGTTTGACAGTAGCTTCTAAACATGGTTCTGCAAGAGCTTCTTCAACACGTCGTTGAGCATACTGACGCCTATTAGATCCAAGTGACTGTAATTTAGACACGTCCGTCCATAATATTTGTCTTTACTCATCATCTTTAACCCTTTTTACTTTATTGTCTCGTTGTAAAAGCGGTTTCCTGACAGCTACACATCTGCGTAAATTCGATTTTTTCAAAGACCGCCTTACAGTTGAAGCATGTACTGACGTGCCTGTAGCTTCTTCTAAATCTCGGGCCAGTTTCGCGCTAGCTTTTTCCTGTTTCTTAAAGCTGTTATTTTCAACAAGTATGCATTCGCTCTGGTAAGTTTTTTCAGTCGTCCAGGTTTCAGCTTATCCACCACATCGCCCGTTTCGTTACATTTTTTTAATAATTTTTTTGTACACTGCACCGAGAATATTTCATACACCTCGCGATTTCTGATTGGCTATAACTTTCTTGATGTAAAACAGCAACTTTATTTCCGTCTAATAACGATATTTTCGGGATTTCTTTCAAATGTAACCACTGTATCACAACTTGCAGCACCAGCTTTCGCAAGGTATATACTCGCATCTGCATTATTATTTTTCCGTTAAGAGTATAGCATAAAACTCGTTATAATTTACACGTAAATTCTTCGTACTCGGGCACTATAAAAAATAGTAAACATAGACAAATAGACTCAACATACGAGGGCGACCTGAAATGCTTCCGGAATCGACAGGAAAAACACGGTATTGGTGTGGCTTTTATCGATGTAGTTTCCTCGATAATCAATACACTTTCAAACGGTGCTCCAGTCTCTTCAAGTCGTCGGAAAAGTAGGATGTTTCGAGGTCTGCAAAATAGCCATCTATAGCGGCGATGAGCTCATTTGTGGCAAATCTCTTTCTTCCCAGCGATTTTTTCAGCATTGGGCATAGGAAGAAGTGGTTGGAGGCTGGATCCGGTGAATATGGAGGATGAGAGACTAATTCGTAACGCAACTTATTCAATTTGGACACGGATGCGGGATGAATGAGCCGGTGAGTTGTCGTGGTGGAAAAGCACTTTTTTTCCGCTGCAAACGAGGCCGTTTCTCCTTCAATACTGCATCGAATCGAGTCAATACATCGCTGTAGTACTGCCCCGTGATCGTCCTTTTCTTCTGCGGATAGTCGGTGAGGATCACACCTTGGGAATCCCAAAAAATGGTCGCCACCTCCTAAATATTTGCGGAACCCTGATCATTACATAAACTTTTAAAAATATAGCTATGCGCCTCTTTCTTTTGTACAGTAGTGTATGTACAGTGTGTTCAGCGAGGAATGAGACCAAGATGTTATTGATGATACCCCCGTTATTTATAACAACGCAAGTAAAATATTAGCTAAAATGGATGTATCTGTTAATTATAGTAACCTATGTTACTTGAAAAAGGCGTATTTTCCAAAACTCATGGTGGTACAGAACCAAGAGGCTCAAATGATTCTCAGCAATTATTATCTTTACTATATTCAACTCCATATAATTAGAATTTTTGTTTGTTTTCATAGTAACTTTGATGCTATAACCAAAATATAAAACGGCAAGCTATACTGAGACATTCTAGAACAACATACATTTCTTTCAGGAAGAAAATTGCCATATTTGTTTATATAACAACGGTAACCAATTACAGGACAGTTCAGTAAAATATAATAATAATAATTTATGCCTTTGCATCCCCTTACATTACAAGGGGCATCCGCCAACTAGGAGTTATTATTACGCCTGTGCTTATGGTGCGTCTTAAGATATTTGTTCTCGGCATTCGCCATGGAATGAGAAAAAACAAAGAGAACCTCAACCCTGGGAATAGCACCGGGGTTCGAACCCGGGACCCCGACGGTAATAGCTAAGCGCACAAGGCACTGAGTCCCCAACCCCAGTTAATTACGCACTATGATAATGGGGATGACACAGCAGTGTTGTATAGAGAATATTTAGAGGCGTAACAAAAGAATAATGTGTTGATAATAATAATGATATCACCCTCTCAAAGCTCCGATTTGAACCCCATAGAACTCCTATGGGTTGAACTTGAGTGGCGAATAAGTTCTCACAACCAAAAAAAATAATTGTCAGAATAGCATATATTGTACGAACGATATTGGCTGTCAAGAGTGGTTATTTCGATGAGAAAAAAGATTATTTATTGTTTCCATATTTTTTGTTTATTTTTATGTTTTGTTAAATGTATATGATGCTACATTTTAATAATCTTTTGTATTTTTCTCTTTTTGAAAGAAATCTTTAGTGTCCAAACTTCCATGAGCGATAGTGTATATACATATATATTTATTTATACACAATTCATCGGATTAAAGTATTTTAAACCAATCATTAATTCGTTCATTTCATACGTTTAAAAACAAAAATTAATCATTTAGTTTACAATTTATGCAGTTAAATATTATACGACGTAAAAACAAGATATTAGCTTTTAACGTTCTAAAGCTTTTGTAAAGAAAAAAAAAACACTTATGTATTTAAATTTGCTATTTTTGTATTATGATAACATACAAACAACCAGTTTAGTGAGATTTCACGTGCGATACACGTGCTTTTTTCCGGAAAAATGAATATCAAGTATTTATGTTTGAATAAAGCGGCTTAATTTGCTATAGGTAAACAGCTATCACTAATCATTGTTTCTCCGAAATAATACGTTTTAAAGCAACAGGTAAGAATTGCAGTCCATCAACTTTTGAATAATGACTTGTTTACTTGAAAATGAAACGATAAAGTGCGTTACACACGAAAACAAAACAGTCTGGCATACTAATTTACCACAAAATAATATGTAATTATATAAGGAAATACACGTAATGAGAAGTAAATTAACATAAAATAGAACATGAGGAGAATGTATGGACAAGGATACGTGGTTACGAGTAAAATTATTTATAAAGAGAAACCAATTGGAACAGATGGAAACGTTTCCAACTTGAGACAAGAAATTTAAAGCAATAGAGACAATAAAAAGAAGGCGTGATATTTAAAATTTGGCTATACTTTGTACTCAAAATAATTAAAAAAGGAATAGAATTATAAATTAATCTTTAACATTCACACTTATGGAAATGAACCTCTAATTTATTAATATGCAACAAGGCAAATTTACCTTGATTTTTGCAATTCTCTATTTTTAAAATTTTTCATTGTCTACTTTATATTCATCGTAATCAATTAAGTTTAAATTAAATCGTAAATAGAGGTGATCTTATACGCTTTTCTTATAATTCGCGTTCTTTCTTTGCATTTGGAAATTTTGAACGGTGCCAATTTTAAGAATTTCGATGATTTCGAACGCCTTCGTAGAAGATTGGACGTCGACGGGAGACGATCAAAGCGCGCCATTTTCAAAAAAACAAAAGCTGGAACGCTCGAATCAGCCAACTGGCCGATTCCGAAACTGGACAATGCGGTTCGAAAGTTGAACTATTCGCTTGTTGTGAGGCACGAAAAAATAACGTAACAATCCCTTTGGCGTGCGAATGAAAATGTGTCAGAACGCTAACGTTATGTCTGACTCTCGATAAGATAATGAGGAGAAATCTTACCTTGGCTAATTTGTCCACAGGTGACATGACCGTTTGCGGTTGGAAATTTTCTTGAACGTCGGTGCCAGACGACGATCTGGACAATTCGTCCTTCTGTATCGAGTCCGTAGTGTCCGCGCTCATCGAGATCACGCTTCCCTTTTTCGAACCGCTGCCGTGCGAATGATGGTTCCCCATGATAACTAACGATCTTTTTTTCTTATTGTTTAGGCGTTACTAGAGCCACATTTTCAATCTACACCTTACTCCCGTCAGTTGAACACAACGACTGCCACTTTGTTAGTTTATTCGTTGGTTGCACTGGGCAATCAGCTGTTTGCAAATTGAACTAAAATGTATTTGTACTAATTAGAGAATTAATCTAAACTTAAAAGGAAGGTAGATAGGCTAATTGTTTCAGACAAGTCCACCTTATGTTCAATTCAACTTATTTGATTCTAATAAATTGTAGTAACTATAAGAAAGCTGGAAAAAAGTTAAATAAAAATATGAAGCAAACTGTTAAAACTATATTACATAGTACCAAGTTACACTTTGAATCTTACATGCTAATTAAAACTAAAACATAAGCAAACGTATCTCGGTCAGCTTGATCAACGTGTAATAATGTAATCATTTAAACTTAATCAACTACTAGTTAACTACCAAATCAACATTCCAAATAGTCAAAACATTGTCCGCATTCCGACCGTAAATTCAAAGTCCAGTTGTAGCCCTTATGTAGCCCCTTCATTCAGAAATTTCAAAATTTTCTGTAGCACTGCAAAAAGAACATCTAAATGTTAAATATTCCTTCAACTAAATTAAAATTTATATGGTTTTACAGTTTTTAAATCAAGTTCAAACATAGCAATCTCTATTTAGCTGCCAGTTAACTTTTAGCTGAAAGTAGGCTTAATAAATTAATTACTTCAACATTTTCTGGATTGTGAAATAGGATAATTATTTAAACTAAACCCTAAGTGAATTGAGAGTGGTTTATGTAGGTGTACCAAAAATTCATGCACTTATTCTAATCACAGTTGTTTGCAAGGATTGTGTGGTTGCATAACTCACAGGTTTTAGAGTAAACTCCACACCATTCTTTCTCCGTTTACAATGCTATATCAACGTGTGACAGTTTAAATTTGCCGTTACTTCTCCTTTGGGTTATTTGTTTGGTGCAATATGAACGCTGATTATTGTGTTATTTACTGCATTCTAAATGTGGATGGAGTATAGATTACTGATGAAATACAGTCCCATTAGGCATAGGGCCACTTATTAAAATAGCGATTATGTTAAAATATATAATGAAAAACGTATTGTACAAGTATAAATTTATTTAGAACTATATATAACTAATATTTTGTAATGCTTCCTTTAGCTTTTATAATTGCCCTTATTCTTTTTGATCGTAACGGTATTTACAATTGTAGCGTTATTTTGCCACACGTCTTCAATATTTCTTACTAATTGATCTTTTGTAGTATTTCTTCTCGAATACACGCGTGATTTTAGAACACTCCACACGTTCTCAATTACATTCAAGTATGGAGAATTTCCCAGACAAGGTACCACTGGCAGAGCTTGCGTTTCCAAAAAACTTTGAATGTATATAGCCATGTGGCATGGTGTCTTATCGTGTATGGTGTAGTGGCTTTCAGTCGTATCTAAATCATTGATATATGGCATGACGACAGCCTTCAATACATGCTTATATCGGTGTTGATTCATGGTGCCTTCGCAATAATACAGTGGTCCAGAATCTTCGACTGATATACAGGACCATACCATGACTGACGGAGGGTGTTTCACCCTTTTTTAGTACACTGACTTCACCAAATTGAACCCTTTCGGTCATGGCTTCTAGTTTTGAGTCATCGCTGAATACAATCTTTATCGAAAAGGCATTGTTCAAACAAAAAATATTGTTTGGTTTACATATTCATTTAAGTCATTTCGTCTTACTTTTCGCCAATCTTCATCATTGTGCAATGATGAAGTGTTGTCCATTCATAATGTGTTCGCTTCATCACTGGTATTAATCTCGGCTTTTTCAGGAGGCGTCTGCATTTTAATCCGGCTTGTAGTGGGTATCTTTTTTTATTAAAACGGCGCTTCGCTGCACTGTGTGTCGGGACACCTCTTTCTTTACAGTTGTGCGTTGAGAATATACTACTGTACCAAACAATGCCTCAATACGCAGTTTTTTTCTCATTTGGTATGTTCTTCTTTTACCCATAACGAAAAAGTATGTGTTGCACGTAAACATGGAAAGAACGTTGTTACATAAACAGATAAATATTCTTTCTACAATAGTAACCGATGCAAATAATATTCTACGAAGTACTGTGTCTTTCAATCTTGTTTTTACCCATATTCTATACAGTATAGAATGATTCGTGAGGGGGATAATATAGGCAAAAGTCATTAAGTGGCACTTTCTCAATTTCTTACGTAGAAAGATATTTAGGGAACGTATTTAGATAGGTATTTAAACCATACTCATGAATTTTATACTTGTATTTGTAAATTATCGCGTTAGAAATACACATAAACTAAAATTTATAAGGTGACCCTAATAAAATGGGCAGGGAGTGTACTTAATTTATAGGTAAGTAACATAATACGTAAGATTCTTTAGATGTGTAACTTGCTGCAATACATGGTAATGTTGCTACGGCTTAATCACTGCTTCTAGAACTTTATTACAAAAAAAATTACATATTTACTATTATACATCGTGAAAAGAAACTTGTACTATCTTAGTTAACACTAAGATACATAACCGGTATATTCCAAGTGATTTGTAACGCAAAAACCCATTAGTTTTCTATCTATCGATTTCATAAAGAGGGTATGAAATAATAAAAATCTTATTATCACAGATCAATATGCTTTATTTCAGAAATAACAAAAATATTAACTGAATCACACGATTTGTTCCAACAATACAGCTATCAAGTACATTTATCCTTCTATCTTAAGAAATTACGAACCTATTCTACCTGATATTCTAGCGAAAATATGTATTTAAAAGATCTTGGTATAGAGGTACATTGAGAAACTCTAGCTAATCTATTTTTTACGTCGATTCTTGGATTTCCTCGTATTTTGCGGGGGTTCTCCCACCGTTATGGTACCGCTGGCAATTTCTTCGCGTTCATCCGACTTCTCAATGACTCTCTGGGCATCTATATAAAACATAAGATCTCTGATTTGCTCCTTCAGGTCAATGATCTCCTGGTCTTTGATTGTTTTGGTTTCGGCTAACTTTTCTTCTAATTTTGTCACCTTAACCTGCCACTGTTGCTGGTTACTTCTTAGAGCTTTGCCTAGTTGTCGTTCTTCATTTAGTTCATTAATAGTTGCTGATATTCTATAACAAAGACATAAGAAATCCTAAATTATTTCAAAAATTTAATTTATTACATACTTTGAGGTTTGCTGCGTTATTTTCTTTTCATAATTTTGCTTCTCTCTCATAACATTGGATAATTTCGATTTTAGTTGTTTATTTTCTTCAGCTATCGACGTTAGTTTATCTCTGAGAGCCTTCGTTTCTTCTCCGGCTTGGAAATCTAATCTGAAATTTTAATAGTATACATAGCTGTGTTAAACACAATGAAGAAATGCCTAGAAGACAATATCTAACATAGCGCTGCTAATTCTGCTAAATACAGCTACTTATGGTATTGGTGGGCTCATTCACGAGAAAGACAATGTGAGAAGAAAAAAAAAATGCTAACAGGCGGACATGTTTCTGCCTACCCTACGTCATCAGCTCAATTTCTAGCGTCTTTCTCTGCCTAATATTGCAATTTCCTCCCAGCTAATATCACTGTATATAAACAACTAGTTTAACTGAGCATTTCTTCACGTTATCTAGTATCACGTGCAGTAGCATTATGTTAGGTATAACTGTGTTGTTTAAAAATGCAATTAATACATACTGTGCTAATTTATCTTCGAAATATAATCTTTGCTCTTCAAGTTGCGAAGTCAGTAAATAAGTAAATTCCAACTGAACGGAATCAACTTTCTCCTGTGTACCATCTGATTCTGATGGAGGACCTTCGGATGGAACCAATTTACCATCACCTTTATTCTGAAGCAGTCGATGAACAAAGTTATCGCCCTTGTAATCCCAAACCCTATGCGAACCCAATTGCAAGGCGTAGCAATGTCCCGATTCTCGATAATGGGAATGGGCATGGCCTCCTTGATATCTTCAGATTTAAATTGACTTAAGAAAACTCGAATGCGCTTGCTATGATAGATAAGGGAATTACCTTCCACAACCAACATGTCCGCAAATTAAACATATCCAAAGAGCATCCGGGGAAGGTCCTGTTTTGCCACATCGATCACATTCGGAATTCTCAGCTTGCTCGGGACTTTGCACACAACGACAAACTGGACATGTAGAATCGCCCCATTTTTCTAAGCAGCTTGCGTGGAACGCATGATTACAAAGGATAGTTAAGACACCATCGATGGACTCATCCATACGCTCTAATATAAATTTATTTAAATAAGAAATTAAAAATTCGTGCTTTTAATTCTTTACCAAGGCAAACAGGGCAAGTTGGTAGCTCTGTATGCCCCGGCGGGGGAAAACCATCGTTTGCCCATTCAACCTGGGATACCCATACAGCTCTACATAAAACATCTGGTTCCAACGTGTTGAATGGAGCTCCATTGAACGTTAAAAAGAATTCTTTAGCTGCCGGATGATTTCTGAAACTAAAGTTGGTATTAGTTAATTTGACTTTTAAATTAGCTGTCAAAATTTGTATTTTGTAAAATAACATAACCTCACTTATTAATTGTCAAAATTGACGTTTGGAACACAACCACAAAGTTTTAATTTAAAAAATTGTTTGAAATAAACTTACGTTAACAATGCCATATATTGATTGGGCATTGAATCTCTTAATACTCTAATATGTGCAATTTCAGCATGACAAGGTGCTGTAAAATTTAATAAATCATGGCAAGTCATAGAATTTGGTACGCCTAATAAACACAAGGTCAGCGCTTCTTCACTACTTGTCAAAATGCTAGAAAATAAAAAGAAAACTTTTTATACACTTCATCACAACCCGACTTTTAGAAGACGTACTCTTCTTTATAGAGATGCAAAATCCCTTTTGTTAATTCGACAAAAGGATTTCCACTGAAGAAACCAATCTCTGTTTTTGAATCTTCAACGTTAGTTGTATCTGTCATCGGTGTTGTTTCTCTAGATTGTTCAGGAAGCAGACCCCAATCGCTACGAGGAGATTCTAATCGACTCGGGAACGTTTCTACGCTGATATCACGAACTCCTCTTTGTCCCCGGCTCTTAGCGGTGGAATTCGCATTATCAATAGCCTCTGCACCTTCTACATCTAGAATAAAAGGGAAAATTTTTGAAATAAAGTTTGTATAGAATTTGTAAATGAGGCTTACCTTTAAATTCTGTGGAATTTTCAACTTCTACGCGTAAAACACATTTCTTTACAAGATCTGACATGATATTGAATTTAAGAAAATGCACAAAATACACATAAGAATTTAATCAATGAGGGAGAATACAATTACTTTGACAAGTGTGACAGCTGATGTAGGAGAATGTTTCCGCTAATGAATATTTGATCTAATAATTCTACAGTACTACCAACTTCTATCCAATTGGCGGGAATAATTTGAAATTTTCGCTATATTTTTTTTTAAATTGCAGATCGTTGAATTTAAAAATAAATTAAACGAACTTTGATACCTAATTACTTCGTACATAAAAATATATTTTATCTATGTGATGAAAAAATAACATTTTTTTAAAATAAAATGAACGTAATCTGGTAAATCACATCGCTTATCTAAAACCTTCTAAGACTGAAGGTAAAAACTACTGATAATTAGCATCTGATATAAATCCTTTTATATACATAGGAATAATTTGTATTAAATTAAAGCCGGTTTTTTTAATGCAGTTTAATTTTATTTTTATAGTCGGAACAGTTGTTTTTATACAAAATTAGCAAATCATACTAGTGTTAAAACGTAAACATATAATAAAGAGTAATAGTAAACCTAATATGTATATATATTAATTTATTTAACAATAAAATAACTATATTTACTAGAAAATAAATCACAACACTTGTTTTTCACTTTAAAGACTGTTAGAAAAATAGAAGAGCACCCTTTTTGAGCATAGGAGAAAAGAGAAAGAAAATAATTTATAAACTTACTGATAGATATACGTCATTCATTCGAGTCTGAAAGATTAGTATTCGTTCTATATCTATGATTAGACTAACAATAAGATACACTGAACATCCTAATATCAACACGATTACTAATTAAAAAAGAAATGCATTTCTCTTGGAATAATATAAATAACACCTTTATTTAGGAATAAATTTCGTTAAAGAATAAATAATTCTCAATATACAGATATATATTTCTACTATATAAAAATATAATACGTTATATCCTCCTATACATTTCGTTATATAAATATATACTAGAGCTGAAGAAATTGACGTAATAAAAATAGATAAATACTTATTCAGTTACTACGTAGATAATATTTGCACTTAAGGAAAGTATAACTAGCATAAAAATCTCTGTTTTACTTCGTTACGATATCAAGGATTTAAATAGCCCGCCAAAAATCTGAGATGCCATTCGTCGCTGATTGACCAATTAGATTGCGTGATTTTTGGCGGTGCATTTAAAATGTTAAAGTATTTTGTTTTCGAAATCGAGGTAATAAGTGAGAGTTAGACGTATGGAATTGTATAAAAGGTTTGGAATAAGTTTAATAGTAACAAGTTGTAATCTCAACGTGCCACAATGTATTCTCGTCGTCTACTTAATTGACTTAACGATGAATTACTGTACTAATACTAAGTAACCGGTAAGGAGAGACTTTATTACATGTTGTATATAGGCGATTTTTTTTGAAATACAGTGAGTAACGGAGAAATAACATAAAATATACAATGATGTATATTTAATAATTTCTTCTTTAATTTCGTGTTTCGAAGAAATTGGGTACTCCAGCTCCTTGGGTATTTTGCTTTTATCGATGCTTTTTTTTTGTTTTCCATTACGTTTCAAGCCGGATATTTCAATAAATTGACTAGAAAATAGAAAGATGTGGTATGTATAAGGTTGTAAAAAATGTAAAGATTGTATCTTCGCTTGAAGCCCTAGTTAAAGGAGTAAGTACATGTAAGTTTAACACATGCTTGAAGGGTATTAGACAGGCCTAATTTCTATGCGTACCATCCAGCTGGAGCCCCTAGTTTCTCCATACATTATCGAAGAGAGAGAGTTTTGTTAAGATTTATTTGCAGGTAGAACAAGAATATAGGAGTTGATTAGTACAAAATGTTATTTTCAGTGATTTATCAAACATTTTTGAGGAACGTGTGTAATCAAATATTAACGGAGGAAGGAAAATGGAAAAAGTTCTCAAAAGAATTATAAATGATTTTTTTGTCCGGGAGTGTATAAAAAAACAGCCAGTATACAACATCGTTAGAAAGCACATAGTGGAATTGCCTTAAAATTTTTGACTAATATAAGTTAGGAGACAACAGCAATATTATATATTTTCAAGAAACATTTGTTAAACATTCAATTCGTTTGTTTTTCTTTATAATTCTAACAACAGTGCAACAATGAATATCGTACAACAATTTTCTAAATCTCGGTTTACTACGGTGAATATTTGGCACTATTTTGACGCCTTATATAAAATTGAATTGTTAAAAATGGTTGTCAAAGTGAAAGACACAACAACTTTTAAGCCATGCTGGCGTTGGCAAAAAATTTTAACTAGTTTTTACACAAACACAAATTGAATATAACAAATAGTAATAAAAGGTAATTAATCAGTTGGTATAGGTTTCGGTAATCTCAATGCTGTTTAAAAGTAATACAACTTATATTAGTAAAAAAAAAATGAAACAAGAAGATCACAAAATAAAATACAAGAAATGTATATCTTATTACATTAGGTACTCTTCGCTAGAAATTACCTAGTACTATTCGCTTCCTTCTCCTTCTCTTTCTTCATCTTCAGTGTTTGCCTCATATGTTCGATTTCGAAATCTCTTTCAGTTACATTCAATCGACCTATGTTCAAAATCAAATAGTCTTCGTTTAAGATATTGGACGGTGGTTTCTTTAGCAATTGTAGTGTCTCGTATAATCCAGGGCATTTCTTTCTAGATTCGCTCTTGCCCAAGCACCCAATTAATATGACCAGAGCGGTTTTGAAGAGCACCTTAACCCCTTCGCAAAGGAAAATATCCCAGATCCTCAACAAGCTATCCCACGGGAGTGTTCTCGTGAATGCGCAAAGAAACCACTCCGTGCAATAAAACATGGGTTCGGCGTTGACTTTTTTCAGGTGTTTATAAGCCGGCATACATAACTTCTTTAATAGGGCTTGTAAGATTAAACCATCACGTTTGACGACCTCCATAGATGGTGAGTAGTAGTTTTCTAGGTAGGTATCGGATATTCGAACTAAACACCAAAAGGCTTGCACCGCTGGCATATGCATTAGAAGGAAAGCTGCCACTGGAGCTTGAGCTTGGCAATAGCCAGCTGTCGGATTGTATATCGTATAGGCTTTTAACACATTTAATAATTCTTGCTGCCTGTTATAGGATAAAAAAAAGAATTTGTTAGGATTGCAGTTTATTAAATGGGGTATTTTTGTTCTGTTTAAGACTATTCTCAATAAGTAATATTTTGTGCAAGACATTATAATGTTCAGAGTAACAACTAAGAACCGGATGTTTCAACAGTTTAGCTTACAGTGGTTGGAGAGGGCAAGTACGATATTACCACCTTTATCACAGTATAATATAGAAGCAGCAATTTCATTTGTATTTTTGCCTTTAATTTTTCCACGTAACGCTTAGTGTAATTTGTTCACAGAACCGTCAGTATACAGCCTGATTCAAATAACTGCGTACCATTGGTATCTTTGTCATTATTGTTTCTAGAAAATAGGTTAAATTAGCAAAATAATAGTGTTTTTCACGTTGATTAATACGAAGTATACGAGAAAACAATTGCACGACGCATGTCCGAGAAATTTTAAGATTTATATATACTTTCTTAAATGTAACCCCCTGTATAATTTAAAAAAAATTTTATGCGACAAAAATCCAAAAAGGACTAGCAAATATGCTGAAGGCTAATCTTTATGACAGCAGCAAGATCGACGTTGCTTTTGAAAACTTTACAAACAGTCTAGACAGCATAATTGCTTGTCTAAAAAGAAAAGAATAAAGTAAAATATAGATAGCAACGGTGTGCAAATTAATTTGAATCAGCCTGTAGAGGCAGTAGTTTCATTTGGAGTTTTTTTTTTGTCTTTAATTCCTTCACGTAATGTTTAGTGTAATTTGTTCACACAAACGTGAATATGTATAATGCTATACCAGGTTTTGGCTGCCCGAAAACGGTTGTAGAACCTATAGCTGAGTACCCGGTTCTAGAACCGCATATCCGTTTTCAAAAAAGACGGTTTTCGACAGTCCTTACTAATGTGGTAAACAAAACTGTATGATGTACAACGAATACGGAATATACTGTACTCCTCACATATCGCAGTAAACTCCACACCACACAAATTAATAATTTATTCAGAACACAGAGTTTCAAGAGACAACCGAGTTACCGACTGAGTCCATCTTGACAATAAGAGTCCATGTGTTCTTGAAACGCTGTGTTCTGAATAAATTATTAATTTGTATGATATAGACTTTTATTGCGATACATGTGAATTATATAATGATGCAGTCCCTGCAAACATTGCGAACATCCTATATATTTGAGTATAATTTGATGTTACATAGGAATGGTCTCTGTATAATTTCTCGATCATGACACGCAAAGTGTGAAGGAATTTATCACGTTGGAACAACATTATAGATCGTCCCAACCTCCGTATTCAGTATGGGATAGAATAGCAACTTTTATCTCTTACTATCCTTGGTTGCTGTCATTAGCGCTATCTCTACAACCGGTTGCTATGTTGCAACTTATTTACATATGCTGTCGGCGTCGACAACAGTTGTATACTATCTGTCTATTAGCATCAACTGTCAATCGTCATCGTCCTTGTTTTGAAATATTTCGTTAAATTGTTAATTTGCTTATATAGTTGTACAAATTGTTCTTTTCCAGAACACTTCTATCTTTTTCAAGCGTGCACAGGAGTAATATGGGTATTTTTATTTATTTTTATAAATGTTATAACAGAATATAAATGTAATTACAGTTTCCACTACATTAATGGAGCCTATAGGAAGAAAACGGCGCAGAGGAGACAAATTTAACCGTAAGGAGAAGTGTATGATTGCAAATGTTTTCAATTATTTCAATAAATCAATGAATGTGGAGTGCTGCCGTTCGAGAAGCAAGTAAAGCTTTGGGCATCTCAGACCGTGCAATATATCATGTAAAACAGGAGCAACAAAATGGTTTATTATCAAGTCCAAAAAACCTAAAAAGGAAGGGCATACAAGTAAATGATCGACTGCATACATATGGTGAGAACACGCAAGCAGCTATTCGGCGTAAAGTGCATGGATTTTTTATACAGAATATGCCACCTACTTTAAATACAATTCTTACTACTGTCAATGCTGGCGATGATCTCCCTAACTTCAGTCGAACAACTTTTCATAGATTGTTACCACGATATGGGCTTAATTTAAAAAGTAGGACGAAAAGTATACTCATTGAGCGAGATGAGATTATTAGATGGAGAGCACAAATACTTAGAGATCAAGAAATTTAGAGAAGAAGGTAAAATTTACCTCTTGCTATTTGACATGGCTGTAATTTTATATTTCAGGTCGAACTATTATATACACTGATGAGTCATGGGTGAATACAGGACATACGGTAAATAAAACTTGGACAGATACTGCTATTCAAAGTAGTCGACAAGCTCTTATTCAAGGACTAAGCACTGGTTTGAAATCACCAACCGGGCTAGGACCTCGTTTTGCATTAGTTCATGCAGGCAGTGATAATGGGTTTGTTCCTGGTGCTGAATATACATTTCTTTGCAAGAAAAACACTGCCGATGTTCATCATGAGATGGATTCAGAAACGTATGAGGATTGGTTTATAAATAAATTACTTCCAAATATACCACAGAAGTCAGTCATTGTTCTTGATAATGCTTCCTACCACTGCGAAAATTGGAGAAAATTCCAACAACAGCATGGAGGAAAAACGAGATCATTGATTGGCTCAATGAAAAACAAATACAAATCAGTACCGATATGCTAAAAGGGACTTACTGTATTGCGTGTCACAAATTAAACCGCAATATGATAAAAGTAGGATTGACGAATTTGCAAAAGAAAAGGTCATGAAGTTCTTCGATTACCACCTTACCATTGCGAGTTAAATCCCATTGAAATGGTATGGGCACAACTTAAAAACTACGTAAGAATGAATAATACCACATTTAAGGTAAAAGATATGGAGCAATTAATTCGACGAGCGTATAGCACTGTAACAACTAATAATTGGCAAAACTACATCAAACATGTAAACAATATTGAAAAGGAAATGTGGATAGTGGATAATTTGCAAGACGACATCGAAGAATTTATTATTCACGTAAGATATTCGTCATCATCTGAAGATCAAAGTGATTCTTCGACTGACTAGAAAATTAACGTAAGACATAGATATATGTGTGTAATTGCTATTCCTTTCTTAAATATTATTGTATTATACATATACGTATTTCTATGACTCAGTTCTTTTTGTTACAAAAAGTGAAACTATTATTTGTATATATATAAGGATCATCTTCTTTTTAATTTAATAAATTGCATAGCACCAATATCGAAGCAAATATTCACTGTACATTGCATAGATATCGTTCATATGTATATTTGTTTATAGATGTGTGTATAGTATTGTTAATAAATATTGAGATATAACTATTTTATCTGTAGTATTTTTTTCCTATAATTTTACCATTACAGCAGCGAAGTCGCTATGCACTCTGTTAAAAGTTAGTTACTTTAATAAAATAATAAGCAAAATGTCATATGAATGTCAATAATTTTGCACCTTCAACGTCAATAAACGTTAATAAAGGTTATGAATTGATCGGGTGAAATTGCAAATAATTAACCGGAAATAGTAATGTACAGCCGATCGGATGATTTGGCAACCATGAAACAAATTCCCATAAGACGTATACTGAATACGGAGGTTGGGACGGACTATAGTAAATAATACAGAGGGATTTTAAGACTGCCGATAATTTAAAATTCCCGCCCTGAGTTTTTGGAGATTTCGCACGTTAAACGGCCATTGTTAGAATCTGTCAATGTCACGTTATTCGTTATTTATATCCATTTTATTATTTGCTTAATTATTATTTGAAATCTGTATTTTTAAAGCTGCTGTTTATCAGCAAGTGATATTATTATTATTTTATAATTGGTACAAAATCTATTTGAGACGCCACTGGCAAGGAGTTCAAAATTAAATCGCCAACTTGACAAAAACTTAGTAAGGTGGGAAATTTGAACTATCCTTAGTCAGTTAAAGTCACTCTGTATAATTTTGCAAATATGCTATATGTAATGCTAACCGTATAACTCCGCTATCAGCTCGAAAAGTTTAATCAACGTGGTAGTGCCATTTAAATTAACACTTAAAATATGTTTTTCGCGCAAAGGTTGTATTTTGCTAAGGAATTATAAAATTGTGGTTGTAATTGGAAATCCATGAAGAATTGCATAACAGAATGTCTCGAAAGGAAATTTATTTAATTATATTGTATGAATGGATATACGTTGGAAAATGCTTAAAACTCGACTTAAAACCGACATGTACTATGAAACTTAAATATCTTCACTACTGCAACCCTTTCGGTTATATCGGAAATAGCTGTCAACTTCATTATTATTTTTGAATTTTTAGTTCAATTTCGGGATGTTTCGAAAATTGATGAAAAAGAGAAAATGGGCAATAGTATCAAAAAAATTAACGCATTCTCCATTTAAAAACTTAACCATAATTTTCGGATACGTTGTACATGAGACATCCTGTATACAGGGTATATTTTAATGAGAATTGACTCTGATATTGCTTCGTTTAGTTTTATTTATAACTTATGGGACAACCAGTATAAATGTTTGTGTATGACAATGGTGGAAAAAATTACGGTGTGAATACAGGTCTTAAGGCTTTATAGTTTTGAATATCTACATTACCCGGGTTTCTCTTCGGAGATAAACATTTCATGATACGGAAACTGCCTATGTAAATCCTTCTTGATTTCTTCTAAAGATTTTGTGTCACATGTTTGCGTTACAAGGGTTTCGTATTTCATCTCACAATTCTCACTAAGGATATTGCCACCGCAGAGATAGGACCATGCCTTGGGTCTAATTGACATTGGAATGCCTATAATGTAAAAGAAAATTGGGAATATTGTTACTGCTAATTGGAAACGAAAGCAAGACACTTTTTAAATAACCCTCGTAACTAACGAACAACGTTAAATTTCGATATCCTTGACATGAAACATATTATTTTGCTATTAATAATTGTTAAAACAAACTCATTACATAAAATGATTATAAAGTGTATAGGAGATGCTAAAGGGGAAGTTATTTACTTTTTAATTTGCGCCATTCTTAATATACGTTTAATTCCTTTTAAAATCGATAAATAAAAGATGAAACAAATGAAGCAATCTTTTACAAAAAAGAAAACTGCAATAACACTACTTAAATAAAGACTACCTACCTGCATTTTATAACATTCAGATAATCTATCATAAAGACTTAATTGTATTTCATAAATTATTCACAAACAATAAAATTATTAATAATTATAATATTTTTCTGATTAACTACCTGTGTTTCAATAAATGTTTAAGTAGTAAATCATTGAAATGCTACAATAACAATAAAAATAAATGCTTGTTGTCTATTCACGGATAATTATCTTGAAGAAATAATTGATAGCTTATCAAAAGAGAAAAACTCACATAAATTCAAATACATTACCCATCATCTTGTAACCTATTTGATTAACCCAATCAACCTAATATCTATATCAAATTATTTAGTCAGTGAAAGGTCATAGGCCTTCTATAAATTAATAGAGCCAATTATTTTAGCAACCGACAAGTGGATAAATGAACGTCATTAACATTTTTAAAGTTTATTTACCTTTGTAACACCTGGCCCTTAACTTCTTATAATTTTTAAGCGTATAATACTCCCACTTTTTCAACATTTCTAACCATTTTCTCTCCCTTCGGATAACTGTCTCTGGCGATGGTCCATCCCTCTGGTCTACCAAATCTGATTCACAGGATGTTTTCAGGAATCCGTACTTATCCACTGAACAAATGCTGCTAACCTCGCTGGCCGTGGAAGCTGCCATAGTATAGGAGATAGTTCTGCCGCTGTTGTTTTTGTTATTGTCGGTCTCAGACACACGAGCTCCTACTCGAACCTAACATATCTGGCCCATAAACAAACACCCACTAATAAATCGGAACTGTTCGAGTCGATCTTTTAGCTTTTTCGACTAAAATCGAAGGACCATACGCCGCCGTCGATATTGCCATTTGCGAAGGGCACACGCGTGTTGTTGATCTGGACGACTTTAGGGGGTACACGTGCCTAGCATAACAACACACGACGTGTTTTGGGTTTTAAATATCGGCGTTTATAAATAAATATTTACTGTGGGCGAGTCTTAGCTGTTTTTTTTTTGGTTGACAAGTGACACAATATCGAGAAGTTAGCAACTAAATCTTAAGCAAGAAGTGAAAGTAACAAGCAGGGCTACCGATAGTGACAAGTTACTATTGTCAAAATTTATCGAATTTTTTTATTATGCGCTTTTAATTTGTATGTAAATTAAATGTATATTAAATGTAATATATTATATGAGACACAGAAGACAATAAATTTATTTTAAATCCCTTCGTAACTTTAAGCTTTTTTCTTCAAAGATTTGTTGGATACTTTTGCACTGATTTATTTTTTGTTCTTTCTTTTTTTTTATAAGTCTGTAAAACGTTCTTTACGACATGAAATGAGATTTTAATATAAGCAGTGTTCGACATCTCCGCCATTTATTACTATTTTTTTTTTTATCTTAAGCGCAAAGCAATAAACTGAACAAACATACAAATTGATACAAATTAATAGAGTGCAAAGTACATTTTGAACTTTGTAAATTACAATTTTAGTAAAAACGATTGAAGAAAGACACAAATAATGGCCCTTTTCAACAGATTATTGCCAAAATTTGGTATATATTTCTTACTTGAAATTTGCATATTTCTATTCATTTATTTACATTTCAGCTACTCCATTAAGAACCAGAGGTATTGCTTCACTATCTGCATTACCAGAAACACACCAGCTGCTGCAGAAAACATGTAGGGACTTTGCCGAGGGAGAACTTAAACCTATAGCCGCAAAGATCGATAGGGAGCATTTGTATCCGAAAGAGCAAATTAAAAAGATGGGGGAGCTTGGCTTAATGGCCGTAGCTGTGCCTGAGGATTTAGGTGGTACTGGTTTAGATTACGTTGCATATGCAATAGCTATGGAAGAAATATCAAGGGGGTAATGGATATATTGCTTATACATTTATTTTTATTCCTTTTTGTTGTAAATTTATTTTAATAGATGTGCTAGTTGTGGTGTTATAATGTCTGTGAATAATTCTTTATATCTTGGACCACTGCAGCAATTTGGAAACAAGGAACAGAAGGAGAAGTACATTAGGCCTTTTACAGATGGGTCAAAAGTGAGTTCATTTTTGTGTTTATTTTATGCTATTTTAATTAGAAAAAAAGTCTATTCAAGTAATTTAAAATGAAGGAATACAAAACAGCATACGAATTTGTAGGTTATATTCAAGAGTCCAGTTCTGGTGGCAGCATCGTCATAGGAAAAAATGGGTTCAACTTTTTATTGGCTGTCTGGATCACGTGGTAAAGTAGTTTTTGGTGTTGAAATGACAGCGCTATAAGCGTCGAAACGAGTATTTGGAAATCTACATTATCAACGAAGTAAAGGTTTTTGGCCATCTAATCTGGCGGTATATTTAAACACGTACTATTATATATTTTTATTTATTAAAAATTTCTGTTTACGTATTACACAAAATATTGCACAACTTATCATAGTTACACTAAAGGAATATATAAAAATAGTATGTGTGTGAAAGTTAGAATTTATTGAATACTTGTAATAGCATATACAAAACAATTTCAAACGAGGTATTTTATAAATAAATTCTCAATTCAGTAACAGCAAAACCATGCAGGATCATGGTTTTATTGTATATTTTTGTATTGTATATACAAAAAATACATTCGTTACAATGGATATTTCTTACAGACATTTAATAGTAGATACAGTTAGTAGTAAAACAGATAAGTAAATGTATTGTGAAGAGAAGGCACAATTTATCCGAGGTGATCGACAGCTTAATAAACACATAAAATGCTCAAAAGCAATTAACCACTTTATCATACTTGAGTATCATTATTGTATATAACATGTATACGTTGTACAAACTGAACATACAGTCTGCATATGATGCACTTCCTTTTGAAGCTGCTACTGATAGCTCATCTATATTAGTAGGCATTCGATTCTCTAAAATGTCGACCAATAAGCATATACATTGGCTTTTGTAAAAATTACTTTATACCTCGAAGAGACATCGATGGTACTTTTGATGTACTGGGTATTGCAATGTCTGCAACATATAAAATTCTGCAATCTTAAGTGAAACAGTTATCACACAATTAATAACAAAAACATTTCTTTGTCTTATGTGAAGGTGTTACTCTTTTTCTTGGCGAAACATTTCTTCATTCGCCAAAAGCCATGGTGTATGTATCTGGCCCAATTTCTGAAACAGTTTGACGTAGGTTTAATATTCTCCTTAAATTCTTCCTAGATTGCAGGCAAAACTAATGGATCTAGAAGCAATTAATTATAAGCCTTATCAAATATATATGGTAGCAATGAAATTCTACCTGGCAAATTTAATGCAGGAATTGCATATCAAATTAATCGAGATGAGTGGGAATATTACCCTGCAAAATTGTTGTGCAAATTTTGAATCGTTCATGATGTATATCACTTGGACTTCGATTTATTAAGGTGGGATTGCCCTTTGTGGTGACCTATTTTTTAAGTCGATCGGAATGAAAATTAGTGTTGGGAAAATTGTATAAGGAGATATCCTTCTGCGTATTATGGCAGTTTAACATGGCATAAACCTGGCTCTTCGACATGGTGTCTGCAAATAATACCCTTCAGAAGCCGTCCAAAATTTAATAAAAATAATATTTATTCACTTTTAAACAGTAAAGACAAACGCCTCTGATTAAAAAAGAACTAGTATAATATAAAATTATGAAACATAACAACAAACGATAATCAAAATGAACAAACAAAATGGGGTTTGAAAATCGTTATTACTATGTGTACACTACTGCATTATGTGTATTAAATTAGGGCAATCAATAATACTTCGCCGATAATGTAGATTTCTAAATGTTTGCCACGCTTACAACGCTGCCATTTCAGTACAAGGAACTAATTTACCACGTGATCACGACAGCCAACAAGAAGTCGAACCAATTTTGTCCTATCGAGATACTGCCCTTAGTCCCCCAAGTCCATATGAGTTGGAAGACATGATTACTTGTTTTTGGCGCGAAAATTTAAATAATAATACAAATGTATTTCTTATTTAAGGTGGGTTGTTTTGCGTTATCGGAGCCAGGTAATGGTAGTGATGCGGGTGCGGCTTCTACAACAGCTATGGCAACAGGAGATTCATACCTCTTAAATGGCACAAAATGCTGGATTACGAATGGGTATGAAAGTGAAGCTACCGTACTATTTGCAACTACAGATAAAGCTTTGAAGCATAAAGGTACATTGGATAAACGAACTGTCTCTTATTTAAAAGTATTTTGATTATTTCACAGGTATTTCCGCGATTATCGTACCGAAACCAGCACCAGGTTTAGATTTGGGCAAGAAAGAAGATAAACTAGGTATTAGAGGCTCATCTACATGTTCTCTAATATTTGAAGATTGTAAAGTACCTAAAAGTAACTTGTTAGGTGAGCCTGGAATGGGCTTTAAGGTACTATTAGGATTTATAGCGTAATAAAGCGTCCTTTCATGATTTTTCTGTTAACTCATAGATTGCTATGATGACGTTAGATGCCGGTAGAATTGGAATAGCTTCGCAAGCTTTGGGGATCGCTCAAGCATCTTTGGAAGTCGCCGTAGAGTACGCGACGAAGAGGTTAGCCTTCGGAAAACCGCTAACTAAATTGCAGACCATACAAAATAAACTAGCGGATATGGCTATGCAATTGGAAGCGGCTAGGTTGCTGACTTGGCGGGCGGCATGGTTGAAGGATAACAAGAAGCCGTTTACTAAAGAGGCGGCGATGGCTAAACTGGCTGCTAGCGAAGCCGCTACTTATCTTAGTCATCAATGTATTCAAATTTTAGGCGGAATGGGGTAGGATGTTGTTTTCAATAGCAATCCAAATATTTCTATATAATTTTTCCTTTCCAGTTATGTATCCGAAATGCCTGCGGAGCGATTTTATAGAGACGCAAGAATTACTGAAATATACGAGGGTACATCGGAAATACAGAGACTTGTCATAGCTGGAAATGTTCTCAAAGAAATGTCTTAAAAAAACTTCATTAGTGTTTATAAGACTGATTTTATTTTTCTTTTATTATGAAGCACATATCAAATGAATATCATTGTTTCTAAAAGTAATTTCTTAGAAGAAGATGAATATATGTGCCTGGAAAGCATAAATGCGCAAATTAAAGATTTTATTAAAACATATTTTATATTCACTTATTTTAAATACATAAAATGAGATTCAGTAAAAATTTGATTTATTCGTTATACTGGTGATATAGAAGAGCTACATCCTACAAGCATTATTTATCACTAAAAATTAAGAACTGTGAATAGCAATAAGGGGAAATCTGTGATCTATATCTTGAATTGTAGTGAAATGCTCGTTAGAGGCATTCAAGACGTATAGTTTTTGTATATACTTAACAGATGGCGTAAGATGTCATAACTAATTTAAGATTAAATAGATGGCGCTATTACTTTTGTAGTATCTTGGTGTGTACAATATATATACAGGGGAACCTATACAGATATAATTTGAGCAAAGTTAACGACGGGGACGTATCTACAATCCTACGTTCTCCCACTATCGCTATAACTCAAGGCAACTGCTTACGTATGGTCTAGTCAATATTATTAGTTACTGTACAAGCGATGTGTGCGCCGTACTTATTAATAGCGGTAAAATTATTTTTACACTTGAAGTGCCGCATTATACAATAGAGAAGAGAGCTGAATTGATTAGATGGTATCGTTCTAGGAGCTAATTTCAAAGAGTATGCGATATGTTTGCGGTTAAGTACCCAAACAAGCCTATCGCTAATAAAGCCACAATTTTCAAACTAAGAAACAAAATGAATACCTCGGCTTCATAGGACACACTGGAATTAGCGACAACGAGAAAGCTAACCTATTAGCAGAAAAGGCCACCACAACTTCGTTTGTGGGACTGGAGCCGTTCTGTGGTATAGGGATGAGCACCTATAAAAAAGAATCTAAAAACAGAGAAGAGAAGCGCAGAGCATTTCTTTAGGAGAATCTTCCTGGTATGAGACATTGCAAGGTATTCCTTAGAAACTTCAATAAGCAAAGAGCAAAGACTATGCTAGAACTAAGTAGAAACACGCTACGTGTCCGCACAGGTTTTGTTACAGGGCATTGTCATCTTGGAGAACACATGGCAAGGGTAGGTCTGAAACAGAATAGCGACTGCAGTTTTTGTGGGGTGGAGGCTGAAAGTCTGGAAGACCTAAAATCTAACTGCACTGCCATTATAGAGACCCGTACTAACCATCTTGGTGAAGACGTCATAGACGAGGTGGAAATACTTTCTCTGAAACCATCGCAGCTATTGCAATTTATTAAAGCTTAGACTGGAGGGGGAACTATAAGTGCGGACAAACTCTAGTAGTTTGCAGCTCATATAAGGGGGCGTAATAGATCAATAGGTCGCAGTGCAACATCATCCTTAATTAATCTAATCTATTCTAACCGTAGAATGACTGATGATATATCGATTTTAGTACGTGCTTTAAGTGAAATTGATTCCACTTTGTCATTTGCCATTATATCGAATGATTTAAACATATCTCGTTCTTCTGTTTAGTGAATACTTAAAGCAAATGACTTTTGTAATTATTAATATTCCAAACACCAGCAACTATTTCATGGCGACACATTTAACCGTATGGATTTTTGTGAAAAGTTAATTGGTGTAATTAACGAAGACGATTATGTCTTAAAAAATATTTTCTTTTAACCAGTGGAAAGGAAGACTGGTTAGAAGTCACAATCCATCTGTAGTAAGGTGCCGCACTAAAGAAAATGAGCACAGATATTTAAGTTCAAGCAGCCAGCAACAACAAAAAGTAAATGTTGGGGTAGGTTTGTTAAACAATCAGGTTATTGGTCCTTTTTTCATTAATGGCAATTTGAACATAAATACATATTTGGGAATACTGGAAATGCAAATTTTTCCTAGTTTGTAGCAGTTTCTCAAGATTGATATGCAACACAGTTCCTTAACCGGTGGATTGGAACTCATTTTAATAATACTAAATGGCCACCACGCCCCCAGATGTGTCGCCCCTCGATTTCTTTTACCAGAGTTATTTAAAAGAAACAATTTATGGAAATGTATGCATAAGATCTGTTAATTTAGAGCAGTTGCAAGATAAATTTGTTCAGACGCCGAACAACACTAATTCAGAAATGCTGGAGAATGTGAGAAATAGTTTTTATAACAGATTGGGATATTGCGTGGCTAAGGAAGGGGATGTTTTTGAACCTTTTCTTTAAGTTTACGTTACACAATTAATTTTTATTTTTCCTTTTTGGAATTGATTATTTACTTATGAGAGTTATATCCTTAATTTAGTAGAATTATTTTAATTTTCGTGCCATTAGATTTTTTTTCCACGTATTTATTATAAAAGTTAGCTTTATTTGAAAACATCACTTTTTATAGAAACTCTTAGTCCATTTCCGACCGTTTCAGAAATCTATTGCACATTTGTTTGACACGACAAAATATAAATACAAACTATAATGCCCAATGATACGTAATTTTTTGATCACCTTATACATATGTAAATATTATAATACATGTTAAGAATACTTTCATCTATTTTGGACTCACGTTTCTTTTGACTTGTCCGCAAGTGTCTACGCCTTTGCTCTGTGCTGTAGTTGGTTAGCGCACCTGTTCGGCGAATAGGAAATTCGAATTCCGTCGGAGTTAATTAAAAACAACGAGAATCGATTTGTTATTTAGAAATAATGGAAGCCGATATTTTTATATTACATAATTAATCAATTTTATTCAAAATGCATAGAGTGGGGTCTAATTTTGACAAACTGATTAGTTAGTTGAAAATGAGAAGTTAAAGGATATTCCTATAGATAAATGCCATTTATTAAAATTATGGTATTCCGAAATTCTCTTTCAACAAGACCATAAGCTACACAATGTAAGGTACTGATATATAAAATAAATTAAAATGAAATCTGGCTAAATGGAAAGTACTTTCCTTTTCTAGAAAAAAATGTGCAATTCTTTTTCATTACTCCGTTGATACTGAAGTATTGTCACGTTGCACTAAAAATAGAGACATTGGGGTTCTATTTGATGAACATCTAGCCTTTACCGATTATATAACAGAAATTTTTTCTTCTGCATCACGAAGTTATGGGCTTTATTTTGCGAAACACGAAAATGTTTACTAACATTTCTTCACCCAAAGTATTATTCTGTTCCTTTATGTATACTAAACTTAAATATGTAGCGATAATATGGTGTCCGTACTATAATGTACACAAATCACCACTAGAAAATATACAAAGGGGTTTTCTTAAATTCCTGTGGTATAAAATAAATAACTCCTACCCATACTGAGGTTTCTCTTACAGTACATTATTAAATACCTCCACTTTGACCATCTTGGAATCGAAACGTAGCAACGCTTATCTTGAATGGCCGCATAAAAACTACCAACTTTTAATACAGCTTTGGCACATACTAATTTAGGGTATACATCCCTCATCACACGTATGAGCCAAGAATACAACCGGATTGCCTCAAACTGTGATGTGTTTCACTGTTCGCTTGGGCTATTGTTGCGTGCAAGTACCGATTCAATTTAGTTTTGTTTAATTTATGCACTATTATTTTTTTTTGTTTCTCTATATTATTTATATGTATATCTTTTTGTGAATTCATTACTTGTATTTTATTATATTCCTTAATATGGTTTACGTTGACTGTTATGCAATAAACGTTATTATTATTATTATTGTATTGGAGACGGTGTTTGAGGAAAAGGCAATTTCTTGGATTGAGCTATTTTATCGTTGCCTCAGTTGGCCCACTTAAAAATAGTTCTAGTCTACAACTTTCGTACAAGGTAAGTATATTTGCTTAAACGCATAATTAAAACACATGGGTTACATCACATTAGATTATTTATTTAATTCATTTTTCATACCATCTTTTCTATTATCATCATTTTTTTTATGGAGTACATCTCAACATATATTAAAGTAATAAATATTTCAATATTCATACGATACTTCTCAAACATAGAGAGTGTAAGATAAAAACGATTTTAACAATAAAGATCCGACATATACTTCATCCTTTTTTATTTTTTTTTGTGTGTAACGTATATTTATCTTACTTATTTAACAATATCCTCGCTAATAGTACGTGAAAGGAGACATTATAAAACTATATCACTGATAACCTTTCTGCGGAGAGATTAGAATTAACTAAAATTAAGAAGAAAACAAAGAAAAAGAAACAAAAACAAATAAGTAAATTATATTACAACAAAGAGGAATATATAAGATGAAATAAATAGAAAAATAAAGTATTATAGGTTGCATATATGATACTAGAAATTTAGATATGTTATTTTATACACCTAACGTTATAATTTAAAAAAAAATAATTGTATTTACAAAATTTAACAAAAACCCACGTCCTATAGGTAAAGAAAGATATACGATAAAAAATATATTACTGATTATTGAAAATGATTTGTTTGTTTGCTGTAGATATAAAAGAAAACAAGTTCACATCTTAATAGGAAGTACAGCTCTTATGGAAAATCTTTACATTGTTGCCACATCCTCTCGAATAATTTAGCAAATGACTAACACTCATTTGTCATTCGGTAAGCAATAACATGGTCATCTAATATCAATAACAGCTAAAAAATATACTTCCTTTTGAGATATGATCTGAGATAAGACTATTTTTGGCAAATAATAACTTATTATTCTGTTACGTAATTTCTCGCAACCTTGTATTTTTGTGAAAAGGTGACCCCTACTAACATTCTAAAAGAAACTTTTTAACGTTGGTGTTAAATTATATTTAAGAAGTAGGGAATTGGACTGAGAGATAAAGCGTAAAATATAACAGAGATAAAAATACTAATAAGAGGGCTATAAACCGAAAAACAGCTGAAATAAGCTGTTATTTTGCGAAAAATAGTCTATATATAGAACAGTCTGTAACAAACACATGAATTTACCCTTCACATTACAAACAAATACAAGTGCACAGTACACATGGCAGATAAGTTGTGTGGAAGATTCCCAAGATCGTGATATAACACCGAATAAGTAAATTCTAATTCATTTATCTACGTAGAATTCTTGAAATCGATATCTGGCGCAGTAACTACTATCAAAAATAAACACTTGAAGGTTGTAAAGAGATAAAAACAATTAATGCAGTTAATTTAGTTGCATGGAATATTACATTTTAATCAGTAAAAGTAAATTTTGATTATAAAATGCTATCGTTTCACTTTTTGGGCATTCAAGTAAATGGAAACATGTTGCGTCATTATGACCTTGGAATGTTCTTTTACTTTTACTGCAAATTTGAGCATAGAAAAAAATATCCCCAAATCAGTGCCCTAAATAAACGATAAATTCATTTTGGATTTCACATGAACGAAAGTAGATATTAAATTTTTTTTTGGTAAACCAGGAAGATATAAGATAATAGATCTTTTAGTAAAAAAGTAGTATTATGTTTCTCGAGGAGGGTACTTTTTAATTGATGTTACAGACCGCAAAAAAAGGGATAAAAACAAAAAATGAAATTACAAAGAAATAAAAATATTGTAGAAAACTGAAAACAAATATTACATTCTTGTTAAAATACAAATGACAAAAGTCAGATTTGAAGGTACTATTTTTATTTTCTCCGGATTAATATTTAATTCATTTACACTGCAGGAAGTTGTATATCTAGAATATGTTTTTCATTGTGTGTAGAACATCGTTACATTTAATATTTCACATTAACAACTATATCTGACAGAATAGAACCCATAAAATTCACTTGTAGGAGATATTAGAACTTTTGCAATAAATTGAAAGGTGACAGAATGGCAAAAGTTATTACCAAGGCCTTCTCTGATTTTACTAAATAAATAATAAAGTTGTAAATTCTCCTTTGTTTTTAATTTCTTTAGTTGAGAAAAACTTAAGGTTACAGAGCGGAGTATGTAGATGAATCTAGACGTCTGATACAGATAAAAGTCTGATCTAGAACACCTTCAATGACAGGCAAAGATAACGACCTTTATAAAACTTAATAACCTTAGAGAATAAGGTCCTAATCAAAGCTGAAGACACGGGTGCTTTTGGAGATGGATGTAGCTCGGTTACTCTCAATATTAAAACTAATTACTTACTATTTTAGTTTCATTGTGCTGTTGAAGCAGGCAGCACAATTAAATATAATATCGTTAATAACTGAGCCACACTCATTTCATTTTTGCAGCTGTGAGTGTTGATCCACAAAGCACCATCTATACATGGTAGATAATCAAATTATAGACCAGTTGAAAAAGGGAATTGCACCTAGATCATCCTTTAATTGATGTATGAAAATCCCTCAGGGCTCTATTCCGGGACCAATGTAATTTTTGCTATTTAAAATTACAACACGAAACAGCTGAACCTTTATTTCTTAATGAGTACCAAGTTAGAAACGCCTATATACTTGTTAATAAGTGAATATCTTCAACGATACAACGATTGATTTGGTGGATTTATATGTTTTCTTTTTATATTCTAGATGTAAAATTTCCGACAGTGTAATTTGTGTCTCACATTGTAACTTGGAAAGATAATAAAAAGAACCATTCCTAAAATTTTCCAGGTCTGGATTAACACATTTCGAAAGATAGTACAATGTTACATGATGCCTATGATTTTTTTTTTCTAATATTTTGGTAATGGTATTGGGTCTTGTTATATAGAGTGAAAGCTCTTTCAGCGGATGCGGATCTCTTTTTGCCGAGACGAATTTAATGTAGCCATATAAATAACATTTTGAAACAGCATTAATAGTAAAACAGAGACAAATATTACAAACCCCTAGAAACTAGAACCCCTTCTTTTCTTTAGAGACCTTTATCGGTATTGATCAGAACCTGGTGAACGTAAATAATACAATGAACTTCGACGAATATAACTCAAGTATTCCCTTAATAACTTTCAGGTAGTAGCTTAGTATTTGGTATTCGCAAGTCTGAAGATGTAAGCTATAAATTGATTGAATATGGTAAATAGTTTAAGTTTACAGACAAGATTGATGGACTTTAACGTCGTTTTCGCATTGATGTTCATCACTTGGAGTTGCAGCAAAGGAAACTTATTATTGCTCCTATTCATAGACGGTCAGTATTCCAACGGTCCTTTCCTTGCAACATTTCCAAATTTGATTGCAACTTAATTGCGGAAGTTAAGGGTTTTACGTTGTCTAAATATAGATTATGGATGCTAGCGTTCTTGTTCGTTAATCAGCGGCAAGCATTGGTCACAGTGCACACATCTTCGCTTCTGTAAATGGTTATAAAGTGTGATAGTGGATATGTTATTCAATTGCTTTGTTGTAGAAATTGTATGCAGTTTTTGTGCTCGGTCCACGAGTAATAGAATTTTATTTATTTTTTTATTTTAGCTTATTATAAGGCTGTATGGAAGATCAAAAGCAGTTTTATTGTATTTTGGATTTAGCCTTTTCGTTTTCTCTGCAAAGTACAATGCTTTAGTTTATTACTACTACTTCGTTGTAATCTTTGTTGTAGAAGAAAATAAACATTATTATTATGATTATTATTGACGTTAATAAAAAAAAATGTCAGAAAAAGTATTATTTTAATTTATCTATAGTCCCTGTTCAAATTATTATTATATTCTCACTGACATATGGGCAATATACATACAAAACATAATCAGTACCCATTATTGATAAAATGGGTTAAGAGTGTGGTTATGTTTGAACAAGAATGGTCAAATATCGTGTGGTTAGACGAATCAAATTTTGAGGTAAGGTAGTTAATTTGATGTTCTATCAACTTTTAAGAAATTGGTTAGAAAATAAAATTTATCAATAAAAAAAAAATCATGAGCGAACAACATGACAACATTTATTCACATTTCAGATTGAGCTACCGTCAACCGGGGTGACTAATATATCGTGGGAAATGTTATCCAAATAGATTAACTTTGATGTTACCAGGGAAGCCCTGTATGAGAAAAAAAAGGAAAATTATGGGAGTGGCGTAAGCCTCTAGGTGTTCTTTAGTACAAAGAGCAACAAATTAAAAAGAAAATTGTGCCGCCGACTGAAATCAGGTGTCCTACGAATTTCTTTATTTTCCATTTTTTTAATTCAATTCGTTATAGTTTTTAGTTCTTAAATTTTGTACAGTGAAAATAGTTGTACATACGCAGTTGTAAAGTAGTTAAAGTTACTTTCCTCTTAACTTGAGTTCACGATTTTGTTTCTTTCTTTTTTTTTTTAGGATTGTACTGGTAACCTCTCGCCGTTTTGTTATTAAAAATTTTAATTATGTTGACATTTTACAACTTTATGATTACTTTCAAATATAAAACATATATAGATCCCCTCTCTTCCTTTTTTTGTTATTACCCATTTTTTAAACAGCTTCCAACATAATAAATCGGTACATTTCAATTTTGTAGGGAGACTAGTAACCATAACACGCTTCTAATATCTTTTCAAAGAGAAACCAGGTGCGGCATTTAGTCACTTCGGTAACCGGGGTTAGTTGTTGCCACAGAAAATAATTCCTCCCTCCCTTCTATTGTAAAAGATATAAGATATAAGTCTATATTGTATTGAAAATTCAGTCCAATTCAAATGATATCAAAGGAGATATACCATAGAAACGTCAAAATATGGCACTTTGTCACCCCGATTAACGGTATGTCCGTTGCCGATTAGGTGAGGAATTTAAACCAGAGTGTGTGGTACCGACCGTGAAACACGGCGCAGGCAGCATAATGACTTGGGGCTACAGAAGCGCTTCTGTAGTGGGACAAATGTTCGTGTGTGAAGGCCGTATGGATTCCATAAAGTACATAAATGTCCTAGAATCTGCATTACTGTCCTCTTTTAGATCAGTTTTTTCCGATACAAACATAGATGGCGTTAAGTTCCAATAGGATAACGCAACCTGCCACAAAGTTGTCCGCACAATGGCCTGGTTTCGAGAAAATGATATTGAGTTCATGGACTGGTTTGTTAAAGCACCGGCACAAAGTCAGGCGTTACACAATTAATTCAAAAGAAGAGTTAAATAATCGCTTGCACCTAGAGTGAAACGCTGTAAGCCCCGAAGATTGTAAAAAGCTTGTGGGCTTTCTACAAAAAAGAATTTCTGCTGTAATTAAGCAAAAGATGGACTCACTAAATATTGTTTAATTTTAATAATAAATCTTATTACTTTGATATTGTTAAAAAAACTGAAAGTTAACGTGGGAGCTCAATATTTATGACCAAGGTTGTATAAAACTACAAATAATGCCCAGTTACTATGAACCAGTTTCTTTTTTTTTGTAATAAGGAATTATAGTCATTTCTGTAGAATTATACTAACGGGATTTATTTAGTTTTGTATGCATGCGCTTCATATGGGTTTTTATCTTTTTCATTATGAATTGCTTTTGTACAATCGGTGTTGGCTGATAATATGATGTAAATCTATTTGTTAATTGAATTTTGTTTTTTTAAATGTCTTCTTTTCTAATTTGTATAATAAATGTTTTGTAACACCATTGCTTTTAGTATCTAATTCTTCGAAAAAAATGAATTATATGAACGTGTCTAATAATTTAGTCTAGGATTGTATGTTTGGATATTTTTGTTTCTATTGGGTAATGTTAGTTTCTTCTTGTTTACCATTATACTTCCCAGCAAAAATTTATTAGATTTTCCTTTTGTATTAAAAATTTATTTTTTTATGCAAAGTAAATGCTGTATCCATTAAATTCTGAGAGATTATCATTAAAAAAATACTCCTTAAAAGGTCAGTTTTCTTCTCAACAAATATAGGCAAATCCCGATATCCGCTTAGGAGAGCTTTCACTGTACCTTGCACCGGTAACTAGATTTTCTGATTCAGACCATGTTACGCCGTGACACTTCCACATTTCCATCTTGTTTTCTTTATGTACATTTTTTCCTCAAATAATTTATAATAGCAATAATAGTAATATGATATAGTTAATAACCATAAAGCCATTTTCATATATTTACAACTTGTTTTTTCCTACTTTATTTCTGTTTTCAATCTTCCTCCAGCGTAAGTAGTACGCGATTTTGCTCAATCGACGTGGAGCACAATAATGCATCGTGGAAGCTTAAAATATATTACCGTAATGCTTACACATTTATATAAGTAATAATTTATTTTGTACATATTCATTTTCGCGAAAATTCAAGGGAAAAGATCTTGTTAGGCAAGTCTAATTCGATACGCGTAATAAACTTGACTATCCGATGAGCTTTTGCAATAGATGGAATAATAATAATAATGTTAGCCTACTAACAGTTAATTCCTAAATTAAGCGATCCACATTTGTAGTCTTTGAATAGGAATATATTTTGCATAACCTATTTCGATCTCTATTTAATTTCAAGCGGGTAAAATGTGTGACGTTAGCCTTCTTTGATTAATAGAGCATCTTAACCGAAAATATCCCTGTTTTTCGATGGTCAAAGGAAGGGGACAAAAAATTCTGGAATATTTGAATGTAACTTTCAACAATTGATAAATACAATTATTAGATAGGAGGACAATAGTGCAGTTAATGTTTGTATCATCAAATATTTTCCTTTATAATCCTAAACAGGAAGTTTTCATGGATATTGTTTAATTATTAGCAACTTTAGAACTTAGATTCTGTCAAAACCAGTGGAAGTAAGGTAGCTATACTTTCAAAATTTCATAAACGCGATTATTGCTCAGGAAAACGTTTATATATTCAAATATTTACCATAATTTTAAACAGGAAGGCATCTTTCTGATTTAGATTGCATCGAAATCAATAAACACTCACCTCAACAAGTCCACTGATTTTTATTACTAATAATAGCGTTTTACTATGATAGATAGATGCCTAAACTTTGATGTGAATTTGCTAGTGTTTTTTAGACAAGATAACACCATTCAAAGTTTCAAACTGAAATAACCACAACATTTTACCCTTTGATGGTTAGCAATGTCCAGCCAAAATCTTCATCGCAGAATTTATTTGGGAAAAATAATTGTTAAATAAATTTAATACGATGGGAAGGACATAAAATGAATTTAAAGACAATATAACCCCGTAAAATATCTCATAAACTGTGAATTTACCGAGATTACGTAAACTAGGAGTGGGGATTCTAATTTTGAAGCATACTAAGCTTTCCAAACAGAAAGAACACCAGAAATAATGGTTCTGAAATATTTCAAAGATATTTTAGAATTTTTTTCTAGCTACACGGCATAATCATGCAAAATTGCGTTTTAGTTTTAGAATTCCCTGTAATATTGATTAGTAACTAAATACGTTTGAATAGAGGAGACAACTGACAAACAATTAGGGTAGAAAGTACGTAAAAAATTAGATTAAAGTTTTCAATAAACATATGATCAAAAACACTTGATTTCGATACTTGTTAATGAATCTTCTTTTTTCTTATACAAAATATGTTTTCTTTCCGAAGAGTTTGCCAACTGCATTTGTGCGAAGTCGTAGAAAACGGAATCGTCTAAAGATCTAAATAGTTCCGTTTATGAAGCTCTAATTGTTGCAAATTAGTCAAGTAATATTTAATATTTTATTTAATTCTCGAGCACATTCATTAGCAAATATCATCGACAAAATGCGTTCTTGACGACGTGTTTATTGAGACTTTTAATCTCATTTTTAAAGTAGATCTTACCCTTAGAGTTAGTTGATATAGTTCTGAAGCATCCTGTATACAAGAGTTAACTATTTCATTTGGCACTAGCGTTACTGGGTAACAAAAAAATTGACAAGGCAAGTGTAAATAAAATGGAAGCGTTTTGATTATTTCGAATTAGAGACAGACTTGATTTGTAAGGGAAGTAAAAGCCATGTTTAGCTAGAGATTTGTAAAATTCATCTTCGAAAGTTTCTTTAAAGCAAATGCTATATAAAAATTTTTAATGTAAGCTAAAAATTTCATATGTTCCTTATTAGAGTTTTAATGGTTGAAAAAAAATAATTCCTTAGGTATTTCGGATCTTCCGCGACAAAAAAAATTCTTACCAAAGATCACAAATGTAGATATCATCCTCATGAAAAAAAAAAGAACGAGCTAGAAATAATTTCACTAAAAGAAATATTCTTCGCCGTATTACAATATTACACAAGAACTAACAAAAATACAAAAAAAATTCATCCTAACAATTTAATTTTTGGTTTCTTTCCCTATTTACCATTTATAATAGTATATTCAATTTTTTCTTTCATTTTTAATCTAATATATCGTCGCGCCCGGTATTTCGCACTGACCTATCGTAACGCGATGCATAGCCATCTCGGATATACCGTGAAAGTGTACGAAAGCTCCTCCCAGAACGAAGACGTGGAATATCTGATGGGAATGGAACCAGATGTCGAACTTCCCCGGAAACCATCGCTCGGGAACCCTCAGCGCGTACAACATGGCCCCGACGATGTACAGCAATCCCATAAGGACTAGCCAACCTAAGCTTTTCTGGCTAAGCTTGTTGAACCAACCTTCCACGATGCCGTAATGGATGGCCGGGATGATTCCGCTCAGACCGAAGGTCATAAAGACGGCGGCCCGGAAAGGTCTCCATGTCGATTCGGAGAATTTGTCCCATAAGCTGACCATGATGCTCGTCACGCCCAAAGCGCATACTACGCTGAGGTAGACGACCTTGGGTCTGAAGTGACAGTAGAAACCGTAGTAGAGCCATGGTACGAAGGATCCCATTATAAGCAAGGCTATGCCGCAGTAATCTAGTTTCGAGAAGAGTTTTCCTATGAATTGGGAATGACAGTTGACTGTGTGGAACATGAAGGAGAAACCCAGGCAGATGATGGCTCCAGCGAAAAAGGCGCCAAATACGATTTTTTCTTGCATTTCCAGATCTATTGTCGGTCTTATTAGAAAATATACTGCTATGCCTGTAAGAACAGAAAAAAAACATGGTTATAAGAACATTACAATTGGAAGAACCGTTTGAACACTATGGTACGAATTGTTTCATTTTCAATTTTTCTTATACATCAACATAAAATTAGCTTCAAAATTCATCTGCTTTCTCTAAGAATATGTTGACTGTATTAAAGTTGCATGCTGATATACTTTAATTAATAGGTTGTAAAAACTGGTAATTAAGAACTCGTTAAGTCTGGGTAGGAAATACTGCATGCTGGTTGGTAATGAGAGTCGACATGCACCTGGAACGTTGCGTTCCAAATACATTATTAATTTGTGTGGTTTTTAGT
This sequence comes from Trypoxylus dichotomus, assembly GCA_023509865.1. NCBI lineage: Eukaryota > Metazoa > Arthropoda > Insecta > Coleoptera > Scarabaeidae > Trypoxylus > Trypoxylus dichotomus. The sequence continues at coordinate 26,665,305 of CM042082.1, read as the reverse complement.
TTACTGCGATACCTGTGTATTAGTTATATTTTATTTTAGTAATCTAAAAAAAATATTGTACTGCCTAACATGTGCACACATGTTTGAACATGTCAGTAATTACTGATAAAATATGAAGCAGTTAATTCAAGAATAGTGGTAATATCTTTAAATATAAAGGAAACAGAAATTTTAAATATCATACAGATTTATGGCCCCGCGGAAGGACTAACAGAAGAAAAAATAGCAGACAATAATAATGGGGGAGTGGAATAGTAGAGTAGGCAACGACTACACCAGAGGAATAGACTGCCTGGGGAAGAAATAATAAATAGTAATGGGATAAAGACGAAAGACTTTTGTAGAAGAAACGACTTGGTTATGGGAAATACAATGTGGTATCAGAAATTAGAGGACAAATACACGTTTGTAGCAGAAAACGGAGCGTAAAGAATCAGATAAGACTATAGTGCATAAGCAAAATTTAACAGGAACAATACAAAATATAGAAACAAGAAAAGAAGCAAAAGCGGGGACAAATTATAGATTAGTAGTACCAAGCTGTCTAGTAGAAATTGACTGAAAAGAAGAGACAAAAGACTACAGCAGCTTAGCAATACATAAACTTGACATGCAGGAAGATAAGGATAAATATGAACAAGAAACAAAAAAAGAATTCAGTAGACTAGACATTAAAAAAACAGAATGGACCATAGAAATAAGATGAATAGTCTTTAAAGAAACAGTGTCAACAATAGTAGAAAAATATGCGGAAGAAGAAAGTTTAATAAGCATATAAAGGGAACGAATTGGTGGAACCACAAAAAAAAGAAGATGGTGGAAGAAATACATACAAACAAAATAAGAAGTTAAAGAAGATTACAATAGGAAGAGAAACCTAGTAAAGAAAACTATAAAGGAAGAGGAAAAGAAATCATTGAAGGAATTTGGGGAACAGATAACAGAAACGTATAAAGTGGGCAACAGAAAATTTTGGACAAGGATAAAGGGATTAAGAAGAATCAAAAGAAGGGAAGTAAAAGCAATAAAAGATAAGAATAGTCAGACAGATTTAATGCAATAAATATAGAACAAAGGATAAGCAGAGAGGCACTGAACCAATAACAAGAAATAACAGAAGAAAAAGTGGAAGAAGTCATACAATAAATCAAGAAACAGAAAGCAGGCGGAGATGATGGTATATTACTGAAAATGATTAACTGACTAGGACAGGAAGGAGAATGAACATGGGAAATGTTAAAAGCAAATACCAAGGGAATGGGAAAATAATCTAAGCCCGATTTACAAGGAGAGCAGACCCAATGCGAGAACTGTAGAGGTATATGTTGGACACAAACAAGCTGGTCCTTCATACGAGCTAAAAACAGAGTACTACGCCGTTACTGTCCTTCATTGAAGGATTCCAGTTTCTTCCAAGTCTGTATATAGCTCTTAATAAATGGCATATATACAATCGTTACAGTCTATTGGTTCTTCTTTGATCAATATTAAGTGTATTACGAAGTTCGATATCCTACATGCTTTGAAAAACAGTTTGTATACCACGTGTGACGATATATAACCTGGTTTCATAGTGAAGGATTGCTCTTTTATTTTAGCTAAGCCGTTAAGTATTATTTTTAATCTCCCTTTGTCCACCGGTATGTTTCCCGATATATAGAAAGTTGTGTGGAAAGTCCAATAAGTCCGAAAAAGAGGGATAACTATCGGTCTCTTTCGATGATCAACAATTTTTCTAACGTCTTCGAGATTTGTCTGTATAACGATATTTGCTATTTATTTCGATCATTCTTATCCGAACATCGGTATTGTTTTGTGAGTAAACGTTCTACAATATCTAATCTTGCAGTTGCACCGCAGTTCTTATCGGAGTGTCTGGGTGATAACGAGCAGACCGATGCTATATGCACAGATTTTATTTGCCTAAAAATCATATTAGGTTTTTAATGAAATTTAATGCTGTTTGACTCGTTCCATTACTGCAATCACTTTATAAAATCTCTCTAATAGAATATAATACTAGCTGTAAAGGTTATCGCGCAAGTAATTTTTCACCTAGATCTAGAGTACCGCAGAGTAGCAATTTGGGTCGATTACTCTTCCTAATTTTTTATAAATGATTTTCATCCAGTATTACATTGTAGCAAATTGTTATTGGCTAGTGATTTAAAATTATTTTCAAGAGTATGTAGTCCTGTCGGCTGCTAACGGCTTTACATAACCAACTCGATCTTGTTTACCTGTGGTGTGTTGGGAATCATTGGTCTCAATCTTAATACGTTGAAGTGTAACATTGTTTCGTTTTCATGCAAATCTACGTAAACCATCAATATAAAATTATAATATTGCATTGACTTGTTGTGATACTATAAAGGATTTAGGAATGACATTGCCAAGTTCACATAATCTTCCATGACGCTTTATTTTTTTATATGGGCGCTCCAACTTGCTATGCTTCTTTGATCTGGTTACCGTTTTATAAAACTCATTCTTATTCGCATGAAAAAGTTCAAAAACGTTTTCTTATGTACACTAGGGTGACAGAATAAAATAGACACCAGGTAATGCGGTATAAATATGTAAACACCTAAATTCTAAGAACGAATTAAGAACTTTCTGTTGTCATTAGGGTAGGGGTAGATGTATCGGAAGGAATTCGCCATAGTTTAGTATCGTTACAACTATACTTCGCTTACAAGGTTCGAGTGATATTAGCGACTTCACCCGGGGTGTCGTATCGTTGGCCAGAGTGAACGCGGCACTTCGCAACGTGAAATAAGTAAATTTTTAAATATTCCGTTGTTCCCACAGTTAACCGTGTGATTACACAATTTAAACGCAAGGAAAAAACAACGGCGGAGCCGAGACCAGGTCGTGCCGGACCTTCTGAAGGAAGTAAAAGGGAGCTTGTGCGCGAAGTGTTAAGAGAACCGCGAAAAAGTACAGCTGAGCTTGCGGCAACTTCACAGAAAAGTCAGTGCACCGTTCTGCGATACCTCCACAGTGTGGGGATGTATAAAAGGGTGGCAAACAAAAAACCTCTCCTTACAGCGTTCCAAAAACGGCGCCGAATGGCTTGGGCAATCGAAACGCGAACGAAGCCCGAAGAGTTTTGGCGGTCTGTCACTTTTTCAGACGAAAGCAGATACCGCCAATTCAGTGATAGTGGTCGTACGTGGGTATGGAGACGTTCGTCACAGCAACTGGACGACAAATTTTTGCATCAGACGGTGAAATACGGCGGTGTGGGGCGCGATATGGTATGGTGGAAGATCGCAATTAGTAATCTGCGACGGAAATATAAATGCGGCAAAATATATTCAAATATTAACAGAAGGACTACTACCGATATTCGACAACGCTATTTTATCTAAAGAAGACGCCACTTTTATGGAGGATGGAGCACCCTGCCACAAAGCAAGAACAACAACCACATGGAAAGAGGAACAGGGGATTCGGATTTTACCATGGCCAGGCCAATCACCAGACATGAATCCGATAGAGAATGTTTGGCACATAATCCAGACAAATATGGCGAAACGACCCCGAAAACCCGGTAATAAGGAAGAACTCGTGGCAGCTGTTACAGAAGAGTGGTTAAATATTCCAGAAGACACCATTAATCATTTAATAGATTCTATGCCACGACGACTCGCAGCACTTCACGCAAGTAAAGGTGGATCGACAAAATATTAGTCTAATTTAAAAATTTTAAAATATTTTGTATATATAACGAGAATAGAATCTTTTTTTTAATTAGTAGGTGTCTATTTTATTCTGTCACCCTAGTGTACATACATCAGGGAAGGGAAATAGTTACTTTATACAATCCCACTTCATGCAGTTTAGGTAGTTCTGTTATCTTCAAAGAAAGATAATGGATGCTACTAACACTAATTTATTTACTAAAATACACAGTGTGGTTTTAGAGTGATACTCGAGCAGAATTCTTACTTCTGTCACCCTAGTGTATATATACTTCAAACAACAAAGCGTATATTTCACAACGAGGTCTTGATCATACGACTTAATTATCACATTGAACTTCAATCCCTTTAACAGCGACGTATAGGAACCGATATACGTTAGTGTTAATAGTGATTATGTTATATTTTTGAGAATAAAGAAATAAACAAATGATCTGTTATTATCTTATTAGCATCGGTGTTGTATAAAGAGTAAAAACACTGGAAGTATGTACTTCTAGCTGCCTGCGCTACTTCAGAGCATAATATATTCACAGGAAAATATCCCAAAGACTATGACAATTAAGCATTTAGTATGTGGTATTGATTTACATAAATTTATAACGTGTAATGTAACCACACAACAATATACAGGATATCCCGTTTAAATAAGGAAATATTTGAAAAGCCATCATTGTGGATACCACGTATAATTATTAGTATCACCTTTATATATACACTGCCGTTCAGAGAAATCTGGTCGGTTAGTAAAAAACATGAAAAGGCTACAGAAACAAAACGTAACTAAAAGCAAAATGCAATTTTATTGTATTTACAGGCAAAAAAGGCAAAAATAATTAAATAAGTTATTCTGGCCTAATATAACATTTTGTTAATCATCGCTCGAACTATTCTAGGCATTCCTTCGATAAATTTTATTAAAATGGATTGTGGAATATTATTCCATTCATGTTGCAGAATATTCCATAAACGTTCTTGTGAAATTGGGCATATTTGTCGGATCCTCCTGTACAGTTCATCCCACAACAACTCTATAGGCTTCGAATCTGGGCTTTGTGGGGGTCATGTCATTACTTTCAGGATGTGCTGTTCTTTTTGCTCCTTTAAATAGTTCTTACATACTAACGCAGTGTATTTTGGGACGTTGTCATGCATGAATATAAAGTTACGGGCTATTATGCGCAATCCTGATGGCACTGCATGATTCTAGAGCTAAAGTACTGCAAAAGAATTTTCCTTCCTCATTACACCTTGTACTCTCCATAAATCTTTCGTCCCAACAAACGATAAACATCCGCACACTAACAGACAAAGAACTATGCCCTTGCTTCACTGTTGGTGCAATGCAGACCGAGATAATTTTTTCGGTTTTATATTTTCGGACATAAACCTGTCGAATTTGCCCAAAACTACAAACTTTGACTCGTCATACCAAAGCACTTGTTTCCAATCATCTAACGACCAATCTAGATGAGAATGGGTCCACTATAGCCATTTTGCTCTGTTGCCCAGACGTGATAAGCTTGTTGAAGTCGATGTATTCACTGAAACTTGTTCTTCACGGGCACAATTGACCTCGCCTGCTATTTGTGGCGCTGTTAATTTTCTGATAATAAAATTCTCACATCTTCAGCTTTCGTTGTTTTCCTGGATACTCCAGGACGAGCACGATTTTCTATAGCTCCACTTGTCCGATATCGCTTTATGATGTCATTTACTGTTGGAATCTCTTGTTCTTTCAGCAATTTGTCACCTCGAATATTCTTCTTCAAACAGCGTAATAATGCGTAAACGTTTTTCTATACTGGTAGGCTTGCCACGTGTCATTTTGAAGTAAATTTTCTTAAAACTACCGCACAAAGACGACAGGTGCACACCAATCCACATTTAAAAGTAAAATGAAGCAAATTTATACTTTTACCCCTGTGATATATAAACAAGAGTAATACTACGGTATATTTCCTAAATGTATTGTTCATTAATAATTCTAGTAATTATAATAAAAGAGACTTTATTGTGGTTGTCGGAATATGTCTTCTTTACATAATAATTTATGGCGTTAATCCTTTAGAAAAGAGTGTATGCTTAATATTTCTCTAATTTTATGTATTAATAATTGCATACAGTGTGATATAATAGATTTTTATTGAATGACCGAACTTCAATGAGCAGTAGTGTATATTATTTGATAGCAAATGCAGCCATTATGACAGTTTTCTGAAATTCGTACAAGTAAGTATAACATACGTTGTTCTGTTTTTATTATAACACCCTGTATGTGTATACCCAGATCAGTCGAAAGAAATTACTAAGTACTTGGAGTACTTAGTAATGTCCGTCATCGATACTTTTCTAAAAACTTATTTTGGTGAAATGGAAAATTGGAATAAATTTCAAGGCCAAATTCTAACCCTTAAACAATATACAGCTCTGCAGCAACGGAAGATAATGTTAGGTGGTCCATAAACTGTTAGTTTCATTAAAATCGGCGAATAACACTTCGAACACTTCCCTTATCAGAAGGCTTTAGGAAATCGCTTATTCGTGGAAATTTATACTCTATCTTTTATAATGACAAGAATTCTCTTAGCGTTCCATAAATTTGGAGAGACCTGTATTACTTTCATTTCGTTTATTCCCTGTAAACCCGATATTTATAGTAAAAGAATACAATGATAACGTTTTGAGAAACAAATGATTACGGTAATACCGTTTTGCAATTGGTTTAAACATGACGTATCTACATACGTACCATTTTTATTATTAAATTCTAAAACATGTTATCGGCAATATGTTTACAGTAATTTCTTCACGTAAGTAGTACGAATACTAGGTTCACTTTTATTTTATCGCACTTGGTAGACGTTTAATTCTCCTACTATCATGAAACAGCACGTGCTTGATATACCCCAAGGTCAAGTGTACGATAAAATCGTTGCAATTTCTATCATATAGCGAATTTACAAGTTTATTTCGAGTGGTAATTGAAGTTAATTGAAATAAAACGTTCTGGCCGTTTTCTTTTATCGGATCAACTTCTAATTCATCAGATAATTTTTCTTGGTATTAGAAACTTACCTATAAAAGCTACGCATCCTAAGAGATGCGTCCATATATTCGCCGTTTCAGTGTGTATCCTGAAAATACTCCTAAAGCAAGCTCTAAAGGAAGGTAACGGAGGTCTATGACCGTGAGTTAGGAAATCGTTATCCTGAAGCCAAGCTGGTAGATGATGGAAATGGCATACGGACCAACCGACTTTTATTAGCTTCCTCACAACTACTTCAGCCTGTCCAGCTGCATTTTGAGCTAGTGTTGCGATATCTAGCTCATCACCTATGAAAAAGAATATATAATGGTTTAAGTACAGTTTTAAATATTCCAGTTTAATGAGTGACAATGAGTTGCGTTGCAATAATTTTTGTCTTGCAATAATGTACAGCAGGGTTGAGATGATTTAAATCAAAGTGATGCACATGCATTATTTGTAATCGAATATAAACATTAATGTATCCTCTAGTGTACATAAAATACTCATATATGGTGGTGAAGTAATTAAAAATGCTATACTGCTAACAGGGCAATTAAGCGAAGAAGACCAAAAAGCCAAAAATAATAAATTTAAAATAGTGAAAGAAGATTATACGAGAAACATTTTCCGTTCTTGAACAGATTAATATTTATTAAATTATTTATTTTTGTTATCAGATCCAATTACTTCAGAATTAAGTCATAAATGATCGAATTACACACACACTCCAATAAAGAAAATTAAACCATTCACGCATACTCTACCATTCCTCATAATAAATCTTATTAAAGGAAACGAGTGCTATACAGAACATTTAAACAAACTAAAGATAACGATCTAAAAAGAAAATTGATAGCAAGAATCATATTACGAGGGTTGCTATTTAATAATATTAAAATAATAATAATGTCATTGAAAATGGTTTTATTGTTTTCTTCTGGGAAACAAATGTTTGTATACCATTCAGAATCGACTAGGATTTTCTAGTGGCACTGGAAGCGCATGCCTCTTTATCCTAAAAAACAAGCGACTATTTGCTTCGAGGTACTTCTGGCGCGAACAACTTTTGTTGGGTTTGGCTCATCTTGGAAGACCCATACAGTTGATTCCTGTTTATTTTAAGGGTCATCCGATAGATCCAAGATTCATCACCTGTGTAAATGTTGTGCACGGTTTTTGACGCACCACAATTGTATTTCTGAGCATTTGTTTGCACCAACCGACGCGAGTCCTTTTTTGAGCAATTGTTACGACTAAATGTTAGTCTAAACTCTTGTGTATGCTATGTATTCATATTTTCTGGCACAACAATCGATATTGGACAACTTTTTTTAAATTCGTCCCTGAGTGAACAACGGCCACGATTGGATTTACTAAACCAATGGTGTACAGTTTGTACAATAAGAAACGCAGGCTAGTATCCTTTCTAGGAGAAGATAGATAGGTTCGTTGTAATGATATAGCAGGTAACCATTACCCTTCCCTTAGTACGCATAGTAAGTTACAAGTTAGTTCTTGTTCCCTTTTGGAAGAGATGGTGGTATAGGCAAATATGGGCGTAATGTATCCAAAGCATTTTGAAGCAGTGTTTTTGTGTAATCACACCAAGGGGCCGAAAATGAGTATTGAAGCGGCTGCCAGGTACTTATATAAAATACCAAGTTACATACAACGCTGGACAAGGCGATGCCAATAGACGGGAGTAGTATATGACGTTACAGGACGCTGTTAATCTCGTACAACGACAACCAGGCAAGATAAGGCAATAATTAATTAATTCAGTAGAAAACCGCATTTAACATTGCGTCAAGGGCAATCTATGTTGGCCAGGAGAAATATAAATATTAGTTTAATGTCTCTTTGAAGTCGATTGTTTGAATATGAGATTTCTTACCGTAGCACGTTACAAGGCACGGGAAAATATCATCAGAGACTAGACGAATGTGGTGTTTACGGACGAATCTTCTTTTTGGGCCCGAATACCGAGAAGCAAAGCATGGTCTAGCCGTACAAATTGCATTATCGAACGAACTGTAAAAACATGCAGTGAAGGTCCATATTTGGGGATGTTTTAATGTTGTTTTAGGACGTTATGCGTCTTTAATAGTAATTTAAACGCTCAGCGGATGGTGCAATTATACAAAAAAAAGAGGACTACTGATATCTACAAAGCTCTGATTTAAGGGTGGTACTGAGAACTGGATTTTACAAAAGGATAACGATCCAAAACACCGAAGCGTTACTGTGTACGGGCTACTAGTTGGAAAATCACATTACAACATTGGGTTGATCCTCGCAAGTCCGGATGCTAATGGGCTATCATGAAGCACAAACTCCGAAGTGAGCGCACCTATAAAATATAAGAGCTATCTCGTTCATATCTTACACCTAAAATTTGGTAGAAAGCATGGAAAAACGTTATCGAGCTGTTTTTTTACCCCTTTTTTAACTTATTTTTTTTTAAATTTAGCTCGTATTAACTTTGAAGACGTTTATTTTAAAAATATAAATAAATTTATGTCTTCCCTAAAATGTGTTTGAATTTGGGTAGTGCGTTTCTTGTTATACAGACTGTACACATACATAAATAGCAACCCTCGTAACTCTGAACCTCCCTAATGACACCTGAAATTGGACTCAACCAATCAGAAAATTGGACAGATAAAGAGATGAAACGCCGCCTGAGTTATAAGTAACTTTTTAATGCCATATTTTCGATATTGAATAAAGCGTTTATTAGGGCGTCTATTGATGAAACGATTTATGATAGTATATTTACAAAAACAAACAAAAGTTACTTACAAAAATTTGAGTGAAATTCAAAATCTGTCAATAAAAAGAGAGAACACATTAAAACTATTGTAAAATATCAAAAAAAATATATAAAATGTCACGAATAAGATGATCTAGAATGTACAGAAGCAAAATCCATCTAGCGGAATGTAAGATGCAGGAAGTTGGACAGTCACAAAAAAAGAAGAAACGAAGCCAAAAGCTAGAACTACATGTACCGCAAGAAGCAACGATATACAATCCTCATAATAAGTAAAGAAGTTATTGTAAGACTGAACAAATACAGCTTAAATTATTACAGTTTTCTCTGTAATTGGTTGAAATAAATTCTTACATTATCAAAATCAAAGAAAAAGGACTATAATTATTAATTTGTTTTATAGGACCATTTTAATGTTTTTTATAATTTTTGAACGGGACAATCAAGGTATTCGATAAAATAATCATTTTTTTTCTGTAGGTATGTTACTTCAACTGTTTCATATTTGTTTCTGGAAGTATCAGGACCATTGGTAACGGTATGCTTCCTCTGACCAGTGGGGGACGAGAATACTATTGATAAGGGAATTAGGATATCAATTATTTTTTAATATGTCTAAACTGTTAGTCGGTTAAAAGTAAAATAAGTTGATTCACATAAAAATATCGATGAATAAATTTCGTGGATTTCGAAGAAATGAATTCTACAAATAACTCCGATGGATGGCACAATTAGTCCTTCTATAGCAAAAATTGTCATAAACACCCTCCTACTATGTTAAGAACAGGGTTGGGTTTGAGTTTGCCTTTATTTTTCAGTATGTTAAAGTTCACAGGTATATCAGTAAACTCCACTAACACAAATTAATTAATTATGCGGAACGCAGCGTTTCAAGAGCACGCGGGCTCCTATTGTCAACCGTGTTACCGACTGAAAGTAAAAACTGTATCACACATGCAAATTATTTTCTACGCAGGCTCTAAAATAATTTGCGTGTGTGATACAGTTTTTATTTTCAGTCGGTAACACTGTTGACAATGGGAGCCCACGTGCTCTTGAAACGCTGCGTTCCGCATAATTAATTAATTTGTGTGAGTGGAGTTTACTGATATACCTGTAAATTGTACATCCACACAGTCCTTGCAATCGTTATTTGAGTATGTTAAAGACTTATTTATGGTTTTACACGTTTAATATGTTCAACAGTTTCAACAATTAACTGAAATCTAGGATCGAGGCCTTTGACAGTTGGCGAATACACAATTATAATGGCTGTGAAAAATCGATTTTTGTGCGCAAATTAATCTACATCTGCTCAAATTCATCAGGAGTTATGCCTAGTTTATGCAGCGACAGTAATGAATAAAGGAAAGATTACGCAATGGTATCGAGATTTTCTGCTGACTGTACCGAAAGGATTAAAGATTTCGACCGTTCCTGTAATATTATCTTTTCTTGCATAGAGACCGGATTATATTTTACGTCTATATGTAGATGTATGACACAGATTAAAGTTAATTAGCGTTAACTAAGTTTAATCAATGTAACACATCTACAAATAGACGTAAAATATAATAAATAAATAAAATAAAATAAAATATGTGCACTTTGCATATAATCCGGTCTCTAGTGCGAGAAAATGAACTAAACTTGCCAATAAAAACTTTATACATATACGATCTCTTTATCCCAACATAACTACCGAGGGTGAAACCGCATTCACTAGTTTATAATGTTGGTGGGATTCATTTCAATTATTTGTTAGTTATTATGCTTAAGTTGAATTTCCTTCGTATTATACTTGTCATTAAATTTACTTAGCAAGCAAATAAAATCGAGTTATTATCATTCTGTGTTTTTTATCCAACTTATCACAGCAACAATAATAACAAGAAGCCATTAGCTGTCGCGGGCCGAATTCATTACACTGGCTGGCCGTAGTTTGGAGACTCCTGATTTAGACTGGAGGGTAAATCGATGTAGTAACAAAAAGATGATTTATAAAAGCAAATATCTTGATAGCTTCCACCAATTTGAGATTCTATCAATACTTTTTAAGAAAAATGAAATAAGACATTTTATAAGATATTAGTATAAAGTTTTTATCAACATTGCCTCTAATAAACTGCTGACACAACAGATACTATTGCAAGACAGTATTTTACAGTTGTCTATACTTTCACACGAACAGAGGTTTGATTTCTTAAAAAGGAAATCGAGTTATATAACAATGGTCACCTCGCGCACCATACCTGACTCCTACGGCAAATTTCTGAGGAACATTTGCACCAAAGTTGAATGCCAATAATAGATAATGCAATAGCGCTGGTGAACTAAAATTTGCGATAAGGACGTGCTGGAATGAGATTCTTATTTCGATACTCATCAAGTTGGTAACCCGTATGAAGAAACGAATTGTTATTTTGAATAGAGGATAGATTACACCGCCCAACAAAATAATTTTTTTGTCGTGGTGCCTGAAAAATACGAATTGATTTAGGGTATTTCTGATGAGAAGTGGAAACCCCATATCTCCCTTTATAAAAAGGGCATATTTGGCGTATTTTGGCGTTCAGTTAGGAGAACAGGATAAATCATGGGCACCACATTTTGTATGCAAAATATGCGTAGAACATTTACGACGGTATGGAGGGAGCCTAAAAACCATCATGATGACTGCTATTTTTGTTCTGTCATGAAAGGCTTTAATCGCAATAAGAGACCTCCTCCTCATTCTGAAGTACATAATACCTACTCCAACGTTCAGTAACATATCTATGCTTCTGGAGGATGATTCAGATACATCGTCTAACGTGGTGCAATTCCAGAAAAGTGAAAGACCATCAGCGTGTCACCAACGCTTCAGTCAAGAAGAGCTTAATGACCCTATTCGAGATCCGAACCTCTCAAAGGAGTCGTCCGAATTGCTTGCTTCCAGATTAAAGGAAAAGAACCTATTGTATCCAAGTAGTAAGATTACATTCTATCGTATAAGAGAGAAAGATCTGCTGCCGTATTTCTCTAAAGAAAACAACTTAGTGTTTTGTAATGATATAAGAGATCTCTTCAAGAAAATGGGGTTAAATGAATACACGCCAAGTGAATGACGTCTTTTTATATACAGTTCATCCCGAAGTTTAAAATGTGTACTTTTACACCATGGTAATAAACATGGTTCTTTGCTTATTTGACATTTCACCAGTATTAAAAAGGAATATGAGACAATATCACTGGTCTTGAAAAATATCAAACGTGAAGGCATCAGTGAGTCGATGTGTCGATCTAAAACTGGTACACTTTTTCCTCGGGCAACAAAGCGGTTACACATCCTTGTTTTTTATGCCTTTGGGACAGCAGAGCTAAGGTCTGAATTCCCAGAAACTGGCCTTTAAGAAATGTTTTGGTTCAAGGAGAACAACGTTCTTAACAAACCGTTGGTTGACAGAAACAAAATCATCTTCCCACCACTGCATATCAACCTGGGACTTATGAAGCAATTTGTTAAGGCTTTACTTCGAAATGGATCGTGTTTTGAGTATTTGAAATAAAACCTTCCCATGCTTAGCACAGAGAGAAACTGAAACCTGGAATTTTTAATGGCCCTCAGATAAGACAACTTTTAAATAACCCGCAGTTCACGGAAGTGGTTAAAATTTTTTTTTGGAAATCATAAAGTAGCAAATTATGTCGAATTAGTAGAACAGATGCTTTCTAGCTTTCACACGCTCAGAGGACATGAGGATCAAGATTCATTACCATCACAGCCACTTAGATCATTTTCCAGAAAACTTAGGTGATGTTAGTGAGAAACAGGGGGAAAGATTTCACAAAGACAGAAGATGGGATATCCATATGATGGCCGATTACTGCTGGAATCTTCAGCGTGATTGTTCCGGTAAACCTTACGCAAGGAAATCTTACAAAAGCAAATTTTTAATTGACTACGCATTTTTTTGTTTCAGTTAATATATAAAAAGTTACGTACATAACAAAACATTATATCTAATTTTGGCGATTTTTTTCTAAATGGGGCAATAAGAGTGAATTTCGAAAACTATACCTAATAGAATAAATCTGACGGCATTTTTGGATTACCTACTCCAAAATTGTTTAATTACACTTAAAAAATCCGAAGCACCAAAGTGTGTGTTGGGCAGTGTTATTATTAAATTTAGGCAGAATTGTAAATTTCTTGTTTATTTATCCATTGTGTGTTAATGAATCTATAGACATTTTGCTGGGTATAATACTGACATATAAAATGTTTTCTCAGTTATCGTTTTTGTTTAGTAGATGCTTAATAGTGCGAAAAAAATGAAAATCAGACTGTTTACACTAATAATTTATTGACACTAAAGGAAGTGACTAATTTTATGCTTAAAATAATAAATATTGTTGCATTAATAATGTTTAGTCATTCATAATTGAACATTTTTGTTTGTTTTTTGTGTTTTTCAACTTTTCGTGTTACAGCCGTTTCTCTTACTTCCTTTAATACATTAAGCAAATGATTGTCCACATTATCACGAATTTTCATTACCCGGTGTTCACATTATCGAGCGTCTATTGTAGTTCTTCACTTGCATTCAAATGAATCCTTTATTGTTTTACAGTATTGCCAAATGCGGTATTCGTCAAAGTAAAATAAACCTATGCGAAGAACAAATTTTGAAAAGAAATAGAAAACGATTACAAAGCAACAATATATGATAATAATGAATGAATTAAAGCCCGGTTTTGGTATTAACATTTTTGTTTTAGAATTTAAGGAAAACACCAACTCGTACACACCATAAAGACACAACATACCTGTACATATTATAGATAACATAGTAATTAATCCAAATTCAACTGAATTTAACCAAAATCATATACTAAATTACATTAAAAATATTCGTCTTACTTATATCAAGTATAAATTTTTGCTTTTAAAGATTGTGAATTTGATGAAATTTGGAGCAGGCTTTAGTTTATGAAATTTATCATTTAAGCGAGATAAAATAGTGTGGTATGGTCAAAGAAAATTGTTAATTCCACACAAATCATTTTAGACATACAAACAAAAATGAATGATAAGATAAAAATGTACGTGAAGCTTTTAAAAAAAAAGTAAATATTAAGGTTTGATCTTATTACTGGGGTCTTTGTTTGCATCAGTTAAGGATCATAAATTAGATTTAAAATACTAGGAAGGGATTAAATAGATCAAATACTTAAAATTTCTCCAATCTAATTTCAAATTTAGCGCCATTCCTAAAGCATTTTTAATTGGTTCATTTCAAAAGCAATTGATATTTGATTAAAAGAAATAGGTCAGGTTGCAATTACATGGAACTTCCATAGAAGTGTGAATCATTGTTAAAAGATAACAAAGTAAGGAAAGGGGAATTATAGCAAATTAAAACTTTAGCATTATACCTAAAACAGCTGCTTTCAGGACATCGCTCATTTCAGATTCCAATACTTGTTCATCTTCCGGTGTTGATGGTAAAGGACATCCAATGCAATCCTCTTCGACCTAGAATCGATTAGCATCTTGAACGGTGTTTGTAATATCTTTCAATGAAATTACTTACCAGCGAATTAACATCTTCATCTAGGAGATCTTTAATTTCTGATGTAATCGATTCAGTCTCAGGATCCCAAATCTTCCTCTTCCTAAGTCCACCATCGTGAATATCTTCGAATGATTTTAAAGAGTCCTCCGCATCACTGTAGTAGGACATCTTTCTGATAGCGTAGGGCTGTTGTAATATAAAATAAGTTCTGGACGATACACCTGATATAGATTTTCCTTGGATTAAAAAAGCACGCACTAATAATAACAGGTTATAATAGCTTGTCGATCGTTATACATATTCATAGTACGCAAAATTCTTGTCCCTAATCTTATCGAAAATTTTCAAACAACAAGCTCATTTTTTACGCGTAAAAACAAGTCTCTGCGTATTATTCGGATATCGCTAGTAAGAAAAAAAACAATCCACTTACGTTGTGCTTGCGTTACACAATAGGTTTTTCACACTTTCTAATGTACATTTATAGCATGTATATCGGGATTATTGCTGTGATATCGGATTTTCACCGGACTTCACGCTATCCGTGTTTCTTTTGTAGGTTGATCTACGACACTGATACCCGAAAATTCAATGTCGTATCGCGATTACACTAGAATTTACATGTGAAGTGAACTGGAATCCTGATCAATTTTTGCTGTAACAAGTTGTGACGTGTGTGTAATGTGACCCCCACGCCATCAGCTGTGGCTGCCATGCATCAGCTGTAGTACAATTTGGCGTGTTCTTTTTTACACGATTTCAAAGTACAATTGGGGCAAATTCAAATTGGAACCTCATTCCGATTTGGATAGTTTGGCTTTAAATATACGATATAACCTTTGTAAAAACTATTTTCAGTTAAACTTACCTTTGTTATTCTTTATCTGCAGTTTCTAGCATAAGTTTGATAGATTACTTTTTTGATTAAAAGATTTAAAATACTCAAATAGTTTAATTAACGATTACTATGTCTAGAACAACATTTAGAATACAAATATTTTACCAGCACTTTACGAATAGTTAATAACTTCTAAAGAACCGTTACAAAAAAACATACCGTACTAAACAAACAGACTTGTGTACATATATAACCGTTCATCAATCTAGAACATTGAAGAAGTTATACCCGAACCGCAAATAATTAGCAAATTATTAATCTGAACATGTTTCTGTAGCTTGAACCGATGGATATTCAACTGGAATTTGATCCCCAACTCAATAATTAAGACAATTTATCAATAGATGACTGTTCTCTTCAAGATAATAGTATATTCATTCTTCTTTTAATATATATTTTTGGCTAACATAATCTTTGAAGCTGCAATTAATGGACCACTGCTTCAGTTATCCTTGAAGGCATTATTAAGTTTATTTTTTTTTAATTTACTTTAATTTACTTTAAATTAAGAAAATTCGTAATTTTTACTTTGGTATTGACCTAATCGAAATAATTAAATCAAAAATATTTGACCTTTATTCAGCTCTATTTACGTCTTCAATAAATTAGTTTCGCCAGCATTGCTGAAGCACAATAAAATGAAATTAATTAACCGCTTTCATGAACCATGAACGTGATCCAAATGTAAAGTATAAATTATAAATGAACTTGTTTAATTTTCTTTCAGCTGTTCTACATTTACACATTTGATATTGGAATATTTCTATCCCTTTTTCTAGGGAAAATAAATGTAACAGGGAGATTAACAATCGATAGAATATACATAAAAAGGATAAGGACAAAAAGTCGTTCAGAAATTAATCTAATCATAGCAAAAGTTTTTGCACTTTCTAGTAAATTACTGTATAAGTAGAAATAATGAGAATGCAATGTAATTATAGCTAAAAAAACTAATTTAAAGAAATTATTAGTTCTTTCGAAATTGAAGAATTAATTTTTTTTATGTGCATCTGTGCGTTATCTGTGCGAGGATTTTGAATTTATGATTCTTAGTTAGCGATTCCTTTTGCTAGATGACGCAGCTATCAATTTATTTCAAATTAGTTAATGCAATACTGCGATAGATTGCGCCGTAGTTAATTTCTCTTTGGTGAATTAAGTTTAAAATATACTTTAATAGTTTTTGAAATTGGAGTTTATTTACTACACAAATAAATACCACTTAAAAACGGTTTCTGCGTAATTCCACAGATATTACAGTTTTTGTTGTTAGTTTAAATCGCATAGTTGGTAACACATGTATTCACTAAATATTTTAAGAGAGGACGCTGAGATGAGTTCACAGCTTAATACATAAAATAATAAAAAACGCATATTCTGATTGATAGTTCGCAATCTTTACAAATTAACGAAAAACCATGTCGAATAAACATTACGAGATAACAACACATTGCATCAGGTGTACAAACTGTGGATTATTTCTAAACTAATGACCCTTTGTCTCCAAATTAAGGCCGTTCAATAATTTTCATTTGGCTGTTTATTTATATATAACGCAATATTTATCTGTAGCACGATTTGGAAACGTTTGGTTCTTATATTAAAAGTAAATTCTATTATTAAAGAAATATAAGTATTTTATCTAAATTTATTACTGCAAAAGAGATTAACTTATGAGAATCAAAAGATCACTGAAGTGCTACTAATTTGAACTAATGCAAACTTTCATATAATTAATTTTTTTAACTATTAATTAATCTACCGGATTAAACAATTTAACATCGATTACATTGTAAATAAGCATTATCCAATAGCACCTAGACAATTTTTTTATGGGAAAGACCTCATTTTCGTACCAGTTTCCTTCTCGGGAGGAGGATGTTGCAAAGAACATGTTTCGGACATGTACGTACACCGGGCATGTTGGAACAGAAACCTAAACCGACGTAATGATCTATTGTTGACGGTAAACGATACATTGAAAGAAATACAAAGATGCGTTAGGGTAACAGTTCCGCCCGAATTTAGCAGATTCACTTGCGAACATGGCCCGCTTTTGTATCCTAGAAAAAACATCTTTGAGAACAACAGCCACGAATGAGAATTGAGAATTTTTAACTGTAATGACATGTGGAAAGAAATACTTATATTGCAATTGCGTTGTAATAAATCAAATCTATCAAAAAAAATTAATTTGCGTAAAAAACGTTTGTTGGACACGTTCTTAAATATACGAGGTGTGATGATTTAGTTTTCGGATTAGGTCTTTTAAAAATATTTTTGCCGAATAAAATAAGCCCTAATGTCTGTTAAAATTGATGTGATTTATGTTTATATGTTGACTTTGGTATCATACTTTAATGTATCGAAACCGATTTTTGAAATATTCTTTTTATTCTTTAGATTCACGTTACACGACGTCATTTTTGAGTGACTATTTAGCAGCTTTAGTCGTCACCACCCACTTTTTGGAACCTTTTTAAATTTGGTTTCCGTTCGAGATCGAATATTAATAAGAAATATAGTTCTGGATTTAGTTTCCTTTATTTTTTGTAAAAATATATTTTTCTAAAAATTGTTAGAAAAGCATATCCTTAAACCCAAATCATTAATTTTAAAGCTATATGTCTTATTAATAACCTGGGACAAGTTTATTTCATTGTTCAAAGGCGTTACATCATATATTGGCAATCATACAGGCAGGAATACAATTATTAGGCACCCCCAATTTCTTCAATTATCTTCAAGATAAACAATGAACAAATAAAACAAATATTATAAAAGCAAATATTTACTAAAAACTACTAATTCAATATTTGGTTAGTTCCCCGCGGGCTTTTATAGCAGCTTCAATCCTTTTAGGTAAACTGGCCACTAACACATGGCAGGTTGAAGTTGGAATCTCCCCCATACTCTTTCAAGTATTGCTTTTAATTCTTGTTTGGATTTGGATTTGTGTTCGCATATTTTTCATTTAATAGTAGCCCACAAATGCTCGACTGGATTTAGATCCCGGCTTTGGGGTGGCCACTGCAAGATGTCAATGTTCACTTCCCGGAACCACGCTAAACTTGCAGCCGCAGCGTGGCATGGTGCATTATCTTGTTGAAACAAAACTTCGTCAATATTTATTCCAAATAATTTTTCAATTGAGGGCAGCAAAACTTCATCTAACATGCTGGCGTAGGTCCTCCAATTCATTCTACCAGTGCACACGAATGTCTCTCCAACCCCTGTCGACGTCATACACCCCCATATCATGACACTACCACCACCATGTTTGATGGTAGGCACCACACAATTAGCATGGTATTCTTTACCAGGCCTCCGACGCACTAGCACGGCACCAGGTGTACCAAAAATCTGTAATAAACCTATCCAGTTAATTTTTTCAATTCCCGATTGCTTTTTTTAACACAATTCGTTTAAATTTCTATAAAATAGTTACCTTATACTGAATATAAAACGATTAATTATATTTATTATGTTGCACTCATCTGTCCAAATCACATGCGCCCAGTCCTTCTCTGTCCACGATTTGTGTTTATGAGCCCATGCTAATCGTTTATTTTTATTTACGTCCGACAGCCACGGTTTCTTTCTAGTTTCTCTCGATGATAGACCGACTTTTCTAAGACGTCTACTTACTGTTTTAGGCGATAAATTACCGTTGAGTTGTCGATTTAGCGCGCCAGCCAAATCCGTTGCCGTTTGACGTCGATTTTGTACAGAGTCTCGTTGTAATCACCGGTCCTCCCTTTCTGTAGGTTTACGTTTTGGACCTCTTCCCGGTCTTGATTTAGTATCCCCTGTTTCTTGATAACGCCTTAGAGTTGTTTGCATTCGCATGTAGTGTAATAATTTTCGCACGTTGAAACTCAGAAAGTTCTTTAGATTTCGTCTATATGTCTGTTGATACCGCTATATTAAAACATCTAAAGGGTGCCTCATATTCATGTCTCTGTGTGTATATAATTCGTACAATTATCTTTGGTTCACATTTAGGTGTTTACATAAAGATATTAATGCAACGTCGATGAATGACATTATTCTGTGACATATTATCGCTTATTTTTGGTTGAAATAACGTCAACAATTTGGTAGAATTGACGTAATGCACAACCAAAGTTTCACGTGAATATGACTTGCTGACTGGGATGTGGGTGTTTACTTAAAAAAATAATTAAACAAACGAGAATGTGTTCCCCATCATGCATTATAAATAAATCAGTCCCGTTTGAAGTTATAATAAATGTAATCGTTTTCTAATACCAGTGCTGTTATACTCCTCTCTCTAGGAAATTGTCTTAATCTGGACACACTCAAAAAACCCATAATTCAATATCGCAGCTGCTACCAGTTGCTTTCATGCTACAAGTTGTAATAGCTTAAATATTTCAGCATCATAGGCATTAATCTATCGAATCAATACGTTTCACAAAATTCAATTGTTTGGTTCACATCGTATACACTCTTTTTGTAAATCCACGCAAGAGTTGTTCAACTACCAATTCGATGTATTAATCTGTGACACCTCGTAATTTTCTTCACACATTTACAGCATGTTTGTAGTTTTTCAAACGTTCACCTTCCACCGTTGACATTTTAGGTGGACCCGGAGAATTGTTACGCCGTCTTTCACAAGACCAATTCATCAAGCGAGGCCTTTAGCCGCAAAATCTGAATAACGTGAGTAAGTTAGCTTGAATGGCGCTTATGAGAATTTAAATAGGCATCTTGATGTTGTTAAACGTCATGTATACAAATTCGTATGAAGATTTTTTTTCGAAAAGATTTATTAGCTACACCGCTTTATTGACAGCACAATCATTATTCGAATAAGAGGTGATACGCTCTTTTAGGAGCTTGTTAACTTCTCGAGTGCCTTATTCACAGATTGTGCTAGGAAATTGTTATTTATAGTTGCACAATAGTAACAAGTGACCGATGCGGGAGAGGTTTGAAATAAGTGTTGGTATCTTGTTGAATGTGTTACATGAGTAAGTAGTTTATATTGAGATGAACTGATAGTATTGGTAAAACTTTCGATGAAATGCTCTTTGGTATTGCTGTATTATGTAAGCAATGTGTCGGTAAAATGAATTCTTTAAATTAAGCATTTAACGAGTGGGATGAGCAGAATTTATTTTTCATTCGTGTAGAAACTACGTGGTAGTATATAGACGAAATTATTCGTAAAGAAATCTATGTACAAAGGAACACTGGCAACCCAAAAATTTAGATTTAGTAGAAACTTGAAAAACTGGAACAGTATCTTCTGGTGCTTTTTCAGTACTTATAGCTACTAAAAAAAAATACAATATTTAAAAAAGATCATCTTCCTTTATCCTTCTAGTAGAATAAGTACATGAAGACGTCGAAAAATCTTGGTAATTGTTGGTTTATGATTGCAATTGAATAATAAAGTTTTCATGAAGGAAATCTATGTCGTAGTTCTTGAGAGGTGCTGTATTAGAAAAAAATTCTAAAAACATTTTTCCACTGTTTAAAACTAGACACATCTGGAGGTTTTACTATTGCTGTCGTTCTTTTTGGCTATATTTAAAATGTTTATAGTTACTTTTACCATCAATTTTTGATGTTCGGTAGGAAAATGTCCACTCCAAGAGTAAATTAAGAGAACAAGATAACATTAAGATAAGAACGCTGTAAATACAGCTTTTCCCATGGTATTTACAGCGTTCTTATCTTGGTGCTATTTTTTAGGCATTCTTTTAGATGTGTTTAAAAGAAGATTGTTTGGTCCGATATTTGGAATGACAACATCTGTCACTCAGGTTTTGAAATTATTGAAAGTGAGCTTTCCATGCTTCGAAGAAGAAGTATATACATTTATCGGTCTAAACAGTGATTATGCAGTTCAAAGTCCAAATGTATTCCTAGATTCCTTTAATATCAAAAATAGTGGCGAAATGACATTTATATATTACAGTATTTAAACGAGTTTTATTCAAACCTTTTGTTGTGTGAGATATTAAGATCTATTTTCTTGAATTTTTGAATGATAATTGCAGGGAGGTGATTGGTGAGTTCAGCTAACGTTGGCAAGATGGAGCAATGGTACCACGGCAAGTAGTCCAGCTGAAAGCTGGCTGATTGCAATGGCCAATACACATTTTGGTGCCCCAGAAGTGTAATTAAGCAATTTTGGAATGCATAATCCAAAAATGTCGCCAGATTTGTTCTATCAGATTTACTTTTCGAAATTCCCCAAAATTAGATATGTTATGTTAACTTTTTAAATATTAGTATTTGATAATTGTTAACTGAAACACAAAAAAATGGGTAGGAGGTGTTTATTTAACAGAAAAATATGTATATACAAGCTTCAATCATCAGTTAAAAATTTACTTTTATAAAATTTCATTGCGTGAGGTTTACCGGAACAGTCTCGTTGAAAATTCCAGCAGTAATCGGCCATCATATGGATATCCCATCTTCCTTGGTACCTTTTCTCCATAATGCTGATGTCTTTGTGAAATATTTCCCCCTGTCCCTCACTAACATTACCTAAGTTTTCTGGAAAACGATCTAAGTGGGTGTAAAGATATCCGAGCGTGTGAAAGTTAGAAAGCATCAATTCTACTAATTCGAAGTAATTTGTTGTAAAACGAAGATACCATTGAAAAGACAGTTTTCACGCAAGTTATAGCAACTTGATACATTGATCGAGTAGTTAGAAATTTGTGAAACGTTTTGAAAATTCATTGCCACCAAGATCAGTTGATCTGAATACATCGGATTCTTCATCAATACGCTGGTAAATCGCTTAAATTGAATACGAAATGTTGTATGATGCGGTGTATAATTTGGACACAAGGAGTGTTTTTGTACCACCGAAATGAAGATCATATTAAACAGTAGCGGTAAGTAGTATTAGGCAAAGGAAATCCTATTCTTTCAGAAGATTTCTATTAATTTTTGCTATAGGCTTAATTTGTTAATATTATTATTTTTCTTGTAATTTTCGACGTTAAAATTTCATGAAAAATTTTGGTTCCCCCTAGGATTTGAATCTGGATCTCAAGCTTTCCGAATGAGCCCCATAATTATTAGTACTACTGGGAATTAGTAAGAGCAAATCGCTTTTAATACCTGTGCCCCTACGTGATGTCCGTAGATATAGCATCACATGTCAGCAGAGAAATATAAATAATGCCTGGTTTTTATTAATTAAATTAATATGAGACTTTCGCTGGTTTTTATAACGATAAATAGTAATTTTTTGTGTAATTTGCAACATTAAAATTTGATTAAATATTTTGGTTCCCTGTAAGATTTGAATCTAAGTTTCTCATACTCTGCATGAGAGCCATAACTACTAGACCACGAAGACCCGTAGAAACAAATCGCTTTTAATACCTACATGTCGTCGTGTTTGCAGATACGTAATTATTTAACTCAACGGATGTCTCATGTTAACTCAATTAATAACTTGGCGTTGTTAATATTGTGTCTGCTGCGATATGATGATATACGAGGTAGGTGCCATAAATTCTCAGCCTGATATAGAAGAAAGAAACTTGAAACAATAACCCCTAACTTCTATACATCTATTAAGAGGATTAATTAATAATTCGATACCCTTGTAAAAATAATCTAAAGTTTTTCCGTCAAAATGTTCTATAACAGCTGCTTGGAACTCACTATCGTCCTTAAAACGAAGTCTCCTAATGTCTTTTTTTAAATTAGAAAAAAATAAAGAAAACAAGGAGTCATATCCGGACTATACGGTGGATGTTCCAATTCTTGAAAGCCACATTCGCGGATGGCACCTTTTGTCAATTTTCCATGACATTTTGCGCAAATACTGCCCCTTAATTTATGCAATAAAGATGTATAATATGTGCCGTTAATAGTTGTATTGCCTCTTTAAAGTCAAATAGCAAAATGCCCTCACAACCCCAGAATATTGTGGCCGTCACCTTTTTCGTTGACTGAACAACTTTCGTCTTCCTGGGACGAGGTTCATCAGGTTGCCGCCATTATATAGACTCCCTTTTCAATAGAGTATCGTAAAATAGAACCATTGTTTAATCCTCTGTGGCAATGGACTCCAAAATCGGTTTTGCGTCGTCTCCACACATGTTCAAAAACGACCGCGCACATTCAACACGACGTTCACGTTGGAGAGGAGAAAGAAGTCGGTACCCATCTTGCACTAATTTTATTCTTACCCAAATGGTCATGGAGACTTCGGGGAATCCTTGTCTCGGATATATTTGTTACCACTGCTAATTCTTTCACTTTTAAACGGCGATCTTCTAGCACTAAATCTTCAATAATTTAAATTTATTGAGGCGTTATTCTTCAATTGGTCCACTCGAGCATCTTCGAGGGATTCTTGTCGCAAACGGAAACATTTTTATAGTGACGCCGTTTAAACGTTGTTTTACGCGATTAGAGGTATTTTGTTAAAAACTTGACGGTACTCAATTTTCAGACATTTTTATGCGCTAGTTACGTTAGTTGGCTGGCTAATAAAAACTACTACTCTTCAAACCGTCATATTTATAGCGGAAGCCTCACGTATGTGAATGCATGCCGTGACGCACTTTTGAATCTGTAGATGCCTGTCAAGTCGAGAATTTATGTATCTGTAAATTTTAGTTCAGTTTAAAGTGAAAGTGGTTTCATTTCTTTACGATTACTATAATGTTAAATACAATTAATGAACTAAATCGCTACGTAAACAAAGGGATTCCATAAAATTGATTGAAAATATTTTTAAGAACTACTACAGGAAATGCGCAGGTGGAATTCACAAAAAGGAAGATTTATATAAGTTGTGATGCTCTTACAATTTTTTCCAATCGTAGACAAAGTATGATACCATTTGCTAAAACCATAATTAAACTGCTAAATATACTGATTTATTTACACTATTTTTCGATAGGTAACCTTAAACTAGCGACCTATAGTGTAAATTACATAAAAGAACCTTCCCTGACGGATAAGAAAATTTAAATATCACGCCAAAATCTAGAATATAAAAGAAATAAATTATAGATTTGATCGTATCGTACAGGCTTTTTGTTTTCCCTCTGACACAGTTATCGGTGTTACGTTTGCACAAGAGATTTCAAGAACGGATACATCTTGTAACATTCATTTAAAATTCTAATTTCCGAAAAATAGGTACTCGTTTGACAAATTTATTTTTTGTGATGTCACGATTACGATTATTTAAGATATTAGATATGTTAATTCACTTCCAACAGAAAACGTAACAGGCAGCCGAATACGAAGAATATTTTAATTCACCAGCAAATTGTATAGGATGGCGATGTGTTTTAAGATGACGACTATTAATGCTTCAATGCCACTAATTTTATTACAGTATAAACAAGGCAATGGATGTTCCTTATTGCGTGTGTGTTTTTATTGGTATAAACAGAAGTATGAGAATAAGATTTTTCTTTAAAGGAAGCTAGAAAAATATAAATTTATTTCAGCATATTTCCCATGTTAATTCATTTATATGTAATGTAACATTTAAGTCGTTTTTTCGCCGGTGAAGACTTGACTTTTCAAAGTGATATATGTATGTAAATTGTTTGGTTTTTATTGAATCTAAACTAGTTTTATAGCTCTTATAGATCTTAGGTTACGTTTTTTTTTTGGACGAGATTTAGGTGTGTCAGGAGTGATGATAATTTTTACATATACGCGTATAGGCTACTGCAGATTACACATGGCTTAAGTATTTTTCTATAAAAATAAATCGAAAACACTATTTGATATATTATGAATGTATTGTTTAATTTTACAATTATTGTTATAATAGCAAATAATATTAGTGAAGGTGAAATATTTAACCTTCACTTTTTTAAGTTGAAATTCTGATTTTCAAGTATACAGTCCCTGTCCAGTTTATTAGGATCACTTGCTAAAATAGCGATTTTATTAAAATATATAATGAAGAACGTATTGTACAAGCATAAGTTTATTCAGAACTGTTTATAGACATCGTCACAACTATATAACTAATATTTTGTAATGCCTCCTTCGGCTTATATAATTGCTCTTATTCTTTTTGGCTTACTGTTTATGCAAGCGTTAATGGTATGTCGAATTGTAGCGTCCTATCTTACTAATTACTTTAGTGTTTCTTCTCGAATACACGCGTGAGTTTAGAACATTCCACACGTTCTCAATTGCATAGATGTCGGCAGAATTTCCCGGCCAAAATAACACTGGCAGAGTGTGCGTTTTCAAAAAACTTTGGATGTATTTGGTCATGTGGCATGGTGCCTTACCGTGCATGAATGTGTAAGGGCTTTCATTCGGATCTAAACCATTATTGTATGGTAACAAAATATCCACCCATACACGGTTATATTGGTGTTGAATCATGGTGCCTTTGCAGAAATACAGTGGTCCAGGACTTTCGACTGATATACAGGACCATACCATAATTGACGAAGGGCGTTTCACCGTTTTTAGTACACTAGCTTCACCAAACCGATTAGATGGACGTAGTCTAACAAACTGAGCTCTTTTGGTGATGACTTCTAGTTTTGACTCATAGATGAATACGATCCTTAATGAAAAGACATTGTTCAACAAATTTTTTTTTGCTTGATTTACATATTCATTCAGGTTATTTTGTCTTACATTTCGCCAATCTTCAATTGTGAAATATTGATGACGTTTTGCCCATTCATAACGTGTTTCCTTCATCGTTGGTGTTAATCTTGGCTTTTTCAGGAGGCGTCTGCATTTTAATCCAACTTCGTACAATCGTCTACATACTATACGCGTCGATATTTGCACTCCTTGTTGAGACATTACACGGATAAATCCCGGTTTTCTGTTGCTATTTGCAGGATATGTCAATCGTCTCTATTAGTAGTGCTCCTTTTCTTGCCGCAAAACGCTATTCCGGTATTTTCTGCTCTGAAACCTACATGTCTTTTAATTGTCCTACACACACAACGCAGAAATATTTAATTGTCGAGTAATTTTTCGATTTGAAACATTTGTTTTATGTAAAACATATATTCTGGTGCATGTTTTATTGTCCAATTCTCTTCTTCTTGCCATATCTTCGATCAAATAAACTAAGAATATGGAATAGAGTCTTTCTAACGCAATCACATACGTCTCCAGCATCTCAGCAATATACTGGATGCATACGGAATGTACAGTTTATTAGAAGGTAGGTGGATGATCCAACACCACTTCTAAATTCTATTTCATAACGTATTTGTCCTCAATTTCTTATTATTAACGCATTATTGCTTCATTGTCATCATAAAATTTAATACAAGAATAAATTGTTTTTGTGTTTGAATGGATTTTGTAAATAACTCATATTGTTAAAAATATACATTGTATACATTAGATTGTAAATGCCATTCGAAGAAAACCAGTATGAATTTCCCAAAATATTTTTAAAATAATTCTAAGTGTAACACAATATGTTATACTTCATTCACGTTAAGAATACAGTAGGTAGCGCTACGATCGGCAGCTGTATTACACTGGTGAAATTTAATGGAACTGTCAAATGACAACATCGTAAACATGAAAGTTTGGTTATTAAAATCTTGTATAATAAATAGTAAAGTTTTTCATATTTTACGTGCAAAACATTATGGTTATATGACCTGGTAAAATAATACCGTAACAATAAAGTAAATGTAACATCAATTGCAATATAAATGTATCCTTCGGTTGTTTCATTTACCGAAATAGTTGGAACTTATTTAATTATGTTAAAAAGTAAATGAGATTGCATTTAGGGTTAATCGAAAGGAATATAAGTGTCATATGACAAGCTGTAAAATAACAATATTACCATGGATTAACTTCAATCGAAAATATAACTTCGACATGAATGGTTGTATACAAGTCATTTATCATGAAGTAAATCTCTCCGTTGCTAATCTCCATCAATTTTAAAAGAGAAAGTTTCAATGGTATGATTGAAACTAAGCAATTCAATATGTATGAGATAAAGCCAAACGAGGAAGAATGTTGATGATTATGGGTTCAAAGGGACTGTATTCAAGTCCATCGGATGGCTTCAAAATATATGCCAACATACAAAATCCTTAAATCTTGCATAGAGTCTTGTTATTGTCAATGGTGAAGTTAGATGAGTTGTTTGGCGAAAAAGAAAACAGCAGTGCAAGTATATTTGTCGACTGTACCCCGAGTGCAGTAAAACCAGTGTACATTTTCAACGACAGTACAGTCACTAAATAATTGCATGCATATTAATGACAATATAATAAAATAAAAAAAAAATACAATAAAATATCAAATATATTCATTAATTATAAAAATCTCTTAAATGCATATATTACAAATTTATATAATTCCCTTCATATCTGCAATAAATTTAATAAAAAAGATTTCTTTACTGTTAGCATTTTATTTTTAAAATAACAAATGAAATAAACATATGAATTTGATTTATAAATCAGAGGGTAGAGTGATAAAGGTGAACAAATAATTTCAATTTATTTAATTTTCTAATGCTAGTTAAATACCGACGTCTCCATAGCAAAATGTCTTGTTCTATTAGCACACAGTTTCGATTCCTTTTTAACCACTTGAATCCTATTTTCTTTTACATTTTCCATAATGTGTGTTTCAATTAGGGCAAATTGTCATCTGCAGTAATAAACTGCAAAGGATTAATAAGTTGGTTTAAATCGAAGGTCAAAATGTATTATATTTACAAATAATTATGTTGTACTTAATTTCTTAAAATGAATGAGTGGACATATCCCCTTATTATAGATTTTTGAGCTTCGTCTAAGTGATATTGTTTCGCGAAGGCGTTTCTTAGGGCGCGAGCAGGGAATTCCTCTTGTATTAATCTCTTTGGCGTTACTCTCATGCTGTTCTTTCATTTAAACCAAGTCGTGTTGCAGTCAATTTAACAGACGTTGACTTGCAATTTTCTTGCTTCAGTTTGTAGATGTAAATTGTAAGCCATTAGCCTCTGCCTACTGCCAATATGTTTCCCTTGAGGGTTTTCCGATGGTCCTGCAACTAGATGTACTACTGCTTCCGCAGGCATGCGAAATCAAAGCTGTAATTTTGTAATGGTAGAGTAAAAATTATTTTGTTTGTATAATTAATTGGGTAGTACCTTGAATTATTAAATTATGAGATAAAAGAGCTCTGAAAAGAATTATTTTTGCCACAACTTGTTTATAAAGATAAAACACCATGAAAAACTGCAGGAAACAACGGCAACAAAATCGTAAGTAAATTTGACAACTAACAGAAATTCCATATAAAGAAATTGCATGAATTTCTCCAGTGTGAACATGCCTCGTCCATTAGCCAATGGCAAACCCGTATTTTAAAGCCTATCTATTCCAAGTCTGCAATCTTAACGTGAATGGAGTATAGGTGCGATCAAACTTTTGAACAGTAGCTTATGTAAATGTCAGTTGAATTTGACAGTTTGACAGATTGACTTTGGTCCGGTTAATCAAAAAAATTGTTATTAGTACTGGATCCAATCAATAGGATTGCTATTAGATCTAGAAAAAATCATGAATCAAGGATTTAATTTCAGCAGAAATAGACCTCTCAAATCTGAAACTGAGATCATTCTGGAAGAATATGTAATCCGCATGACAGCTAGCGGATTACCTATGGCAGCGCTTCATACGTATTCCAAGAAACCTGTTCCTACAAGATTTGCGGAAAACGATATCATAGAAATCACAGATGATGAAGAGGATAAGAGTATGGTATTCAGTAATATGAATAGACTAGATATATTTAACCCAAGCGATCAATATTGCTCTAAAGCAACTGAGGATAATAGTTTGACAACCAAGGAGTTCGTATTATATCAGAAAGAACCAGAAGAAGTTACGAATGATTCAGATGTGAACGATTTCAAGACACCTTCGTCTCCATTATTAATTCCGATAAAATACATAGATTATGAAATCGATAAGATTTTACATCCCACACCTAGCCATCGGCCAAAGGGTCGACCTAGAAAGTACGCAAATTTGTTCAATAATGGTTTATTATAATGACATTAAGATTTAACTCTGTGCAATAAAGCTACGTATCTTATAAAATGCTTCTTCCTTTATGTCTATATTAATTCTTCTTACTAATACTACTAATTATTAAGATTGTAGTAGGAAATCTTCATGATGAAATTCCTAAGGAATTTCTTCTGATGATACCGTAGTAACCTTAACAGTTTTACATATAATTATGGCTCATTCGCAAGCCCAATACTTGGGTAATTGCGTAGTGCAGCTGTTTGACGAGGTCTTTATTAAGTAGTGGAGTATATCATTCGCTGTGCATGCGTGATTCATTAGGAAATTGTGCCATGTTCTAAAGAAGTCATATGATTCCATAAAAGAAAGGTACAATTTTAATTAGATCTGTCTTTAAATGTTTATGGTAATATTTACCTTATGTAGAATGATACCATTTGCGGTAATATTTTTTAAGTGGATTCCAAAAACTGCAATGTCATTAGATATATTTTATTAAAAAAGAGAAAGTAGTGAAATTTATAATGATACGAGGGCGAATCAAATATGAACCGGACTATTCTTCTTAACGCCTTCTAACTGAAGTGAGTGACGTGGCATTTTGATATGTATTGAGGGAGAATGTTAGGTGAAGGGGAGTAAACTGCTTCGGTTCGTCAGAGCAGATGGGCTGTTAGTAGCATGTAGCTGTTGAGCAACGTATTATTATTAAATTTTTGCCTCGGAAGGATGTAAAACCTGTCTAAATGTTGCATAGTTCGCTGAAAAAAAAGCTTTGGAGGACCCAAGTCTACAACTAGCACAAACAATTTTCCAATCGCCGAGAGTCAGTAGGAAACGAGAGCCGCCAGTTCTTGCAACAGTTTCTTTGGGATTATAGAGGCACACTTCTCATTGATTTCCTTCACGAACGGCGTACAATTAATGCTGCTCGATGAAGTGCGATTCTAGTTCATGACAATGCTCGGCCAGGCACAGCTATATTGACTTAAAAATAAGTTGGACAAAATTCATTGGGAAACACTGGAACATCCGACCTATAGTACCGATCTGTCACCGTGTGACTATTATATCTTTGAGCCACTCAAAAAAGAACTGGGAGGTCATTAATAATTCAATTTCCTTGTTATTGCCAATGTTGAATTGAATTTGATTAGATTTTTGTTTTTAGTGAATAAAAATTTGACGGTTCTCGATAGGATTTGAACCTACAGTTCCAGTTTGCTAGAGCGGTGTGTATCCATTTACATTTATATGGATCGTTTAAATATCTTATGTGTTAATAAATAAATGTAAAATGTAAAATACGAGGGCGACCTGAAATGTTTCCGGAATCGGCAAGAGATGGCGTACGAAGGTTGAAGAAAGAGATAGCAGAGACAACAGGCATCTCGGAAGAACGCGTTGGCCATATCCTACGCGAAATTTCGGGTATGGAAAAGCTTTCGGCGTGATGGGTACTGTGTTTGGTCATACCGGAGCAAAAACAAAATCGGGTGACTGTTTCGAAGGGCCCAATGCAAGGAACTTCTTCATGCGTTTCGTAACCGTGGATGAGACTTAGATCCACCACTACATTCCGGAGACCAAGGAAAGGGCGAATCGGCTCCGAAGAAAGTAAAAACCAAGGTCA
Organism: Trypoxylus dichotomus; assembly: GCA_023509865.1. Classification (NCBI taxonomy): domain Eukaryota; kingdom Metazoa; phylum Arthropoda; class Insecta; order Coleoptera; family Scarabaeidae; genus Trypoxylus; species Trypoxylus dichotomus. Next base: position 26,633,690 of record CM042082.1, on the reverse strand, counting down.
TGGATTGGGATTCCCAAGGTGTGATCCTCATCGAGTATTTACAGAAGAGAAGGACGATAACGTGGCAATACTATAGCGATTTATTGAACCGATTCGATGCACTATTGAAGGAGAAACGGCCTCGTTTGCTTTTCCACCACGACAACGTTCATTCATCACGCATCGTCGTGTCCAAATTGAATGAGTTGCGCTACGAATTAGTCTCTCATCCTCCATATTCAGGGGACCTAGCCCCAATGACTGTTTCCTATTCCCGAACCTGAGAAAATCACTGGAAGGAAAGATATTTGCCTCAAATGACCAGGTCATCGCCGCTATAGATGGCTATATTGCAGACCTCGAAACATCCTACTTCTCCGACGGCTTGAAGACACTGTTTGAAAAAGTATATTGATCTTCGAGGAGACTACATTGAAAAATAAAAATAGAAAGCCACACCAATACCATGTTTTTCTTGTCGATTTCGGAAATATTTCAGGTCGTCTTCGCATATGTACAGTGAAATTCCCCTTCGCGGACAACCCTCTTACTCGGACACCTCCCTTAAACGGATAGTTTACATGCTCCCGACCGGCTCTCATATAATTTCCATTGTATTAACTCTTTCTTGGACGGACATTCTCTTCAACGGACGCGGACACGAGAAAATGTTCTCTTAACCGGGCAAAAATAAAATAAAAGAAGCGCCTTATCTTATTTTTATATCCAGAGTATTGCTACTGTATTTCTCAATCGCGCCGCGCGCCAATTTTGCTGGGACTTCCCCGAGTAAACCGGAGATTTAGCGACTTTAATCTTTCGGTACAAATACAGCCTATGTCGTAGATTGGAAAATGGCTAAAGAAAAAAGAAACATTTTGTTATTTTTAGACAATGCGGCATCTCATCCGAAAGACGTTCGCTTAAATAATATAAAAATATTATTTTTACCCCCTAATTGTACATCAGCTTGTCAACCACTTGACCAGGGGATTATAAAGAATTTTAAAACTTATTACCAAAATATACTCAAACATCTGCTAGTAAACATTGAAACTGCTGGTACAGCTTTTGAGTTAATAAAGAAAATTACACCACTGGATGCAGTTTATTTGGCAAAAACCGCTTGGGACCAAACAACCAAAGAGACAGTTCAAAATTGCTTCCGCAAAGCAGGATTTAATCATGTAAATATGCAAAGTGATGACCAGTTAACTGAGGCTGATATATCTGACCTAGAAGATGATTTGCTCTTAGTGTACTTCCAGATATCCTTAAAAATAAGAATTTATTGAAATTAACGGATAATGAAAACCTTAATGATTTTTTGAACGTAGATGAAGATTTGTACGTTGAAGATCCAGATTCAGAACAAGAAATTGCAAATCCAAATCCAAGAACTTTCGGAAGATTCTGCTGTCGATGAGGTTCCAGTGCCAACAGAAGCTATCCCAAATTATGGTAAAGCTATTACCCTGACCAAGTGGTCCAAAAGTTTTGTCGAAAATCACGGAGATACAGAGTCTTTGGAGATTCTTTCTAAATTAGAAATGCGATTTCAAGACGCCATTTTAAAGAAAAAGAGAAGACAAACAACAATATATGAATTTTTGCGTTCTTAAAGCGACTATTCATTTCATTGTTTTATATTACATACTACATCTATGTACATACATATATTATACTTTGTATGTATATATCTAAAGGAAATAAACTTTTTTTTCTTAAGTTTAAAGTTTCTTATTTATTTTAAAAACATTTATATATATACCATTTAAATGTCCCCGTTTCTTTAATATATTCATTCTTCGTTAAAACACTATTTTTGTTGTATCTACTACATATTTCTTTCATACGGACACCCCTCCTGAATGGACATCTTCAGTTGGTCCCGATGGTGTCCGTTCAAGGGAGATTTCACTGTACATGACATTGAATTTCGAGATTTGGGTGACACAAATCCTCATTCACTAATGGTGAATTGAAATGAATACGTAGGCTTCCAGGCTTCTTCAGGAAAGGAGGAGGAGTTTCTCCTGAAGAAGCCCCCTATGACGGATGCGAAACGTGCGAACTCTTTTTTTTCTTCTCTTTCTTTTTTCTTTCTTTCTTCCTCCCCTCCTCCCATTTCGTTCTGTCTCTTTTTCTTTCTCTTACTCTTTTCACATTTTCTTTCTATTTTCCCCCACCCCCCTTCATGTTTCTGCCTTTTATCTCTTTATTTCTTTCTCATCTGACTCTTATTCCATTTCTATATATCTCATCATAACACGGTCCAATTCCGGAAGTAGTTAGTTTATTAATGGTGAATTATTTCTTACGACATTTAGATAGGTTACATTGGTCAGAATCAAATCTAACATACGATCAGTAGAATATAAGATAGTATTGGTCTGGTTTAGGTTAAAAAATGAATAAATGAATGACATACTTGTATATTTACATTTTACTTTTACATTTACACTTCTATGTCTACTTAATGTATGTATCTGGGACAGGAAATAAATAAATAGTCTGAAGTGATTTATATTGAAATAACAAAGACTTAGTACAAAAGATAAAGAAATCGTTAGGCTAGATCGTTATTCCAAAGACCCCATTCATGGGTTTAAATTTATCCCCTAGGTACTTTATCTATTTATAATCTCATGACATGTAATGTCAATGCTGTAATGCTAGTGTTCTACACTGACTTGATAGCTACTCTTTCACCTCATTTTATTGACGGCCATCATAATTGAAAGTTACAATTTTACGATCCATTAACATTAAATGATAGAGTCGACTTACTCAATAGGTCTTCCTCAATAAATTCCATGAAGGAAAATATAACGTATAATATTCTATTATTTATTACTTTATTGATTCTAAGCTTAACATAAAACAATAGCAAGAATATATATTTTCATTCTGATGATATCTGTGTTTATTAGCATATCGCATTCAATAACGAAATGGAGCAGAGAATATCGCTAAAACCCCATTTGCATAGAGAAGATTCACCTTCTATATTGCCCACACCGCGACGTATAGCATTGCAAAATTTATATTGTCTATTGTTAAGATCGTTTTCGTTTTCAATCTACGAAAACGTGTTATTATATACAGATATGCGAGATTATGTAAAGCATAAACGCAATGGAAGGAATTTTTAAAGACGTTTTTTATGTTAAATATTTACTTTTAATGAGATAATAATTTTTATACATGCTACTTTCTCTAGAATCTGTATGTCTATGCGTAAATGGTATTGGGAATACTGGTAAAATTGAATTTGACATTTATATTGTTTATATCTATCTTCAAATCGTTGAAAAGTTGTATTTGTACGCTTTGTCTATCTTTTAATACACGCCGTCGATATGTATACAAAAAAAATTCTTCTTGAGAGGGTTGGGGGTTGTTTTCATAAACAGATACCTGATATCCGGAAAACAGTTACACCATCGTTTAGAGCATATAAAACATATAAAATCTTGTCTTAACATATTTTCGAAATCTCTCATAGTTTCTGAGTTATTAAGTGAAACTGCGAAGGGTAGTCTTGAGGTTAGGGTGGCCTAAGATAGTTGCAGTTTGTCTTACATTAGATTGGTCTATAAACCCACCAAGTATCATTTAAATCGGCGAGATACAGTTGAACCCTGAACAATCTGAATCCTTGTCAATTACACTTTCAAATTTTCATATTGCATTTTAATTTTTTTTTTTCGCCTTCCACCATGCGTAGGTGTGAGTCAATATAATACACAATTTGAATAGAATCCATAAACGACATCGAATCGAATTTTTCAATTCCCTCCGCTAGTCCGTAGTAGTTCTGGCGAATAGTTTCTAAATCGCATTTTACCTGACCATCTTCAAACATTTTCTTGAGAGCTTTGACGTACTTCGCATCGAATTGTAAAATTACCTTCTTTACATCATCAAAATGCTCGCAGGAGTAAAATCCAACCTTTACCCATGTTCCCCAACGCGTAGTAATCGGCTGTGGCTGAACCACCACAGTTTGGGACACAGTTCGTGAAATCCTTTTGTACGTTTTGGAGACTTTAGAAATACTGCCTTCGTATGAGTTATAAATCATTTGCTCGTGGATAACAATCGCGCCACAAGGTTTAAAGAATAGATTTTACATGTTACATATAACAGATTGCTACTCTCTTCTTTAAGAGATCGGCCTAAGGAAAGCATGTTAGCGGCACCGTCACTCACAAACATTAAAAGTTGGGTTGTTGAAACTTAAAATTTGCCCGCAACACCACTTTTAAAATTTACACATACAGCATACAGATATAGTCTTTTACTCTTTGCACAAATTGGATCCCATGGATACGTACATTATTGCTTAATTTCTCACCGAAAAACTTTTATTATTTCTTCATCCTGAACTCGTTGAAGCTACAGTTCTTTCAGAGCTACATTTTTCCATAGTAATCCTATGTCCGCTAATCGTTACTTGCATTTACTTGTTCCGAAATTCAATTAATACGATACCTTGCAGAAATGCGATCGGAACAATTCTTAAATGAATGGGTGAATGCAATGTGTTATCCTAGAGAAATATACGACAATTTTTGTTGTGTTACTAATTTTACTTCCTTCATTAAATAATTAAATATTTTTTAATGGTGTCTAATATATTTGAGCAATGTTGTAGGTCATTTTCAGTACAAAAGTGCATTAAACGAATACAATTAACATTAGGTAATTGCAAAAATTCTAAACAAGGATGTTAAGTGTGAACTTTCTGCGAACTAAAATTTTCATATGCAACAGCAGCTAATTATTTAAAAAAAGATCTCACACAATTAAATTCGTAATCTAGATGCGGATTTTTTGTTAAGACGTTATGTATATAACTCTTTCGTCAGATATTCATTCTCACGTTTATCAATGCTCATGTGCAATTAAAATTGAATTAGTTTAGTTGCGAGGCGGTTTAATAGTTGGGGGAATTAGAAAACTAATTCGATTTATTCTAAGCACCCTGCTAACTTTTTTCGATTCGAATTGAATTTGGCGGAAATATAGAATTTCGATAATATTATATTACATCGCTTTAATAGCATTTAATTATTTGTTAAAGTATCTTCAGTTTTTACACAAAATGAGTCTCGAATACTGTTGATAAATTTGCATATGCACTACCGTCCATAACAGTATGGACACTTCCTCTTTCATGTAAAATTTGACGCTTTCTTTAAAACCTTAAACGAAACAATTATAAGAAAAATATTTATTCATCTACGAATCATTGCACATATGTACATAAAAGAAAAAATAATAAACACTAGAAAAAATAAAGTAAGATATATTATACTTTCTTCTCATAGAAAAATCCACCTCTTCATTTAATAACTGCTCTCACAATTCGTGGCATTCTTTCTACCTCCTTAGTCTATGTTGAGAAATACTGTTCCACCCATTCCTCTGCAATCCGGACTTTGGCGAGGCTAAGTTATTATTTTTAATATTCCTTCATTCTCTGCATCTGAAAGGTAGTTTTTACATAATAACAACGTGTGCTTCGGATCGTTATTGTACATAAACTCAAAATTGTTGCCTACTAAGCACAATTCCGATGGTATAACACGTTCTTCTAATATCTCGCGATAATTCTCCTTCTTCATCAATTTCCACAAGCTCCCCTGTTTCACCTAATAAAAAAACAGCCCCGTACAAGAATGGAACCACCACCTTTCTTCATTGTTGGTCTAATGCACTTAAGCATTTTCTCGTCTTTTAAGTGTCTGACAAATGTACTGCGATTTTACCCAAACACTTCATTTTTGGGCTCATCAGTCCATACTACGTTTGCTCATTGTTCTATTGTCCAGTCTTTGTAAGTGTTAGCCCACTGGAGATGTTTTGTTGATTCTAACGATGTACAAGGGCGACCTGTTTCAGGAATCGGCAAGAGATGGCGAAGTGGATTAATTGGTCGGCAAGGGCAACCTTTCTTTATGGCAACTGTCAAAATTTCAGACGTCTACTGTCACTAATTGTTATTTAACAGTGTGTTTTGTGTAGCAAGTCAGACGGTTTCGCAAAAATGGATAAAATTGAATTTCGTGCAGTGATAAAACACTTATGGATGGCTGAGAAAACCACTACGGAAATTCGAAATATTTTGCTAGAGGTTCATGGCGAATGTCATCATTTTGGACCATCAGCTTCTCGGTCAGCGAGTTCAAAAACGGTGCAAAAACTAAATTGGGTGACCGTTTCGGAGGAATATCTGGCCAGGATCTAACGCAATCCAAGGGATGAAACTTGGATCCACCACTACATATTGGAGACCAAGGAACGGGCGAATCGGATCCGAAGAAAGCAAAGACCATCCCATCGGTCGGAAAGGTCATGGCGACCATTCTTTGGGATTCCCAAGGTGTGATCCTCATCGAGTATTTACAGAAGGGAAGAACGATAACGAGGCAATACTACAGCGATCTATTGACCCGATTCGATGCAGCATTGAAGGAGAAACGGCCTCGTTTGCAGCGGAAACAAGTGCTTTTCCACCACGACAATGCACCGGCTCATTCATACCCCATCGTAGTGTCCAAATTGAATGAGTTGCGCTACGAATTAGTCTCTCATCCTCCATATTCATCGGACTTAGCCCTCATGGACTTTCTCCTATTGCCAAATCTGACAAAATCAGTGGGACGAAAGAGATTTGACTAAAATAAGCAGGTCGTCACCGATACAGATGACTATTTTACGGACCTCGAAACATCCTACTTTTCCGAAGAGACTGAAGTACCCTTTGAAAAACTATATTGATCTTCGAGGACACTACATCGAAACTTAAAAATAAAAGACGACACCAATACCGATTCCGGAAATATTACAGCTCGTCCTCGTATGTTCTATTATATATTAAAATTAAATGATTAATTAATTAATGTTGTTTTTATTTCGTTTATTAATTGATTTAAATGGTAGAAATTAAGATCATTTACCATTCTGCGTAATTTGATATACCATTCATTACACGATGCATATCAGACGTACAAATAAACCATTTCACCAACTTCTAGAAATGTACTTTGTGGTAAACAGATTAATTTTTACATTGTAACATTACGAAACCAATCCATTAAAAAAAAGAGCAGGCAATTTAAACTCAGCTAGTCTATATACCTACTTATGCTTGATAAAAACATAGAAAGTCGATAAATTTACATTATATACCATTCGAGCTGAATTACGTAACCCCGAGCTATTTTGCCTGTAAATTACTTCCGAAATATACTATCCTATAAAGTTTATATCTCTCACAATACGAAGCAGGAATGAGAGAATTTAATTCTAGTTTTTAATTAATCGTTTTAACGTTTCTTTTTTATCCCATCGTTCTTAAATTGTATAATATCAAAGAATTTCACAGTTTGTCGCCACAATTAATCCCATACTTGCGATTTCAATATAGAAGGTCGCTGGGAAAAACTAAGCGTGTCTGAATTGTTACGCCTAGCCACTCGTGGTTAGAGAAGTAAATGGTTCAGATCGGGCATGAGTTGCATTCTCTGGGAATTTTGTTCCTCGTCTTATATTTTTGATACATTCTTGTCGTTGACTACTGAATACATTATGCAATTTTGATATTTTTCGTGTGACTTTACGTAAAACGTATAAGCGAGTACTAATTTGTAATAGTAGATGTTGATGCTTGTTTTTTTTTTATTTCAGTCGACTAACTTTCTACTCCAGTTCAAGATTAAAGGCTAGGTGTGAGATGATATAAATCACTTGAATAATATAAGGTTTTAAATCACGATTTAAACCAAATAAATAAAAAATAAATGTTTTTAAAATAAATAAGAAACTAAACTTAAGAAATTTCCTTTAGATATATATATACAAAGTATAATATATGTATGTACATAGATACATAGATGTAGTATGTAATATAAAACAATGAAATGAATAGTCGCTTTAAGAACGCAAAAATTTATATATTGTTGTTTGTCTTCTCTTTTTCTTTAAAATGGCGTCTTGAAATCGCATTTCTAATTTAGAAAGAATCTCCAAAGACTCTGTATCTCCGTGATTTTCGACAAAACTTTTGGGCTACTTGGTCAGGGTAATAGCTTTACCATAATTTGGGATAGCTTCTGTTGGCACTGGAACCTCATCGACAGCAGAATCTTCCGAAAGTTCTTGGATTTGGATTTGCAATTTCTTGTTCTGAATCTGGATCTTCAACATACAAATCTTCATCTACGTTCAAAAAATCATTAAGGGTTTCATTATCCGTTAATTTCAATAAATTCTTATTTTTAAGGATATCTGGAAGTACACTAAGAGCAAATCATCTTCTAGGTCAGATATATCAGCCTCAGTTAACTGGTCATCACTTTGCATATTTACATGATTAAATCCTGCTTTGCGGAAGCAATTTTGAACTGTCTCTTTGGTTGTTTGGTCCCAAGCGGTTTTTGCCAAATAAACTGCATCCAGTGGTGTAATTTTCTTTATTAACTCAAACGCCGTACCAGCAGTTTTAATGTTTACTAGCAGATGTTTGAGTATATTTCGGTAATAAGTTTTAAAATTCTTTATAATCCCCTGGTCAAGTGGTTGACAAGCTGATGTACAATTAGGGGGTAAAAATAATATTTTTATATTATTTAAGCGAACGTCTTTCGGATGAGATGCCGCATTGTCTAAAAATAACAAAATGTTTCTTTTTTCTTTAGCCATTTTCCAATCTACGACATAGGCTGTATTTGTACCGAAAGATTAAAGTCGCTAAATCTCCGGTTTACTCGGGGAAGTCCCAGCAAAATTGGCGCGCGGCGCGATTGAGAAATACAGTAGCAATACTCTGGATATAAAAATAAGATAAGGCGCTTCTTTTTATTTTATTTTTTGCCCGGTTAAGAGAACATTTTCTCGTGTCCGCGTCCGTTGAAGAGAATGTCCGTCCAAGAAAGAGTTAATACAATGGAAATTATATGAGAGCCGGTCGGGAGCATGTAAACTATCCGTTTAAGGGAGGTGTCCGAGTAAGAGGGTTGTCCGCGAAGGGGAATTTCACTGTACATATGCGAAGACGACCTGAAATATTTCCGAAATCGACAAGAAAAACATGGTATTGGTGTGGCTTTCTATTTTTATTTTTCAATGTAGTCTCCTCGAAGATCAATATACTTTTTCAAACGGTGTCTTCAAGCCGTCGGAGAAGTAGGATGTTTCGAGGTCTGCAATATAGCCATCTATAGCGTTCCCTTTCTAGCTTATTGCATGGAATTTAGTAATTAGGTTATTTCTACAATTAAATCTTATGTATATTCATAACGACAAAATCCCTGTAAATACAGCTTTTCTCATGGTATTGCTGAAATCATTCACGAGAAAGACATATGAAGAGACATACAACGCTAACACACGGACATGTTACCGCCTACCCGGCGTCATTAGCGTGGTTTCGAGCGGTTTTATGCTTCTATCACCATATCTAACCCCATATTACAAGTGAATATTCCTAGCACTAACTAGTGTAGTAGTTATGTATGTTCATAGTTTACTTCTTGATTTCCTTCTTTAAGCGCAAGTATACCAACAAATTAGTTTTTTTTTTTGTTTTTGTTCTGTAATTAGATACATTTCTTTTGGCTAAATAAATATTATTATATATCGCATAGAAAACTTTGATATTTTAGGCAAAATCCTTTTTTTTTAAATTAGCGTATCAGCTGTGATCGATTGGCACTAAGATAAGATTTTAATGATATTTTTGAACAAACCAGATTGGTCCATATACTTGCTAATACTTTGAGGAAATGTCGTTAGCAAATGGAAGTTGTCGTATGCTTGATATCATTTATTGTGAAAACTAACCGAAACTAGTGACAACTTGTATGTAGGTACACAATATCTCACACACTCTAGAATAGTTCTCCCTTTTGCCACTATGCGCGTCTAAGTTCGTCTGTGTATATACAGTGTGTGTAATATCCCACACTGCAGAAGTAATATGTGACTTTGTAAATAATATACTTGCCAGTAAGGTGTATAAGATGCCCTTCTTTTAATCTTCCGGTAATTTACAAGGAATATAGTATTTATAATCAATTATATTCCAGAGAAAATTTGCGAAAACGTTTTTGCCAAACAAATTCTCCATTCAAATCTAATTTCATTGGTATCACTAACCATGACCGATGCAATAAAATAAACAAACTAGGTATGTTGTAGCATTTGTCAATGATAGTAAGCATCTGTAACAAATTTATTAATTGATAAGTACACCATAAGCATTGATTTTTGAAGCATTATTGGCGTAATCGAAAATGATCTGTAGACGCTTGCTAATTTGGGTCACACCTATTAATGTTTTCGGTATCTTGATTCAAACTATGGCTGGTTGTTACCTTTTTATGACCGCTAAACATGCTTCAGTAAACATTTGAGTAAATAGTCACGTTCGGTGTGCATAGTATACGACTATAAAGCTAGTCGTACTTACTGTCGTCTACAATTTTCTAGAGAGATTGCACAATTTTAGTTAGTCAGTCACGTGCCTTGTGAATTAGCTTTTTGCTCAGTGTATTAGAATTTCATATAAATTTATATTTTAAATAGGATTTAGGTTTACATAAAGGCTATTCCGATTTGAGATTGTTTTTTAAATTTATCGTCACTTACATTTTTTTAATCGAATACCACTTCACAGATGACAAGTATATAGAACCACTGTGATCAACAAAACAACAAAAAGTATACCATACAATTGAACAACGCATGCTTAATATTTATTAAGGATTATTTTAAATTTAATGAAAGATAGGCAAAAGTTACAAGAAAATGTAGTACAGAATATGAAAAAGAAAATTATCTCTTGAAAAAGGTAGTTAGTACAATAAAGATAGAGAAAACCGAAACACGTTATCGTAATGGTTGTTAAAAGCAAATATTGCAACTGTTATAACCTTCGTTAGAATTTTACATAAGGATATTTGTTTAAAGGCTTATAAGTAGCAGATGACTTGAGAAATAAAGACAGCAGACTATGGATACGTCACCATATAACAAAAATGGAACTACACTCAGCGAAATTTCTATAACTCTATATAAACGTTTGAACAGAATATTTGGTTTTCTTAATATCTTCGGTAAATTATGCAATTATGAAATTAATATTGAACTACAAAGAAACACAAATCGAAGAGAAAATAACATTAAAAAAAATTATTACATTTTATGCAGAGAATATTTACAATACTGGTAACTCAAAACAGCGAAATTTCCATAGGTATATTAACTTCAAACATTTGAGTCTTCATACTGGCTATCAATTTGGTGAATGTTGAAGTAGGAATACCATTCTATTGTATAAATGAATTTCCTTCCAATGAAAACACTGGAATTGTGGATATCTGCATAGTCTGCTGAAATATTCAGTCGTGCGTCGGTAATTGTTCACTATAGTCAATCAGAATCATTTCCAGAAGTTGGTAAGAGCCGCAGATGAGTTCATCTCCGGTCGCTAGCCGAATAAGAGCGTCCAGAGAAAGATGAGGGAGATCTCGTCGAAACGGGACCAACAGCATATGCAGCCAGAAACCCGGGAATATCATTCCTAGAAACTGGATTATATGCAACATATAATTGGTATATATACGCATATATATGCATCGATTTCTGAGAAAGTATGCATAAACCTGGGGCATATATCCAAGATAATTGCGACAATATATAAAATAAATAAGAGCAGAAATTTAAACATTAACTTTATTGCACAAACATTTTTTACAACATATTTCTAAACCAATTTACAATTAAATGTTTTTCAAAATTGTGTAGAAGAAAGTTTTGTCTTCTATCAGAATACATATGTTTCGTAATAGAAAAGCTTCTTTCAACATTCACAGATGTAATTGGCGCATTTTTTAACTCTGCAATACATTCTAAACTAAAATTAAAGTCGAAATCACTTACTGTTTCACCTTCCAACATTTTCTTAACTTTCTTCAATTTTAAATACCCTGCATTTTCATTTATCACTTTTTTAAGTTTATCGTATGTAGAATTACCTATTATACTTTTAACCTTATTACATAGCATATCAAATTCGTCTACTATTTCGACTGATTCTGTTTCTAGTTTACGAATGGAACTTGAAACAAACCTATAATTTCACTTAATATATAAAAGGTATTGCAGTAATTCTGTTGATGTTACTATCTTTTTACAGTTTTCTAGAGCAATGTAGTCAGCAGTGATTTCAAGAATTACATCTTTTATTCCTTCAAAATTATCGACATAAAAAATACAGCGTGTAACCATGTACCCCATTTCGTAATAATCGGTTCTGGAGGCAACTTAACACCGGGAAGTCGCTCCTTATAAGATTGGATTCGTAAAGGTGTTTTTAAAAATACTTTTTTGACATTGCTAATTAAATCATTAATCAAAGGAGATTGATTCCTAATGTCTTCGGCTACACAATGAAACATATTTATCACATCCCTTCTGCTGGCGAAATTAAACATGTGCAGTTCTTGGAAACAAGTACAAGAGAAACCAATGTAAAAGATTCTGAAAAGGTTCTGAGAATTGTCCGTTGCCGATCTACATTAGGATTTATTAGGAATTTTTACTAATAGAAAGGATAAGAGAAAGTCTAAATATGCAACTTTTGTAAAAATATGCATAGAAACGCCTAAATATGTAATATATGTGATCACTAATTACCGCTAATTAAGTTCAATTAGTGTAATACGTCTACATATAGACTATAGTTAAAGATATGCAAAAAATAAAATATATGCACTTTGCATATAGTCCGGTCTCTAGTTATAAGTTTATTGTAGCTTGATCTATTTTTTTGGCTTCTTAGCTTCATGTTTACTTGTAGGTAACTTGCTTTCCATATATACATTAATTATTAATGGTTGCCTTGTAAATGGATATTACTTTATTTGTTGGGCAATAAAGTATTATTATTATTAAAACCAATCACGACATCTATACCAATAAGGATAATATTGTTCTATCAACTTCGATTCGTTTTACAGTCCAAACAAAATTGATTTGACAAATTTTGAGTCACATTTTCTACTCAACATCTGGCAAAGGTCGAAATAATCAATTTGATATCGCAGTGAAAGTAAAAATATTCCAAACGAAGATCCAATGTATTATCCTCTTCAGTTCAAGGTCTCTCTATTCGAATAATACACCTTTTAAATCCATATTTGTAGGTATGCGTGTAATTCCATATAATTCAGTGTCATTTTCTAATAAGACTTATACATTTAAGATACGTCTAGTACAAGCAGGATCTTCATCAAACTTTAATTAACGAAGTAATTATTATATTGTTTTTTTAAATCGTCGAAAGATAGCAGAAAAGTCGAAATTTTCGATTATGTTGTAAATCCTTGACTTTTAGCATATAACACACGAAGCCATTAGTTTTTTCTTGTTACTTCCCATAGTATATTCATTTAACGGTTAAAATCTTCGTTGATTATTGAACGGAGAAAGGTTATTGGATGAGTAATTCTACAATGTAATCCAACTTGTCGGATAGGTCATGTTTTTTTTCGTATTTTATTTTTGAATTATTATAATTACTCTTATTATTAGACTCACGGATATTATGTAGTGTTATAATCATAATAGGAATTGCAAAAAAAAATTGTAAGTTATAACATCCTGTATTAATTACTACAAAAGGTACAGATAAACATACAGCGTAAGGAATTTGTTGGTGTAATTAAGTTTATCATTAGCGTCTTCCTAATTGCTGTAAATTGTTAATTATTAATATGGTTGATGTATGTTTGTTTGATGATAAATAGTATTGCAATACCAACCTCTTACTCTTTGCATTTAAGTATGTATCTCCTATAGCCACTACTACACCGTTTATTACACATAAAATTATTTATCATTTTTTGTATATCTTGTTATTATCATGACATTGAAAGATGCACAAAATTCAACAAATATTCAACTTTTTTTTACACTTTTCCATTTTATTTGATGCTGTTTATTTCCTTTCACTTCTTATTAAGCCTGCAGAAACGTATGTGCATTCATTGGCGGCGAAGATATACAGTAGACGCTCGATTATGTGAACGATATCAACCAAGTACTGTTCACATTACTGAAAGTTTACATTTATAAAGAAATTGCATAAAAGAAAATACGTATGTTTATTAAAAAATAAATTATGAAGAATGAATAACATAATACATATAATATTAAAAAATAAATTTTACATTATTTTGAAAACTAATGTCCTATTTTTGTTTACGTGAATTTACGCTTGGCATTCTTTAATGCCATTGCCCGTAGTTTACGAAGCACTAAAATATCGGAATATAATACGTCTTTTTCTTCAACCCAATCTAACGCTTGATTAAAAATTCCTACAGCTTGCGCGTCACTCACTGTATTTTTTATTACAATCGGAAGGTCATTTCCACTCACCCCATCTTCCTCTTCATGTGCATCATCCATCTCTTTATCGTCATTCCATAAACTAACACCGGTAAATGTGCAAACAATACCGGGATTTATTGGTTTTAATAATTTGAGAACGTCCGATGATACACTGTCAATAACTTCAGCGTCAGATAGTAACTGTCTTTTAATGATGGTTAGCGGTACATTGTCTTCATCGTCATAATCATCAATGGAATAAAGCAAAAAGCAAAACACTAATTGTTTGCTGGTTAAGCGCATTCCACGCCATATCTAAATTTAAAACAGCTTCACGTAAAGTTACTTCCTTTAAGGATTCGGAAATGTTTATAGATTTTTTCATAACGCAGACGAAAGTAGAAATTTTCGATAATACAATTTAATAATGTTTATTACATTTTGATCCATCGATTGGACAAGTGGATCTACGTTGGACGCCATGAACATAACAAAAATTGAGCCATCGTTGCTTCTTAATTGATCCTCTGGAGGATGACTTGGTGCGTTATCCAAGATTAACACCGCGTTTATTAGAAGATTTTGCTTTCGTAAAAAATCTTCTAATAAACGCGGTGTTAATCTTGGATAACGCACCAAGTCATCCTCCAGAGGATCAATTGAACATGTATCATTAAATTACATTACTTATTATTACAGTTTTATTGCCATACCTAAAGGACAAAGTGCTTCTGGAACCATTTCGGAAATATGCCTTTGGTTATTCAAGCGGGTGTTGAACACTTATAATCAACGGGACTCTTAAAATTTCTAAATGAACGTGGATTTTTTGCCTTTCCTATTACTAGTGACCTTATTTTGTGTGTACCACTAGCATTAGTGCATGCTAGAAAAGTTATGCGTTGTCTTTCCGCCCTTCTACCCGGAGCAGATTTGTTATGTGATGCAACATAGGTTTTCGTAGGTAATAATTTCTAATAAAGACTGGTTTCATCTGCATTGTATATTTTCTCATCATTTAAATGTAGCTCGTTGATTTTGTTCATTAACTTTTCCTTAAACGGCTGCATTAGTTGTGATGGCGGCGATAATTTTTCACCAGATATCGACAGCAGTCGAATTCCATATTTCCTTTTAAATCTTATTAGCCAGCCATCGCTGGCTACAAAATTTTCTGTCTCTATTAGATTTTCATTCAATAATTTTGCTCTCTCTTTAATTAATTCACCGCTAATTGGAACATGATTATCCCTTTGTTTTAGAAACCATTTATACAGACGATTTTCCATTCTAGGCGCTTGGGCGTTTTATAAAGTTTTGCGATTTCCTGAGCCTCCGTATATATCTGACACACCTTGTAAAATTTGTGACTTGAATCGCTTAATTTGATAGATTGTGGTTTTAGATACTCCATATTTTTTTGCCAATTGAGTCATCCCCGCACCTCGTTTTAATTTCGTCCATGATTTCCACTTTGTCACTTAATTTTAAGAATGTTTTATTATTGGACGTGGATGCCATGTCTGTTCTGGCGTGATTTTAGCAGCACATTACTTTATTTCACGAGAGGCAAGTGAGCCAAAGCTTACAGGAATCCCATACATAAATCGGGGAACAACCGGTGCCGGCGCTGAAAACGTTTACATAAACATTCTTTCGATCGATTTAATAATGCACGTAAATCGGGAAATAACCAGTACCTTAAACTGTTTACATTATCTAATTGTACGTAGTGCAAGTTTGTTTACGTTACCGGGCGTTCCATTTGATCTGATAATGACAATTTTCTGTTTATATGACCGCGACGCTTCCAGTACCGGGTATTTACATGAGCGAGTGTTTACTGTATATATAAATATTATTATATATACATATGCGTTCGTGAGTTTAAACAGGATTGTCCGGGCATTCTCGGCCACTATAGCAAGTATTAACGAGATGGGAAACGTGGCTTAAAACTGTTTTATACTAAGAGACATTTTTACATATTATTAATCCTTGTATCTTAAAAACATCTGAAATGCTTAGAAAACAATACCTAATAGGATAATGCTGCTAAATACAGCTACCCTTGGTATTGGTATCTTGTGTCTTAAATTTAAATCCGCAAGCACAAACAATTTCAATAAGCCAGAGGCTGGTTTCAGATACCGAAATCCATACTAAAACAGAATATTTTCGAAAATTATTGTAGACTTTTAGATATAGATTACTATTTCCAAATTAGAGAACACTGAGCTATCATTACATGTAGCACTAAATACAGCAGATTTTCTCAACGCCTCGTTAGGAAATCTAACAGATAGTATGGGAAGATTAATAGAAGGTATATTGTATGCGATTATAAACCAGAATCTCGATTTTCAGACTATAAGGCGTATAGACAAGAGTTTAACTGAAAACCAAGAATGTGAATGTGATCCGAACGATATTTTTAAATTGGCGAACACCACATCATTAGACGCAGAATGTTCCTTTTCCAAATACACCAACATACAGCTGCGAGCAAATGTTATAGGCACCCTAATCAAACATGTATTTCGCGCAGCAGGTAGCGCTTCTTAGAACAATGGTACTGCGAACCTATACCTGGTCGTTATCTAAAGCAGAAATTCTTAGAAAATATAAATTACGAAGCTATATAAAACAGAAATTAAAATTTTTAGGTTGAGTAATATATTGTGCGTAGAGAAAGAAACGCCGTTTGTCGGTTTAAAAAGTTCATTTAGAGTGCGGACCTTCTTTTGTAAGTTTGCGTATACACAATATGCCAAAGAAGCTCCAAATATCTGAGGCTTCACGAGGCCAGATAATTTTATTACACAAACAAGGATTGTCACAAATAAAAATTGCTAAGAAAATAAAATGTTCGCGTTGTGCAGTGCAAAACACAATTAGCCGCTACCAAAGGACTGGAGAGTATCATAATCTACCCAAGAGCAGTAGAAAACGTGTAACGACTGTGCGTGAAGAACAATTGATAGAGCGTATCGCGCTCCGGGATAAGCACAAATTCGCGATAGCGATTTCTGCAGAGCTCCGCGCTCAACGAGACGCACCAATCTCCGTGCATACGGCAAGAAGAAGGTTAACTGCGGCGAATTTATGTGCCCTGACCGAGCTACACCGCAAGCAACGCTTTACGTGGGCAAAGAAGTACCGACATTGGACTGTAGATGACTAGACCAAAGTACTTTGGTCCGATGAATCTAATATAGACGTAAGTGCTTAAAAATATTTCATAATCCTTGCAATATACATAATTGAACTCAGCGCCCCTACTTTTCTCACCAAAATAGAAGAATTCAAAAAGTTAACGTCCTTCGTTTATTCTGTGCAGGTGCACAGCGTTTCCGGAGCAAGTTATGTTCGGAGGTCTGGCGAAGCATTTTCCTCAGAGTGTATTTTACGTACTGTTAAACACGGCGGTGGAAGCATTATGATTTGGTGGTGTATGTCTACACAAGAGGTAGGGGAAGTCCATGTATGCGAGGGCCGCATGAATGGGGCACGCTACATCGGGATGTCGGAAGAGGTTCTCGAACCATCAATTGTCAGATTTTATGATATGGACTCAGAGGAGTATTACTTTCAGCAAGACAATACCCCTTGCCACAAGGCTCGAGCTGTAATGAACTGGTTTACTGATAACCAAGTGAAGATTTTGGACTGGCTCCCACAATTGCCTGACCTCTCGCCTATTGAAAATCTATGGCATATATTGAAGGACAGGGTTCGTAAATACCACCATGCCTGTAAAGAGGCCCTAAAACAAACGGTGTTTATGGAATGGGCGTCTATTTCCCCAGAAACATATTATAAACTGGTAGCTACTATGCCTAAAAGAATTAAAGCTGTAATAAAGGCTAGAGGAGGCAGCATTAAATACTGATTTATTTAATAAAAGAACCTTATAAACTGAATTATGTGTTTTAGTTTTGAGATTCTAGTCATCGTAACGCTAAAAAAGTTACCCTGCCTATAACATTTGCTCGCAGCTGTACATCCACCTCGCCGCAGGGGTACGACTGAGTCAGCATTGGAAGGGATTTTAATGTCATAATACTGTAGCGAATTTTTTGTGTCACCCTACATCAAAAACACAATTATTACAAATTATTTTTAATATTGATAGCAATCGCGTCGTACGCTACTACGTCAGCACTCGTTTCGGTAGCCTTAGTAACTATGGCAGCTACATTGTATAGACCCTAATTGTGTTATTACTAATAGTGTATTTTCGTAATCTTTCTCATGAAATGTCAAAATTGTAAAAACTATCTGTTTGCATATGTAAAGTCATCGTTATTGCATTTCTGACTACATTATTTAAAAAAAAATTACGTATAATTCCACATACACATTTCCATAATCTTACGATATTTTAAATTGTAGTAATGCTAAAATTCTTGAGCATAACTATAATTTAGGTTTCAATGATTTCGTTTACTTTGCTGCATATTCGAAAACTAACTGTATTCGTTTTGATTTTAAATACTGTTATTAATTTAAAATTTGCTGTAGCCTTGAGAGAGGTGAAAGTGTTTTTAAATTACATTGAGAAGGTGGAATAAACGATATCGGAAGATGTATAAAGAAACTCATTGTATACCAACACTCTGTATAATTCTCCAATTTTTTTCAAGTATTATACCTGAGGTAATTCTTGCTCTAAATTATAGTTTAAATACCTAATTAGACTTAGGAAATAGCTCAACATTTAAAGCTTACAAAAGAATAGAATTGATTAAGAATTTCATACAACTTCACAAAAGTCTGCACTCTTTTCTATAAAAAAAATTGGTTGTAATCTGAAGCAATTATAGCATTTTAGGACTTGTTTTGCATACAAGCCTAAATAAGGAACGACTTACTGACGGGGGTGACCTGAAATGTTTCCTGAATCAGCAAGAGATGGCGCACGGAGGTTGAAGTGGATTCATCATTGGTCGGCTAGGGCAACCCTTTTTTTATGGCAACCGTCGATAGTTGTTGCTTAAGAGTGTGTTTTGTCTAGTAAGTCAGGGGGTTTCGCAAAAATGGATAAAATCGAATTTCGAGCAGTGATAAAACACTTCTGGATGGCTGGGAAAACGGCCACGGAAATTCGAGATATTTTGCTAGAGGTTAATGGCGGATGTACTCCATCATTTTCGACCGTCAGTTTCTGGGTGAGCGAATTCAAACGTGGCCGCACAAGCACACGTGACGAACCACGGAATGGACGCCCAAAACATGCTGCCAACGATGAAATGGTCAACAAGATTCATGATGTTGTGTTAGCCGATCGCCGATTGAAGCTGAAAGAGATAGCACAAAGAACAAACATCTGAGGAGAACGCGTTGGCGATATCCTGCACATGGAAAAGCTTTCGGCGCGATGAGCGCCCAAGCGAAAGCGAGATCGGGTGACCGTTTCGGAGGAGTGTCTGGCAAGGAGGATCCAACGCAATCCAAGGGATTTCTCCATGCGTTTTTGTAACTGTGGATGAGACTTGGATCCACCACTACATACTGAAGACCAAGGAACAGTCGAAGTAGTGGGCTTTTACGGGCGAATCGGCTCCGAAGAAAGCAAAAATCTTTCCATCGGCCGGTATAGTCATGGCGACCATTTTTTGGTATTCCCAAGGTGTGATCCTAATCGACCGCCTGCAGAAGAGAAGGACGATCACGGGGTAATACTACAGCGATTTATTTACCCGATTCGATGCAGTATTGAAGGAGAAGCGTTCATCGCGCATCGTCGTGTCCAAATTGAATCAGTTGCGCTACGAATTAGTCCCTCATCTTCCATATTCACTGGACCTAACTTCCAGCGACTTTTTCCTATTCCCAAACCTGAAAAAATCACTGCGAGGAAAAACACTTTATTGCCGCTACAGATGGCTGTTTTGCAGACCTCGAAACATCCTGCTTTTCCGACTTACATCGAAACATAAAAATAAAAAACCACACCAATACCGTCTTTTTCTTGTCGATTCCGGAAACATTTCAGGTCGCCCTCGTATACCCAGCTAATCCTAAGGATAATGGACTTATTAATCGTGGAACTAAATATTTCTCGAAGTAGAAATGATAAAATTATTTTAGATTAGGAGACTAACGCAAACGGAATGCAATGAAGTATTTGGCTCAGCAAGAAATCGATTTTGTATGGAATAAGAATGAGAGACTTTGTGGTTGACTAGGAATATTACGATTTTGTGTACTATGGTATTATTTTGTGGTATTGTTAGACATAAATTCTCTGTTTAGATCCGGAACGTTACTGTTTACCGTTGATAATTAACAATACTTAATCTAGCGTATTGTTTACGGTTCAATTCCTGAAATTGCTGACAGAATCGAAAAAATTGTGTAAATTCTTGAAGTAGCTGTTTGTTTTTTGTACGGTAATCAAAGAACTTGTCTTAAAAGCCTCCATGATCATAGAAAGGATTTTTTGAGTGAAAGAAATGTATTTCTGACGCATATTATTTTATCCTAAAGCAATATTTTTTGCAATTAAGAAACATTAGCGTTTATTGAATGGAATTCACTACAAGTTCGGTTATACCTATAGAGAATCTACTTGGGCCATTCGAACACCTCATGAATTCTGCCTTTTCAAACCAAGATCTTCCGTTTCCTCCTTGTTGACTTCAATGTAGTGTTTTTGCATTCATTCGTTGTTGTTGGCGCGAAAACATTTGATGCTTTACGCTCTTCTTTACGATCTTCACTACCATACCAAATCATAAATACGTAATTTAAATCAGCATTAAAATAAATACTTTATTCATTATTATTAACAGAGAGGGTTTGTTATCATGTGTAATTCCGTGTTTACATTTGTACGAATTTGGTGCAACATTTGGAAGATCCTGTATAATTGAAGATGCTTTAAAATCAATACAGGATGTTAAAGAATAGCAACTTGCATTAATTTCTTTTCAATATTAGTGTGATCAACTAAGAGGGTGGCGCTTAAATACAACATTTTGTATATATAACATTCATGTGCCCTGAAAGACCTTTCGATAAGGTACAATCCGAAGATGTGTTTCACCCCCTCAGAGTGAATTTCAGCACGAACAAACCTACCAAGTTTCATTAAGATCTGAATTTGACTCCCTAGAACCTTTCCTTGTTAGTTTTAAGATAAATTTTAACTGCCTGAAGAAGGTACAAATAATGTTAGCTATTTATATTTTTACCTCTACTTTGGTAATTTGACCTTGGCGCAATTTATAATGTGATACGTTTTAATCAGTAACATTTGTTTATCTTATCTGGGCAATTACACATTTAAATAAGAATTTCCCAAAGACAAGGTTCATTTTTTCCCCTTCTTGCACAGCAAGACATTAACAAGATCCTGTACGTAATTATCCTTGTCACAATTTTCAGGGTAATTTTGTCTCAAATTTCTTGCACCTAAATAACACGATATCAATAGATAACTATGTATCAAACCGTCAAGTGAAAGTCAAGCAGTAATAAAATAAGTTGGCCCGAACAAACCGAGCAAGGCAATGCCTATATACTTACTCCACATAATTATGTTACATATTTGTCAATTTTCATGGCTGATTTACCTCGTACGATTTTCGCTGAAACGCGTGGAAAAAATCCCGACTTACCGACTATAAATACAACCGACGAAGTCCGTGAATTCGTCATTAGTACCGCGCTTTTCGATACGACGTTCAGCGCCATGAAGTTCTTCGCGCTAACCCTCGCAATCGTAATATTCTACCTCTGTTTGGCTGATGCCGGACATCATTCGTCGGAATGGGAGAAAGGTGGAGGATCCGAACACCATGGAGGCGGTTTTGACAAACACGGTGAATCGGGTAATAAAGGTTATAAAGGTTTCCACGAGTATTCCAAGGGCGAGAAAGGTCATCACGATAAGGAAGGCGATAAAGGGCATCACGGTGAACATGGTGGGCATAAAAGTTCCCATGGACACGATGATGGTTACCATTCAAGCTACGAAAAGGGCGAAAAAGGACAAAAAGGTAGCGAATATGGCGACAAAGGAAGCTACGAAAAAGGACATTCCACCAAAGGCGAGCATAACATCCACAAATCCGATGAATACGCTAAAAAGCACACCTTCTATGATGAGGATCATGACGAAGGCTACAAAGAGAATCATGGAGGATACCATCACGAGGATGGCTACAAGAAAGGCGGTAGTCATAAAGGTGGTCATTACAATGGAGGACACCACGAAGACCACTACGGAAAGAAGGGACACCACGAAAAGGGACATCATTACAACCATGGAGGTGGGCACAAGAACGCTGCTGGACACGATGAACATTATCACAGTGGTAAAGACTACGGAAGCAAAGGCGGTTCCGACGGTCACAAATCTTGGGGTAGTTCAAGTGGAAGTAGTGACGGAGGACATGGAGGAAGTGGCGGTGGTGGTGGTGGTCATGGAGGACATGGCGGAGGTTACGGAGGAGGTCACGGAGGTTACGGAGGAGGTCATGGAGGATACGGTGGAGGTCATGGTGGTGGCCATTACTACCATTAAGTCATCGATCGTTGTTATTTGTAAATTGTTGTATATTTACTTCTTGTTTTTGTTAAGTTTTTTGTATTGCAGGTTGAATAAATGTTAATAATGTTATTTATCACAATATCCAAATTAAGTAGCTTATTTCTTATCCCTCACCAACAAGAGATGACAAATTATTTCAGTTATGTTAATGAGGACAGAAGCTTTGAATATTTTCATTTGCAATGAATTTCAACAGAGAACTAACATAATTTGCTTCCATTTCATTCATTATTATTAAATTTATTAATTCAAACAAAGAATTTAATACCAATATTAGACAATAGTAAGAATTGAACACTAAATGGTAACCATGCTAAAGTAGAAAAAATCTTTTGGCTTTGATTATTTGTTAGCCATTTCTTCTTTCGATTAAATTTCTTGAAACTTATTCCCAATATGCTGTATTAGAACTCTTTCTTGTAATTGAAGAGTGTTTCCAAGAGAAAAGTGTTACATTGTTTTGCAGGAAATACTTATTAATTGATTTAATTTTTTGTCATTTCGAGCATAGATCAATATATGCAGGATAGTATAAAAAGAATAAATCGATATCTTTTCATCAATCAAGTTGTAGAAATAAAGTTACTTGAGGTAGATACGATAAAACCTTATCAAATTTTGATATTTCCCTGAAATGAAGGAGAAAATATAACAGTTTAATGTGATAGATTTCTACATTGATAATTAGTCACCATTTATTTTTTAACCACAAAAATAAAAAGAACTTTTTCACAATCAGGTCACAAAAAACAAGGTTTTGTTATGTAATAATTAGACACTTTAATTGAATATAGTGTTCTTCAACTATATACATATGAAAACTAATCTTAGTTCTTTACTGTCTGAGTTATTTCTGCGTAAAAAGAGGAGGGTTGAACGAAGTGTTAATGGCCTTAGTAGACATTAGTTCTTTAGCGAATAATTGAATTTTTCGCCAGCAAACAATAATTTTAATTTTGGGAATAGATGAGGTCCAGATAGTGCTATATTTCGCAAATAGGAACAATATAACATTATTTTTTCCAATTTGTGTAGAGTCTAAAAAGCTGGCGTAATATGTGTAATATGCTTTCAGAGTTCTAAAGAAATTGACAATTTCCTCGGTGATGAAATGGT
Organism: Trypoxylus dichotomus; assembly: GCA_023509865.1. Lineage (NCBI taxonomy): Eukaryota > Metazoa > Arthropoda > Insecta > Coleoptera > Scarabaeidae > Trypoxylus > Trypoxylus dichotomus. Next base: position 26,609,629 of record CM042082.1, on the reverse strand, counting down.
TTTTACATCCTTAAAATATCATTTCGCATACTTTCTTCACGTTTCTATTCAATTCTAATGGTTGCACCAAATTGCTCCAGTTGCTCTAAGCATTGCTTTAGAATGTCAGACCGAATCTCTTATATATCAAAAGATATCACGCAAAAAAAGGGAATAAGAAACGACGTTACTAAGTTAGCCCCCATTTTTCCGAAAATCGAACTTCTAACAGTTGCTCCAGGTTATTCTAGTAATTTTAAACATTATTCCAAAGTTTTAGATTCGTATTTTTTATACACTCCGCAAAAAAGTAACGCATGATTCATAATTCATTCTGTAGTACAAGAACGATTTCATGACTAAACTTTTAAATGCATACGATTGCTATGATTAGTCTCGGCAAATAGGGGCAAATTTCAGTGCCGTGTGGAGAACAACGTCAAGGGGTGAAGCGGGCGGCACGGAGAATCGACTACCTGTATCAAAGCAAGCTTGTTCGGTATTATTCGACTGGTCGGCTGGCTTGTCAGTACGCACATGCCAGAGATAAGAGATATTAGTAAAGAACGGCAACTTACTAACATGATATTACAATTGCGTTTTACGCCCTCTATCTTAACAAAGTAAATTAAAATCCGTAATGCGGTATGCACTATACACTCTATCTGGAGGTAGGCTTATCAATATTGGATTATGAATAGCGTAAATCCATTTTTTTCAATCTATCAAAATTTATTTTTGGATTAGGGAATTTGTGAAACGGAGATACTCCATCTTCACAATTAGTGACACTACACTCTATGGGGGGCATTGCTATTTGAGAAATATAATGAATTGACAACATATGTCCACTAGGGTGACAGAATAAAATAGGCACCTACTAATTAAAAAAAAGATTCTATTCTCTTTATATATACAAAATATTTTAAAATTTTTAAATTAGGCTAATATTTTGTCGATCCACCTTTACTTGCGTGAAGTGCTGCGAGTCGTCGTGGCATAGAATCTATTAAATGATTAATGGTGTCTTCTGGAATCTTTAACCACTCTTCTGTAACAGCTGCCACGAGTTCTTCCTTATTGCTGACTTTCGGGGTCGCTTCGCCATATTTGTCTGGATTATGTGCCAAACATTCTCTATCGGATTCATGTCTGGTGATTGGCCTGGCCATGGTAAAATCCGAATCTCCTGTTCCTCCTTCCATGTGGTTGATGTTCTTGCTTTGTGGCAGGGTGCTCCATCCTCCATAAAAGTGACGTCTTCTTTAGATAAAATGGCGAATATCGGTAGTAATCCTTCTGTTAATATTTGGATATATTTTGCCGCATTTATATTTCCGTCGCAGATTACTAATTGCGATCTTCCACCATACCATATCGCGCCCCACACCATGATGTTCACACCGCCGTATTTCACCGTCTGATGCAAAAAATTGTCGTCCAGTTGCTGTGACGAACGTCTCCATATCCATGTACGACCACGATCACTGAATTGGCAGTATCTGCTTTCGTCTGAAAAAATGACAGACCGTCAAAACTCTTCGGGCTTCGTTCGCATTTCGGTTGCCCAAGCCATTCGGCGCCGTTTTTGAAACACCGTAAGGAGAGGTTTTTTCTTTACCACACTTCTATACATCCCCACACTGTGGAGGTATCGCAGAACGGTGGGCTGACTTTTCTGTGAAGTTGCCGCAAGCTCAGCTGTACTTTTTCGCGGTTCTCTTAACACTTCGCGCACAAGCACCCTTATACTTCTTTCAGAAGGTCCGGCACAACCTGGTCTCGTCTCCACTGTTGTTTTTTCCTTGCGTTTAAATTGTGCAATCCACATCGATGTCGTTTGTGGATTCTGTTCAATTTGTGGATTGTGTTCACTTACAATCTACACTTGATGTGGAACGGTTGTTTCCATAATTAAAAAATATTTATTCCGCACGCTGTATTAATTTAACTGAAACAAGTGTAGAAACATGTGATGAAATGATTCTAATATTTAATAGATGCCACCCAGTTTATGCCTCTGGAAATTTCTTAAAACAGTAAGTATTTCAGCACGATACATAATATATTTTTATCATTATTTTATGAATAAACATTCCTGCATCCGCATCGCTTATGCTCACTCATGAACGTCATGATTGTAAATGATGCGAATATGTAAACGTTACTGTACACTCGCCTTGATACGACAGCTCGGCCCCTTCACGTTGCTCACCGCACTGCACTGTAATTTGCCCCACTTTGTCGAGACTCGTTATGATTATTTAAATAATATAGGGTCTAAATGAAAATAGAAACCCATATTTGAAATTTTTATTAAGCAAATATGGTAAAAGAAATTATATTAAAAAAATTGCAGGATAGCAGTTTAATACTCGATATTGCCACTGCTGATTCTTATGATCGCTTCTATTCGATTTGGAATGGACCTTCTACTTCACACGGAGGGCATCTTCTAATCCCTGTGGATCTACTGGGGCAACATGTTCGGGTCCGTACCACAGCAGTGATGATAGTTCTACACATTCTCGGTAGGATTTACCTCAAGCCAATTCAAAACTGGATTGCATTAACAAAAAATTCAACATTTTATGTACTATTTCAGACGTGTACTCAAGTTCTATATCAAAATTTTCTTTACAAACTGGGGTTATTAGTAGTCCCAGAGAGAGAAAATAAAATGTAGTTTCTTTATATGCGTAGAACGTGTATGATTATTTGTTTATGTAATTGTTTGTATGTGTATTTTTTCTAAAAATACTGAACTTTTACTAGTTTGAATTTGACATAATTTCACAAGTATTCAAAGTTGTGATTAATCCAAGACTGAATTAATAAAAATTTGTTTGAGTTCTTCGATATTTTGTTATAAACAATAACAGTACATTAGTGGCCATAAACAGTACAACAAAAAGTATCAGTAAAAGTTATTAAATCTAGCGTAATTATCATAACAATCGTTTAAATTATTTTGCTTTTAAAGTTCATGTGGAAAGAATAAATAAATCATATTCCTCGAATTGAGAAAAGTCACAACTGTCAATTATATCTTTCTTAAGAAACAAATAACCGCCGTATTGCAGGCTGTTGCGCTAATTTTAATAGATTAATTAATTTTTCACCGCATTTTTTTGGATGGAATTAGTTCGCCTAATTTGCGATCGTTAATTGTATGAACGATAAAATATTAAGCGAAAGTCCTTCTTGATTCATATAACTGATATTATAATATGTGTGCACCCGTTTTATTTCATGCCTGATTACTTCTTCAACACGAAATAAAAATTATAAAATACTTTGTTTCGGTCAACTGGCTATAAATACCAGCAAACTGTGTCAAATAGCTCAGTGTCCATACGGTGTTCATATCGATCGATATTCGATATTTAATAAGGGACACACACAATGAAAACGTTTGCATTTATATTCGTGTCGATAACGCTGTTTTATCTTACGAATGGTAGTAAAGAATCATGGGAAAAAGGCGGAGGTTCACAACATCATTCGGAAGGATTTAGCAAAGGCGGTGGATCAGGAAGTAAAGGTTTCAAAGGTCATAGCTCCGTAGAAAAAGGTGAGAAGGGTGGCCATGGTAGTAGTAGCAATAAAGGACATTACGGAGAAGATGGTGGGCATAAGAAATCATTCAGTGATGGCGGTGGTTATTATAGCAGCTACGACAAAGGAGGCAAAAGTAATAAAGGAGGAAAATTCGGCGATAAAGGCGGACATTCCAAGGGAGAAACTACTAAAGGTGACCACAAGGTAATTAAAGTAGATAAATACAGCAAAGAGCACAGCTTCTACGATAAAGGCGAAAAGGGTGGATACACCCAAAAATACGGATCCTATAAGGAAGGAGGTGGAAGTGAAGAAGGTGGTCATAAGAAGGGCGGTCACTCTAGCGGAGGTTACCATTCTGGAGGTTACGGTAAGAAAGGATTCCATGATAAAGGATCATATAGCAGCGGGGGCGGTGGACACAAAGGTGGTTCAGGACATGATGAACATTATTCTGGCGGAGGCTCATATGGTGGTAAAGGAGGCGATGATGGATTCAAAAGTTGGGGGTCAAGCAGCTCGTATAGTCACGGGGATGGTGGACATGGAGGCGGTGGACATGGAGGCGGTGGACACGGAGGCGGTGGTCATGGAGGATATGGAGGCGGTGGACATGGAGATTATGGTGGAGGTCACGGAGGCGATTACGGTGGTGGACATGGAGGAGATTATGGAGGCGGTCATGGCGGAGATTATGGTCATGGTGGAGATTTTGACCATGGTGGATATGGAGGACATTATGGAGGCGGCCATGATGGATATGGCGGACACTACGGAGGTGGACATGGAGGATATAGTGGACACTATGGAGGTGGTCATGGTGGATACGGAGGTTACGATCACGGCCTCTACGGAAGCGGACACGGTCATTACGGCGGCCATTACTATGGTGGCGGTTATGGCGGAGGTCATGGACATTAAACTAAGGCGGCGATGTAAATTATATTTGTTTTTTGTTAGTACTTTTTTGTTATGTAATTTTTATAATTTTAGTTTAATAAAATCTTTAAAAAATTCAAATCGTTATAATTTAAATTTTAAGATAGAGAATCCCCTTATAAGCTTAACAAAAAATAAAAATTTCAATTGCTTTACAAGTTATAAATCTTTATTAATTATGGCACTCCAAAATATAATTAGGTATATTACGAGGGCGACCTGAAATGTTTGCGGAATCGGCAAGAGATGGCGCAGGAAGGTTAAAGTGGATTCATTGGTCGGTAAGGGAAATCTCTTTTATAGAAACTGTCAAAGTTTCAGACATCTATTGTCAATAGTTGTTCTTTAAGAGTGTGTTTTGTGTAGCATGTCGGTGGTTTCGTAAGAAATGCATTAAATCGAATGTCGTGCAGAGATAAAACATTTCTGAATGGCTGGAAAACGGCCACGGATATTCAAAATATTTTGCTAGAGGTTCATGGCGGATGTGCTACCAACGATGAAATGGTCGACAAGATTCATCTTGTCGTGTTAACCGATCGCCGATTCAATTTGAAAGAGATAGCAGAGACAACAGGCATTTCAGAAGAACGCGTTGGCCATACCCTATACGAAATTTTGGATATGAAGAAGCTCTCGACGTGATGGATATCGCGTTTGCTCGCACCGGAGCAAAAACGAAATCGGGTGACCGTTTCATAGGAGTGTGTGGCCAGGATCCAACGTAATCTAAGGGATTTCTTAATGTGTTTCGCAACCGTGGATGAGACTTGGATCCACCACTACATACCAGAGACTAAGGAATAGTCGAAGTAGTGGACTTTTCCGAGCGAATCGGTTCCGAAAGAAGCAGACATTTGTTGGGATTCCCAAGGCGTGATTCTCATCGACTATTTGCAGAAGGAAAGGACGATCACGGAAGGAGAAACTGCCTTGTTTCCAGCGTATGAAAGTGTTCATCCACCACGACAACGCACCGGCTCATTCATCCCGCATCGTCGCGCCCAAATTGAATAAGTTGCTCCACGAATTACTCCTTCATCTTCCATATTCACCGGACCTAGCCCTTAGCGACTTTTTCCTATTCACAAGTCTGGAAAAATCACTAGAGATGTGCCTCAAATGAGAAGGTCATTGGCGTTACAGAGGGCTATTTCGCAAACCCTAAAACATCTTACTTTTCCGAAGGCTTGAAGAGACTGGAGCACCGTTTAGAAAGTGTATTGACCTAGGGGACTACATCGAAAAATAGAAATAAAAAACCACACCAATACCGTACTTTTATTGTTGATTCTGGAAAAATTTCAGGTCGCCCTCGTATATACCTTTTATTATTCAAATCCTTGCTTGTGATTATTTATTTATGGATTAAAGCAAACTCTTAACTCTTTACTTTAATAATGACTACCGCCAATTACGAATATAATTCAAATAAATTCAATTCGATGTATTCAAATCATCATAACTGTCTCAATCATAATGGATGGGAGTGAAATCACGTTTGCCTAAAAACAATGCTGAGAATATAAACACTTCCTTTAATATTGTTTCAGTAGACAGCACAATCTAGCTCCGCAGGATTCGGTAATTAATTGTACCGTGTTTTTTTTTTCTCGTTAAAGATTTTATACTTCAAAACGTAGACTCCGCAACCGTAGCTGTTATTTATGCTACTCATTGGCGGATAGGCTTTAATTATTGAAAGTGAAATTCATGTCCTCTGCTCCCACCTCGCCCCCTCGCGTAAAGATTCGTAATACGATGTTTTAAATGACATTTATGATTTCCAAATCGGTACGTTGTACTTATTATAGTAGCTTCATTGATTCGTTTGTTTGAATTTATTGTTAATATCAATCTTATGTTGTAATGGGTATGTGAGAAAGGTAGGCATTCCTTTTATTAAATTATGTATGAAAGAAGATCCGTGTTTATTTTGAAAAAGGACTGCACGTATTTTGGTAAAGCAAATACTCATTGTATTATCTTCTGTTAACAATGAAAATTATAAAAAGATGTTGAATAGGAAATCATTTATTAACGTATTAAAATTAGGTTAAAAATAGTTATTGAGAGAGTTATTGTTTGGGCTATTTCCATTGTTTGTTGAACTTATACAGCCCGACGTTTCAGCAGTTTGTCTATTGTCATCTTCAGGGTAGCCCTGAGAAGGGCTGTTTTGTGCCAGATCAATCATGCTTCGATGATTTTTATCTGACATATTTGTCTTTCCAAAAATCATCGAAGCATCATTGATATCGCAAGCAACAGCCCTTCTCAGGGCTATCCTCAAGACGACAGCAGACGAACTGCCGAAACGTCAGGATATATAAGTTCAACAGACAATAGAAATAGTCCAAACAACAACTCTAGTTATTATGAGAATCGATCGGCAACAGTATCACGTCAAGAGTTAAACTATAACTTTTATTTTTGTTTTAGTATGGTAGAGTATGGAGGATGAGAGACTAATTCGTACCGCAACTCACTCAATTTGGACACGGCGATGCGAGATGAATGAGCCGCTGCATTGTCGTGGTGGAAAATTACTTTTTTTCTGTTGCAAACGATTCTCCTTCAGTACTGCATCGAAGCGGGTCAATAAATCGCTGTATTATTGCCCCATGATCGTCCTTCCCTTCTGCAGATAGTGGATGAGGATCACACCTAAGGAATCCCAAAAAATGGTCACTATGACCTTTCGGAGCCGATTCACCCGGAAAAGTCCACTACATCGACTGTTTCTTGGTCTGCTGTATATGGTGGGGGATTCAAGTCTCATCCACTCTAACGAAACGCATGAAAAAATTCCTTGGATTGGATTGGATATTTGCCGGACACTCCTCAGAAACGGTCACCCGATTTCGTTTTTGCTCCGGTGTGAGCAAACGCGGTACCCATTGCGCCAAAAGCTTTTTCATACACAAAATTTTGTATAGGATATGTCCAACGCGTTCTTCTGAGATGCCTGTTGTCTCTGCTGTCTCTTTCAGCTTCAATCGGCGATCGACTGACACGACATCATGAATCTTGTCGGTCATTTCATCATTGGTAGCGGTGTTTGGGCGTCCACTGCGTAGTTGGTCACTTGTGCTTGTGCGGCCACGTTTGAACTCGTTCACCCGAAAGCGGATGGTGGAAGATGATGGAGTACATCCGCCATGAACCTCTAGCAAATTATTTCGAATTTCTGTGGCCGCACGAAATTCGATTTTATTCATATTTTACGAAACCGCCTGACTTGCTATACAAAACACATTCTTAAACAACAACTATTGACAGTAAACGTCTGAAATTTTGACGGTTGCCACAAAAAAGCTTGCCCTCTCCGACCAAGGAATCCAATTCAACCATCGTGCGCTATCTCTTGCCGATTCCCGAAACATTTCAGATCGCCCTCGTATGACTAAGCATCAATTAAGACTAAAAATGAATTTAAGGAGGAAGAGTAAATATCGAACCTAGAGCTATAATTATTCCTAAAATAAAAGCAAATTCTATGCAAAGATCAAATGGACAACAAGTTGGCGAGCGAATTTTGTTTTGTCGTGTAATTAAAACTTCTTTGCAAGTGCGCGATCCTTCTAAGGTAATTAATTAATTTATACGTGTTGACTTTTTTATCCATTTTAATTGTAGTTTTACCGTTATCGAAAGTATACGAAAAAATTACCTCAAAAGGTCGCACTTTTGCTGACTGTTTTTTGAATTAATAAAATGGACACTTTTAACGAGTTAGCTATTACACAAGGCGGCCATTTAAATAACAAAGGGTAGCTCATATAATAGTTATTACTTGTGTTACTACTTGAGAAGAAGGACCATTGATTTCTTTACAATTCCTTAGGTAATGATACCGTCGTTAGCATGTCTCTATCTTACCAATACACATTGAGCAAATGACAATGCGTATATTGCTAAGTTTGCAAATGTCGAAGTAGATATACAATCTTTAATACTCGTGAAATATCAACTATAGGAGGAGGCAACATACTATATGATTATCAAGCTCTTAACGTTATGTTAACGAGCAGTATATCATTATAACATTTGCGGAGGCGATATTTTATTAATGTTGGATAAACACAAAGCGCCGCCACCAAAAGGACGCAGTAATAATGTACAGTACATTTACTTAAAAGAATGTAGTAGATAACGCTGCTATCGGCGTCCGTATTACACTGACAAAGCTTAATTCGCTTAAATAATAGTGGGTGATTTGAAAGTAAAATATCAGTTGTATTATAACAATTGTCAGTTTGTTTGGAAGTAATTCTAAATTCTAATGGCATATTTTAGCAAGATGTTTACAAACATACATTTAAGTTTATTGCAATTTATTGAATCCAACTAAAAGAAAGGAAATAATTTTATTTAAAATATGTCGTATATTTTATTATACAGGGTGGCGCAGGGGAACGGAAAATTTTGAAATAACGTAATTTCCACGAATAAATTCATAAAACTAGTAATTTATTAACGAAAGTACATGTACGCAGCATGCCATTTATGTTTTTACAATCAAAATGTCCAAAAGTATTTCTTTACTTTTTAAAGATGACATCGGAAAGATGTCCTCCCATTCGGCGTTCACACTCTAACAACCTGTTATGAGAACTCTGGAATGCGCGGTGTATCAAAACTTGGGGAATGGTAGTGATTTCTTGTTGAAAGTTCTCCTTCAGTTCATGGATTGTTGCAGGTCGTGCACGGTACACTTTGCCTTTAAGATACCCCCACAGGAAGAAGTCGCACACACTAAGATCAGGGGATCTCGCAGGCTATTCAATGTCACCAACAATTGACGAACTGCTGCCATCGAATGTCGAGCAGTGTGTAACGTGGCTCCGTCCTGCTGAAACCACATGTTTTCCATGTTAAGATTAAGCTCGTACAGTCTCGGTGTAAAGAATGTTTGAACCATTTCAACATATCGAGCGGAAAAAATAAGGGCGGATAACACCATGACATAACACAGCACACCATATTGTGACCTTGTCGCTATGTAGTGGTCGCTGGTGTAACTCACAAGGATTGTCCTGGGCCCAATAACGAAAATTCTGTTTGTTTACGAAACCGTTCAGGTGGAAATGGGCCTCGTCTGATATCCATATGTTACCAACGAAATTCGCGTCCTCGTTAATTTCGTGACGCTGGGTCTCGTTCATGTAATTGTTGCACTATCTGCAACTTATAGGAATGGAAATGTAATTCGTGCAGTATTCTTTGTAAGCTTCGTCGCTTAATCCCTAGCGTAGATGCATGCTGTCGAACGGAGCGGCGAGGACTTCTCTCGATTGCAGCTCTAACAGCCTCAATGTTCTCTGGGGTACGTACCGTTCGACTGCCACCTGGAGCTTTCTTTTTCAAGACAGATCCTGCTTCTTCAAAATTACGCACCCACGTTGTAATCGCATGCGCAGATGGGACACGTCCATGACGTCCAAGCTCGTAATGCTGTTGAAATATTCTCTGCGCGGCAGTCGCACTATCACCATTTTTATAAAACGCTCTCACAGCTACTGCACGTTCCGCACCAGTCCAACGATCCATGATTACTAAATGGCAATGCGTTCACAACAATTGTGCGACGTTACGAACAACTGCCGGCTCTACAGTGCTGACAACTGTAACGTTCAAAACGTCCCGTTCCTCTGCCCCACCCTGTATATCACATGTAAACAGACTTTATATGAGATACCTCAATAATTCTTTTTTAAAATAATTACAAAAATCACAATTATAGAATAATGTGCCAATTATTTCAAATATAGAGGAAGACGTTGCGGAATGGGACAGCTAACTTAAAAGTCATGTTAAAAATGTTAAAAACCAAGAAATTAGTCTGGGAATGCCTAGAAAAACTAAATAACCCAGGCAGAGAAAACAGAGTTACTCTATGCTGGGTACCAGCAAACACTGGAATCAGCGGCAACGAGAAAGCTAACCTATCAGCAAAACAGACCGCCACAACTTCGTTCGTGGGATCGGAGCTGTTCTGTGGTATAGGGATGAGCACCCATAAACAGAACTCAAAGACAGAGAGGAGAAGCTCATTTCATTGGGATAATGTCCGTGGCCTGAGACATGCCAAGCTACTCCTTGCAAATTTCAATAAGCAAAGAGCAAAGACTATGCTAGAACTAAGTAAAAACAGAATACGCGCCCTCACAGAGCATTGTCGCTTTTGTGAACACATCACAAGCATAGGTGTCAAACAGAATAATGACTGCAGGTTTAGTGGGACGGAGGTTGAAAATGCGGAACATCTAACATCTAATTGCACTGCCATTGTAGAGACCCGTGCAAGGAAGTCATAGACAAGGTGGGAATACCTTCTCTGAAACAATCACGACTATTGTAGTTCATTAAATCTCTTAGACTGGACGGGGAGTTGTAAGTGCGGGGAAACCCCAGCAGCTTTTAGCTCGTATAAGTAAGGGAGAGCAATAGATCAATAGGTCGTATTGCAACATCACCCTCTATTATTATTAATTAATTATCAATATTAATCTAATCTAGTCTATGTACATTTTAAAACAAATGTGAATAAAATTAAATTCAATTTGTTTGCTTTCTGTTATCTTAAACAAATTTTTTTACAATTCTTTATGACGTGTGCTTAGCAACTGTCCAATGTTGTGTGTTATTTATGCGTATAAACACATAAATAATTACAAGCATTTTAAGTCACATCCTTTTAGGATATTTTTCCAAGTTAATTTAAACATTTTTCCCATAAAATTCGTCTGATTACTAATTGCTGATTCAATTTATTCCTATTTGTGGTATTTATCCAAAAATATCATTCCAAACCTTTCAGCTCAAAAAAAAAAGGATGCATGTTTACGTTCTATTTAACGTAGACAATATCGCGATATTTACAACATTTACAATTGTAGAGGTATGTAAACATCTTCCGAATACATCCTGCACGGTAACAAGTTAAGTACATCATAGTTATTTTGAAAATCTCCGGGTGTCTTGATGTATCCTTGCTGTCCGACAGACAATAATCACACAAAGAAAGAAGCAATTATAAAAATATCTTTTACATATTGCGCGATCCTGTACGAAATATCGAAGAGGATTCACACAAAAAGCAAGCAGGCCGTGTGTAGATATTGCATTTTCATATAATACGAACGCGTCTTTTGCCTACCTAGCCGGACTCTTTTTCACATGAACACATGCACGACATTAGACAATCCTAGCCTTAAAAAAAAGTGGGGGAAGAATCTGAAATCATCAAAGCTAGTCATTTATGTCTTGAGAAGATGTTCCTTTAAGGAGGTATAAATGAAAAGCTAGGTGTTGGTATCATTTTAGTATGCTGTGCGATATCGCGTTTAAACCATCTTCCATCTAGTTAGTTTTTCTGCATTAATAACTGATCGGTGTTATATACAGTGCGTTGTGACCTTCAACGTAAGTACATCCAATTGCCTAAAGAAAAGAAATTAAAAGAATATCATCCAAAATTGGTTCATTTTACGATTGATTGATTTTTGTAAATAAACAAACATGCATTTATGTATATTCGATTAAAGAATGTGTTTAAATGCGGTGGGCGCTAGTGCTTTACCTTGAGGAACCATATTCGGGAAGATGTATGATTGAAAAGCGAAATTGATACAGGAGGATTAACGTTATATACAGGGCGATCGATAAGAACAAGGGAATTAGTGTTTAAAGTGGAAATATTGTGCTAATGTTTGACGATTTTTGAATTTTTATTTTAATTTGGTCAATTCATGTATGCCTACGTTGTTTTAATGTCATTTCTAACAAAATCTAAATAATTTTACTGTACAACCCCTATTTATGTTCTAAATTTACTTTAAATTCAGAAAACAAATCTCCTTTAGTTTAACCGAAATTCATATTTTCACAACCACCACTAGTAAATTTACAAGTAGGTTAACTAGCGAATTTATTCATGTTAAAGGTTACACGATTTACAGCATCGTATAATGTGAGTATAGTATGCACTTAGAAGCTATATACTTATTGTTGATGTAATGCTGGAAGGCAAAATGAATGGGGATATAGGTACGCATAACTTCTTTGAAGCTATAAAATTGGTGTGAATAAATATGCAATTCTAGCCATTAAATTATTTAATATTGAAATTTGTATTGTTAATGAAGATAGCAATTTGTTGAATTTGTTGTAATTCATGTAAGAGTAATTAGTTTTAAATATTTCTTTAATAATTTTAATTGTTGTTTCCACAATTAATATGAACCTGATATTTGGGAAAAGGGTAATATAATTTCTTGCGGATTGATTCGAAACATTGAAATCTAAAGAATGCTTACATGTTTGAGTGTAGGACAATATTAACTTAATAGCGAAATTACATAGCAATCTATCAGTTTAGAAAAAGGCGACAACCAAAATATAAAGGTTTGCTTCAATTTTAAGCAGTAGACATCTTGCTTCATTATTTACAATAATTTTCAAAAAAAGTCAAACTAAGTTTGGAGATTTATTTATTCATTTATTTTTTTTTATTATTTAATCTAATAAGTTTTATTTACCATTAGGACTTAGAAAGGTAAAATATGTCATTTTCTCTTTCAAAGATTTCTATCCTGCTCTGAACGGTTTGCATCATTTCATTTCTAGCTTTCTATCTACTATATATTCTAGTTTTATAGATTTACCTTATTAGTCTTTCTTTTTATTATCTTCTTCTCCTTTACTCCTGATTTTAGGAACTTTGCCTGTAAGTCACCCGTCTTTTATTTGGTCTGCATACACTTCTTCTTCCTCAACATCTACAGAATCTTGTCCTGGCTGGCAACCTCATCATTCTATCAGATCTTGTGCAACACTTCACTCTTCTTAAAAATTTTGTAAAATTTTAATTATGTATCCTTTCTTGTTGGTTTTAACGACCTGTTGATTGTTCTACAAATATATGTGAATTTATTCACTTTTTCTTCTACGTCTTTCTTTCGATCATAAGATACATCGCAGCCTAAATGCTTAAAGTATTTCACCTGTTCCGATACAGTATTGTTTATTACTTTTGATCCAATTGCATTTTTACCCAAGAAAGCCATGGTTTTGATTTTATTTGTCGATATTTTCATTTCAGAGTTTTCGCAAATTTTTTGTAAGGTATATATCCCTTTCTGTAGATCATCCTCTATTTCTGTTAGGTAGTAGTAAGTCATCAGTATATAGAGCTTAGGGTGGTATCTGGTCTAAAATTATTCCTTTAGGAATCATAATTGCATCGATATATATGTTGAATAATGTTGACGACACACAACAGCCTTGTATAATTCCTTCCTGGTATTTCTCTAGTTCATCTTTCGCCTATATCTACTATAATTCTGGTGTCTTTTTCTTCATATGAGACTTATAGTCAACTCAATTTTCTTTCATTAATTGTATTGGTTTTATATGTAATTCTGTTAATACTGTCTCATTTTTTGCTTTGTCTCTTTCTACAATCACTTTTACTTCGCTCAAGAATCTTTGATTAAAGGATTTACTGCTGTATATTATAACTGGTGTACGGTTTAGTTCTCATTTCCTTTGGTATTCCTTTGTTTTCTAAACATGTGTCGTTTGTTAGGGAATCGTACAGCCTTCTAGCTTTTCTGATTTTCTTGTTTATTTCCTTGTCTATTTCTCCGTGGTAGTTGTGGCTTGAAATATGTTCTAGTACCATTCCTTGTGGATATTACCATGACTTCAGTGTTTATTCCATGTAGATATTTCTCAGTTCTTTTCTGCTTATTTGTAGATTTTGTTGCAATCGTTCCTTTGTTTCGACTACTAAAACTATGTCATCATACGTTACATCCTTCTTCAAATGGAGGATCCATTTATCTATTCTCAAATTTTTGCATTTTCTTTTGCAAACTTTTATGGTACAATCTATAGCTATGTAGAGTAGTATTGGATTTAATACGCACACCCTCTTTAACTATATTTTTCTCTCGAACTTCATGGATTCTTGGTCATCCATTTATTATAGTTGTATAAGGATTTGATTGTCACCTTTTTGTTTCACACAATTCCAAATATCTTTCTTCTTATTCTATTGAGAGCTTTTTCAAATCTATAGAACATAATTTTTTTCTTTTCTCGGTAAGTTTTTCCTCTTAAATGTCGAGTTTTGTACGTTTCTTTCCTGAAACCATGTTGTTATTCCTCCAAGGTTACCTCTAATATAGCCTTTAATTCTCAACTATAATTTGAGCAAATTTTTACATCGCCATTTTTAAAATATTGGTATTATTGCATTCGTGTCCCAGTATATGGGTATTTCGTTTCCCTTCAATATGTTATTTAATAATTCGTAAAATTCTTTCGTACCATTTTTGATATAGTTGCTTCAGTTAATCTAGGACATTGGATAGCTTTTCCATTGTTATTGTTTCTAGTTCACTTGCATGCCCGCCTTTATTATATTCAAGGAATATTTCTTCCTGTTTTTGGTGTAATTTTGTTAGTTGTTCAAAATATTCATTTCATCTGTCCATTCCTTCTTTTTTATGTTCCTCAATCAAGGTATTTTCACTTTTTTTAGTTCTTATGTTGTGGCTAGAATAATTTATGACTTCCCAATTTATCTTCTTTGTATTTCATGTCCAAATTTCTCTCGAACGTGTTTTTCTACCCTTCCTTTATTAAATATTTAACTTCAGTTCTAATAATTTTATACTATCTGTAATCTTCTTCCGTTCTTTGCTTACAGTAAATCTTCCCATCTCTTCTTTAACTTTTGCTTCAGTTTTCTGCTGGCCACCATTTGTTTTTCTTGGAATATATATTGAATATTTTTGATATCCGCAATGTTTAAATTGTACAACTTCAAGATTTAATACTGAATAGAAAAATGTATCGATCGTCTTTTCACCAACTTCCTGTAAGTGTGAATTGAAAAGTCCGCAAAGAATTAGCATATATCTTACCTCGAAATTTTCAATCAGTGACAATTACTAAGTAGAATCTCTTTCTATAAATATCTTGCAAAAGCATCGCCTAACGTTGAGGTGGTAACGAAACTTGCAAATATAGTATTAGTCAATCATTTTATTGGTATTGAAGATGTCAAATTTTACGGCGTCGTATAATGTCAATGAGATACGATTACACGATCTTATAAGTTGAGGACGTGCCTAATTCCATGTCCTAGAATAAAATTGAAATGCGACTGAGTCACGGCGTTTTGAATTTGAAATTTTTGGTTTTGCAAACGATATAATTGCGTATCGATTTCATTTTATTTAGTGCCAGAGTATTAGAGCCCACGCGCCTCTCTGAAGCAAATAGTATATAAAGAGATATAGTATATACATTTCAAATTTATAATTTAATGAACGATTGAATAAAAATTTCGTTTGTATATGTAAACATATCAAAATAAGGTTTATCTTTTGAAATGAAATGCAAGCATTAGCAAAACACTATATTTAAATAATTTATACAAGTTTGCTCTATGGAAATGGATGTCAGATTGGAACTTCTTATAGTTGCTTCTATGCGGTAGACAGAGATGATCGACTTTTCACTTTTCTAGTAACCAGCAGCAGTTTATTTGTGGTCTAAATTAATAGTATTCTCAAAGAGACACATTTCCTTTTCCTCAATAATCTCATTCTGATCTTTTAGCGTGGGGGTTAAACTCCAGCTACGTATTACGATGGGTGATGCCGTGTGTTATTCAAGAATTCCTGTGAAATTCCACTGACATTATAGTGTTCATTTCAAAACATTTATTGCTCATGCTTTTGGTTATCACCTTTTAAATTACAATGTAAGGTAATTTTCACAGTAGGGCAGCATTAACTTGGCTGTATAATTTTCCGAAGATATTAAGAAAAACAAATATTCTGTTCAAAAGTTTATATGGAACTGTAGAAATTTCGCTGAGTGTACTATAAATTGCGATATGCATGTCTCTCCAGTAAATGCAAAATACACACAACTACTTTTTACCGTTTACAATCTAGTTTCGTAGCATTAATTGAATGTGCTTGAACAGCGGACTAACTGTCGAAATATGTGCGGAAACGTGGTATATTTTGCTTGAATATCGAAGTATGTCTACGCAAGCATCATACGATTTCCAATCGCATTTAGTTGTTGCTTGAACAAAGTTAATATGTACAGATGTAAAACTGACAAGGAAAGGTTTCCAGATCTTAACGAAACTTATGCGTTAGGGTATGATGAGACTTGAAAATATTTATTTGTGCTGAAATTCACTCTTAGGGGGTGAAACACCTCCTCGAAAATTCGCAGATTTTCAGTTTTCTTGATTTAATTCTTAAACGGAAATAGATAGAACAAAAATTTAAATGCGCTACCGAAAGGTCTTTCACGACACATGAAGGTTGTATATACAGGATGTTGCATTTAAGCACCACCCTCCCTTATGCTGGAGCTTATCATAGTAATATGCAAGAGAAATTAACGCAAGCTGTTAATTTTTAACATCTTTTATTGATTTTAAAGCATTTTCAATTATACAGGATGTTCGAAAGGTGTACAGCAAGTCATACCTTATGCTACTTATACCAAAACCATCTATATATTGCGTACACATGTTTTCTATTAAGAAAAACCATGATTAATTAGTAAAATTGCATTAGTTATTATGCCTTAATGTTCAAAATTCATACAAATGTAAACACAGGATTACATGTGATAACAAATCCTTAGTATTAATAATAATTATGTATTTATGATTTGGTATGTTGTCGCACCAAGAACAACGAATGAATGCTAAATCGTCACATTGAAAGCAACGGGATTTTCTCCCCGGGAAGTATTGGCTTGAAAAGGCAAAATTCGTGGGATGTTCGACGACCCAAGTCGATTCTCTCTATAACCGGACTTATACTAGCCATATGCAAACATATTGATATATTCAGAAGCCGACAATTGATTGTGTATTAACGATTACAATTTTATGACATTATTTCGTTAACATCATAATTTAAATAAGAACCAGGTCAGAAAATCGTCGATTAAATTCCTTCCATATTCGAAATCCATAGACGTCCGGTGGTTGAATCATACTTCTTGTTTTCTTTGGTATTGTCAGTATTTGAACATCTTTGTTGGATGCGACCTCTTTCTTGAAAGATTCTGGACAGTGACCTATCCATGAGTTTAAAAGTATAAGGCATTTTGGCCCAATGCTTGATAAGTAGATATGAAGACACCAATTGTTAAATAAGTCAGTGGTTAATTTAGCAGAAGATGCGGCTTGAATTGCAACGTTTGCAGGTCGAAATAGGGTTTGTTGTAATTGGGGGCTAAACTTGCCACCAGATTCTTTTAGTACTATCAGTAGTGGAGACATAAATTTACCAGTTGCAGATATTATTATACTATATACTATGCGATTGTGTTAGATGCACTTGTAACACCGCCTCTATATACGATTTCTGCTTGTTTTTGAATTCGTCGAGTGGCTATATAAATGTTGTATTATAAAACCACAACGTTATCTCTATTATGTATTTGTTTTTCTATACCTTAACAAAAAAACAATTTTGTGGTATATTATCGTGTCTTGAAAGACCTTTCGATAAGGTACAATATTTGCATGATTGTTCTATCTATTTCTGTTCAACTGAAAATCTCTGAAGTTTTGAAAGGGTGTTTCACCCCCTCAGAGTGAACTTCAGCATAAACAAAAAATTTTTAAGTCTCAACATACTCTACTTACCTACCATACCTACTTGTGAGTCAAACTGAAATTCCACGTTCTTTATTTTTCATAATTAAAAGTACCTTATATTAAGCAGAACTGCAGTAACCTGTTTATTTAACTGTAATATAAAAGAGATCTTATTATCATTGCGCCCTAAACGTGACTGAATTCAAAAACTACTAGATTTAAGACAATTCCTTAAAGATATTCTATAGATGGGTTGTAGTTTTATCATCAAATTTGTAAGCGAAAGAACAAAATTTAGAAGGACATTCGCTAATAATCAACAATCCCAAAACATCGTTAACGTTTTAAAAATAGATCATAAGTAATAGTAACAAAGGAAAAGTATAGATTGGAAGCGCAAAATTCCACAAGACGAATAAATATTCATCACGTATACCGTTGCATTACGTGAAACCCATACCTTTGGACTATTAGATTTTAGCGACCTTGCGTCCATGAAATATGTGATACGCAAGCACTTTATCTTTATTTATCCATCAAAGAATCGAAAAGCTACACCATCGTTGCATTCTTTCTTCTTACTGCGTTCGCACCGCTTGTGCATCAATCTGGAATAATTTATCGCCGCTTCGAGAATGTTAACGTTCAGTACATTTAAAATTTAAATCGATTAAGTGGTTATCTGGTTTGGTGGCTACTGATGTGAAATGTTAAAATGTTACCATATTGGCAAAACAGGATATTTGGCGTGTAGAATTCAAGAATCTAAAAAAGGATATTCGTTTACGTTTAGCGGTGGGATGTCAAGGGAAAAAAAAAGTTGAATTAAAGACTTGATTCTGCTAATCGGTGGCATTTAAGGAAATCAATTTTAAACGTTCGAGTGGTTTTGTATTTAATTACTCACTTAATTTGGTTGCGATTGAAATGAATCCATAGAATCTGCATTGTTTTTGGTCATTAGCGCTGCATAAAACATAAATAAACTAAACGAGGAGAATGAATCGCCCTTTAGATAATTTTAATTTTAAAGAAGCTCATTTTCAATTGTTATATGACAGCTTATGTTGCACATTTTACGACAATTTGTGAGGTGCTTAGCAAATCAATTCTTAAATTTAAACCAACTTCAAGCCATCGTAGACTTTATCCCCCTTCGGGTTAACTCCGAAATTATGCAAATGTTAAAAACTAAATTGTCACTGTTAGAAAAATATGGGAAATCCAGGACGGAATATTTTCATGATCGATTTAAATACTACAGATCCGAACTTGAAAGCTTATATCAGCAACTCATAAAAGTTATATTGCTAATATATGAGTATCTTTTATGTGATAAATTTCTGCTAAAATGTAGAGCAAATAAGTCGAAGATCATTGCTAAATGTTGTAAATTAAGTGTACATAACCTGGTTCACAAGTATTGGTGTAAAAAAAACTTACCGCCACTTACAGCATCTTTCATAGATACTGCCCCTTTTGATAATAAAATCTGTAAAGCTCAACATCTTTTTATACATAGTCTACCCTGGAAAGCTATAATACATAAGCCTGCAATATTTTTTCGAAAATTTCCAGATGACTTACATATGAGTAAGTTAAAGTACTATGAAATTGTTCAACAAGAAGCCAGTGTATTTACGGCAGAGGCAACAGCTATAAGAAAAGCTATGGAAACTATACTAGGAATGGATAGGGACAACTGTGGTATCTTCAGCGATTCCCAAAGTGTGCTTGAAAGTTTTCAAAACTTTAATTTCTCTTCATCTTCACTGATAGGAGAGATGCTATTGTTAGACTATGGCCTGAGACAACGTGGCAAAACGGTAACGTATATTTGGATAAAAGGACATGCTAATATTAGATTTAATGAGGAGGTAGGATAGACTGGCAAAAGCGGCTTGCAATAATATTGACTCGGTAGAAAACTTCTTACTACCACATTCGGATCTCCTGAAGGAAATTAAAAATAGATCTTATAAAGATTGGCAGAGACATTACATTAATGTGTATAAGAAAAATCCCACCAACCACCACATGATTCTCCCGGAAATTAAAAGTAACCGGTGGTATAATAGAAACACCGTTAAAAGGAACATGCTGTCACAGATCCTAAGGTTGCTGTTCAATCATGGGAGATTCCCTGCACATCTTCATAAAATTGATGTGTCGGACAGTAGCACGTGCACTTTTTGCGAATCTGAATATGGAGATATTAATCATATTATGTTGGGATGTAGTAATCATACCGGGAAAATCAACTTATTTGTTAACGACTTGCTTAACAGCAAAATTCAGCTGCCAATTAATATAAATTATCTAGTAGCGTTGGAGAGTGAAGATGCCAATTACAAGATTTTCAAACACATGTGCAACCTGCGTTTTATCTTTTAGCTTGTTTCCTTATGTAACACATGGACTGAAAAGTCCCGGGCCACACATAAATGACGCTAGTTTTATTGCAGTCACCTTTCTCTGTTAGTACTAACCTTCAAAAGACAGCTGTTAAAATTTCATGATATTCTATTCATTAGTTTGTGAGTTATTGTGCTAAGAGTCACACTACTTTTGTTATTTTCAAAACAATGGATCAAAAACAATTTCGTGTTTTAATTTTACACTGCTTTTTGATGGGAAAAAATACCGTTCAAGAGAAGCAATGGCTTGAAAAGTGTTATGGGGACTCCGCTCCAACAGAAACAACAATAAAACGTTGGTTTGCTGACTTCGAACGTGGTCGTAGAGACACCGATGATGCAGAACGCAGTGGACGTCCAAATGAGGCAGTAACACCAGACAACATTAAAAGAATCCACAAAATCGTTTCGAATGATCGAAAAGTGAAGTTGCGTGAGTTAGCTGACATCGTAAAGGTATCAAAAGAACGTATTGGCTTTATATTGCATGATCATTTGACTATGACAAAGCTCTGTTCAAAGTGGATGCCGCTCACTGTTGACCAAAAACAAGAACGTGTTGATGATTCTGAGCAGTGTTTGGCCATGTTTAAACGTAACAAACCGGAATTTTTGCGTCGATATGTGACAATGGATGAAACATGGATCCATCACTTCACTCCGGAATCAAAACGATCGTCATCTGAGTGGACAGCAACTGGTGAACCTCGTCCAAAGCGCCCGAAAGCACAACAATCGGCTGGAAAGATTATGGCCTCGGTATTTTGGGATGTGCGTGGTGTAATATTCATCGACTATCTTGAGAAAGGAAATACCATCAACAGTGAATATTATATAGCGTTATTGGAGCGTTTGAAGGCCGAAATTGCAAAGAAACGACCGCATATGGCAAAGAAAAAAATGTTGTTTCATCAAGACATCGCACCGTGTCACAAGTCAATCAAAACAATGGCAAAACTACATGAATTGAACTTCGAATTGCTCCCACATCCACCGTATTCGCCAGGTTTGGCTCCCAGCGACTACTGGCTGTTCGCAGACCTCAAAAAAATGCTCGCCGGTAAGAAATTTCGCACAAATGAAGAGGTTATCGCTGAAACTGAGGCCTATTTTGAGGCAAAAGATAAATCGTTCTACAAAAGTGGTATTGAAATGTTAGAGCGGTGCTGGAATGATTGCGTTGCTCTTGATGGAGATTACGGCCCCGGGTGTGAAGCGTGTCTTGTGTCCATTCGGGTTGTTTGGTTTCCTTCGTATTTTTCGGTTTTTCTGGTTTAATTGGTGCAAGTGGCTAATGGTGCAATCCCAAGGCCAATAATTAATTAAAAGAAAAAAAAAATATATTGCTAATATAATAGAGAGAAATCTGCGCAAGAATCCAAAACGTTTTTGGTCTTATATTCACTTATATTTGGATGTATGAAGTACAATAACATTGAATCTACTACATCTGCTGAGGTAGTAAATGTTTTTGCGGAATACTCTAATAGTGTGTACATTCATTCTCAAAATAGTCACTTCCTTTCACGATATGACTAATTCGACGATAATATTTACGTCTATTACACTTGAAGAAATTAAGTTGGCACTTGGACGGTCGAAAGATTCTTTTACTTCAAGATCAGATAATATTCCGGGTTTATTTAATTTTCTTTTTAACAAATGATTAGAAGCAAAATTGGGGTTAATAAAAATTTAAGCTATGTATACGAAAATATCTGGTCGACAAAAACTGGCTATGGAATTCGTTTTTATTAAACAAAAGAGTGAAAGTTTATAATTAGGATTTTACAAAAAATAAAATAGTTGCTCATTTGGTCGGGGGTGTATGCGAAAGACTGTAGCCTTGAGTTACCATTTGCCATTGGGTACTGCAGACCCTTCGGGTAATCTCAGAAGATATTTGTATACACTTATTTTCCAGATCTTTTTCGCAACTTGCTTTGTAACAATTCGCTTTTTATTACGACCCAATATTTCTTAATTGGTCGAGGTTCAGAGCAATTTGGTGGATTAACATTTTTAGGGTCAACATTGAGCCCATGCATATTGCGAAACTTAGTGTTTTACTACCAGTTTCTTACAGCGGAATTGTTGGACTTCCTTTTTTAATTTTACAATTAATTCTGAGAAGTGTACAAACGTTTCGAATGATTTTATTATTATTAACATCTGCACGAAGATGATTTACAATATGGTTATCTCCAGGAAGGTGGTGCAACGGTACACCCCCACATAAGAAAATATTACTTTCCACCACTATCACCTGGTTTAACAATTGGGACATCTTCGTGTTTCCTCGCCTAAAGAATAGAATATTAAGAATTCATGTTGGTAATTTGCAAGATCTGCCGCAAAGAATTATTGAATAACGTGCATTAATAACGTCCGTAATGCTGCGAAATGCCTTTAACAGGATAAAGCGTAAAAACTTTGGAGTTGAAAATAATGGAGAACAATTTCCACATTTCACTTTAATTTCGCGTTCTTTTATTAGAAAAATCTTGAATACCAGCCGAGCTTGATGTTTTATTGCAGCTTTAAATCAAATGACATACTTATGGGTGTCACGATGACACTGTCAAAGTAATTTTCAGAAGTTACAAGAATATTTCTTAAGTTCAGACAAATATTTTCTATTTCAATGCTACCTTCGTCCTAGAAACTTTATGATATCATGGTATTTTCTTTTTTTGGGCTTAGAATGTTGAACTTTCCTTTTATATGAGCTTTAGAGTTTTCTAGCTTAACCTAGCGTTCGAATCACCAGAAAAGACCAAAGTTACTTCAATAAAAGGGAAGTAACTTATTAAATTAAATACCATTAAAAGCACGTTTATCTTTCCTACGTAAGAATCTATGTTTCTATTTCGTTTCTATCGATTAGCTAATTTATTGTGTTAGAATTCTAGGTGTGATGCAGCATTGAAATCACTAGAATTATATTTACATTGTAGAACAAAAGAATCTATTATTATGATTATTATTAATGATTTTCTCTGATGGTTATACTCGAACCTATTGTTTATACAATGCGATAAACATTAGCTTTATAATAAATTTAATCAATTAATTATTTCGCATATATACACAGCCGCTGAGATACCATTCACAAATATTACCGGAATGTTTACTCTTTTAAACGAAAATTATGGTAATATTCGTCGGAGTGACATTTACACATAATTCTCCAGATCGAAATATAATATCTTGTACCCGAATTCCATTCAAATTTATCACTAACTTTAGATGGTTTTAGTGGACATCCGGGTACGATGTTTATATATACGTACACACATACGGAATAAGTGCTTAATATGCGTAGATTGGTACGTAAATGCTGTTACCGTACGGATGGGTTTATTTGATTCGTTACTAAGAAAAAATCCCCAGGTATGAAATAGAATTTTCGTTTTTGGAATAGTAAAAAGGTTTGAGTTAAGGTAGTCGTTCCGCGTTGGAATATTGGCAACATTTTTTTTAGTAATAAGAGTAGGTAAAGAAAACCTTTGGCGTAAATGAAAATAAATCGAGCTGAACTGATTTATAATTTTCTATTCTCATCTTATTTATAAATGATATAACAATCCATATTTCATCTTATTCTTTATTGTTCGCTGATGATTTGAAATTATTGCGTGAAGTGTCTAGTGCCTTGAGGATTGCAACTTGGTGAGGTAGATCTTATAAATATACCTACATGATGCACAATAAATAACATGGACCAACACATATTTTGGTGCCTCGGATTTTTCGTAAATCATTTTTCTGCCCTATTTAGGAAAAATTCGCCAATATTGGGTACTATGTTTTGTTACATATGTACGTAACTTATGAAATATTACCATTTGATAACTGTTAATTGAAATACAAAAAAAAATGGGTAGGAGGGTATTTATTTAGCAGAAAAATATGCATATGCAACTTTCAATTATAAGTTAAAAATTGGTTCTTAGGCTACCTTCATACCATAGGTACTCCAAAGTTTAAGCTCTTTCTCTTTCCGTTTGTCCACTGTCGCAAATGTTCTACGCATGTTTTGCATACAAAATGTAGGTCCCAACATTTATCCCGGTCTCCTAAGTGGACGCCAAAATATGCCAAATATGTCCTTTTTATAAAGGGGATATGGGTTTTCTACTTTCTTTAGAAGTGTATTCACCACAAATGTAGCAAGAAACATCTGAGTGGTTTACACAATTCCGTCGACTTGTAAAAGCTATTGTTGTCATTCGAATTTTTAGTATTCATGCAAAAATTTAAAGCAAATATTTAGTACACACCGACACAGTTATCACACGAAACCACATGCTAAACTGAATTTTGAGATGCAGACAGAAATACGAGGAACCCTGTAAGTGCATTGAAAGCTATGTAATATGCTCTCATCAGATCCCGTTTAGAATATTCGTCTGTACGACTGTACTTCATTTTCAGATTAGCTTCATCATCAGCAACACAATTGCCCAGATCACTCTTAACGTGTTTGTCGTACTTATTCTGCCGTGGTGTACGATTCAAGGGTATCCTTATATTTTGGTATTCCTGTACGCCACGTAGGTGGTATGCATTTTTAATGGTGTCATGAACATTTTTCACGTTGTTGAATTTAACTTTCAATGGTCCGTTAATAGATCCAACAGTTGGTTTGCGAGTCTGTATTTCGGCCTTCAACTCCAATACAGTAGCTCTCACATCGTTGATTGAACTCCCTAGTTCACCACAATATCGACAAGATAGGCCATTCTTGGTCTTTATGGTGCGAACTTCAGTTGTGCTGATTTTAACACAAGAATGCAATACGTTTTGCTGCAAACAGGGCACAGTATAGCTTTATACTTCTCCGCAACAGCACCACATCCTCGTATACAACGAACCAATGACATCGTTGAAGAAATGATAAAGAAATATTAAAAAAAAAAAGAAGGAGAATATAAGTAACTATTAAATATTTTGTTAGTGTATTAGTGTTTTATCATTTTTATTATTAATTAACACGATTTTAATTTTATCTGCTTTGAGAAT
This sequence comes from Trypoxylus dichotomus, assembly GCA_023509865.1. Lineage (NCBI taxonomy): Eukaryota > Metazoa > Arthropoda > Insecta > Coleoptera > Scarabaeidae > Trypoxylus > Trypoxylus dichotomus. The sequence goes on along the minus strand of CM042082.1, from coordinate 26,584,051 downwards.
TAAACTTTTAACGTAAGAAAACGCCGACCTTTCCGAAAATCAAAAACGAACTACATGGTGAATGGTTCCAGGCGTCAGAAGGAGCAGTCGATGCCTTCAAAATGCGTAATTTTAACTTTAGCAACAAACAAGTGGAATAACTGCTTTCAGAGTTTGTGCGGGCGCATGCAAAAATGCGCTCATGATAAATAAAACCATGAGCGTACTTCGACATGTCGATGGGCATAATTGTGACTGAGAGGAAGATGAAATAAGATTTTTATAAGTTAACAACGTCAGCAAATACGCATGCTATCCTGCAGAGCTCTATATGCAAAACTAAAAAAGACAATCCTCGTAAAAGTTGTTCGTTTCTGTGGTTTCAGTAGCGTAAATAGAAATGCACTTGTCTAGTGTACAAGAGGTGTGGGTTCGAATCCCACCGGAAACCGTGGAAAACATTTTGTTAAATTTTAACGTTGAAAATTAGATTATTTTGATCTTTTCTTAAAAATGTTATTTATTTCCAAAGAAGTAGGAGCTCGTCAATTTTGATTTGATCTTATTTAGGTTTTGAATAAACACTACCAATTGTTTTAAAAATGCAGATTTAAAAAAAATCCGTACGAAGTTTATGGCATGCAATACTGAAAAAGATTTGACTGTGGTACAAGAGATGACCTAACTTTAGCTAGTAACTGCTATAAATTATTGTATACATTGCTGTATTCAAATTTTCAACTTTTCACTTGGCTAAGGCCAATTCGAATTACTACTTTTACAATAATTCCCCAGCAGACCTTGATCTTCGACAATCACCATGCATTCCGACACGCCTTGTATACATACGCGCATCATCCGCCCGCAGCTTGAGCAACTGAACGTGCTGGCATTTCTCCGAATCATCTTCTCTATTAGGCACAGCACCATACTCAATACTCGCGCTGCGGCAGTTACGCAATACTTTCGTTTTCAACCGTTGGCATCACTGACCTCCATCTGCTGAAGTTGTTATGCAAAAGATATCTCATGCGGTCGGCGCTTGTTTTCCCAAGCGTTCCATCTCTCTCCGGTCTGGCATACGTCTTTCTCGCGCGATCTAGCACCATTGCCGATTTCGAATAGGATCGGATCTTCGATCTCGAAGCTGTTATCGTTCCGAGATCGAAGAAAGACGCAGATTTCGCGCCGATTAATCGATTCCTCGTAAACGTTAATTCACGTGGACGATTTAGGAAGGGTATTATGAAAGGAGAACTGTTAATTATGATGGAATAGCTGTTTATCGAGTTATTCGCCGATGATTATGAGATATGATGGTTTTTACGTGAGAGGTGTGGCTGGCTGGATGTTCTTTGATGTCTTGCGAAGCGGGGAGGCGAGAGAAAAATATCGATAGTACTATGAACGTGATAATTCATGGGTCTAATTCGATGTTGGCATAAGTGCGAATGTCTGTATTTTAGAGGAATGATAACTTAAAAACCGTTTTTATCGATATTCAAGTTCTTTGGGAGCATATAATTAAAACTAGTATTCCGTTATTGCAAAAACAACCTAGGTAACAACAAATAAAACAACCTTAACACAATCAATTATGGTAGTGTGGCCGATGAACCTTTTTCTATGTGGTTTTTATTATCGTTCCTGAAATAAATGTTCTTTAATTTTGTCCCGCAAGGTTGGTGGCCTTCAAAGACTTTATGTAAGTTAAACGTATCGAAAGTAGGCAAATTTTCAATTTCGAACTTCTATATTGCTCCAGATATTCTCGGCCTGATATAGAAAAAAGAAACTTGGAACAATACAAGAAATTTTATTTTTCAATATAATCTCCCCTAACTTTTATACATTTATTACAACGGTTATTTAATAATTCAATATCCTTATAAAAATAAGCTTTCCCATCAAAATGTTCTATAATAGCTACTTGCAATTCACTGTCGTCCTGAAAACAACGTCCCCTACGGTCTTCGTACAATAATCGCACACCTTTTGTCAATTTTCCACGACATTTTGCACGAATATTGTTTCGGATATTTCAGTTACCACTGCTAATTTCTTCACTTCAAACAGAGATTTTCTAGCACTAAAACTTCAATAATTGAAATTTGTTGAAACGGAAACATTTTGCCCACATTTTTACAGTGGAATACGACGGAGATGAATCACCGTAAACACCGTCTAAACGTTATTTTATGTGATTAGGCGTCTGCCCTTCTTTTGTTAAAAAATTGATGACCGCGCGGTACTTAATTTTCATTACTCCATGATGTCGTATTAGCCGATCGCTGATTGAAGCTGAAAGAGATAGCAGAGACAACAGGCATCTCAGAAGAACGCATTGGCCATATCATACGCGAAATTTTGGGTATGAAAACGGTTTCGGCAATACTTTTCCGACGGCTTGAAGAGACCGAAGCACCGTTTGAAACAGAACATATATTGATCTTCGAGGAGACTACATCGAAAAATAAAAGACCACACCAATACCGTGTTTTTCTTGTCAATTACGGAAACATTTCAGGTCGCTCTCGTAGTAACTTATAACCTTCCCGATATCACCAGATGTTTTCTTTAATGTAACGAAATATCCAATAGGCATTGAACCTTAAACATTCTTGTTGTGTAGTAGGACACAGTTGGGTCATATTGTACAACATCCATTTTAGTTAGCAAACGTGGTAATTCACACATTTGTTTAAAATATTGCTCAAGATCACTTTCCCAGTGATGATAAAAAGTTATCTTTGTATTTAGCTCGAGTAAGTTCTTTTCTTTAATTTTGAAGCTAGCACATTTCCAGATTCCTTTGATGGACCCCAATCTCTTACTAAATCATTCAACGGGACTTGAGTAAAACGCTGTGGTCCAACATTAGAAATCATATATTCATTGTCAGAAATTACATCCGAATCTTGCACGTCAATAGCATCTTATTCAGTATCCGAGGATTCAAGTGAAGGAAGCTCTTTATAAACTGGCACGGGTATTTCATTTGAATTATTCTTCTTATTACAACAGGAGGTCCCAACTAACTAATAGTAGCAATCATTTAAATGGTTTGTTGGCTAAATTCTTGCGTTTTCCTTTACTCCACTGCCGCAAATTTACATACTTTATATGTAGGCCGTAACTTGCATTGATTACTAAGTTTTGCGTGAAAATATTTTTTAATGATAGCACTGACATTTTACTTTTGACTTGAAACGATAAAGCTGCCATAAATGTAGCAGAAGGAATCGGAACTATTTACATATCTTCACGTAGTAGACATTATGTAGTTTCTTCACTACAACTAACATGTAACTAACATTTTATTATCACTCTTGTTTATTTTTAAATAGTCCTAAGTGATCAACAGTCTCTAATAAATTCTCAGTAAACCCTTACGATTGAGGATTAACTTAACAGAGTTGTATTTTTCTATAATCTTTTATTACTTAATTACATCACTAAGGACTTAAATATTATCAGGTACGAGTGTGCATTATACCTATGACCTAAATGTATGTGCAATGTCCATGAGTTATTTGTGCAATTAAGAATTTTCTGCATTAGGTTAACGATTTGCAAGAATTTTGAGATCAACAAACAAGAGAACGTGAGATGATAGGGAAAAATTCATATTTGGTATTAGTGAACTTATATTAGTCAAAAATAAGTGCCAGATCTTTATCAGCAGAAAAAAGAAATACTTCTTGGCCAGTATTGGTTTAAAATTACTCCTCGCAATGATTGCTGCGATAGTTGCTTAAAGACAAGTTTTTTTTTTTATTAGAATTGCGTAGAAAATATTCCCCTCACCCTTGATCCCGTTTCCTATCGACAAAGTTTGTAACTGCTTCGTAAATTTCGTGCGGTGACGAACAGAAATACATGGTCGAACGGAAACCGCAAATAGCAAAAACTCAATATCAAATTGCAACATTGATACAACGCCTACGATTTGTCATTTTAAATTCTTTCGTTTTTTGTATACGCTATCGTTGAATTTAGTTTATCTTTCAGGGACGAGGAAAGTGATGGCGTCATAAGGTATTATGGCAACATTGAAAAAGTTTCCAAACGAAACAAAGGCACATATATTAAAACTAACCTATTTCTGTCAACATTATCGTGTTCGTTAAGTAAAATTATGAAATTCATTGCAATTGTTATTGGAATCTTTACTTATTTTTTTACTTTAAAACATATCTAGGATGGACCGTAGTAAATATACCCAAAGAACTTCTGTTAATTGTGTTAGTGTAACGAAGCTTTCGTTTCACCGATGATGCAGAACGCAGTGGACGTCCAAATGAGGCGGTAACACCAGAAAACCTCAAAAAAATCCACAAAATCGTTTTGAATGATCGAAAAGTGAAGTTGCGTGAGTTAGCTGACATCGTATAGATATCAAAAGAACGTATTGGCTTTATATTGCATGAGCATTTGACTATGAGGAAGCTCTGCTCAAAGTGAGTGCCGCTTTTGCTCACTAGTGACCAAAAACAAGAACGTGTTGATGATTCTAAACAGTGTTTGGCCATGTTTAAACGTAACAAACCGGAATTTTTGCGTCGATATGTGACAATGGATGAAACATGGATCCATCACTTCACTCCGGAATTAAAACGATCGTCATCTGAGTGGACAGCAGCTGGTGAACCTCGTCCAAAGCGCCCGAAAGCACAACAATCGGCTGGAAAGGTTATATCCTCGGTATTTTGGGATGTGCGTGGTGTAATATTCATCGACTATCTTGAGAAAGGAAATACCATCAACAGTGAATATTATATAGCGTTATTGGAGCATTTGAAGGCCGAAATTGCAAAGAAACGACCGCATATGGCAAAGAAAAAAATGTTGTTTCATCAAGACAACGCACCGTGTCACAAGTCAATCAAAACAATGGCAAGACTACATGAATTAAACTTCGAATTGCTCCCACATCCACCGTATTCGCCAGATTTGGCTCCCAGCGACTGCTGCCCGTTCGCAGACCTCAAACGAATGCTCGCCAGTAAGAAATTTCGCACGAATGAAGAGGTTATCGCTGAAACTGAGGCCTAGGCCTATTTTGAGGCAAAAGATAAATCGTTCTACAAAAGTGGTATTGAAATGTTAGAGCGGCGCTGGAATGATTGCGTTGCTCTTGATGGAGATTACGTTGATGAATAAAGCTAATTTTGAACCAAAAAAACGTGTTTTCTTTGTTAGGCCCGGGACTTTTCAGCGCATGTGTTAATAATCTAAAACATATATTTCATATCCAAGGTTCACTTTGACCCGAAATTTATTTAATCGTTTTTTATATTGTTCACAAGGTTCTATTAGTTACGAACTACTTGATTTTAACGAGGTTAATGAGGACTAAACGGACTTTTAAAACCTGCAAATGGACCAGTTGTTTGGTTAAAATGACAGTGGCAAAAATCGCATTTAAATATACAATTAGAGGTGAAGACAAAACAGCTGATTCAACAAAACAAAACTGTATAGAATTATAACAAAAAGAGAAAAAAACAATATTGAAAACAAAAAATGTTTTTCTTTACATTTCTTAATATGGTCCATTTCAAATGCATAGTTATTTCTGCTTTCAATAAAACTTAAATTTATCACATAACTACCGTAAAATTCTTTCATAAGAAATGTTGAAAGCAAAATCAACAAATCCTATATACATATATTACATAATCACATGTGAAACTCCTTCTGAGAACCGACTTCGTTAAAACTAACAATAACACCGGTAGATTTAAGCGTAACTTGGTACATTATCGAAAAAGGATTGTTCTGGCAAATGCTCGATAGCAATATCTATTCCGTGTTGCCAACAGTGCAGCGCCAAATTGCAGACGAAACCACTCACAGTTGAGAAATGGACAAGAAACGTGTGACGTCACTAAATATTGTGGCGACACTGAAATGTTTCTAAACAAAATAAAGACAAGTGATAAGACTATCTTATTCCTCTCAATTCCTCTTGTTTACTGTACTGTTTTACAACCGCAAGAGGTATTATATTGTTCGTTAAGTAAATTTATGAAATTATTATTAGTATCTCTACTCATTTGCTTAACTTTAAAACATATCTAGGATAGACGGTAGTAAATATACCTAAAGAATATCAACTGTTAATTACCCCAACGAAATGAAGCTTCAGTGGAACTTACATCGTGATGATTTGGCTGTTAATGAGATTTTGTATTACCAGTTGATGAAGTACATACCAATCTCGATGAAGTATATAACATATACTATCATTCTTTAGTACATTTACAAGTTATTGTATCATACTAGACTTATACTAAGATCAAATCTGAAAACCCTGCTTTATTTGATTAGCAAAAATTAACATACATTTCCTATAAATATATGAATACAGCTTAACATCTTGTATATGAAAACATACTAATTTTTGTAATATCAAAACTACAAATTTATTTAATGTGAATGTGTCCATATGAATTACTTTTTATAAACGTAACTCTACCTTTTTATAATTATAACATATTTTAAATAATAAACCAAACTGTTTAAAAGAAGTTTTTTTTATTAATATCTGTATTTATAAGAACATTTTAAAGTGATAAAATTTCACTCTAAACTAAATAAATATTTAACCTCTGAAATTAGAGGAAACTGTATATTGGGTAATGCTCCCCAAATTTATTGTGTCATAGCTGTGGTGTGCTTAAAAAAAGAAGGTAATTAAAATCCTTTATCAACTAATATTAGGTCGCCTAGCACCATATTTTTCAACACACCACAATCTTCAAAACTTTCTTTATCTGTTGAAACAGAATACGGTGGTTAATGTATGCTACTTCACCATTTTGAGTTATGTTAACAAGCCCTTAGCTGTATTCATATATTTATATGAAATGTATATATTTCATCAACTGGTAACACGAAGTCCCATGTGCAGGCCGATTTCCACGATGTAAGTTCAACTGAAGCTTCATTTCGTTGGGGTAATTAACAGTTGATATTCTTTAGGTATATTTACTACCGTCTATCCTAGATATGTTTTAAAGTTAAGCAAATGAGTAGAGATTCTAATAATAATTTCATAAATTTACTTAACGAACAATATAATACCTCTTGCGGTTGTAAAACAGTACAGTAAACAAGAGGAATTGATAGGAATAAGATAGTCTTATCACTTGTCTTTATTTTGTTTGGAAACATTTCAGTGTCGCCACAATACTTAGTGACGTCACACGTTTCTTGTCCATTTCTCAACTGTGGGTGGTTTCGTCTGGAATTTGGCGCTGCACTGTTGGCAACACGGAATAGATATTGCTATCGAGCATTTGCCAGAACAATCCTTTTTCGATAATGTACCAAGTTACGCTTAAATCTACCGGTGTTATTGTTAGTTTTAACGAAGTCGGTTCTCAGAAGGAGTTTCACATGTGATTATGTAATATATGTATATAGGATTCATTGTGTTGATTTTGCTTTCAACATTTCTTATGAAAGAATTTTACGGTAGTTATGTGATAAATTTAAGTTTTATTGAAAGCAGTAATAAATATGCATTAGAAATGGGCCATATTAAGAAATGTAAAGAAAAACATTTTTTGTTTTCAATATTGTTTTTTTCTCTTTTTGTTATAATTCTATACAGTTTTGTTTTGTTGAATCAGCTGTTTTGTCTTCACCTCTAATTGTATATTTAAATGTGATTTTTGCCACTGTCATTTTAACCAAACAACTGGTCCATTTGCAGGTTTTAAAAGTCCGTTTAGTCCTCATTAACCTCGTTAAAATCAAGTAGTTCGTAACTAATAGAAGCTTGTGAACAATATAAAAAACGACTAAATAAATTTCGGGTCAAAGTGAACCTTGGATATGAAATATATGTTTTAGATTATTAACACATGCGCTGAAAAGTCCAGGGCCTGGTTCAAAATTAGCTTTATTCATCAACGTAATCTCCATCAAGAGCAACGCAATCATTCCAGCGCCGCTCTAACATTTCAATGCCACTTTTGTAGAACGATTTATCTTTTGCCTCAAAATAGGCCTAGGCCTCAGTTTCAGCGATAACCTCTTCATTCGTGCGAAATTTCTTACTGGCGAGCATTCTTTTGAGATCTGCGAACAGGCAGCAGTCGCTGGGAGCCAAATCTGGCGAATACGGTGGATGTGGGAGCAATTCGAAGTTCAATTCATGTAGTTTTGCCATTGTTTTGATTGACTTGTGACACGGTGCGTTGTCTTGATGAAACAAAATTTTTTTCTTTGCCATATGCGGTCGTTTCTTTGCAATTTCGGTCTTCAAACGCTCCAATAACGCTATATAATATTCACTGTTGATGGTATTTCCTTTCTTAAGATAGTCGATGAATATTACACCACGCACATCCCAAAATACCGAGGCCATAACCTTTACAGCCGATTGTTGTGCTTTCGGGCGCTTTGGACGAGGTTCACCAGTTGCTGTCCACTCAGATGACGATCGTTTTGATTCCGGAGTGAAGTGATGGATCCATGTTTCATCCATTGTCACATATCGACGCAAAAATTCCGGTTTGTTACGTTTAAACATGGCCAAACACTGCTTAGAATCATCAACACGTTCTTGTTTTTGGTCACTAGTGAGCAAAAGCGGCACCCACTTTGAACAGAGCTTTATAATATAAAGCCAATACGTTCTTTTGATACCTTTACGATGTCAGCTGACTCACGCAACTTCACTTTTCGATCATTCAAAACGATTTTGTGGATTTTTTTGATGTTTTCTGGTGTTACCGCCTCATTTGGACGTCCACTGCGTTCTGCATCATCGGTGTCTCTACGACCACGTTTGAAGTCAGCAAACCAACGTTTTATTGTTGTTTCTGATGGAGCGGAGTCCCCATAACACTCTTCAAGCCATTGCTTCGCTTGAACGATATTTTTTCCCATCAAGAAGCAGTGTAAAATTAAAACACGAAATTGTTTTTGATCCATTGTTTTGAAAATAACAAAAGTAGCGTGACTGTTAGCACAATAACTCACAAACTAATGAATAGAATATCATGAAATTTTAACAGCTGTCTTTTGAAGGTTAGTACTAACTGAGAAAAAGGTGACTGCAATAAAACTAGCGTCATCTATGTGTTAGGCCCGGGACTTTTCAGCCCATGTGTTACTAATTATATTCTCCCATTATTTTTTGATTATCTTACTTAAATGTCAAATCATAATACTCTCATCAAATAAAATATTTTTTACTGTTGAAAGTGGCCACATGGTGAAGACATTTCTTACATCTTTTTTTAGACTAGAAGATGCATTTTGCAATATAGCGTCATCAATTTCATTAATACACTTTAAAATTTTGTTTCGAAGATGTGGAATATCAGCTATTTGAACCTTATAAATGAAATATTTTAAAAATAGACATGCAAGATGTAGTATCACACGTAAAAGTTCATTTTCAATGTTTAAAGCTCATTAAGCGGTTATGAAGCACTTATTGCGGCATATTAATCACTTCACTCGGCGTGTGTCCCTTGGTTCGATCCTGTTGGAAATAAGGACGGGCAATTTCTTCTCTATTTAGTTGATTAATAAAGGGAAATAGAGCTTCTTCTTGATACCTGTTGGGTATTAAGGTACAATTATAAAAAAAAAAACGGACCAATTATTCGCGTGCGACTTATAGTACACCAAATACCAATTTTCTGTGGATGGAATGAGGTTTCAACATAAAAATTATCAGGTTTCTCTGTAGACCATATTCTCATATTTTGTGAATCGACATAATCGTTCAGACAAAACCATGTTTCATCGGAAAAGAATGTTACGTCAATTAGGTTACTCTCGAAATTATTTAAGAACCATTGACAACATGTTAATCTTCGAGGATGATCAATTTCCAAAATGTTTTAGAAATAGGTCATGCAATAAGAACGTAACTGCAAATCCTTTTTCAAAACCATTTGATAAGTGCCAGATGATACGCCAGTTAGTTGAGGTAAAACTCGGATAGAAGTTCCTGGTGTATAATTCATAATTTCCCGTGCATTACTAAGCTCTACAGTACGACTTTCGGTCCAAAACCTCCATTTTTGTGCAGAATTTCGGTTAATTTTTTTTCTTGTTAATCCGTCGACTTTTTCTATTTTCTCTTCAATATCATGTACAATGCTAACACTACCATTTAAAGATAATTTTCTATCTTCTAATCTAGTAATTGCCTCCTTAATTATCGCAAAATTGGACTTAGTATATGATACCTGACTTTTTATTGTCGAATTATTGAAGATTACGTTGCACTTTTCGATGGTAAGAGTGTTTATTGAATCAAATTGAGTTGCAACATGTTTTATGCCTTCGTAATTATCGACAAGAAACACAGCACATCTAAGCCATGTTCCCCATCTTAGTTAAGATAGGTTCTGGTGGCAATGGAATTTTGGAAAGCGTTACGTTATATAATTGCACTCGCAAGGGCGCTTTTAAAACTATTTTTTTTATATTAGTAATTAAACCATTTACATCCGAAAACTGTAATTTAACTTTTTCAGCAACTCTATTTAATCAGGGTGCAATGGATAAAATTCGGAAAAAAAATTCAGCTGCTTTGAACGTATATGAAGCGGCGTCAGTTACCATTAATAGAACTTTTTCAAAAGGTACTTTGTCGGGTAAAAAGAAATTAGCTGAGGACTCATTAACAAACCTGGCTATGGTAACATGATTTGTTTTGTCTAAATTATCTACACTAATTAGATATCCTTTAGATTGATTTAAACCATTTGCGGTTTTAATAATTAAATTAGCAACTTGACGGTCTTTCTTGTTGGCGGTTTCGTCAAGAGAGATCCAAACATTTTGATTTCTCAAATCCTTTCTTATATCATCAGTAACATCTTCATAAATTTTGTTGGCGTATTTTTTGGGTAAAGTTCAAGAACTGGGTACATAAATGGGTTTATCATCGACTTTGCAATGAATTTTTAGGAATTCTTGAAATATCGAATTGTCCAATTTATATAAAGAAATTATAACATAACTTCTTATGCAATTACGTTTAGTAACACATGGGCTGAAAAGTCCCGGGCTTAACAAAGAAAACACGGGTTTCTTGGTTCAAAATTAGCTTTATTCATCAACGTAATCTCCATCAAGAGCAACGCAATCATTCCAGCGCCACTCTAACAGTTCAATATCACTTTTGTAGAACGATTTATCTTTTGCCTCAAAATAGGCCTCAGTTTCAGCGATAACCTCTTCATTCGTGCGAAATTTCTTACCGGCGAGCATTTTTTTGAGGTCTGCGAACAGCCAGTAGTCGCTGGGAGCCAAATCTGGCGAATACGGTGGATGTGGGAGCAATTCGAAGTTCAATTCATGTAGTTTTGCCATTGTTTTGATTGACTTCTGACACGGTGCGTTGTCTTGATGAAACAAAATTTTTTTCTTTGCCATATGCGGTCGTTTCTTTGCAATTTCGGCCTTCAAACGCTCCAATAACGCTATATAATATTCACTGTTGATGGTATTTCCTTTCTCAAGATAGTCGATGAATATTTCACCACGCACATCTCAAAATACCGAGGCCATAACCTTTCCAGCCGATTGTTGTGCTTTCGGGCGCTTTGGACTAGGTTCACTAGTTGCTGTTCGCTCAGATGACGATCGTTTTGATTCCGGAGTGAAGTGATGGATCCATGTTTCATTCATTGTCACATATCGACGCAAAAATTCCGCTTTATTACGTTTAAGCATGGCCAAACACTCCTCAGAATCATCAACACGTTCTTGTCTTTGGTCAACAGTGAGCAATCGCGGCACCCACTTTGAACAGAACTTTCTCATAGTCAAATGCTCATGCAATATAAAGCCAATACGTTCTTTTGATATCTTTACGATGTCAGCTAATTCACGCAACTTCACTTTTCGATCATTCAAAACGATCTTGTGGATTTTTTTGATGTTTTCTGGTGTTACCGCCTCATTTGGACGTCCACTGCGTTCTGCATCATCGGTGTCTCTACGACCACGTTTGAAGTCAGCAAACCAACGTTTTATTGTTGTTTCTATAACACTTTTCAGGCCATTGTTTCGCTTGAATGGTATTTTTTCCCATCAAGAAGCAGTGTAAAATTAAAAGACGAAATTGTTTTTGATCCATTGTTTTGACAATAACAAAAGTAGCGTGACTCTTGGCACAATAACTCACAAACTAATGAATAGAATATCATGAAATTTTAACAGCTGTCTTTTGAAGGTTAGTACTAACTGAGAGAAAGGTGACTGCAATAAAACTAGCGTCATCTATGTGTTAGGCCCGGGACTTTTCAGCCCATGTGATATAATAGATTTGATCGTAACATTTAATAAACACGATTACAACACTTTCAAATACCATTTTCTAACCGAGAGCTATGAGATGTATTTGCATGTCAAAGATCTATCTATTTATAAAATTAAACCCAACCGTGTGGTTAAACACCGCATCGCTTCCAAGAGGCATAATTTACACTCCTCGATATTCTAAAGGCTGCCGAATAAATGTGGTAAATTGTGAAAGTGTCACTAAACAAACCATACGCGATTACTTAAATCCCCTTCGAGGGGGCTTAACGAACGTGTTTGTCAAAAATATTTACCTTTCGTATCCGTTAAATTCCGCGAAAAGCATCCGGATATTTGTAAAGTTTATTACAACTTTTCAATGAGTACACTTACGTGTTTATGCTTATAAGTCATATTACATAAATAGCTATCCGTTCCCATAAGAATTAATACGTGAAATGCATGAGTTTATAAATAGAATATGTTATGCGTATAATAGCGTTTATGGACCGTAAAAGTGCTAGCGATTATTATGCTCGAAAGAGATGTTACGTTGTTCTTTTGATAAGTTAAAAACAAAAAGGAACGACAAAGCGTTAAGTGTTGTTAAAATAATATGGTTTTGAGGTAGTATTAGTACACGTATTACCTAAAAGTTATTTCATATCTATTTACATGAATGTATGTAGAGTTTGATTGATGGTGGACCTTCGAATAATTTTCTTTTTTAATAAAATTGTGCACGACTTCCATGGGTATATATATTGCCGTTCATAAGTTTAATCGCACTATATAAAATAACAAAATAATTGATAATGTTTGCCAAAAATTTATTAAAGAAAGAAACTATACTCATTAACTTAAAATGTTTAAATGATAAAAGTATGCCATGCAACTTAAAAATCTATGTCATAGCTTACTTAATTTTTTCTATATAATTCTGACAGGTTAAGTATCTCACTATTACATTAATATTTGTTATATATTTTCTCTCTACAAATATTAATTAATTAATCTATTGGAATTGTATAAAAAAATGAAATAAGCAATGACATACATTTTCAAATACCATGGCATAGTTTTATCAATACAATTTTTACCCTCCCCGTAGTACATTCTAATAAAAGACATACTTTATAATGTTTATTCAAAGTAATTCGAAGTTCGGTTTGTCCGTCCATAACACATCTTTTTCAATCATTTACACTCCAGTTTGCGTGGGCTTTTGCCCCGTTTAGTCTTTTCCGTTTGTGTATAGAAGTTAACCGCTGTTTTCTTTCTGCTATACGACCTTTCAGACTCGGCTTTTATTAGCCTCCGTTATAATGTCGACACACTCATTGGCTGACGGCGTTGTAAACTCTCGGCAATATTTTAGGGAAATCACTCATGTATTGATCTGCGTTAATTCCTTTTTTTCAATTGCCCTACGTAGATAACACTCAGAAATATTTAATTGTCAAACCATTTCTCTATTCGAAACATTTGTTTCGCGTAAAACGTACATTTTGCTGGGCGTTTCATTATCCAATTCCCTTTTTGTTTTGGCGTATCTTCGATCAAATAAAGTAACAATATGAAACAAGGTCTTCCAAACGCAATCACACATGTCTCCAGTCTTTCGGCAATATGCTGGATGCGTACCGAATGTGCAATAACATTAAATTTTAAATGCCATTCTAAGAAGGCTAGTATAAATTTCCCTAAATATTTTTAAAATACTTCAAAGCGTAACATAATATATTGGGTTCGAATAAACTTACGAATGGTAGTATATATACGTATATGTATACCCTACCATTCATAAATTTGTTATGTATGTTTCATACCATAAATGTGTATATATATATATGTTGCAGCGTATGTTTTCGCGGGTAAAGGATATCTTGTTATCCATTCGGGTTTTATCACGCGTTGGGCGTTGGTTCTTAGAGGATAGAACGTACATGGTTCTTCTAAGAACCAACGCCGAACGCGGTACAAAACCCGTATGTATGTATGTATGTATATATATATATACATACATACACATATTATATATTTATGCTATGAAATGAGTATCCTAATAATATGCCTAGTTAACCGTTTTCCTTGGGATGAATTTCTAAAGTTAAGTAAATCAAATAAGAAAGTCCACTCCCAGTGTTGGCCAAGTGGCATCTTCTCATCGTTTGGCCTTGCATTTCTTTTCTTTAAACACTTTTTGTGTGGCAAATATAACCTTCACACTTTTAATGAGGTCAATCGCTTCATCCTGATGTTACATGATCAAATTTTGCAGTTGGATAAGATATATTTACTCCTTAGTTTAATTGATGAATTTATCATTTTTGCAAGGAGAAAAGTAAATGATAATTGTTGAGAATATTGTTGAGAAAATGTACTATTAAGTTTTGAAAATTATATACACTGTATTCATTTTAAGTAAATTCCTTATAACGAAGAAGCATATAAATTCATTAGGGTATGTCGATGTTTGTTTGTAAAGGGGAGTTTCTTTGAGTGATGTATGATATTAATGTGCCTCTTACTTTGAATTTTTAAATACCATTACCTTTCTTGTCATAAGTTATATTGTAGGGTTTTTCCTTATGATTTCAGTGGTGCGTTTTTTGTATCCTAAAATTTAGAAGAAATGTGAATTATATATCCATATTGCGTGTCTGCATTCGATAAATATGATACGAATTTTATGTATTTGTTTTTTAACCAACCAAAGTAACATTTCCTTTCATTATTTCGTTATTGTTTGTATTTGATCGATATAGAAGTGTATTTGTATTTAACGTTTGAATAGAATGGCTTATGCACTTTAAGAAAGAACAGAATTAGTAATCTTGCATGTAACGACGGAATAACGAGTGCTTGAGAACAAGAACTGCTGCTGCTTTCAACGAAAAACATCCAATCAAGCACGTAGGCTATACGTAACACATGGGCTGAAAAGTCGCGGGCCTAACAAAGAAAACACGGTTTTTTTGGTTCAAAATTAGCTTTATTCATCAACGTAATCTACATCAAGAGCAACGCAATCATTCCAGCGCCGCTCTAACATTTCAATACCACTTTTGTAGAACGATTTATATTTTGCCTCAAAATAGGCCTCAGTTTCAGCGATAACCTTTTCATTCGTGCGAAATTTCTTACTGGCGAGCATTCTTTTGAGGTCTGCGAACAGGCAGCAGTCGCCGGGAGCCAAATCTGGCGAATACGGTGGATGTGGGAGCAATTCGATGTTCAATTCATGTAGTTTTGCCATTGTTTTGATTGACTTGTGACACGGTGCGTTGTCTTGATGAAACAAAATTTTTTTCTTTGCCATATGCGGTCGTTTCTTTGCAATTTCGGCCTTCAAACGCTCCAATAACGCTATATAATATTCACTGTTGATGGTATTTCCTTTCTCAAGATAGTCGATGAATATTACACCACGCACATCCCAAAATACCGAGGCCATAACTTTTCCAGCCGATTGTTGTGCTTTCGGGCCCTTTGGACGAGGTTCACCAGTTGCTGTCCACTCAGATGACGATCGTTTTAATTCCGGAGTGAAGTGATGGATCCCTGTTTCATCCAGTGTCACATATCGACGCAAAAATTCAGGTTTGTTACGTTTAAACCTGGCCAAACACTGCTCAGAATCATCAACACGTTCTTGTCTTTGGTCAACAGTGAGCAATCGCGGCACCCACTTTGAACAGAACTTTCTCATAGTCAAATGCTCATGCAATATAAAGCCAATACGTTCTTTTGATATCTTTACGATGTCAGCTAATTCACGCAACTTCACTTTTCGATCATTCAAAACGATCTTGTGGATTTTTTTGATGTTTTCTGGTGTTACCGCCTCATTTGGACGTCCACTGCGTTCTGCATCATCGGTGTCTCTACGATCACGTTTGAAGTCAGCAAACCCACGTTTTATTGTTGTTTCTGATGGAGCGGAGTCCCCATAACACTTTTCAAGCCATTGCTTCGCTTGAAGGGTATTTTTTCCCATTAAGAAGCTGCGTAAAATTAAAACATGAAATTGTTTTTGATCCATTGTTTTGAAAATAACAAAAGTATCGTGATTCTTAGCACAATAACTCACAAACTAATGAATAGAATATCATGAAATTTTAACAGCTGTCTTTTGAAGGTTAGTAGTAACTGAGAGAAAGGTGACTGCAATAAAACTAGCGTCATCTATGTGTTACGCCCGGGACTTTTCAGCCCATGTGTTATATTTCAGAGCTATTAAGTAAATTTTTAGAATCTGATAGTGTTATGAACAGAAACACAAAAGTGGATGAAGTTATACAACCAGGAATGGTTAGATATATTGTAATAGGCTGCTCAACTATCATTATGTCTCTGATCTCAATACTGCATGCGACTTATTTTATTCAACACTATAATAGTTGTCTTATATTTACGTTCCTGTATATTTACCCTGAAAGCGAACTGAATCAAACTGAAACATAACTTCCTACGATAGTACAGATGATTTAAGTATATTTATAACCGGAGTGACTAAGTGCCTATAGGTGTCACTCGGTGTCATGGAATGTCGTGGTAAATGTTATCCAGGATTAATGTTGAGTAACTTCCATATCAGCAGGGGAGCCAGTGTATCCTGTATGAGAAAGAAAGGAAAATTCCAGAAGTGGCGTGAGCCTTCGGATGTTCTTTGGTACAAGGAGTAACTAATTAAAAAGAAAAATTTTTTGCGACTGAAGTCAGCAGCCACAAGTTTCAACTGGCCTACTAATCCCTCTGTTTTCCATTTTTTTGATTCAATTCTTTAAAAAATTGACAGTTGTACGTACGCAGTTTAAAGGTAGGTTTCTCTTAACTTGATGTTTAGGTTAGATTTTTTAAAGAAAAGATGTTCCCATCAACTCACGATTTTATTTGTTTCTTATTTTCTTAGGATTGTATTGGTAACCTTTTGCCGTTTTGTTATTAAACATTTTAATTATGTTGACGTTTTACAAGTTTATAGTGACTGGTTTTATCCATTTTTTTAACAGCTTCCAACATAATAAATCTGTATATTTGAATTCTGTAGGGCGACTAGTAACCATGAAGCGTTTCTAATATCGTTTCAAAGAGAAACCATTTAGTCGCCCCGATAAACGGGGTGAGTTGTTGCCTCAGGAAATAATTTCTTCCTCCCCTCTGTTGTAACTAGAATTTCTTTAAAATTTATTAATTGTTAGCAAAGATATAAGTCTATATCGTATTGAAAGTTCAGCCCAATTCAACTGATATTAAAGGAGATATGGCATAAGAACTTCAAAATATAGCACTTTGTCGCCCTGGTTGACGATAATCCTTTTGTAAGACCGATGCTTAAAGCTTTGATAGTAAATAAATTATTACCTTATAAAATATAAATTACTCACCAAATCTGTCCAAGATTAGATGTTAATGAAAATTTTTCAAGGTGACCTCAGACTTATGAGTAACAGTGTATGTATATGGGTAAATTAAATAGTGACAATAATATGAATAAATTGAATAAAATAGATGGTAGAGATTCATATGTTTCCTTTGATTATGTACGTATTTTTAAAAGGATAGATTATGAATGTTTTTCTATAAATAATTATTTTATTTCCTAATTCTTTATGCAGTGTTTTTTTATTTAATACTTCTTTAATTAAGTATAGCTTGATGACATTAATAGCATCTCATCTTTTATCAACAGTAATTACTATAATTAAAAAAAAGTGTTGCTAACTGGAAATAATAATATTTATTTAATAAACAATATAATATGCATGACAATATCCTGCTTGGTGACTATTTTATTACTGTTATCTATTTATTACTTGGAAAGTATGCATTTTTTTTTCTTTATAATATCGATTCTATATTGAGGAAAAAACTGAAATTAATTAGCAAATTAGTTTGGTTTATGATGCCCTATTGAAAATAAATCATCAGCTTTTTTCTTCCAAAACGAAAAAAAATACCAGAAGCTTGCCACTTCACCTTATTAATGCTGCATATTAATTATTACTTTTTTTGTACATATTCGATTGTGGTTCGTGAATTATCGTCACCTAAAGTTATAACGCGTCGTTACCTAGGACGTTGGTGTTCAGTGATTCTCATCATTATCGAAATGGCATTAAAAGTTTTAATTGAAAGGTCAACCTATGACCTTTTCGTGAACAACCAATCTTTGCAAATGTGAGTCTGTTCATCCATCTAGAGTCCTGTTTTTAAGATATTCATGGATTTCGAACGCTATTATACAGATATCGGTAAACGGCACGACAATAACTTTTTTTTTCTTTTCGCGTGGTTGGTACGGTTACAATTTTTTATTTCTTTTAACGCGTGCGTGTGAAATGTCGAAATGAAAAGCGAATTGCTGTGGCATTTGCCTTCATTTTTTTTTAATTTTTAGAATGGCGAGAAGATCTTGCGTTTTGCATAATTTCTAAATACTTTCAAATTAACGGTTCTAATGGTAGATTATTTGAATGATATATTTTCGAAGCTCGATTTCACCAAATTTAGTTTTTGAATTTTAATATCTTACAATTTGATTTGATTAAACACCAATTAGCGCTTTCATTTTTGGCTTTGTGGACTTCCGCAATTAGGAATTTAAAAATAAAAAAGGAACTGATGTCGTATTAATATCACTTTATCTAGTTTCGTAGAGATATTTAATTGTAATAGGGCTGCAACGCATAGGGAAGTGTGGGAAGTTTGCTGTCCACTGCTTCTATACCCGTATTCTCGTTTCTCACATGGACATTTAAACGACCCATAATCAGTACGTGTTTCTGCTTTCGACTATTTCTTTTTAGAAACTCTAAAAAATGCATCTCTTTTTGAATTTTCTCTAATAATATTCCTTGTCTGTACTTAAATGTATTCAATTTTATTCAAAAATACTTATTGAACTTCTGTTCAATTCAAGTTTGTTTAAGGTTTTATTCTTGTTGGAGGTTAATATTTATTTCTACCATCATTCACAATGTAATTGTTTTTTTAAGAGGATTTCATAAATTACATGCACAGTGGAGACGTAAACTCCAGTACCGTATTGTTATATATACTGTTTTAAAAAGATTTAACCTATGACGAGCACGTTATTGAAGTATTTATTATCTGAAAAATATTATTTACCTGGAAACGTGCAGTACGTTCTAAATTCTCGAAAACATTAAGTTCAATCATTAACAGTGTTTTGTTGTGTAGCCTAACGACTAGGCAAACTGCTATAGTATAAGTTGGATGAGTTGGCGCCTCAGTAATAATAACGGGCATTTTAAGTTACAACATCCATTTAAAAAATTAAAAGTTAACCATATCATTATTTGAAGAGATATAATTTTTAAAGTACAATGGGCGACTTAGGAGGTATTTCACCATATATCCAGAACATCCTATTTCCAAATCGTTTGATTCAGTGAAAATCCAGGCATAATTGAAAAACCAGTGCGTATGTGAGCATTATTCGTGCAAAACTTAGATACAACTCACAACCTTCAGTTTCGTACAAACGAGTATAAGTTTAACCTATTGCGCTAGTTAGGGAATGTATTAGGAATTTCAACTAATATCTTTTTGGAAAATCTATATACATATGTATATATACAGTGAAATTCCCCTTCGCGGACACCCCTCTTACACGGACACCTCCCTTAAACGGACAGTTTCTCATGGTCCCGACCGGCTCTCACATAATTTCCATTGTATTAACTCTTTCTTGGACGGACATTCTCTCGAATGGACGCGGACACGAGAAAATGTTCTCTTAACCGGACAAAAATAAAAACAAAGGAAACGCCTTATCTTATTTTTATATCTAGAGTATTGCTACTGCATTTCTCAATCGTGCCACGCGCCAATTTCGCTGGGACTTCCCCCCGTAAACCGGAGATTTACCGACTTTAATCCTTCGCTACAAACGCAGCCTATGTCGTGCATTTCTGCCTGGCGTGAGGAGCACCGAGAGACATCTATAATGCCGATGAGACAGGCCTGTATTTTAGGGCTCTACCCGACAAAACGCTCACATTAAAGAAGGAAAAATGTGCTGAGGGTAAGTATCCCAAAGAGAGGTTTACAATTTTGCATTGTGCAAATATGGCGGATGAAAAAGAAAAACTTAGTCAGTGGTAGGACAGCTAAACCCAGAGCTTTTAAAAACATTAATATAAATAACCTGCCTGTAACTTGGAAATACAATAAGAAAGCTTGGATGACAGGACAAATTATGACAGTGGTTGCAAGACCTAGATTGGAAAATGGCTAAAGAAAAAAGAAACATTTTGTTATTTTTAGACAATGTGGGATCTCATCCGAAAGACGTTCGCTTAAATAATATAAAAATATTATTTTTACCCCCTAATTGTACATCAGCTTGTCAACCACTTGATCAAGGGATTATAAAGAATTTTAAAACTTATTACCGAAGTCTCATACTCAAACATCTGCTAGTAAATATTGAAACTGCTTGTAAAGCTTTTGAGTTAATAAAGAAAATTACACCACTGGATGCAGTTTATTTGGCAAAAACCGCTTGGGACCAAGTAACCAAAGGGACAGTTCAAAATTGCTTCCGCAAAGCAGGATTTAATCATGTAAATATGCAAAGTGAAGACCAGTTAACTGAGGCTGATACATCTGACCTAAAAGATGATATATATTTGATGTCTGAGGTTTGAACCAATATCAATTTCTTGCAATCAAGTTATACTGTAAATAACCGTAAATTTTCTTTAGAAATTGTGACAAGAACCAGCTGATAACATGGTTCGTTGAGCCAAAGTTCATTATCAAAATTGTTTGGGGTTCAATCGTTCTTTGTCTAATGTTATTAATTGCTTCGTCTTCTGTCCGGAGATTTGATCTCCCCACGGTATCGATTTGTAACAATTCAGTTGTATGTATTTTAAAGAGTATTATAATCAAAAACTAAGTTGGAAAATTCATCTCGAAATTTTTCTAAACAATCTAAAATGGAGTACTACCACTGTCTATAAATTTTGTGACCGTTTCCAAAATACGACTCAGCTATGAATAGCATTTTGAAATTCAAAAATACACAATACTATTTTCAATGTTAGATTCTTCAAATTATCCAAGAACCTCCTTGACTCCTGGCTTTTTTGAACACACGGTACTTACAATTGATGGCTTTTCAGGGATGTGAAAGTAAAAGATCTGTTTACGTTAAGCATTGGGAAAAGTACTGTGAACTGTGTCTATTCGGAAAATGGTCAAACTGGATATTTATCCTAATGACAAGGCAAGATTTTTTTTAATCCTACGTCCTTTATAACTTGCGGTATCGGACTACTATTCTTTTATTTTTGTTTTCAACAGTTTCCTGCTCTGAGCCAGTTTTTTGGCTTCAATACATCCCATACTTATAAAGAGTGTTTTTATACAGGTATAAAACTTTAAGTTGGCAACACTTTTTTAACTGGCGGCCATTTTGTCAGCTGTCAAGTAATTTATGTTTAGTTTTGTTTGGCATTTCAACATGAATCGACTGACGCCTGAACAACGCTTGTAAATTGTGCAAATTTATTTTGAAAATCATGGTTCTCTTCGGAATACGTATCGCGCACTATGTCCATCTTACGGTCAACATAATCGTCCATCAGAGCAATTAATTTGATTAACTACAGAACGTTTTCGCACCACGTTTACACTAAACGATAACACACATCTTATTTATTTCTTTCTCTATTCTCCCGCTGTCTCCAATAATTGTATCTTTTAACTTGTTCCAAGGTTGTTCCTCCGATTCTGATGTTATGTTTTTATTTCTTCTACCACTTTTATCATTGTGTCTGTGTTCATCGTGTTTATTTAAATGTTTATCCTCTTTAGTCCTTCCTGGTATATCTTTAAGTTTTACTGTAATGTCTTCTCTGAATCTGCTATCAATATCATATCATCTGCCAACGTTAGTTCATGTACATTAATTGCAGTAATTTTCTATTTACCTACTTTCATATTTTATCCTTTTTGTTTGGCATTTAATAACGTTATCTATTAGTATAAAGAATAACAATGGACTTAATACTTATCACTGCTTTAACCTAATTTGTGTTTCGAATTCAGCTGATTCTGCGTTCGAACTTAATAAGTAAAACCGTTCAACCGCAAATTTCTATGTAATTCCCGTTACCGTATTATAATTGTTATTACTGTAGTTACGACAAAGTTGTGAGAGTTAAAACAGCTATGAATAAATGACGAAGCTCTTATCCCAACACATTACTTGTTTTACCTTTGACATTTTCTTTAAAGACGATTATGGCTTTTTTCTTTCTATTTACCGTAAACGACGAACCCATCTCACACGGCGTCTCTTAAATACACCTGCCGTTTTACTTTTACTTTGTGTACCGTCTACGGAGGCGTACGTCTACTCGTTGTTGTCGTTAATGGGCATTTTTGCGTCACCGAACCGCTAAAAAAAGGTTATTTGCAAAGCTGCTCTTTTTCAGTAAAGCAGGATACGTGAAAAGCAAGGTTTAATATTGATCGGGTCTTGAATTATTCAAGTTGTTTAAATATGGAATACCGAATTAATTTGTGTCTTCTTTTGCTTCAACGTTAAACTAATGGGTACTGCAGTATGCTAAATTATACAAATTAGTTTTCGCGTGAGAAAATGGTTTGGTTCAAATGAAAAAAAAGAAAAAACAAATAATCGTGCTAACGGTTTTGTATTATCTGGAGGGAAAAAAATGTAGAATAAAAATGTATTTACTTTGATTAAAGAATGTATTTTGTGTTATATTATTAGCTTTGGCCTACAAATACATTTTTTTTTCTGCTGGCTAAGATCTGGCACCTAGTTTTCCCTGTCAGGCTACGTTTTTTTTTTGTTTCTATGACATGTCATGTTTGCCGATTTAAAAATTCCTCAAAACCGTTAACGAACACATGGGCTGAAAAGTCCCGGGCCTAACAAAGAAAACACGTTTTTTTTTTGTTCAAAATTAGCTTTATTCATCAACGTAATTTCCATCAAGAGCAACGCAATCATTCCAGCGCCGTTCTAACATTTCAATACCACTTTTGTAGAACGATTTATCTTTTGCCTCAAAATAGGCCTCAGTTTCAGCGATAACCTCTTCATTCGTGCGAAATTTCTTACTGGCGAGCATTCTTTTGAGGTCTGCGAACAGGCAGCAGTCGCTGGGAGCCAAATCTGGCGAATACGGTGGATGTGGGAGCAATTCGAAGTTTAATTCATGCAGTTTTGCCATTGTTTTGATTGACTTGTGACACGATGCGTTGTCTTGATGAAACAACATTTTTTTCTTTGCCATATGCGGTCGTTTCTTTGCAATTTCGGCCTTCAAACGCTTCAATAACGCTATATAATATTCACTGTTGATGGTATTTCCTTTCTCAAGATAGTCGATGTATATTACACCAAGCACATCCCAAAATACCGAGACCATAACCTTTGCAGCCGATTGTTGTGCTTTCGGGCGCTTTGGACGAGGTTCACCAGTTGCTGTCCATTCAGATGACGATCGTTTTGATTCCGGAGTGAAGTGATGGATCCATGTTTCATCCATTGTCGCATATCGACGAAAAAATTCCGGTTTGTTACGTTTAAACATGGCCAAACACTGCTCAGAATCATCAACACGTTCTTGTTTTTGGTCAACAGTGAGCAAACGCGGCACCCACTTTGAACAGAGCTTTCTCATAGTCAAATACTCATGCAATATCAAGCCAATACATTCTTTTTTGATGTTTTCTGGTGTTACCGCCTCATTTGGACGTCCACTGCGTTCTGCATCATCGGTGTCTCTACGACCACGTTTGAGGTCTTCAAACCAACGTTTTATTGTTGTTTCTGATGGAGCGGAGTCCCCATAACATTTTTCAAGCCATTGCTTCGCTTGAACGGTATTTTTTCCCATCAAGAAGCAGTGTAAAATTAAAACACGAAATTGTTTTTGATCCATTGTTTTGAAAATAACAAAAGTAGCGTGACTCTTAGCACAATAACTCACAAACTAATGAATATTATATCATGAAATTTTAACAGCTGTCTTTTGAAGGTTTTGTACTAACTGAGAAAAAGGTGACCGCAATAAAACTAGCGTCATCTATGTGTTAGGCCCGGGACTTTTCAGCCCATATGTTAAATGCTGCAAATTAGCTTGCTAAAACATCTTTTGATGTTGAACAAAAGAACATGGTACGTGAACCTTCAATCGACAAAGAAAAAATAATTTTTCCGCCTCTTCACACCAAATCGGATCTTATGAAGCAATATGTTGATATAGATTTGCAATGAGACTGTTTTAAGTACATATGTCAAAACTAATATTTATTTCTTAGCTGAAAAGTTTTGATTTTAGAACAATCATGGTAAAATAAGGTCGCTTTGGTAATCCGTAATTAGCTTGAAACTAGAAAAAATTACACCTTATTTCGAATGAATTTGATATTTCCAGAAAACCTCTGTTCCTTCAACCCAACGAGATCTTCTTCCTAAATCTTCTTAACTAATAGTAAGTAGGAGAAAGTCAGGTGTATTGCGAAGTATACTGGATATCTTATTTAATCTGCATGATTGCTTATGAAATTATCTTTTAAAATTTATATACAATCAATTAGCCATCATCTGTAATTCAAAAGCTTTAGCTTCTGCGTATGTACAAGAGCAAAACAAAGGAAAATCTCTTGTCTCTTGTCACCTGAGAGAATGGAAACTTGTACTTTATAGATAAACAACTGTCTTCAGACAATTCTTCAGACGACATGAAGATGCTGACATGCCTATTTGTTTGAGGAGCTTTCCTCTGTCAAGATAGAGAAGCTTCAAATACAGTATTTACATAAGGAATCGCAAAATTTGTAAGAAATCCTTGAAGGGATCGTTGTTAGGTTTCTTTACATAAATGCAGCAATGGTAGTTTAAGTATTTAATATGCATACTCAATTTACAGGTAGGGATTGTATGTTAAATATAGTTATTTTTACCTTAAAAAGAAAGAGATATTCAATTAGTCAGTTCTTAAAAATATTTATAATAGCGGTATCGACAAAAGAAAACGTGAAACGTGATGATTGCTTTCGAAAGTATCTACAACAGAATTAGCTAAAGACCTTAGAGGAGCAACATATGTTATTGTAAGACCTTCGACTGTAAGAAGCTATTTATGACCAATGGGATTGCATTGCATGACGATCACGTAAAAAACCATATCGAACAAAGCAAAATGAGGCATCCACGTCTTCAATGGACCTATGAACATGAACCCTTCAGTAGTGGAACAATGTAATCTTCTACGATGAATCAAAATTTAAACGAGTAGGATGATATCCACTCTGTTCAACGTTGTAAAGCAAGCAAGTTTTGGAGGAATGCCTTGAGATGTTTTGGAAATGCTCTTTCAGCAAAGTGACTGCTAATTTTCCCATTTTGGACAAACCGTTGAAGGTCGGGAGTAGACAAAAAGTTATTTAAATAATTATTTAATCTTCGAAGATGATTCTGCTCCATCTTATCGAGATAAAATTCAAAGTACAATTGTTTTCTACAGTTGTTATCACTAACATTGTAGGTAAAAGATTATTTAAAAGATAGAAGCATTACACTTTTGTAATGGCTTGAAAATAGCCCCGATCCTAGCCCTAGTGAGAACTACTGATTCACTGTTCCACAAGGTGTTGACAGAAATAAGCGAAAAACAAAACTGCGATTAAAATTATAAATTCTTCGCAATAAATTTTGTTAGTGTTATTTTCTCTTGCATTTGTGTTTCTTTGTACTTCAGCATTAACTTTGATGCGTTATTTGCTGAAGATATGAATAAAACCAAATATTCTTTTCAAAAGTTCATATGAAACTGTAGAAATTTTGGTGACTGTGTTTTAAGAAATTATCTAACTGCAAAATCTCTTATTTATATTCTAAAGCGGTTTTACGTCTTTATGTGTTTTCACTCTGTATTTATATTGAATTACTTTACATATTAGAACGTTTTGAATTTATGGGAATGATTTAAACTTTATTAAAAATTTCTAACTGAAATTTTAGAACGTTGCGATTCATTCTGTCAATACTGTACGCTACGGAATAAAAGGCAATATCTACGTTTCCATAAACTCCACATAAATTAGTAAAGCGCACAAATTTATAAATCAGTCATTAACTTGGTTGATAATGAGAGCCCATGTGCTCTTGAAACGCTGTGTACTGAATAAATTACTAATTTGTATAGAGTGGAGTTTGCTGAAATACCTGGGAAACCACATTTTATTCCTTAAATTTGTTAATGTCTTAATTAGGATATGTGCTGTTAGAAATTGAAGTTACCAGAAATGTCAACACTTCAAAAGATATTCGTTGAAAAATTTGCTAATTTAGGGCTAACCTAAACTCTACAATATGGTACATATTTTCGCAACTTTTTATCATAATTTACAATCAGGAAGTTTCATCGAACAAATTAAGCTTCCTAGAGATTCCATTCAAGCTACATCACACAGAAAAATGGATTTCACCACAATCCAACAATTAGGTAATCGATAAAGCAATAAAATCAACAGTAAACGAGTAGCGGGCGAGCCTAAGCGAGTTCTTCAGAACGAAAAAAAGCATTGAATAACACTCGTTAATTAATGGAGATGCGATCACGGAATTTCTCTAACTGTCAAGATCAAATTTCGACAGCGGAAATTATATATTCGCACTTACATACATCGGAATCGGTGCCAAATTAGCAGCTTATCGGGTACACGACTTAATTAAAAGGATTCTTAACGCTATCTCTAATTCGCAGAACATCATTGATTTATTAGCAGGTAAAGGATTCGTCATTGTAAGTGCTTATCATGTCGCAACATTTTTAACAATGAAATCCTTTGTTTCTGGCGGTGTATCGGGTTATCGCTAGTGGTAAACTACGTTCCAATGATTTATACTCTCCGCGGGCTAGGGTATCGTACTTTAGTATCGAAATTGTACACTAGTGAGCGAAAGTTTCTGCTTGTTGCGTTTTATAACCTGAATTTTTTTTTTTCGATTACCTTTTAACATTAATTAATCTATTATTATTTTGTTAATCCTTCGTCCTTTGTACCTTGCGGTGTCGAACTATCATTCTTTTATTTTTGTCTTCCACTGTTTTGAGCCAGTTGTTTAGGTTCAATCCATCCCATACTTATTTTTTTCTAACGTATATCAAAGTAACTAATTGCGGACGGACATTTTCACACCTTCGTTGTCATCAAAGTGGCGATCTCCCAGTTCTTCTTTGAGTGGCCTAAACATGTGGTAGTCATACAGTGACAAATCGGGACTGTCGGGGAGATGTTCCAGTGTCCCTAATGAATTTTGGGTCAATACAGCTCTGTGTGGCCGAACATTGTCATGGCGTAGAATCGTACTTTGAAAAGGCATTTCTCGCCTTTTTCGTCGATAGCCCAGTTTCACTTCATCAAGCAGTTGACAATAGTACGCAGCATTAACTGCGTGCCGTTCGTAGGGAAATCAATGACCAGTATGTCTCTAGAAACCCAAAAAACTGCTGCAAGAACTTCTTCAGCAGAAAGACGGGTCTTGGCTTTCCGCGGTACTGCTTCTCCAGATTTTCGCCACTTCATGCATGCCTGGTTAGACTCCGGGGCGTATTGGTCACGTCTCATTACAGGTGACAAAGTACTTCAACCAATCATCCTTCTCTGTTCGGTATCGTACCAAAAGTCTAGCTTGCTGACACACGCGAATATACGCCTCACTGGTGCTCATCCACGGTCGGCGTGTTTAGCTCTTGTTTTACAGTGACTCTCGGCCATCGGAAAATTTATATACTGTTAATACATGTAAATTTTCTTTTGAAATTGCATGAAAGAACCAACTGACAATTCGGTTCGTTGAGTCAAAGTTCATAGTCTTCTGGGGTTTCGTTCTTTGTCTAATGTTATCCATTGCTTCTTCCCCTGCCTGGAGATTTGATCTACCCACAGTATCGACTTGTTAAAAATACTGGAACAATTCAATTGTACGTATTCTGAAAAGTATTACCATCAAAAGCTATGCTGGATAATTTATATTAAATTTCTTCTAAACAATCTAGGAAAGAGTACTTCCCATAAATTTTTGACCATCTCCAAAATACGATTCAGCTTCAAGAATACACAATACCATCTTTGATGTCAGATTCTTCCACAGTGTTCCGTTTTGAGCCAGTTGCTTAGCTTCAATCCATCCCATACTTCTTTTTTCTAATGTTCTATACATTTGTCCTTTCCAGGTGTTTCAGGGTGTACCTTTTCTGTTTTTGCCCTTTGTTTTGGCTTCAAAGATCCTCTCTGTTATTCGATCTTTTTCCATTGTGTGTATATATCCAAGCCATCTCAGTTGTCTCTCGTCTATGATTATTGGCTTGATATTTAGACTTGTTACTCCTTCTACGGCCGTCTTTGTTATTCCTTTCTCCTCTCTTCTCGTCAGTTTATTTGCACTTCGGTTTGAGTAGATTTTCTCCCATTCCATAAGTTTTTCTTCTTTGTCCCATCCGTACTCCTTTCCCTGGAATATTATTTTATTTGTCTCATTTACACTGATTTCTCCACCTTTATCTATTTCTCTCCTATCTGTTTCAATTTCTTTTGCATATCTCGTTCGATTTGGGTCATCTCATAGTTTATAAATATTTTATCTTTTAGTTGTCTTAATTTATTCTTATTTTGCATTATATTATCCTATTCTTTAAATGAATTTAGCTCTACCTTATACATTGCCTGACCTATTTTGTCGGCGTCTTTTACAACCACCTCAACACCCAGCTTGCTCTTTACAAAAATTTTTATTCCCATTTTTAGATCAGTTTTGTGTTCCGAAGTTATCCTCAGCCCTGATATCACGATGTTTTTCTTTATGTTTCTCTTTTTCATTATGTCTACTTTTGATTCCGCCTGTTTCATTTCTCTCCTAATTCCTTCGTTCTCTTTTTTTAATATTTCATTTTCTTTATTTAATTGGCCGAGTTCTTTTTGGTACAGCTCTTAGTTATAGTTTATTTCCTTCACATCTCTCATCAGCTCTTTCATCATTTCAATCAATTTCCTTTCTTCAATTGTTTCTTTTTGGGCTATCTAATAATCTTTGCTCTTTCTAAATATTATCTCTTGCTCTTCCATCTCCCTTCTTCTTTTATTTCATGACTCTTCAGATGTATAGTCTTTCTCACTTCCCATACATTTTTGTATTAGTTTATTAGCTATTAAAATATAGATTGAGTGCACATAGATATGCAGTATATTCCTTACTTTAGCAATAATGCTAATACATGACATTTAATCGTTTCCTTTATTTTTGTATTTTAATACACAGTGTAATCGTTTTTTTAACTGTCATGTGGACCTTGATCAGCTTTCTCTTTCCACTTTGTACCTTAGTACTGAGTTTTTATATTTTATTGAATATTCAATATTTTGCATTTTTACTTTCTCATGCACTTCTTTTGTGGATATCAATTCCTTAAAGTTGTATATTAATTTTAGAATGCTAGTTTGTTGTCTATATAATTTGTTTCATGCGATTTCCCCATATATTTATTAAGTAATTCCTGAGATATCAGGATTGTTTTTTAGGTTTTGCATGTAGAGCTGGAATAAAACAGTAGATAGCTTGAAAAGACTTTATTGTTTTGCGAAGTATTCTCCACGAAGATTAATGCATTTTCGCTTGCGCTCCAACCAACTCTGCAAAGGTAAAGAAATCTTTTTAAGATTTAGGTTCAGACTGTACGGGGGATGGTCCAACAACTAGATATTTTGTTGCGTTAAAAATTCAATTATCTTGCATGCCATGAGCGAACTTGCATTTTCTTGGTGGAGGATGATTCGTTGTTCTGGGTTAGTTTTTCGAAGCTCCTGCCACAAAAAAAAATGGTTGTATACCAATCGGTAATAACAGTTCTTTGATCTTGTACAGGAATTGTTGTTACATAATCTGCTTTTGAGACAAATGTCGCGACCATCTTTTTGAAGATATTTCGAGAACGAATGACTTTTGTCGATTTACGCAGCAGATTTCTTCAGATCTAGAAAGATTTAGAAGCGGCGATACCCCATTGGGTATATATATATATATACACTACCGCTCAAAAGTGTTTAGGCACTCTCACTGACAGCAAAAATGTATAAAAACTCAGCAAAAATGTTAATAATATTTATTTTTTATGTACAGATACACGTACATGAATAAAAATATATTAAATAAATGTGAAAATTAAAACGTTTAATTTAAATTTTGCTTTCATCTATGTGACCTCCTCTTGATTTAATAATTGCAGCGCACAATCGAGGCATTCTCGCAATAAGTTTTGCCAGAGTTTCTTGTGTTATTGAGGTCCAACTCGATTGCAATTTGTTCCACACGTCAGTAGCTGATGTCGGAGCCGATTTCCGTATCTGTTCCGGATCTAGTTCTTCCCATAGTAACTCGATTGGATTCAAGTCGGGGCTCTGGGGAGGCCATTCCATAATTTTGAGAGTTCCTTCTTCTTCTAAATGGCGTAAATAGTCTTTACATAATTTAGAAGAATGTTTTGGGTCATTATCTTGCTGAAAGATAAAATTTCGACCCAAAAGTCGAATTCCGGAAGGTATTGCGTGGTTCTCCAAAATTTCGCGGTAGCCTTCTTTTTTTAATATACCGTCAATATTCACAACGTCCCCTACACTAGTGCCAGCAAAACAGCCCCAAATGATGATAGAACCTCCACCATGCTTTAGGGTAGCAGCAATACACTCTTCTCTGGCACGTTCACCCACAGATCTTCTTACGAATGTGCGTCTTCGGGTTCCGAACAGCTCAAATTTGGACTCATCCGTTCATAGGACGTTGTTCCGGTCTTCTATGGTTCAGCGTTGGTAGTAATGGCTTTTTCATCGCAATACGTCCATGGAGCCCGGCTTTCTGTAGGCGACGTTTGACTGTAGAAACACTGACTAGTTTTTGGCGACCAACAATTAATTCTGCGGCAATTTCCGGGGCTGTTTTGCGTCTATTTAACTTGCTGGTAACCACTATTCTGCGATCATCTGCAGATGTTGTCGCTTTTGGCCTTCCACTCCGTGTTTTATTAAGAAAACTGCCAGTTTCCAGATATTTTTTTACGTTATAGTCAACCGTAGCGTGGTGTATTTTCATGTTTTTGGCAATTTGTCGATTACTTATGCCATTTTTATGGTAAGCTATTATAAGCGCACGTGTTTCCATACTAATTTCTCTTCGCGAAGGCATTTTAAAAAATTGTCACACGATATTTCGCTCACGACGTGAATAGAGTAACCAGTACCGCACTGCAACTGACCATAGGTTACAGATTTCACTATAATCTTTTAGGAAGGTAATTTAAACATTATTACCTACAATCTAAGAGATGACTAAATTTACCCAGTAAATTCAGAGGGATTGTTATTGTAATTGCACCGCAATAAACAGTTTATGGTAATCCGACCAAGTGCAGGGAAATGATAGTAAAACTTCATGCGATATAATGGGCGTTTATCTTACGGAACTACAGTTTAAATACGTATTTCATTTTATTATAATGTTTTTTTGGTAAACATAATACTATATGAATAATCCATGAAAACAGGGGTGCCTAAACACTTTTGAGCGGTAGTGTATATGTGTATAATAAACGTTTTCAGTTGCTGAAAAGGGTTTCGAAATCACCCTTAACAGATATACGTAAATAGGCAAGACTGAAATTTGCGCAGGATCATATGTGAAATTTTAGTGGCTGTAGTGTAATGGTTTGGACCTATGATGACTAGTGCTCAAACCACACTAATAATCTTTTTCCAGTATTATTTATTTTGGTTATTGTTTATATCTTGTTATTATTATTTGTTATGTTTCAGTGTTTATATATCACTGATTTTTTCATGAGGAGACTTTGCATAACTGCAAATAACGCAGAAGCTTTTTTTCTGCGATGCACCAACTTATTAATAATTTTTATTGTATCGTATTTTCTGTACGATAAACTGATTTGAATAGATCGACAAGAAACCCCATGATGCTTAGAGTTTGTATAATAATAAAACTATTCATGAACTCGCTGTTATCTACGATATCCTTCATTGCAAATTTCGGTTATTTACGTTCACTATTGTACATATCATTGTAAATAGAAGGCTCTTCTCAATTCCAAAGCGGGTAATAGTGATTCTAATAGACGATAATACAACATCGCATTACTATGATTTTACTGATTAGTAACAGTTACGTAACATTTGTACGCATACATAAAATAACTAGGTAAACATTCCTAGAAGATGTTGACTTAAACAATTTATTAAAGTAGTAGAGAGAGAGGTCGAACCGTAGAAGAAAAAAAACGACCTTGCCAACTTTAACCTTTTTTCTCGAGAAAGTGAGAATTTTCGAATCCTCTTGGCCTACTATTATTATTCGGTTGTGAATATGGACAATCGAAATTTATTGTTTTGTCGTGACGTCATCGCTACGTGATGCAACCAATTCATGATTGAAATTAATTATTCCGAATGCGTATTATCGAATTAATGAATTATTAAATTTGTTGAAGGAATAACGTACCATTTTCGTAATTCGGTTTCTTCTTTTTTTTTTGAATTGGGAAATTATGCAGGAGTATAATTTCTTTTGACATCTCTACGGTTTAAATGGTGATGTTGCGAATTCATAAATTAAGTCTTTCTATGCTCGGATGTTGGGTTCGATTTTTTGGGGTTTAGGTCACTTAGTTCTGAATTTATTATTTATTCGTTTGGTAAATGTATTTCATCGAGAACAGGATATTTTTACATAAATATTTATATAATAATAATAATAATAATAACAATGACAATAATAATGAAAAGAGAAATTATATTGAAAGTGATAGCGATAATGACAACGATAAAGATAACGATAACGATAATGTTCCTTCTAGTAATTTGTTTCCTCTAAGCAGAACGCTACCAGAATTTCAAGAAAAGTTTATGAAGCTGCTAACGAATATAGTAATTCAACATCAATAATTGATGGTTTCGCTACCTTATTCTCTAGTGTTTTCCTACCTGAATCTTTGAGTTCTGATTCTAATTTGCCACCATTGTATTTGCAATCTGTTTCGGCAGATGAAGTAATGCAGTGCATTAAAGTTTAAAGAACAAGTTTACAGCTGGTGATGGTAATATTCTTTACTTTTTATGTGACGGATTGTGCTACTATTTTCGTCACACCTCTGCGTATGATTTTCAGTCTAGCTTTACACCCGTGTACGATTCCTAATACATAGAAAGTAGCCAGAATCTCCACTAATCTTTAAAAACTGTGATCTCTGTATCTATTATGGTGCAAAATCATATCGCTTTGTATCTCAGCATGGTTTTATGTTAAATAGATCTATTATAACTAACTTGGTGCAACTAGGTGTTATTTATACTGATTTTTGCCGTGCTTTTGACCTGATAGATCATCATAAGTTGTTGGAGAAGCTGAGTTTTCTTGGTGTTAGCAGGAATTTCCTAATGATTATTATAATCGATTTAAATCTCGAACTTTTTACTCTACCTCTGGAGTACCTCAAGTATCGAACTTTGGCCCGCTCCTCTTTAATATATATGTATTGTGGTGGAAAACCTCATGTTCTTTATTTTTTTAAATGGTTTCATTAATTTAAATTATGTTCTTTTTGTTTTTAAATTCAAAAATAGTGTTTTGTAATTAAAATAACCAAATGTAAGGTTGTAAAAATAAATATATTAACAAATCAAAAATATATATATATACCGCCTTTTTGACAAAATATCTTTTCTAATAGAAAACCTAAGGCCATACCTGTCTAGCTAGTTTTAAATATTCTAAATACGATACGAAATGCGTCCGGAACTTCCAAGCTTTTATTATAATATTAGCTGATACACTTTATGACTGAATATATTCGAAGATTTTCATAAATTAAGTTTTATCTGAGAAAATAATTGATTATTCTCAGGAGGTACTTTGCCTCCAACAATAACATCAACAATAATAAAAATAAGGGCGTGAACCAAACAGTGACGCGAAAATATCCAAAATAGGTAAACTAGTAAAATTTAGAGAATTCATTGATAATTACGCAGTCACTGTATGTGGAAAAATATTCTTCTTTCGATTAGGTCGAAACGGTCCCTTTAGGGACCAACAGCACATGCGGCGAGGAACCCGGGAATATTTCTCCATATATATATAATAGCTAATAATAATAATTAGCCTACGCTTTATTAATCTATACTAGGGATATTTTCTACTACGTTGTTAACTCCTTCTCTAGTGTTGACTTTCAGCCTTTCAACATAATCTGATCAATATTCATAGATGGTGTTCTGCATAATAATTTAAAAGTAAATGTAGTTAAATGTTTCTTTATGTCTTTTACAAAAAGGATGCATAGAATTGATTCTCTGTATTGCATTAACAATATTAATATTGCTCGTCAATTTTCTATTAAAGATTTAGGTGTGATATATCATGAAAAGTTTAGTTTCTCTAGTCATGTCTCAGATATCGCGACAACCGCTTTTAAACTATTACGATTTATTTTTCACATTTGTTCTAGCCTTAATGCAATGAAGAGGGGAAGATTCCATGTAAAACTAAAAGATTGAGAATGTAAACAATAATAAAGCAATTATTAAAGCTCGTTTCTAAGAGCTGATCTTTTGATTGTCAGTGCTCACTTAGCAGCAATACATCAATATCATTAGCCTGTAGCATAATTTTTGCATCACAAATTTGCGTAAACAAAAGATATGAAACCACAAAAAGTAACAATTGTTTTCTTTTTTCTCTTGCAGAAAACAAATCATGTCACCACTAGCAATAGTGGGACAGTTGATGTTGATACCGTTATATCTAGTTACCGCTGATGTCAGTCACGTGATACAAGCGACAGCATCCACTAACACGAACGCTCAAGCCGTGAACCTACTAGTCTCTAGCAGTAGGACGAAGCAGAGCGCCAAAAGCGAATTTTGGTGGCAAACCGACGACTCGCCGTTGAAGAAAGCCTACGACAAATTCAAAGATTGCAAGTCGAAAAATGGATGCGGCCTGAGACAGGGTCAGGCCTTCGAAATCAACGATCTCGCCTCCGCGCCCAAGATAGACCTCAGCAAGAATCCTTTCTTTAGCGGTGGCGTTAGAGGAAACGCTAGTTTCTTCAAGCCCAAGGTCGATTTGAGCACGAACCCTTTCTTTAGCGGGCACGGACAGGTCATACAGGATAATGGCGAAGGATTTCTGGGAGTACAACCTGCAGAAATCAGGTTCGGTAAATCGAAACCTTTGACGCTGACGCATCCACTGAGTAAAAGTGATTGCTCTGGAAGTGGAGTTCTCTGTGTACCGATTGGAAAATGTAACGATGATGGTTTTACAGTGGCTAACTTCGATGGAGCTTTGCAAATTGGCAATAAGGTAGGTTTTTAATGTTTGTTTCTAATTTTGTTATTGATATATTAAATGTTCCTTCTCAAGCCTTTAGCTTGCTTAAAAGACGTTGGTGTCTCATTCATACCATTTGGTGGTATATGCTCACAAAATGATTTTGAGGATCAGAAAGAGTATCCTGTGTAAGATAAGACAAAGATATATATATATATATATCTTTGTCTTATATATATATACATATTATAGACGAAATCACGACCTCAGGAAGAAGATGTATGCGATTACATCGAAACGTCAGGACGTACATGGTTCTTCTAAGAACCAACGCCAAACGCGTGAAAAAACCCGAGAGGATAACAAGACATCCTTTACCCGCGAAAACGTATGCTACAACATTATATATATATATATATATATATAATAATATAATAAATAAATAATATTTCGCTATAGTTAATAGCTTCTTCAGGAGATGCTACAAGCAAATCTATTCCAATCATGCAAGATTTTTGAAAAAATCGTAGTTCCTGACAAATACTGAATTTGCTCTGACGAGAAACAGGGCATTCTCTACAGTTGCCCCACTACTAATGCAAGAGGCACTACATTTGTAGATTAGAACTTAAATTATAAAAATAAAGCTAATTATGTATATCAAATTCGCAGAGTTTTAGATTTTGATATAATGTACAGCATTGGGTTCCATTTTAGCATATATAGGGTGGTACAATCGATATTGACGTTCTTCAGAGAGTTATCACGGACGACCCAGGTAAAAAATACATCTTTATTGCACATATGATGTGAGCAGTATCTGTTAAATGGCCCCCACGCTTTTCTTCCGCATTTCGTTGCAGCATTTCACTGGTTTGTCGCCCTAATTTCTTGAATAATGTTGGCTTTGAAAGCTTGTCGAATTCGAGGAATATTTTGGAAAACCCTAGTCCTTAAATAACCCCGTAGAGAAAAATTAGGGCGGGTCAAATCCGATGGCCTTGGCGGTCCATTAATATCTCTATATATGGATATAAATCGTCCAGGGAACAGCCTTGCAAATGCGCCCAGTATGGCTTGTCGCTCCATTTTGATAGAGATCGTTATGTTATACCTGAAATCGTTGGAATTCAGCAGGTTGAAAATGTTGGAGTTTATTCAAATACCGGTGAGAATTTACAGTCATTGTAGGGTCATCTTCTTCGAAAAGTACGGGTCTAGCATTCCGATTGCAGCCCCATCGCACCACACGGTCACTTTTGGGAATGCACAGGTTATTCGTAAAATTGTTGGGTTTGTTCGGCGGCCCAGTATCCAAAATTGTTCCTATTTACAGATCCCGATATGTGGAAATACGCCTCGTCACACATTATTAAATAACACAAAAGGTGTGTTGATTCAACGGCCATATTTCGATGGTCACTAAACTGCGTTACATAGGGATTCATTTAGTCCATCGATTATCCTTCCTATTTTATTCATATGCGAACAGTGGCGGTTGAAATACAGTTACTACCCATTGCGCCATCCTGTATAATGGACACTCTCGTTTGGAGGCGAGCTGTTCACCTTTTAACCATCAAATATGTATGAATTGGATTCTATTTCTGCATTTGTTGACTACCGCTACTACTACGTTTTCATTGTATTTAATTTAATTCACTGATTACTATTAGTTTGCAATTAATGTTATGTATATATGTATATATATATATATATATATATATATATGGACAAAACGCAAAACGAAACGGATGAAGAAATGCCTTGGATTGCATTGGATACTGGCCAGACACTCCTCCGAAACAATCACAAGATTTAGTTTTTGCTCGGGTGTGTGTAAACGCGGTACCTATTGCGCCGAAAGCTTTTTCACACCAAAAATTTCTTGTAGGATATGGCCAACGCGTTGTCTGAAATGCCTTTTGTCTCTGCTATCTCTTTCAGCCTCAATAGACGATTTGCTAACACGACATCGTCAATCTTGTCGACCATTTCATCGTTAGTAGCGGTTTTAGGGCGTCCACTGTGTGGTTCGTCACTTGCGCATGAGCGGCCACGTTTTTACTCGCTCACCCAGAAGCTGATGGTCGAAAATGGCGGAGTACAGCCGCTATGAACCTCTAGCAAAATATTTCGAATTTCCGTAACCGTTTTCCCAGTCATCACTGTACGAAATTCGATTTTATGCATTTTTTCGAAACCACCTCACTCGTTACACAAATCACACTCTTAAATAACACTATTGACAGTAGGCGTCTGAAATTTTGACAGTTGGAATCAAAAAGGTTGCCCTTGCCGACCAATGAATCCACTTCAACCTTAGTGCGCCATCGGTTGCCGATTTTGAAAACATTTCACGTTGCCCTCGTATGTTCCACCTTCTCCCTAACCACAGCACTTCACTGGATCTACGTTTCGACGGCTAAGCTATCATCTTCAGCAGTAATACTGAACTTGAGTTCCATAGTACCGAGCATTACGCTATCGCTAATTTGAATCTTTGTTGCTCATTATTTTGGAAACTCTTTCTTTGAAGCTAAAACTAGCAGCAGCATTTCTTATTCAGATCTAGATCAATATTTTACACATAATCTATTTACAGGTAACGTTTAAGGTATACAATTTTACTAATCTCTTAATTCAATTACCAAGCATTCTAAAAAGAAAAACCAATTAAGTACCTCTAATTATAGGTTTTGAATAGAAACCCGTTTATTTACCGTTATATTTGTCTACGTATGTATATTCAAATGTTTATGTATGAATTTATTTATAAATTGCTAATTTACTTTTCATTGACATTTAAAAATTTTACAGGATTACATTTGAGAATTGACATTTCGAAGCATCTAATTATAGTATTATCGCTAGCGGTTGAAGTTTCACCTTCTCCTAAACGTTAAACGTTAAAACGTTTATCTATGTTGTCGCTGTATATTACTTTTTCTGTCTTATTTCCAATTCAAGGATTATTTACTTAATGCTGATAATATTTTGCCTCATTGCTACTAATTTCTTCGATAATCAGTATCTTTTCGAGCTGTTCTTGCAAAATCTTTTATAGTAGGAGCTGGGAACATATTATCTTTTCTTCTATAGGGTTTGAAATAGCGTTAGTTTTGTTTATTTTTATTCGGGTGTCTTTATATAATTATATGCGCCTGCAGTTGATTTATCTAATGTCCAATACGGTTTAACAAACGCCAAGGAGTTTTTTAATTCTATTTTTTAAACTCGTTTTGTGTGACTTGGTCTAAAGTATGTATAAATACGAAAATATGAGGAAATGTTGTTTGAATTTTTCCATATATAAACACTTATGTCTTCTTCCGCGTATATTAAGTTACACTAAGGAATACAATGATCGATTTCTGAATTGCAGACTGAAAGGTGCCTCTTTGTTGTATGAGAAAATATTTTCTTCTTTAAGACTACATTATGCGTTGATAAATATTCATTTTATTTATAAATTATATAACAACGTATACATCATCCCATATATTATTGTTTGCTGATGATTTGAAATTGTTCCGTGAAGTGTCTATAGTTCATTTCAAAAAGAGAGAGACAAAATTCTGAACAGACCCCCCAGCCCAAATTACAACCTATAAATTTGTGGAATCAATTTTACGCGGTAAAGATAAATTTGAGGATGTGTCTGAAATATTGTCTGTATTAAATAAAATTGTATATGGATTCTTCAGACATAATTCTACAATTAAAACAAAAGAATGGTAAATGTAGTAGCTACAACACATGAAAGAAAATAAATTTGTCTAGAAAACACATTTAATTTATTTATTGAAAAAAGTTCAAATAGTACATGTCGTTATATATATAACAGTGTATATCTAGTAACACATAATATACAATGGAGTTGAAAATAGCTTAAATTTTATAACCATAACAATGTATGCTAATTTTTTAAAATTAGAACTGACCAAGTTAATAACAATATTTAATTCTATAAACTATTTGAAATATTACACTCAATAAAGTTACCTAGTACTTGGGAAATCTGTTTTATCATGTTACCATTTCTTGTGTTGGGTGTATCCGTTACAACTTTTTTGTAAGCATTCAAAATTGTCTGAGTTTCAGCGTTATTCAATTGATTTGCTTTCTCTCGTTTCTTTGGAGGAGAATACACACCTATACTTTTATCAGTACCGGTGCACCCACAATTAAAAGTTACAAAATCATAATTTCTGTACAAGTAAAGTTCTCTGTATTTGCATATTACTTGCATAAAGAAAGAACTGGATTGTGCATCTTTAAACATGGTCGGGAGTCGATTGAAGACGACCCCCGCTCAGGATGGCCAGTTGAGGCCACCACATCAGACATCGTCGAAAAAGTGCAAAAATTTCTACTACAAGATACCCGTTTGAAGAAAAAACAATTATCTGCCGTAGTTGGAGTACCAAATACCACCATTTCGCGTATCCTACATGACCACCTGGGTAAGACAAAAGTCAGTGCAA
Organism: Trypoxylus dichotomus; assembly: GCA_023509865.1. Classification (NCBI taxonomy): domain Eukaryota; kingdom Metazoa; phylum Arthropoda; class Insecta; order Coleoptera; family Scarabaeidae; genus Trypoxylus; species Trypoxylus dichotomus. The sequence continues at coordinate 26,543,884 of CM042082.1, read as the reverse complement.
GATGGGTATCGAGATTGCTCACGCCGCTGCAGAAACAGCAGCGCGTCTTTGCGTCCAAACAATTTTTGGAGCTGTGTGGAGACAAACCTGTACAGATTTTGGAGCGAATTGTTACCGGAGATGAAACATGGCTTCATCACTTTGATCCTGAGTCCAAACAGGAGTTCATGCAATGACATAAAATGGGGGCACCACCGCCAAAGAAATTCAAAGTGTCAGAATCGGCTGGAAAGTTGATGGCTACTGTTTTTTGGGATTGTGAGGGGATATTATTGATTGATTACAAAGAAAAAGGTAGGAGCATAACGGGAGAATATTACGCAGCGATATTAGAAAAATTAAAGGAGGCAATCAAGCAAAACCGTCGAAGAAAATTGACCAAGGATGTGTTGCACTTGCAAGACAATGCGCCGGTTCACAAGAGCAAACTTGCAATGGCTGCTCTGCACAAGCATGGCTTTCAATTAATAATCCATCCACCCTACAGTCCAGACCTGGCACCTGGTGATTTTTATTTGTTCCCCAATTTAAAAAAAGACTTACGTGGAAGAAAGTTTTCCGACGACAATGAGGTAAAAGAGGCAATCTTGGCTCATTTTGAGGCGAAAGATAAAAATATTTTTATGATGGTTTAGAAAAATTAATTCATAGATCTAATAGATGTATTGTGCTTAAGGGTGATTATATTGAAAAGGAAAAATAGATTTATTGTTGTATTTTATTTAAAACCCTTTCATTCCACAAACTTCTGGACCTCCCCACGTATAGCTATTTATTCTATTTACTGTTAAGTGTAGGTCTACGGTGCCTCACTTATTTTGTCTATTCTACTTATAAGTTGACTTTAAAGTTAACACATTCAATTCATATATTTTTATTAACGACCATCTTGCATTTTTTATTACACACCACACTGTGCGTTAAATTTCCCGAATCCTCCTTGTTATTTTCTTTTACTAAATGTCCAGCAAATAATTAGTTTGAAACTCCGTTTCAAATTACTTTACTAGTAGTTCTTCCATTGGTTCTTTTTCAGCACATTACAACATATATTGGTTTAAAAATCATCGAGCTTTTTTAACACCAACTTAGAGTCTTAAATAACGGTCGCTAGAATCTGCAGAACAGGTTACACAATGTTTCTCGTTCCCGTGGCAGATCGTCGATTAGAAAACTACCATTCTTGACCTATCCGCAAGAAGGTCGTACAATGAGAATGATTTAGTACCACAATTCGCAAACGAGGATTGCGTTCTGTTTGTACTATAAAAAAAACTCGTTTATTGTACCCGTCTTCGAAAACTCGCGGTTTATGCAACGATCTAGGCATTGCCCGTATATAAGTATTTATAGCCAGTCCTTATGAACAAGATAATTCGGGAAGATAATGCGAAAATTCAATACTTTTACAACATTGCACACCATGTATATATGCACGCTTGTATAGGCTCTTAAGACAAGAAAAAACTTTTTTTATGTTCGCGTTATTACGTGACAAGAATGTGATTATTTGGCATGCAGCGTGGGTGTTTCATGATTTGTAATTCAGGAATTTTATGGCATCTTGTGTTTAGAGGCCAGCATTTTTTAATTGATACGCACGTTTTCATTCGTTTCGATTTTTTTGGGCTTCTTAAAAATGGTTCGAATTTTCTCAAACTTTAGAATTAATCAGTTTTCTGAATTCTATCTTCTATTCTGAATCTTCTTTTAATTGAATTTAAAATAACCAAAACTCAATTATGTAAGATTCCAATGATTTCCTTTTTAGGATAATTTTTCTAACAAGTGCTTTCCTCTATTAACGAAATAGATCCTTGGTCCGTTGGTAGAAGTAGTTGCATATCCTTAAATTCTGGGATATAGATATCTTGATAGGAGAATTTTAGGAAATTTATCTTGTGTTTGTTTCATTTCTTTGTAACTTTCAAACTTCTGTTGGAGTTAAGCCCAAGATCTCCACTGGGGTCAATTTAAAAAAAGATGTAATTTTCTTAAATTTTGCAATTAGTCAGTTATTAAGCATTATTAAGCATTTAAAATAACTAAAACTCAATTATGTAAGACTGAAACGATTTTCTTTTTTAAGATAACCTTTCTAACGATTACTTTCTCGTTTTAAGGAAACAGATCCTTTGTATATTGACCATAGTACTTTCATATGCCTAAACTCTTTGATAAAGATGTTTTGATAAGAGAATTTTAAGAAATTTATGGAAGCTAACATTTTCCAAGAGACACAGTTTCATTTCCTTGTAACTTTTGAACCCTTATGTTAGAGTTAAGTCTAAGATCTCCACTGAAGTAAATTTAAGGAAAAGATGTAATTTTTTTAAATTTTGCAATTAGTCAGTTACAATTAATTAACTGTTTCTTTTTAGTCCCTGTCATTAGTTGGTCCCATTTCTTAATTCTATTGAACTACTCGTCATTTTAATTGCATTTAAAATAACTAAAACTCATTTACGTAATATTCAAATGATTTTCGTTTTTAGCATAACTTTTATGACTACTTTCTTTTTTTAAGGAAATGGATCCTTTGTGTATTGGCAGAAATAGTTTCATATGCTTAAATTCTTTGATAAAAATGTATTGGTTAGAAAATTTATGACATCTAGTGTCTGGAAGTTAACATTTTGCATGAGACACATTTTCATTTCTTTGGAACTTTTTAAACTTCTGTTGGGCTTTAGCTTAAGGTATCCACTGAAGCCAATTAAAAAAAGGCTTAATTTTCTTAAATTTTGCAATTTGTCAGTTACAATTAATTCAGTGTGTTTTTTTGTTTTCTGTCATTAGATGGTCCCATTTCTGAATTCTATTGAAATATTAATAATTTTAATTACATTTAAAATAACAAAGACTCAATTATGTAAGATTTAAACGATTTCCTCTTTTAGGATAACCTTTCTAGCGATTACCTTCTATTTTTAAAGAAATAGGTCCTTCATCCATTACCAGAAGTAGTTTCATATGCCTGAATTCGTCCAAGAGATATGTTTTCATTTCTTTGGGACTTTTGGGGCTTCTGTATCCTATGATCTCCACTGGAGATAGTTAAAAGAAGATATATAATTTTCTTAAACTTTGCAATTAATTAGTTACGAATAATTGAAGAACTGAAACTTTACTCGACTATTGTAAAATCTTTTAAGATGGGCATTTAATACGTGAGGGGAATATAAAAAAAATAGAACCAAAGCAAAATATTCAAATTTCCCTTCAGCTATAAGGGACCTGTTAGGCAATACTACAGACCTTTCTATATCAACCTCATCAGATTCATGAACTCTAAATCCTGAGGAAAGTCCTCTACGCAATTTTAAGGCTAAGAAAATAGTGAAATGGGTCCTAACTTTGTTAGCATATACGAGGAGACGCACAAAATAAGACACCAGACAGATTTAAATGACTCATGGTCGATTTCTGTAAAATGTTCCTATGGGTCCAATAGTAATTGAATTGACAAAATTATAGATTCTATAATTTCAAACTCTGTTTCTGAAATAACAGTTCCACAAATTATCAGATAATAATCTCACATAAGTTATCTAGGGCTTATAGCTACAATAATGTATTGAACCGTTACTGATTCAACAAAAATACTCTGATATACGATTTTTGTAGTTTACTGAATTCATACCTTTACGAAATCGATATATGTACTTTCAGAAACGCAATTCAATTTTGTTATTTTTCTTTTCAACTACGCTGTGTACTCAATTCTAAGTGATGTGAATTACACACCTGTCTTTTTGCTTCACCAAAAACTTTTCGGGTCGAGTACATGTGAGGCAGATTCTCTCATTCGCTAGCTGTGTTATGCGATAGTAGTATTAATGTGTTAAGAATTTTAGAATAATTCTACCCCGAAAATTAATTGCGTATATTATTTGAGCTTGGTTAATTGCCATTTATTCACTCAATTAACTCAAGTAAAAAGTTAAATTCCCAAATTTCGGGTAGAATTATTCTAAGATTCTTAACATATCAATATTTGTTTTGCACAACACTCGAAAAGTTTTTGGTGAAGCAAAAAAGAAAACAGAGAACATGAGCTAGAATCGAGTATACAGCGTAGTTGAAAAGAAAAATAACAAAATTGAATTGTGTATGTAACACAGTCTATAATCTGAATTTATCAAAAAAATTACGTAGAGTCTTTAGCTTCAAGGCTCAAAGGATGAAATTTATTAGACATAGGGACAATAATATGCACACTTCGCATTATGCAGCAAAGATTACGCAAAATAAGATGGCTTAGTGTTCTGTAACGATGTCAACACTTTACTAGAGGCAATGGGTAAGCACCACAGTTCAAGGAGTGGAAACTTTTTATACACCTATCGAATACTAGTTCTCTTTATAAAAGGAAATGAAAACCCTTCTAGTCACAGTGCTCATGTTGTCAACATGAAAGTTTCTGATGAAAGTATGAAGATACTACTCGATAAAGATTTTAGTTGCAGACTTGTACGGATTTAAAAGTTTTAGTTCTTGTACTAGTTTTGTAGTCGAGGAACGTTAGTTTTGTTGTTTGTTGTGTGAGTGGGACTGTAGGGGCAGAAGAAATCATCGTATGAAGAACCAATGGCAAAGAATTAGTAACCTTCCTCCTGACTTTAAGAATTTCACCTGTGAGTCTCTCGTTAATCAAAGAAAAAACTACTACCATTTCTTCACACCGAATTGTAGTTGATTAGAAACTTAGTAAAAATGATGAACAAACGTGGTGAAGGTTTTCTTTATTTAAAAACGCGAATTTATGTAACCATATTATTTAAAAAAAAAATAAAATGGGAAGATATTAAGTTTCTGGGTTGAAACCACGACGCAATTGCATGAGTTTGCCATAATCTTAGGAGTCTGTCTCAGATTCATGCAATTATGATGCGGTTTCGGCCCTAAAACCTAATTTCCTTAAAAGAAAACAACGACCGTGGAAATCTACAATAACATATGCTAAAATATGAAATTTTGAATGCTGTTTATGCAAAAACCTTTACATGTACAGTCTTATAAAGATCATCTTCTTTCATGCAAGGCTAAAGAAATTTAATCTTGTATAATATCAGTGTAATAGATTACTTGTAAAGAACAGATGCACTTTTTCTGTCTCGAGAATCAATTTCCCTTTGTCTTTATAGACGGAGGTATCCTATTATAAAACCCATTCAATTTTTTGTTTGCAAAAAGCTAACTATTGTTTCATAATTTCGATGCCGTCAAACGCCTCTCCGGTATCTTACCTAATTGAATAATAAATATTTTATGTACTTACCTACGCAGAAATTTAGAAAAGCAATAAAATGTTTAGTTTGTATTCGAATCCGGGTTTGAAACATAAATAAATATTAGTAATTCAACAGCAATTACCATTGAGTATAACGCGGAACGATTGTCTACAGTTATACGTGAAGTAGTTGTAAAAAGAAACGTGTGGGTAGTAATATCGTAGATTGTGCGTGTAATTCAATATGTTCGAACTAAAAACCAAAGTATACGGAGCGTATCGCTTATGTACAGGTGATTTAAATACGGTGTAGCTTTTCAGTATTCTCTTTATAATTTGTATATGAAATAGCATTCCCGGGTTCATAGTTTATTTGAGAAGAAAGTTACTACAATTCAATATGTAGATGATTTTTGTATCTTCGCAGAATACTCTAGTTTAAATCAAGTTAAAAACATTACCAAAGAAGCTATTAGACTCACAATTAAATGGTTAAAAATTAACGGTTTAGTTATCTTCAGAGAAATCGATAGTGATGTATAGGGAGGCGCAGGGGAACGGGAAATTTTGAACGCTACAGTTATCAGCACTGTAGAGCCGGCAGTTGTTCGTAACGTCGCACAATTGTTGTGAACGCATTGCCATTTAGTAATCATGGATCGTTGGACTGGTGCGAGCGTTTTATAAAAATGGTGATAGTGCGACTGACGCGCAGAGAATATTTCGACGGCATTACCAGCTTGGACGTCATGGACGTGTCCCATCTGCGCATGCGATTACAACGTGGGTGCGTAATTTTGACGAAACAGGATCTGTCTTGAAAAAGGAAGCTCCACGTGGCATTCGAACGGTACGTACCCCAGAGAACATTGAGGCTGTTAGAGCTGCAATCGAGAGAGGTCCTGGTCGCTCCGTTCGATGCATGCATCTACGATAGGGATTAAGCGACGAAGCTTACAAAGAATACTGCACGAATTATATTTCCATCCCTATAAGTTGCAGATTGTGCAACAATTACATGAACGAGACCCAATGTCACGTATGGAGTTCAGTAGGCAGATATTGGCTAAAATTAACGAGGACGCGAATTTCGTTGGTAACATATGGATATTAGACGAAGCCCATTTCCACCTGAACGGTTTCGTAAACAAACAGAATTTTCGTTATTGGGCCCAGGACAATCCTTGTGAGTTACACCAGCGGCCACTACATAGCGACTAGGTCACAATATGGTGTGCTGTATCATGTCATGGTGTTATCGGCCCTTATTTTTTTGCACGTAAGGATGGTAGTGTAGCGACAGTAACATCCGCTCGATATGTTGAAATGCTTCAAACATTCTTTATACCAAGACTGTACGAGCTTAATCTTAACATGGAAAACATGTGGTTTCAGCAGGACGGAGCCACGTCACACACTGCTCGACATTCGATGGCAGCAGTTCGTCAATTGTTTAGAAGACGCATTATTTCACGTAACGGTGACATTGAATGGCCTGCGAGATCCCCTGATCTTAGTGAGTGCGACTTCTCCCTGTGGGGGTATCTTAAAGGCAAGGTGTATCGTACACGACCTGCAACAATCCACGAACTGAAGAACATTCAACAAGAAATCACTGAATTCCCCAAGATTTGCTACACCGCGCATTCCAGAGTTTTCATAACAGGCTGTTAGAGTGTGAACGCCGAATGGGAGGACATCTTTCCGATGTCATCTTTAAAAAGTAATGAGACACCTTTGGACATTTTGATTGTAAAAACATAAATGGCATGCTGCATACATGCACTTTCGTTAATAAATTACTAGTTTTATGAATTGATTCGTCCAAATGATGTTATTTCAAAATTTCCCGTTCCCCTGTGCCACCCTGTATTTTTCCCGTCTTAGAATTCTTCCAACTGATGATATTTTAATAAATAACAATACAATTTATACATTGTTATGGAAGAGTCACGTAAATGATTTGGTTACAAAATGTGAGAGATTCATCAACATTCTAAGATCGATTAGTAAGGTTAAATGTGGAAGAGGGGGGCAACATTTTGTTGTGCTATAAACATTTATCGCTAATAGCGATTATGAGTGTATATTATATAGATCAGCCACTAACAGACTACTTAATCAAAACAAGGTCTTACCCCTTTGCGTTGCACGTGGAAGCACAAGAACCTCTTTTAATGTTTAGAAGGAGCTATGTGTCAGCAAAGTAAATTATAAAAATGAGATTCCATGGGTAATAGATGATATACATAAACTGGCTGTAGAAGATCTAACAAATTGATATTGTAAGCTTAAGAAATCTCCACGTCCGACTGACTCGTACAGAATCTTAGCACAGTATGATAAAAAAACTTCATAAATTCCAGTTTACTTTGATTTTTTTTGTTGAATATCGTCGACTCGTGGACCTAACGCATCCAAAATATAACGTGGAACACTTCCATGACTTTGAATTATTCCGTAACATCCAGGCTGAAAATGTGGACGCAGTTCGTATTTATACAGATGGATCCGAATGCTCAGGGGATTGTGGCTATGGGGTTTATGCTCCAAAACTTGAGTATGGGAGGACGGTTAAGATCCATGATGAAGCCTCAATATTTACTGTTGAGGCGGCACCAATTAAGCACCCTCTCAAGTATGTTACAAGAAGAGGTTTGAGTGATCATGAGTGATTCTAAAAGTGTATTAGATTCTATAGAAAATAGAAAACGTCCCACAAAAACTCGCCCGATGGTATTGGGTACACTCAATGAGCTTAAAAAACTATGGAAGGCTGAAGTTAATATCAAATTTTGTAAACAAATTAGATCATGAGGAATTCAGCCAAATACCATTGCAGACCATTTAGTAAAAGAATCCATTCATTCACCGGTAATTAGTGACATAGCCTTTCCACCAAAGGATCTCATTAACGTGATGAAATATCGATATTGAAGCAAGAATGGCGGAACCATTGGAAAGCCTCTTGCACAAGACACATGACACAGTATGCCAAAATAGAACTATATTTGCATCAAGATAGCTGGTATAAAGAACAGCAATTATCAAGATTTTATTACACAACGATTTTCAGACTAAAAAATTCATTACATATACATTAAATATATGCACATATATACACTTTGTTCTTCATGCATTTACAAGAAGGATTCAGTTATCATTGATGTTTTCAAAGGCACACAAGTAAGCATTGTTAGCGCTAAATACTTCGCTGGCTACGAAGTTGCCCTTTTTTTGTACCCATCCTAAAGGCTAGAAAATGTCTCAAGCAGTGGCTACTAAATATATGAAAAAGTCAAAAGTATTGGTATAGAAGTGAAAGCAGGGATATAATATAATAATAATAATAATAATCCTTTATTGCCCAACAGCCCAAGGGCCAATTACAGGACAAATTACAATACAATTCTTATTTAAAATAAAATAATTAAAATCGTGTTGCCTACAATAATAACATGCTGAATATAATATATATAATAATGAAACAAAAAAAAAAAAAAGAAAGACTCACAAAAATGGCTCTAGATCTCGTTTGTTTGCGTTCCTCACCATGTGACTGAGAGGTGCCTTAAGCAAAATGTTGGTATTAGCTCTAGGTACTTGAAATTTATGAAAGTAGCGAGTATGATGAGTAGGTACGGTAAAGTTTATTTGCGCTAGAAGGGCTGGCGAGTCGACAGTATTTTTCAGGATCCTGCAAAGAAACTCCACACTGTTACGCTCGCGGCGGTCAGCAAGAGATAGAAAACCATGCTCAACAAGTAAGCTATAATACTCGATACCTCTTGCAGGATACACGTTGTCCATTCGAAAGGAGAGATATTTTAGAAATTTCTTTTGAACGCGTTCGATCATAAGCTCTTGGTGTAAATAACGGGGATACCAAACAATGGAGGCGTATTCAAGCTTAGAACGAACGTAGGCATAATATAAACGTTTCATTACACCTAAGTCTGAGAAATGCCTGCAAGAACGCATGACAAAACCGAGAGTTTTGGAAGCAGATGAACACATGGACGAAATATGTTCCGTAAATGACAGTCTATTATCAAACAAAACACCAAGATCCAAAGTTTTGATATTGCGTGGTATGGCTGCATCATTAATTTGGTAGTTATAGTATAAAGTAGTGTGAGTGTTATTGTAGGAAACCACAGTACACTTGTTGATGTTCAGAGGAAGATAATTGACCTTGCTCCAAGTATTAATGCGAAGAAGATTGTCTTGTAAATGTTTACAATCGAAAATGCTACCAACAGTATTAAATATCTTTACGTCATCTGCGTATGCTAAGACGTGACACGTAAACAGAGATAGTAAATCATTTATATAAAAATTGAAGAGAAGTGGTCCAAGATTTGAACCTTGAGGAACACCTGATGTTGGAGAAAACGGCGTAGAGGAATAACCATTGTAGCAGACATAACACTTCCTTCCAGTAAGGTAGGACTCAATCAACGTCAGGAAACCCACACCAAAACCAAATTTGTCCATTTTTTGTAGTAGCATCTCGTGGTTAATGCAGTCGAAAGCTTTAGAAAAATCTACGTAAATATATATATATATATATATGTATATATATATATATATATAAATATATATTGTGAAGTAAATATCGATGAATTACCGAGTGATTGTTTGTTAAGAAAATTGAACAAAGAAGCGGAAAAATTAAAGATAGACATAGACATCAAAGTCAAAAGGTGTAGATATATCGCTCGAAACTATTCGAACCCATCGGCGTAGTCATTACTTGAAATGGTGCAACATAATAAGGACATAACATATTCGAGGGATGTCTTTTAAGTTTTGCGTACTGGGACATGGAGGACGTCACTAATCAAATGTTAACTAACTTAAATCCAAGGTTTTAGTAAGATACAAGTAGTGTTGTAGCTACAACGAATTGTCAAAGTTGACAAGTTAGTTGAAAAATTGAATTAACCTCTACAAGATCAAAGAACTATTACCGATTGGTATACAACCATTTGTTTGCTGCAAGTTATCGCTGAGCTTAGAAAAACCAACCCCGAAAGACGAATTACCTCTATCAACACAATGCAAGGTCGCACGCAGCACGCAAGATTTTTAACGCAATAAAACGTCGAATTGTTAGACCATCTTCCGTATAGTCCGGACCTAAGTGTCAACGATTTCTTTAACTCTTGGAAAACCAAGAATGCACTGCGCGGTCAAGGGTACCAGTCGTCAGAAGGAACAGTCGATGCCTTCAAAAACGCTATTTTGACAGTATTAATTTTGGAGTAGAATAACTGCTTCTACAGTTGGTTTGAACCCATGTAAAAGTGCTTTAGTCTTTGTGTAGAATACTTCGAAAAACAATAAAGTCTTTAAAAGCTATCTATTCTTTTATTTCAACTTTATATGCAAAACTTAAAAGACAACCCTAGTATCGATCGAAAAACACGCGATTCTGCTTTGAGCTTGAAAATTACACCAACATAATTTTTACTAATGGGCCTTATTTAGAGAAGGGTGAAATACAGAGTCGAAAATGCATCTTTGGGGCTACTTCCCAAAACAGGGGTTTGGGACTATCGCGCTCTACAATCTGAATGCAGAGAAAATACCAAAAATTCGCAGAAAGGTCTTCTTATTATCCATTCCTTTCTAAACTGAATGTGTTACATTTGACACAACGGACACTGTAGAATTTAATAATGTTATTTAAAAAGAGGTAAAGTATATAAAAAGAAGTAAATTTTTACTGTTGCTCTAATCAAAAAACAAAAGAAAAACTGCATTCTTTAGATTAATAACTTTGACATCTAACTGCATAAAGTGATGCAGTTATATTTATACAATGCTAAATGTTTCATACGATTTTATTTCACGTTTTCGATTTGCATTGAATAAGTCTCGTGTATCTCAATGAGTACTGGGACAGAGCGTTACAAACATACAATGTATGTATATATATATATATATATATATATATATATATATATGTATATATGTATATACACGTATATACACGTACTTTTGTTTGTATTCCTTACGTAATATCTCGACGACGACAAGCAAGCCTATATGCATATATGTTTAATATTACCGCTTTAAAAGCCAAGGATATTTTGGACGAATAACCAAATTAACATTTTAATAGTTGTTACTACTGTTTCATATGCAGACGTGTCCCAGTCGTCGCCCAGAAGTGGGAATTTTTGTTTTAAAAACAAGTATCGATGACTTAAACGCAATCAAAACGGTCGCTTTATTATTGACTTTAATTCACGTGTATTGGAGCTTAGTGAAGGTTACTAGGTTCAGTATCTGATTACACTTCTACTTTCATTAATACGAAACGGATAAATAAATAAGAAATTTACGATTTTATCTAAATCTAATAATAGAAGATGGATCAAAAGAACTTCAAAAATTCGTTTCTTTACGCTGTCTACCAACTTGGGCCATGTTGAAGTAAGAATCTCATTCCAGCATCTTTTTATCGTAGATTTCAGTTCGTTGACGCCATTAAATTGCCTGGTATTGACATACACCTTTGTTGCCAAAATTCATCAGAGATTTTCAGTGGGATTTAGGAAGATGATTATTGTAATAACATTACAGAACCAATAGTTTACAAACGAAGTAAAGATGTTAGCAAAGCAGAAGAAAGAACCTTGCGTCAGATACAGAATGACTCCATAAAAGAAATAAAGAAGATATATTGGGAAAGGTTCTTTACTGACATGGAATATGACCTGTACCAAGGGCAGAGAGGAATCTGGAACCCAGCAAGAGACAGAAAAAGAGTGGTAAAACAAAGAGTACAAAACACCATCATCACTCCCGAAAAGTGGAAAACGTATGTAAAGAAACTTGCCAACAACGTGCCACACACGAGCAGGTGGTAGTAAAGATTATGGAAACAACATCCACAACGATCAACTTGGAACATTATTGGATAACACTTGAGGAAGTTCATTAAAATTGAAAAACACAAATGCTCCGGACCCGGATCAAATTGTTAGCGAAATGCTTAAGTACGGGGGATCTGAATTCGAAATCCCAAGAAAGCTTTCTGATTCGAGAAACAGCATCACAATATCGATCTATAAAAAGGGAAACAAAAACGACCCGGAAAATTACAGGATTATATTTTTATTAACCAACATAAGTAAGTTGTTAACAAAAATTATAACAACGAAAATAATGAATAATGAACAGAATAGAAATAAGTGAAGAGCAACAAGGCTTCAGACAGAATAGATCGACAGTGGACGCAAGTTTCATTCTTAGACCAACGATTGAAAAATCTCTCGAATATAATAAACCTCAGTCCCCCACATTAATAAAGCCTTAAGAATCTCTGGCTATCTCAGGGACCTCATATGGAGAAATAAATATATTTTCGCTGAAAATAACGTTCGCATATATAAAACAGCAAACCAAAACTCAAGCAGATACAACAAAAGCGAAGAACATAATGAGGGCAACGGAAATGTAGACATTGGAGACTATTAAGGGAGTGAGTCTGAGGGATCAGATAAGAAGCAAAGTGATAAGAGAAGATCGCGAAATTCAAGACATAATACGGTTTACGAGGGTGAAACGACGATTTTGTCTTAGGAGAAGTCAAAAAAAGTTATTGTAACAGCTTGATTTCGATTTCAAGAAATTAATCCTTTCTTCTTCAGGAAATATGCACAGCAAGCAACGTTGTGTTGTTGCAAATTTCAGTCCTGAAACATCATTTTTTCACAAAAGTCCCAATTCTTTCAAGAAATTGGAGATCTTATAAAGCATTTGTATTATCAATAGGTTCAGCTACAAGTAAAGCCTCTAAACAGTCAGCAGATACGAAATATAATAAAATGGAATACAACTAAATCGAGTGCAATTGCAGCGATAGAATATTATCAGAAAAAAGGAAATAAGTTATAGGACAACGATCTACTCAAAAGTACAGGGTAGAGCATAAAGATCTCCTACATTTTGAAGAGGTATAAAAAATTGAGAAATTTAACTAGAGAAAAACTGAATATATTTTTGAAAAGAACATAAAATATAGTCTTTTAATGCGTTTTAAAATTTATATCAGGCAAATGGCAGCCTTTGCTTTCAATACATTTCTAGAGACGTCCCCGGAAGTTTACCGTCACTATTCGCGTTAGTCAAATCATTTCCTTCAAAGCATCAAAGGATGTAGGTCGACGTTGAAAAATCTTTTCCCTTAAGGGGCATTAAGATCTCCCACATTAGCTTGAGCTGCAGCAACGGTACCTGTGACTGCTGATCAGCACGTTGAATTGTCTAATAAACCTCTTTTAAAATGAGCAGTTTCTGAGTTATTTCATTTTTTCTTAGAAAAATACAGACACAGAGAATTACTTGTAATGACAGCATTATCAAAAAAAATATGTACAGATACAGACTTTTAGATCATTACTTCGCTACGGTGCATCAAATATTGTACCCTCAATTTTATGAACAAATTCAATACCAAATTTTTTATTCGGAAAATAATAACCCCAAAGGAGAAATATGAAGGCGTTAAACCACTATCAAACCCTTAGCCTAAAATATGCGGCGAAACCACACGTTTTAGACATTAGATATTTCTTAATTTATCAAAAATAAAAAATCTGTAATCATGTTTTGATATTTAGGACCAACAGAATTGCCATCTTTATTTTCAAAAATTCCCTCATTACCCCCATCCAAAAACCACACCAGACAGTTACTTTTATGGTTGCTACGGTTTCTCCAATATATCTCATGGATTTTCTTCGCTCTATATTCGGAAACTGTGTTTTTCTTTTGCAAATTCATCGAGTTAAAGATGTCTCGTCGCTAAAGATTTTATAGAAAAAAATAACACTTTCCATTTTTTGTTGTATGGTCCAATTTACCAATTAACTGCAAAACTCAAAGTCCTCTAGCTTACTTGGATTTTGTAACCTTTTAAATAAAAGTCTTTCTGCCAAATTTCGAATGAGATGGGTATTGGTATGCTTAATTGCTGGGAACAAGGACGATTTTACGTTTTTGGATTCTTTATAAGACTAGCTGCAGTATTTTCTACTAAATGACCACTAAGATGGTGTCCTTTTTTTCCTTTTCCATCCTTCACCATACCAGTTTCCTCATATTTTGTGACAATTTTTGGAGTGATGAAAGTGTGGAGGACAGTTTCCTTTCCCATATCTATTACGAAGTTTCTTCTATATAACTTTTACGTCATTTTTAAGAATAAGCACCCATTATCAGTTGCATATGTTTTCATTTTTATTAGCTTTATTGTTTGTCATTGTTATCTAATAAAAACATATGGTATAGTATGCAGAAATCTCAAGTTGGAACATCATTTACAAATGAATTTAGAATAGCCACGTTTAATATAAAACTTAGCAATAACTACCTAGTACCACAATTAAAATTCAAGAAATAAATATGACTTTGGAAGAATTCAGATATAAAAACAGACTCCAGGAGATTACTAAGCGATATGATTAATCCTGTAATTATGAAGCGACTAAAAAGTGTCTTAAAAAAAAGATGCCGGTTTAAACAGTTTTAATTATTGTATTGGTTAGTGATGTAGGATCTGTTACAAGCGTCCATCCTTGACATCTGACTTCTGAATAACCTTACTGAGTAACGTGAGTGGGTCACAAAACCATATCCGCCATAAAATAATCGGGATGTTGACAAACTACTTGAAGGTGGAATATTCGATTGACGTCAGATAGAAAGAGTTAAAGAAATTTCGCAATTTCGTTACTATAGAATGATATTAATTAATCGCAAAGAAGAACTTCCCATCGCACGAACATTAATGGCAAATATGGTAAGAATAAAAGTTTTGAACCAGTCGCATGGGTATTAGTTTATTGAACGGTCGTGATTATGTCAAGGATGTGTGAGATACTGCCGGCAAATTTTTACCTTTCTTCTTTATGCGCTTGTAGATACGAAAGATGTGTAAAATATAATGGTAAATGTTAATAGTAATCATAGGTACTCGATCCATAACATTTAATAGCCTACGGAATTGTTGATTGCATTTATCTGGTCGTTCCGAATCGTCTGTATATCAGAATGTAATATCGGATTATCGATTATTGTAATATGTCAAGTATAAAATCGGCATTTATGAGTGTCCTCTCTAATACATAATCGATATAATGCATCTGCCGAGTACCAAATAGGCAGATTACCGCATTCGACTTAATGCATGTTTATTTTACATTCTCTGGTGACTGAATTAATTTTCACTTTCGAATAAACTTGTAATAGAAGCACTTTATACGTGAGTTAACTTCTGAATCTCGTTAGAAGACGTATTGGTTGCTGAAAAAGTATATGCAATACTTGTGAAAGGCCGTTTGTTACTAGGACGTTGCCCTATTATGGGATGTTCTCATAATTTGGGATAATAAAAGGCATATGAATAATACCCTGTTTTAATTAAAATATGTGTGTTAAAACGCTATAATTCCAAAAACTATGAACTGGTATAATAAATTAATAATTCATTTGAAACACAGTGCTTTGTTACCGAATATACCATTTGGTAATTCGGCTAATGATGAGAACTCAAGCGCTCTCGAAACATTGTCCTTCAAATAAGCATGTGTGGTATGGAACATACCGATATATTCATATTTATGCTAGGGCATTTCAGTTTTAACTGCAATAATGACACGTAACCTTTTTTAGTTAGAAAAAAATCATTCAAATTCCATAATATCGTATTTATATCTAAATATTAGTAACATTCTTGTGATTTAATAATTATAAATGATAATACAATTGCTAGTTTTGTAGAAATCTGTACTACATCATCTTTAACCGATGTCATTCGTCATGTTTTTCATATTAAAACACTAAATGACGATTGCAAGGACTGTGTGGATGTACAATTCACAGGTATAGCAGTAAACTCCACTCACACAAATTAATTAATTATGCGGAACGCAGCGTTTCGAGAGCACGTGGGCTCCCATTGTCAACCGTGTTACCGATTGAAAGTAAAAACTGTATCAAACATGCAAATTATTTTCTACGCAGGCTCTAAAATTTCTAACCATATGACTATTTACAATATACTAGGTGGCCACAGGCCTTTTACGGGGAAGGATGGACCGAAAGCGAACCGTATCTTTAACAGGGCCTATGGTAATAAATCCATCAAACTCGAGTGTGCAATTGGGGTGGCTCTCTGTTCAATAAGTTTCCGTTCTTTTCATATATACCGTTTCGTACGCGTCTAATTCTCTATACGAGTTCACGTTTTTAAGTAGTGTCAGATTTTTAAATCAATCTTATGTCCGGATTTTACCATATGCTCTGCTACGCTTGATAGTTCAGGTTTGTCGAAACGATAGTGTCTAATATGTTCTTTGAACCTCGTTTCGATACTCCTTTTTGTTTGTCCAATATAAACTTTCTCACAATCATTGCATGCGATTTGGTATAATCCAGACCTTTTTATCATCTCCGGTTTATCTTTGGGATTCCCTAAGAGATTCTTTAAGTTGTTTTTTGACACAAAAGACACGTTCATGTTTAGTCGGAAAGTTTTACTTGATCGTGGTAAATTTTACCACGATCAAGTTTACTATTGAAGAAGAAGTGAACAATCGCCTTCCGTTTCTAGATACTCTAGTCATACGCAATAACAAAAAATTAGAAATAGACATCTACAGAAAAGAAACTAATTCCAACAGATTCATCACGTTTGATTCGCACCATTGCGAACAACAAAAAATGTCCGCGATTAGTTTTTTGGTCAATAGACTCGTCAGATTTCCGCTAAACAAGAGCAGGTATGACAAAGAATTAAAGTATATCAAAGATGTAGCGAGGTACAACGGTTTCTCTTCTATGGATGTCGACCGTATTTTAAGGAAGGTCCAATACAAACAACACATCAGAAATTCCACGACTTTGACATCAACAAACACCGGTAATAAGAAATTTATAACTCTTCCTTTTCACCCAACAGTAAAAGGGTTAAGTAAAACTTTCCGACAACTAAACATGAACGTGTCTTTTGTGTCAAAAAACAACTTAAAGAATCTCTTAGGGAATCCCAAAGATAAACCGGAGATGATAAAAATGTCTGGAATATACCAAATCGCATGCAATGATTGTGAGAAAGTTTATATTGGACAAACAAAACGGAGTATCGAAACGAGGTTCAAAGAACATATTAGACACTATCGTTTCGACAAACCTGAACTATCAAGCGTAGCAAGATTGACTTAAAAAATCTGACACTACTTAAAAACGTGAACTCGTATAGAGAATTAGACGCGTACGAAACGGTATATATGAAAAAGAACGGAAACTTATTGAACAGAGAACCACCCCCAATTGCACACTCGAGTTTGATGGATTTATTACCATAGGCCCTGTTAAAGATACGGTTCGCTTTCGGTCCATCCTTCCCCGTAAAAGGCATGAGGCCACCTAGTAGATTGTAAATAGTCATATGGTTAGAAATTTTAGAGCCTGCGTAGAAAATAATTTGCATGTTTGATACAGTTTTTACTTTCAGTCGGTAACACGGTTGACAATGGGAGCCCACGTGCTCTCGAAACGCTGCGTTCCGCATAATTAATTAATTTGTGTGAGTGGAGTTTACTGCTATACCTGTGAATAAACCACTAAAAGTATAAAATATGCGATGTACAAATATTAATAAACGCGAGCTATGTGTTACTTTCATAGAACATGGAAAATATATAAATGGTCTTGGTAAAGAGAGGCAAGTTTTAGTGCCGCGTACAACGTGGAGGGGTGAAGCGCGCGGCACGTAGAGTACCCGTATCAAATCGCGCTTGTTCAGTATTATTCGACTGGTCGTTGTAAGTGGTTATCAGTACACACATATTTAGAAAATGTAGCATTTAGGTACGTTTCGGAAACGGCGTATTTCGAAAAAACTAGAAAACGTAATAGCGAGTACGTCGTCTTTAGAATACGAAGGCGAGATAAATGTGTAAAGTACAACTGTTTGACATGTACCAGCAGGTGGAAGTGTGAACCCTACCTAAAAAGTATAAAACACTGTGACAAACGATGCAGCAAACAATATTTGATATAGGTGTTTGTTTTATTCTATGTAATGTATCGTTCACTTTACCAGACCAACAAGTATTTGCCTCTTCTGAAGCAAGTATTCGGATTATAAAATACCAAGTCGGACATCGTTAAGAAACTTTCTGCCATCTGTTCGTGACTATGTTGAAAGAGGAATTAAAGCAGAATTGGAAGATAAAAAATTGTGGTTATGTGTGGACGAAATAACCGATCTGCAAGAACATTTTGTGGTGAATGGTGATGGTACGTACAATGGAAGAGTTTGAACCGTCAACCCCTATCTTACTTGCTTCCAAAATAGTTGCAAAATGTATTAGCGCTGAAATTTTAAAAGTGGTCTTGAGGGTAAATTTTAAGTTCAAACAACCCAACTTTTAATGTTTGTCAGTGGCGGTGCCGCTAACATGCTTTCCTTAGGTCGATCTCTTACGTGTAAGATGTAAAATCCATGCTTTAAACCTTATGGCGCAATTGATCCGTAAATGTTATCCATGAATAATTGCTTTAATAGCTCATACGAAGGCAATATTTTTAAAGTCCTCAAACGAACTGTGTCCTAAAGGGTCAGAACCGCCACAGCGGATTACTACGCGTAGGGGAACATGGTTGAAGGTTGCGTTTTACTATTGCGAACATTTTGATGATGTAAAGAATGTAGTTTTACAATTCGATTCGAGATACGCCAAAGCTATCAAGAAAAGCCAGAAAATGATAGTCAGGTAAAATGTGATCTGGAAAATAAGGAAGAGCAAGAAGTATAATGGATTAGCGGACGTAATTCGAAAATTACAAAATGAGTCGATGTTGTTTGTGGATCCTGTTCAAATTGTGGATGATGTTATCTCACACCTATGTACGGCGAAAGGCGAAAAAGATGCAAGAGTAATATGAAAATTTGAAAGTGTTATTGACAAGGATTAAGCTGTCACAAGGATTACTTTGTCTAACAAATAACAGCTCTTTAACTGGTGTTGCAAATATCCGTCATTTATTTCCAGCGCACAAGTTCGTGCTGAAAGCGAAAAAGCAGTGTTATTCAGATATCCGTTATTAATGCTTGATTGTATTAATCTCCCTGGTGATTCAAGATTGAGTTCATCACCTTCATGAATCTCTTTTCGTCGTTCTATTCCTATACAGTCTGCAAAAAGCCTCCTGAGAAAACCAGTACTATTTATAAGGCTGTTACTATTTTCTAACAGAATTGACTCTCATTTGATTCAAGGACGAAATTGGATCAATGGCAATGTTACTCTCACTAATTTCTCGTTACAAGCTTCATTGCTGAAGTCTTTTTGTTCTCCTATTCCAGAGGATTATATTGGAAAGCTCTCCACCAATCTTCAAATACGTCACTAACAATATAATTTTTCCAAATTCAGTTATTTCAAGTCGGCTGTGAGAAGAACTTTGTGAATTTGCACCAAAGAGTCTTTTACGCGCAATTCTTCATGCAATTTTTTTCTTAAATTGATATCTCAATCTAGCGATATGTCACACATCGATGATCTTGCGCGCAGCATCGATATTTTGCTGAATGACCTCTGTCTTTCATGCACGTGCTCTTGGATCGTCGCAAAGACCAATCCGTAAACGTTTGAATTCTCCATATCATCGACGAATTGTTGATGTGGTGCTTCAGTGTCGAGAACAGAAATCAACTCGGCAATGCATTCTTGTTGCGAAATTTAATCGGGCTGGTGGCTTAGTACCTAGCGGGCTTGGCGGTTAGTCCGGAGGTTCGAACCCCAGGGTTGTTTCTCAAGGTTGAGGTTTTTCTGTGGTTTTCCTCACTCCATGGCGAATGCTGAGAACGAATATCATCTTAAGACACTCCACAGGCGCAGCGATAATAATGGTAATTCATAGCCGGCCGGTACCATCTGTAAATGGCGAAAAACTAATTATTATTATTATTGCACGAAAGTGTGCTCGGTTAAATTTCACTTTTCAACTAACATGTCAGCTTTGATAGTGCGTTGTAGCTAATACACTATACGTATCGTTTGGATATAGGTTTTTAGTACTTATTTGATTAGTGGCGCCCTCTATGTTCTAGTATGCAAAATATAAAACAAGTCCTTCGTGTAACAAAAAAAAAATTATATTCGCAGCTATCGCAGTAAACTCCAAACCAGACAAATTAATAATCTATTCGGAACACAGCATTTCGAATGTGTGGAGTGGAGTTCATTACGATACCTGTGAATTATACAACCATACAATCAGTGCAATCGTTGCAATATTAATGTTCTTTCTTTTTCTACTTTGCGTTTCGACTTTGTTTATTTATTTATTTTTTTCTTAAGCCGGTCCTGCATCATTCCACCCATTAACCTTTACAATGATATAGAACACATGGGCTGAAAAGTCCCGGGCCTAACAAAGAAAACACGGTTTTTTTGGTTCAAAATTAGCTTTATTCATCAACGTAATCTCCATCGAGAGCAACGCAATCATTCCAGCGCCGCTCTAACATTTCAATACCACATTTGTAGAACGATTTATCTTTTGTCTCAAAATAGGCCTCAGTTTCAGCGATAACCTCTTCATTCGTGCGAAATTTCTTACCGGCGAGCATTTTTTTGACGTCTGCGAACAGCCAGTAGTCGCTGGGAGCCGAAGTATAGTCACAGGAAGCAAATCTAAGCATTAACACCATCCTTCGTAATGGCAAATCCAAACATCTCGAACTAAGATTTTCTTAAAATCTCCGATACATAAAATATGCAGTACCTACGATTTACTATTTGCTATCGATTTCTCCATTGACTGCCCTTTGGAGAAAATGCACCTCGTCCTTACATGTTATACTTTAGTTTAAAGTTTAAGATATGTTCTTTTCATTTTTTAAGTGTTTAGTTTCTCAAATTATATGGAAGTTTACATTAGTTGTGTAGTTTACTTTTGTAACAAATTACGTTGTAGTACAATTGGATTGTTGAATCTGATCTGTTGGGCAATAAATTAGCATTGCCATTATCAATAAATATAAAGGAACAAAAACTAGAAATTACGTGTACTACTAAAGAGTAATTTATATATAATATATATAAATAATTACGAAAACAGTTTCCAAATATACCTCTAATAGATCCCTATTCACTCCAAAAATAAAACTAAACACCAAAATTAAATAATTTAGCCGTAATACTTCACGTGGTATAACGTGAATAACCCAGTATATTATCATGTTTATGATATATCCGTTAATTAACTTATGGAATTTATCAAAGATAATACCAGACGACTCCCAAAATAAAACTTTCCGCTATAGACAGCAGAAAGTAACCGTCCTTGGCGATTTTATTTATCTTACGGCCTATGTTCTAACCGCAAACATTAAAGTCTACTCGACTACTTAAGCATTCTTCACAGAGTCGAACATCGCGAAATCTGATTATCTGCGTACTTCAACTTTGTACGCAAAGGTCAAACTATCACTTAGAAGTTTCCCAGTGTGGCGTGGCATAGGGAAGATGGATCCATTGGACAGACGTAATTATCCCGACGAACTCCGCTGGGTTACGTAATGGAGAAATTTCTTACGTTGCGTGCTTCGATGATTAACGGCTATCAATGGAGGACAAGTAGAACTAAGCTATATTTTTCTCGGTAGATGCGAACGTTTCGATACTTGCAGTTAACGAAAGTACTGGATGTTAATGATATAGGAGGTTTTATAGCATCTTTAGATAGTTGCGTCGTAACGTCGTTGTTTCTTATGTAATCTTTTTGCAATCATTTTACTTTACTTTCTTTCATGTTTTTTGAACAAGTGCTGATGGTTGTTGTATTAATGATGTGGTGCAACTTTAGTGGTGATAGTTCTGTATACTATTTTGTCTCTATAAGGTAGAGTTGACGTTTCTGTTTGAAATCTTCGCCGAAAGATAGCTTTATCGAGGACTATAAATACTATTCTTAATATACGTAATAACATCTTGCTTCATTTTACTGTCTATTTTTTCCATAGTTCAGAAATTGATTTCTATAGCAGTTTTTTCTGAAACAGAACTTCCATTGTTAAATTCCGATGAATAAAATTTGTTATAACATATTAAAAAAGGAAGTAACATAACACTGAAACATTATCATGTAAAAACATATCGTCGACACTCAAAAAAGGTTCTGTAATATAGTTGCAAAATGTATGCTTTATTCATATAATATATATAATCTTTTTATTTTAATGTACTGTTAATGAGGTGACAAATCTGAATGTAATATATTAAATGTTAATCTTCACTTATCTGACCTCTTGGAACAAATGCAGAAAAAACAGAAAGGAAATTATTAGGACTATAAACCAGAACAATATTAATGCATTTAAAAACTTATTGCGTATGGAATTAAAGTTACCTTCTAATATGACTGGTGTAGCGGAGCTTCCTTAACACCTTCATCGATAAATATGACAGGAGCTTTCCTGAATGACACGTGACAGAAAGAAGCTCTTACGATGCAACAACCATATTTGAAGCCAATCAAACTATTATCGATTTTAAAAATAATCTTGATCAATGATTAAGCATGTGCGACGTAAATGACAAAAATTCGGAGTGCTATATACAGTACAGAGAATTAAAGTTTTCTGAAAAAGACCGCTGAAGATAAGCAAATAGCTAATGAAAGACACATTGAACAATCAAGCGATAGGATGAGAGTTGTACGGAAAGTGGTAACGAGTAAGACGAAGAGGAAGACACCTTCCAATTCTAATTTATCAGCTGCAGACATGAACCAATATTTCTGCTCTATAAGTTAATTAGTAACATAGATTTTATGCGTATATTTGTAGTTTTAAAGTTTTTTTTAAACGCTGAAGCAATATTGTGTTTAGATTGCTCTATCTTTCAATGCCATAAAGACAAAACATAAGGATTTATAATGTGTGAACAATTCCTACTTTTCGTAATAAAGTTGAATTTTCTAAGCGAATGTATTTATCTGTTAAAATCCCTTGGTGCCCCTTCTTTAAAGTAATAAATAAAATGAAGCGCTGTAATTCTTTTCCTATGGGTGTTACCATTCTATTTTCCGAATTTAAGCATACTAATACAATATTCAAAACAATTACCAAAAAAAAAATGGTAAGAACGTTGAAGATTGTAACATTTCTGTGAAGGAGTCATATTAAATTATAACAGCGACAAATCTCCTATTGCCCAACTCAGTCTCAATGTCCAACTTATTATGTCCAACATTTGTATTTTCTTGGCATTTATAAAGGTCTCTTCTCTCTTTGCAGAAGCAAAAGTGCGAACCGAAAGTCGAAGTTTGCTGCCGTCTAGGAAGAGGTTCTAGTACCAGTACATCCGAAATCACGGCCGGTAAAAGTTCGGTGTTCAGCGAGAAGAATGCTGGTCTCCTTCACACGTTACCGAACACCGATGAAATTCGACCGGATATATTCCCGGCTGGGGAAAGCGGCTCAGCGGCTTTTAACATCATCTCAACGACGGCTAAACCGATACGCGACGTCACATTCAATCCGATCTTTTCGAGCACTATCGACTATAGCAACGCGGTTTTCGGTGACGTTAGGTTCGCTTCAACGCTCAAAGGTCCCGATTATCTTCCCCCATACGAAACGACAACACGACCCTCGACGAAAGGACCCGATTATATTCCACCACTTATCGAATGCGCCAGCGGACAGGTTTTGATTAACGGAAGATGCGAAAACCGTCCTAGGTGCGGGCCAGGTCAGCAGCTGGTGAATGGAATTTGCGCTTGTATTGGTAATACGTATCTGGCGAATGGTAGATGCATTGAGAGGACGGCAACTTGCGGGCCAAACGAGCGTCTGGTCAATGGTGTATGCGTACCAATTTCAACCCCTCCTCCAATACCGACTTGTACAGGAGGTCAACAGTACATTAATGGAAGATGTCAATGCGTAGGTAACACTGTCTATGAAAACGGAAGATGCACCACGCCCACAACAAAACCACCTATTCCAACCTGTACAGGAGGTCAACAGTATATCAATGGAAGATGTCAATGTACAGGTAACACCGTGTATGAAAACGGACGATGTACTACACCCACGACAAGGCCACCAATTCCAACATGTACCGGAGGTCAACAGTACATTAATGGAAGATGCCGATGTGTAGGTAACACTGTATACGAAAATGGAAGATGTATTACACCTACAACACAGCCACCAATTCCAAGTTGTTCAGGAGGTCAGCAATATATTAATGGAAGATGTCAATGTATAGGTAATACCGTATACGAAAATGGAAGATGTATTACACCTACAACACAGCCACCAATTCCAAGTTGTTCAGGAGGTCAGCAATATATTAATGGAAGATGTCAATGTATAGGTAATACCGTATACGAAAATGGAAGATGTATTACACCTACAACACAGCCACCAATTCCAAGTTGTTCAGGAGGTCAGCAATACATTAATGGAAGATGTCAATGTATAGGTAATACTGTATACGAAAATGGAAGATGTATTACACCTACAACACAGCCACCAATTCCAAGTTGTTCAGGAGGTCAGCAATATATTAATGGAAGATGTCAATGTATAGGTAATACCGTATACGAAAATGGAAGATGTATTACACCTACAACACGACCACCAATTCCAACATGTACAGGAGGTCAACAATACATTAACGGCAGATGCCAATGCGCGGATGGTTATCAGTTCGTAAACGGAAGATGCGCTCCACCAACAACAACACCACCTTTCACCTATCTTCCACCAACAACAACTCCAGCTTGCGGCCCAGGACAGCAGTACCTTAACGGAAGATGTCAATGCCTAGGAAATACCGTTTACCAAAATGGAAGATGTGTTCCCCCAACACCTCATTGTGGTCCTGGTGAACAGTTTATAAGTGGTAGATGTATTACGCCCACAACTAGGCCCCCAATACCTACTTGTACAGGAGGTCAACAATACATTAATGGGAGATGTCAGTGTGTAGGAAATACCATATTTGAGTATGGAAGATGTACCACACCCACCACGAAACCTCCAATACCTACTTGCACGGGAGGTCAACAATACATTAATGGCAGATGTCAGTGTGTAGGAAATACCGTATTTGAAAATGGAAGATGTACCACACCCACCACGAAACCTCCAATACCAACTTGTACGGGAGGTCAACAATACATTAATGGCAGATGCCAGTGTGTAGGAAATACCATATTTGAGTATGGAAGATGTACCACACCCACCACGAAACCTCCGATACCTACTTGCACGGGAGGTCAACAATACATTAATGGCAGATGCCAGTGTGTAGGAAATACCGTATTTGAAAATGGAAGATGTACCACACCCACCACGAAACCTCCTATACCTACTTGCACGGGGGGTCAACAATACATTAATGGCAGATGCCAGTGTGTAGGAAATACCATTTATGAAAACGGCAGATGCATTATACCCCCGACAAGACCTCCACCAACAACTGCCCCTCCGTTCACTTATTTACCACCTACAACAACACCGGCATGTGCTAGAGGGCAACAGTATATCAATGGAAGATGTCAATGTATAGGAGATACAGTCTATGTGAATGGAAGATGTGTTCCCCCTGCACCTCACTGTGGTGTTGGTGAGCAGTATGTAAATGGACGATGTATTACGCCCACAACCAGACCTCCACAACCGATTTGTATAGGCGGCCAACAATACGTTAATGGTCGTTGCCAGTGTATAGGAAATACCATATTTGAAAATGGCAGATGCATTACATCCACAACTACACCTCCACAACCAATTTGCACTGGAGGTCAACAATATATTAACGGACGATGTCAATGTGCAGGAGGCTATCAATACGACAATGGAAGATGCGTTCCACCAACAACCGCTCCTCCGTTCACATATACTCCACCCACATCGCCAACATGCGGATCTGGACAACAATATATTAATGGAAGATGCCAGTGTTTAGGCAACACAATTTATCAAAATGGAAGATGTGTTCCTGTTACGACGCCTACCCCAAGTCCTGCATGTGGGATTGGTCAACAGTATATTAATGGAAGATGTCAGTGCCTGGGTAATACAATTTTCGAGAATGGCGTATGTGTTCCCATTACGAGACCACCACCTACTCTGCCATCTTGCGCTCCTGGACAGCAATACATCAACGGGCAATGTCAATGTACCGGTAACTCTGTTTTCGAAAACGGTAGATGCATACCAGTAACTACAAGACCGCCTCCTAGTCCAACCTGCGGGCCAGGTCAACAATACATAAACGGAAGATGCCAGTGTATTGGAAATGCAGTTTTCGAAAATGGAAGATGTATCGTACCGCCAACGAGACCACCAACACCAACCTGTATAGGTGGCCAGCAATACATAAATGGCAGGTGCCAATGTATTGGAAATACAGTTTACGAAAATGGAAGATGTATTTCAATTACTACAAGACCACCTCCCCCTCGACCTAGTTGCGGTCTGGGTGAACAATATATCAACGGAAGGTGTATTTCGATTACAACAAGGCCTCCGCCCACTACCGGTTATACATATACAACACCTACCATACCATTCACACTGCCACCTGTAACTCCTGCTTGCTACGGTGGTCAGCAATATATTGATGGCAGATGCCAATGTGTAGGCAACACAGTGTATGAAAATGGAAGATGTATTACACCACCAACTAGACCTCCAACACCAACATGCATTGGCGGTCAGCAATATTTAAATGGTAGATGTCAATGTGTAGGAAATACCATTTTTGAAAATGGAAGATGCGTTGTACCACCAACAAGGCCTCCAACACCAACCTGTACAGGCGGCCAGCAATATCTAAACGGAAGATGTCAATGTGTAGGAAATACTATTCTTGAAAATGGTCGATGTATCGTACCACCAACGAGACCTCCAACGCCAACTTGTATAGGAGGCCAACAATACATACGCGGAAGATGTCAATGCACAGGAAACACCATCTTTGAAAATGGCAGGTGTATCGTACCACCTACGAGGCCTCCAACGCCAATCTGTACAGGCGGGCAGCAGTATCTAAACGGAAGGTGTCAATGTGTAGGAAATACCATTTTTGAATATGGGCAATGTATTACACCACCAACGAGACCTCCGACACCAACTTGTACAGGTGGTCAGCAATACATAAATGGTAGGTGCCAATGTATTGGAAATACAGTTTACGAAAATGGAAGATGCATTTCAATTACTACAAGACCACCTCCCCCTCGACCTAGTTGCGGCCTGGGTGAACAAAATATCAACGGCAGATGTATTTCGATTACAACAAGACCTCCGCCCACCACCGGTTACACATATACAACACCTACAATACCATTCACATTGCCACCTGTAACACCTGCTTGCTACGGTGGCCAGCAATATATTGATGGCAGATGTCAATGTGTAGGCAACACAGTGTATGAAAATGGAAGATGTATTACACCACCAACCAGACCTCCAATACCATCTTGCACTGGTGGTCAGCAGTATTTAAATGGAAGATGTCAATGTGTAGAAAATACCATTTTTGAAAATGGTAGATGTATTATACCACCAACACGTCCTCCAACACCAACCTGTACAGGCGGCCAGCAATATCTAAACGGAAGATGTCAATGTGTAGGAAATACTATTTTTGAAAATGGTCGATGTATCGTACCACCAACCAGACCTCCAACACCAATTTGTACAGGAGGCCAACAATACATAAACGGAAGATGTCAATGCACAGGAAACACCATCTTCGAAAATGGCAGGTGTATTGTACCACCTACAAGACCTCCAATACCTTCCTGTACAGGCGGACAACAATATCTAAACGGAAGGTGTCAATGTGTAGGAAATACTATTTTTGAGAATGGTAGATGTGCTGTACCACCAACAAGGCCCCCAATACCAACCTGTACAGGTGGCCAGCAATACCTAAACGGAAGATGCCAATGCGTAGGAAATACCATTTTTGAAAATGGTCAATGTATTACACCACCAACAAGACCTCCGACACCAACTTGTACAGGTGGCCAGCGATACATAAATGGAAGATGCCAATGTATTGGAAATACAGTTTACGAAAATGGAAGATGTACTTCAATTACTACAAAACCACCTCCTCCGCGCCCCAGTTGTGGTCTGGGTGAGCAGTATATAAACGGAAGATGTATCCCGATTACAAGACCTCCACCTACTACCGGTTATACCTACACAACTCCAACAATACCATTCACATTACCACCTGTAACTCCAGCTTGCTACGGCGGTCAACAATACATTGATGGAACCTGTCAATGTGTAGGCAATACAGTGTATGAAAATGGAAGATGTATTACACCACCAACCAGACCTCCAATACCAGCATGCACTGGTGGTCAGCAGTATTTAAATGGAAGATGTCAATGTGTAGGAAATACCATTTTTGAAAATGGTAGATGTGTCGTACCACCAACAAGGCGTCCAACACCAACCTGTACAGGCGGCCAGCAATATATAAACGGTAGATGTCAATGTGTAGGCAACACAGTATATGAAAATGGAAGATGTATTACACCACCAACCAGACCTCCAACGCCAACTTGTACAGGAGGCCAACAATACATAAATGGAAGATGTCAATGCACAGGAAACACCATCTTTGAAAATGGCAGGTGTATCGTGCCACCTACGAGGCCTCCAACGCCAAGCTGTACAGGCGGACAGCAGTATCTAAACGGAAGGTGTCAATGTGTAGGAAATACCATTTTTGAAAATGGGCAATGTATTACACCACCAACGAGACCTCCGACACCAACTTGTATAGGTGGTCAGGAATACATAAATGGCAGGTGCCAATGTATTGGAAATACAATTTACGAAAATGGAAGATGTATTTCAATTACTACAAGACCACCTCCCCCCCGACCGAGTTGCGGTGTAGGTGAACAATATATCAATGGAAGGTGTATTTCGATTACAACAAGACCTCCACCTACCACCGGTTATACCTACACAACACCAACAATACCATTCACATTACCACCGGTAACTCCTGCTTGCTACGGTGGTCAGCAATACATTGGTGGCAGATGTCAATGTGTAGGTGAAACAGTGTATGAAAATGGAAGATGTATTACACCACCAACCAGACCTCCAACACCATCTTGTACTGGCGGTCAGCAATATTTAAATGGAAGATGCCAATGTGTAGGAAATACCATTTTTGAAAATGGTAGATGTGTCGTACCACCAACAAGGCCTCCGACACCAACCTGTACAGGCGGCCAGCAATATCTAAACGGTAGATGTCAATGCGTAGGGAACACTATTCTCGAAAATGGTAGATGTATCACACCACCAACCAGACCTCCAACACCAACTTGCACTGGCGGTCAACAATATCTGAATGGAAGATGTCAATGCGTAGGAAATACTATTTACGAAAATGGTCTTTGTATCGTACCACCCACAAGACCACCAACACCAACTTGTACAGGAGGCCAACAATACATAAGTGGAAGATGTCAATGTACAGGAAACACCATCTTCGAAAATGGCAGGTGTATCATACCACCTACGAGACCTCCAACGCCAATCTGTACTGGCGGACAGCAGTATCTAAACGGAAGGTGTCAATGTGTAGGAAATACCATTTTTGAATATGGGCAATGTATTACACCACCAACGAGACCTCCGACACCAACTTGTACAGGTGGTCAGCAATACATAAATGGTAGGTGCCAATGTATTGGAAATACAGTTTACGAAAATGGAAGATGTATTTCAATTACTACAAGACCACCTCCCCCCCGACCTAGTTGCAGTGTGGGTGAACAATATATCAACGGAAGATGTATTTCGATTACAACAAGACCTCCATCTACCACCGGTTATACCTACACAACACCAACAATACCATTCACATTGCCACCGGTAACTCCAGCTTGCTACGGTGGCCAGCAATATATTGATGGCAGATGTCAATGTGTAGGCAACACAGTGTATGAAAATGGAAGATGTATTACACCACCAACCAGACCTCCAATACCATCTTGCACTGGTGGTCAGCAGTATTTAAATGGAAGATGTCAATGTGTAGGAAATACCATATTTGAAAATGGTAGATGTGTCGTACCACCAACAAGGCCTCCAACCCCAACCTGTACAGGCGGCCAGCAATATCTAAACGGTAGATGTCAGTGTGTAGGAAATACTATTTTTGAAAATGGTCGATGCATTGTTCCACCAACACGACCTCCAACACCAACCTGTACAGGTGGCCAGCAGTATCTAAACGGAAGATGTCAATGCGTAGGAAATACTATTTTTGAAAGTGGCAGATGTGTCGTACCGCCAACGAGACCTCCAACACCAACTTGTAGAGGTGGTCAGCGATACGTAAATGGACGATGTCAATGTATTGGAAATACAGTTTATGAAAATGGTGTATGTATTGAGGTTACCACAAGACCACCTCCGCCCCGGCCCAGCTGTGGTTTCGGCGAGCAGTATGTAAACGGAAGATGTATTGCGATTACAACAAGACCTCCACCTACCACCGGCTATACCTATACAACACCAACAATACCATTCACATTACCACCTGTAACTCCTGCTTGCTACGGCGGGCAGCAATACATTGATGGCAGATGTCAATGTGTAGGCAATACAGTATATGAGAATGGAAGATGTATTACACCACCAACAAGGCCTCCAACACCAATCTGTACAGGCGGCCAGCAATATGTAAACGGAAGATGTCAATGTGTAGGAAATACTATTTTTGAAAATGGCCGATGTATCGTACCACCAACGAGACCTCCAACGCCAACTTGTACAGGAGGTCAACAATACCTAAACGGAAGATGTCAATGCACAGGAAACACCATTTTCGAAAGCGGCAGGTGTACTGTTCCACCTACAAGACCTCCAACACCTTCCTGTACAGGCGGACAACAATATCTAAACGGAAGGTGTCAGTGTGTAGGAAATACTATCTTTGAGAATGGTAGATGTGTTATACCGCCAACAAGGCCTCCAACTCCAACCTGTACAGGCGGCCAGCAATATCAAAACGGAAGATGCCAATGCGTAGGAAATACCATATTTGAAAATGGTCAATGCATTACACCACCAACGAGGCCTCCGACACCAACTTGTACAGGTGGCCAGCAATACATAAATGGAAGATGCCAATGTATTGGAAACACAGTTTACGAAAATGGAAGATGTATTTCCATTACTACAAGGCCACCACCTCCTCGACCTAGCTGCGGTCTAGGTGAACAATATATCAACGGAAGGTGTATTTCGATTACAACGAGACCCCCACCTACCACTGGTTATACCTACACAACACCAACAATACCATTCACATTGCCACCGGTAACTCCAGCTTGCTACGGTGGTCAGCAATACATTGATGGAAGATGTCAATGTGTAGGCAACACAGTGTATGAAAATGGAAGATGTATTACACCACCAACCAGACCTCCAATACCAGCATGCACTGGTGGTCAGCAGTATTTAAATGGAAGATGTCAATGTGTAGGAAATACCATTTTTGAAAATGGTAGATGTGTCGTACCACCAACAAGGCCTCCAACACCAACCTGTACAGGCGGCCAGCAATATATAAACGGTAGATGTCAATGTATAGGCAACACAGTATATGAAAATGGAAGATGTATTACACCACCAACCAGACCTCCAACGCCAACTTGTACAGGAGGCCAACAATACATAAATGGAAGATGTCAATGCGTAGGAAATACCATTTTTGAAAATGGTCGATGTGTCGTACCACCAACGAAACCTCCAACACCAACTTGTACTGGAGGCCAGCAATACATAAATGGAAGATGTCAATGTATTGGAAACACAGTTTACGAAAACGGTGTATGCATTGAAATTACTACAAGACCACCTCCGCCCCGACCTAGCTGTGGTTTCGGTGAGCAGTATGTAAACGGAAGATGTATTTTGATTACAACAAGACCTCCTCCTACCACCGGCTATACCTATACAACACCAACTATACCATTCACATTGCCACCTGTAACTTCTGCTTGCTACGGTGGTCAGCAATACGTTAATGGCAAATGTCAATGTTTAGGAGGCACCGTGTTTGAAAATGGCAGATGTATTACACCTCCAACCAGACCTCCAGTACCAATTTGCACTGGCGGTCAGCAATATTTGAATGGAAGATGTCAATGTGTAGGAAATACGGTGTTTGAAAATGGTAGGTGTATTTCAATCACAACTACACCTTTGACCACCGTATCATGTGGACCAAATCAACAGTTCATAGGAGGCAGATGTCGCTGCATAAGCGGATATGTATTAGAAAACGGTGGATGTATTCCGACTACTACAGGATATACGTATACTACACCACCCACACCATTCACGCTGCCAACTACGAAGCCTTCCTGTGGTCCTGGTCAACAATACATCAACGGAAGATGTCAATGTCTAGGTAATACTGTGTACGAAAATGGAAGATGCGTTCCTGTAGTACCTCCAACGCCCACTCCAGCTTGCGCGCCTGGCCAGCAATACATTAATGGCAGATGCCAGTGTTTAGGAAACACAATATTTGAGAATGGGAGATGTGTTCCGGTTTCCACACCACCACCTATACCATCATGTGTTGGTGGACAGCAATATATCAATGGAAGATGTCAGTGTGTAGAAGGTTATCGATTCCAGAATGGAAGGTGTGTTCCACCTACAACTGCTTACGTTACACCGTCAACTACAGTGCCAACTAGACCCGTCTGTGGACCTGGTCAGCAGTATGTTAATGGCAGATGTCAGTGTTTAGGAAACACTGTTTATGATAACGGGAGATGCGTTCCGGTGACACCTCCTACACCCACTCCAGCTTGTGGGCCAGATCAGCAGTACATCAACGGAAGATGTCAGTGCTTGGGAAATACAATATTTGATAATGGACGTTGTGTTCCGGTTACCACCCCTCCTTCTATACCAACATGTACTGGTGGTCAACAATATATTAATGGAAGATGCCAATGCGCAAACGGTTATCAATTCCAAAACGGAAGATGTGTTCCGCCCACAACCAGTTACCCTTACACTACCCCGCCGACTCCAGTTACAATTACTCCCGTTTGTGGAGCTGGTCAACAGTATATCAATGGTAGATGTCAATGTTTAGGAAATACCGTTTTCGAAAATGGAAGATGTGTTCCGGTAATACCTCCAACTCCTACCCCCACTTGCGGACCCAGTCAGCAATACGTTAATGGCAGATGTCAGTGCATTGGAAATACGATATTCGACAACGGGGTGTGCATACCAGTAACTACACCTCCATCTTGTGGAGCGGGGCAGCAATACATCAACGGACGTTGCCAGTGCATCGGAAATACCGTTTATGAGAACGGCAGATGTATTCCAATAACCACCAGACCACCAATTAGGCCTTCCTGTCCACCCAATACTCATTTCTACAACGGAAGATGTATTCCTACGCAAACAGTCGGACCTGGAGGTTATATCTACGAGAAACCCGACGAACCTTTCGAGCCATCGAATACAGTATCTATTAATCTGAAATATACAACTACTCCACCCAACACGTATATACCTCCTGTTACTGACACCACCGGGAGTACGTTCAAAAATAATTACATAACACCGGATGAGTCACAGTTCAACGTTGTATCAAAACTAACTACACCTGGACCACAATATGTCGGAGGTTGCGCAGCGGCACTTAAATGTGTACAAGAGATTTATTGTACGGCTGAGGGATTCATCTCACCGGTTCCGGTTGTTATTACCAAGGAGCAGTTAGAAACTAGAGTTCCGCTTGCGGTAAAACACCAACGCCTTCAAACTTAGATCTTTAAATTATAAAATGATTACTTTGTGTTTCAGAATTGTACCATCTTAGATACCGCATCCGAAGGTAGATGTTGCAGAGATCCCAACTACAAGGATCCTTGGCCATCAGCAAACTTGGTAAACGGCGTAGATAATGGACAATACAAAGAAGATAATACTTTGGGGAAATATTCGCCAGATAAACCTAGACTTGT
Source organism: Trypoxylus dichotomus (assembly GCA_023509865.1). Lineage (NCBI taxonomy): Eukaryota > Metazoa > Arthropoda > Insecta > Coleoptera > Scarabaeidae > Trypoxylus > Trypoxylus dichotomus. The sequence continues at coordinate 26,509,548 of CM042082.1, read as the reverse complement.
CAGATCCGGTGTATATCCTGGTCAAAGGAAGAAGGCCGACGAACAGTCACTTTGTGGAGTAAGAAATTATGTTAGTTTACAGCTATTTTTGTTATAACTTATTAATCCACAAGCTTACTGTTTCGCCACAGAACACACAGCCAACAGGCAATGCACCACCGGAAATGAATTTCGCCGAGATTCCATGGCAAGCTATGATACTGAGAGATTCCTCGAGGACGTTGCTTTGTGGAGGGGCAATAATTAGTCCGAATGCAGTTCTAACAACCGCCAAATGTGTTGATGGGTATCTACAGCCTTCGAAATCTTTGTAGTAGTTTTCGTGTTAACTTACTTTTGTTTTCAGCATCGAGTCCAGAGATATCCTAGTGAAAGGCGGTGAGTGGAAACTTGGTGTTGACGAAGAACCCCAACCTTTCCAAATAGTGAAGGTGGCGGCTGTAGCTAGACACCCCAATTATAGAATCGGTAACCTAACCAATGATTTGGCCGTATTGGTATTGAGAGAAAAATTACGACTGACTGGCAACGTTGGCTCAGTGTGTTTGCAATCGGATGGCGAAGTGAGAACTGAGAAGTGTGTAGTTACCGGATGGGGCAAAAAAGTACTTGAAGGTAGTAAATCTATTCAGTTACCTGAAATATCTATTATTTATTATGAGTAGTTTACGAGGGTGGATCGCCATGTTGTACCCCTACCCTTCTTACAGTAAAACTACAGTGCCATTATATTCTTTTATTTTTCAACATGGTCTCCCTCTGCACTAATGCACTTGGTTCTTTGGTGCTCCAACATCTCAACAGCCTCCTGGATACATTTTTGTCCGACCTCTATAAACCACCTCTTTACAGCTTGCTTCACTTCATAATTACTGGAAAATTTTGCCCCACGTAAGATTTCTTTTAATTTGGGGAGCAGCCTGTAATCACTAGGGGTCAGATCCGGCGAATATGGCGGGTGCTCCACTAATTCAAAGCCTGCTTGGTGTACAGCAGCTGATGGAACAGCACACCGTGCCTTAACTTTCCTCGCCGTTTCTCTTTAGTAGCGCCTCGCAATTTAGAAATCAAGTGTGCGTAGTACACCCCTGTAATACTCTGTCTCTTTTACAAATAGTTAATCAGGATGATAAACCTCTCCAGCAGACGGCACGACTTTAAATTTGCATGGAGGAGGAGAACCGTGATGTTTCCACTCTCTACTTTGCACTATGGTCTCGGGATCATTTTGGTGCACCATGCACTCATCCATAGTCACATACTGACTAAGAAAGTTCTCTTTGTTTGCTTGGTACCTTTCCAAAAGACGTTCACAAATCAACGCCCTCACCTTGCACTGATCTTTTTCATATCTAATTCTTTAGTCAGTATGTTACGCACCACATGATATAAGACAGTATCTTCCACAATGCTCACGGATCACTCGTCGGTCTTGCAGTGAGATATCGAGTACCTTCTCAATGTTTCTGTCTGTTGTTATCATTATGGAAGGACCACCGGCATGTTAGTTTTCACATGATGTTCTTCCGCATTTAAAATCTCAACCCCAGCATTTAACTATATTGTTAGAAACTGCAGACTCGCCAATAGTTGCCATAATCTCTTTATAAATTTGAGTTGGCGTCATGCTTTTTTTCTGGAGGTATTTTATTACGGCTCTTTGGATTCTACAGGATCCATTTTTATGAACAACCACGAAACACAATTCAAGAATTAGTCACAGCACAACAACATTTTGAGACACAAATAAAATACACAAAAGATGTCAAAAATATTAGTCAAACAACCAATTAGAAGTAGGTGAGGGGTGGGGCATGCGGATTCGCCCTCGTATATAGTTTATATGACTTGTTTTAATACTAATTGTTGGATTCCAACTTGGTTTTATTAGTACATTTGAAAAATGCCCTAATGCACGGTTTAGACGTCAAAATTCTTCAAGATAGTGAATGCAAAGAAAAATTACAGTCCAGCAGTCAGGAATCGTTGGCCAATTTAGGTCCAGACACAGTCTGCACTTCGTCAGAATCCGATTTATGCAAGGTAATATCAAGTATTTTCTGGGATTCGAATGATACTTTTACTGATCAATTTATCAGGTCGATTATGGAAGCGCTTTAGCGTGCGAAGATAGCAACGGACAGTATAACCTGATTGGCATATATAGCTGGGATACCGGATGCGATCAAAACGGGCAAATTGGCGGCTACATTAAACCGGACCACACTTGGATACAGAGGGCACTTAGGACGTCTCCTAGAGAATTGAGACAAGTGGAAAGACGTTTCTTGGCGGAAAACTCGCAGAACTGACGTAGCTAAATTCATTTTACTTTTATGAAATTGAACTAAGAAGAAAAGAAAAAAACAGTAAGAGAGGGGTACCAATTTTGTACTTTATATATTTTATTACTATTTATATATTAAAAAAAAGATGTCTACGGATTTGAATATTTCAAACTGACTTTTACACAAGAAGTAACCACAAACATTAATTGTGATTCCTTTACTATCCTTTCTCCTTCTCGTATATTGTAGATATGTACATGTGTAGTATTCTGTGTATATTTTTCATTTTTTAATGTTAAGTCCTATCCTGTAAGATGCCTTATATACATAATATGTAATTAGTATGTATAATTTTTTATACGCGAGTAATTTTTCCATTTTACATTTACGAAACTGCAAATTTTGCATATTTTTGAAAAAATTGGAGAGAATGAAACTTAAATAAAGCCATTGTAAAGAGAAAAGATATTTCAGATACCAGGAAAAACAAGATGGGTCTGCGAGAGGCTACTGAGAAGTATATTTTGATACTTCACCTGTTCGCAGTTATTTCCGTCAATGGTTGTAATTATTAATCGAATAAACTATTAAAAGAATGAACATGAAGATTTTTTTGTCTTATTTAGTGGGAAATGTACATACGGGTGACACTTTTAAAAAGCAAAACGTTGAAATGTTTAAAAGAATGCCCAAATTAACAAGAAATGATGCAAATAGTCTCGTTTGGGAAGATTTATAAATAATAAACATTCAGGTAGGTAATTTTATATCTTGATATGATTAGTGACCTTTGTGAGTCCAACGAAATAAATATAAAAATGAATATTTCAAAGGTAATACAGTAACATTGAAGCATTACGATTACGACGACACTAGATTCATAGCTTTTAAATTTGTGGTAATATCCTTAAACTCACATTCCCGAAATTCTTAAATTCCTTGCGGCACTACCGCAGCAATACAAATTTAACTAATCTCTTATAAACTCTGTGGTAAGACGGGTATCCACCCGTGATGGCAGCATCAGTACGATTTCTTGGCTGGCGGTGATTGCGTGTTCATTGTGCTGGTACACCTGAAAATTTCGCAATGAGATTAACAAAGTTCACAACTGTTTTGGTATTCAGTGGCGCACACAGTGTTGGCGTATTAAAAGAAAGAGATAGCCATAGTTAGTGTAAAACTCCTATTGCTAATTGCAAATTATTTAGTAAATTTTGAAGGAGGAGGGAGGAGGGGGGGGGGGGTATTTGTAGGGCTGCAATTTGTATGTCTTTATTTAAAATTTGTTTTTTTCTCCTCATCCAATGTTGGGTAAATTATTCGTACATAATGCTTTAGTATAAATCAGAGTGTATTCCCAGTCAACTATTTTTAAATCTCGCGGACAATCAAACAAAGTTGGTATTTCCGGCAGTGAAGGTTATATTTACACTTTTTTAGATCAATGCGTGCAAATATGAACTTTACTGACGGAACTACCTACTTAAATTGCCCGCGAAATTAAAAAATGGCTGACAGTGTTGTAACTATAATTATTAATGAGTTAGCCTTTATTTTATTAGGTAATTGTGAAATCTAAATTATCGTCACACATCTGTATAAGTATTTAATTAAACAACACTTACATAATTACTTTATTTTCTATTAATCAACATACTTAAACATAAAATCCCATAATTCTTACACTTCTCAACTATCGAAGTTGCATAAAACAAATTCGTTAGCACTTTTTTATAGCATTAATTTCTTTTTTATTTCTCCCAATTTAGGTGAAAATGTATAGGTGTAAGAGGATGTAAGGGACTTTTCTATAAGGTATCATTTTCCAAATCTAGAAAAGTATTCAAAACTTTAATAAGTACTGAATGCGAAACTTCAAAGATATATCTGAACAAGCAAACTAGCAATAAAGAAACAAGCTAACTTCTCTCACGATCTGTATACCTCAAAAGTGTCATCTAGGGAGATTTTACTCAACTAACTTGAAAAGGCGGGTGCGCTTGAATTAAATTGGTGGCAATATTGTTAGATCAAGGAAGCTGTTATAGTTTGTAATTTCTACACTAGGACAAAACCAACAAAACAACTTGGTTAATTTATAAGATTGCAAAATAAATTAAAAGAAATGTTATCAACTTCCATCACTTTCTAAATAAAACACATAGTAATGTGGAAATTGCGTAATACGAGTGATTATACAAAAAAAATATATAACCACCCAAACAATATATTAGAATACTAATATAAATTAAACTTCCACAGAGAGGTTGATTAAAAATACACTAGTTTTGATCGAGCTAAGCCTAGTGTAAAATAAAAATATTTGAAATGTTTTAGTCCTTTTCGTCTTGGAGTAATCTATTGCTTGAGAATAGATCATGTTCCTTCTTAGAACTCATATGTCTGCACCAATTATAACAACATAGATTACCAAAGTTAAATATGGTTTTACGCATTACCTCTTCAGAATGTAGACATGATTTAAAATCAAAAGGTCTCTCATTTTAAATGTCATCAATGCAAAAAATTCTTCAGAACAGATTCATCTAACACACTAAATCACTATATGTAAGATAACCGTTAAATTAGAAAAGAAAAATGTAACGCTTAGGTCTACGATAAGTATTTAACCATATAATGCGGCAGAAACGAATGCACAATCAAGTTTATATTATTATAAAGTAATCGAAAGAAGAGTTGACAATAATATCGGAGAAACATACAATGAATAATACGTAAAAAAAAAATAGTGACGCAGTCGATAATAACGTATTAATAATAGCATTCGCTTGTTTGCGCCCTCTTTAGAGATCCTACCCAACTATTTCTGATGAAATCAATTATTTGTATTAAGGAAACAGATCCTGAGCAACATTTATAGGACTTTACCGACTTTTTTGTATTTGTCTATGCTGATGCATTTACATAGGGCGTAATTATTTAAGTAATTTCATATACTGAGTATTTTCCTAGATATGTATAAAACGAAAACATTATTGACTATATTTTAATACCAGGATGAAACAGCAACTTTCAAATTTTCTTTATTATAATAAAGAGGTATTTTTAAATAACATAGCACGAATAGTACGCCAATGGCAAGAATTAAGTATTTTAAACTTAACAAAGTTAAATTTGCTTTCGTATTACCAACTTAATATTTTTTTTATGATATTAAATCTTATAAATTGTGGTGTACTGTCTATATAAAAAATATGATTTTATCGTTTTATATAGAACCAAATTTTTGTTACATTCTTATTAATTGACAACAAAGTTTTTAATTTATTTAGCTTATGAGTAAAGATGGGCAACCACATAACTATATCCAATTTCGTTTATCAATTAATGAAACATTAAAATCAAAAACAATTTTTCTAACTTTATACTATGTATTTATTAAATTACTATAAACTTGGCTACACCTTCACAATTATACAACAACAAACGTATCTTTATCTCATCTTTAACAATTCATCGATACAAATGGTCAGCATGAATATTTGCTGCAATTTCTGATTCCCACTTGTCACCATTGTCTAACAATTTTTCTTTATTATACAGCAATTCTTCATGAGTCTCTGTAGAATATTCGAAATTGGGACCTTCTACAATTGCATCTACCGGGCATGCTTCTTGACAGAAACCGCAATAAATGCATTTTGTCATATCGATATCGTATCTTGTAGTCCTTCTTGATCCGTCAGCTCGTTCTTCAGCTTCAATCGTTATGGCCTGAAAGTTTGCATTAATTACTTTAACACAAAAAACTATTGATAAAGAAACTTGCTTGTGCTGGGCAAATAGCTTCGCACAATTTACATGCGATGCATCGTTCTTCTCCAGATGGATATCTTCTTAAAGCATGTTCTCCTCTAAAACGTGGGCTTAGTGGTCCTTTCTCGAAGGGATAGTTAATTGTAGCAGGCTCCTTGAAAATGTGAGCCAACGTAACGCCAAAACCACGCACCAATTCCGTCCAGAATAAGGTCTGCGCGGCTCTATCTATGAACAAAATCTTTCCGTTCAATACTGTTGGGTTGCGAGAGCATTAATTTCACCTGTAATATCATTCATGTCCATGCTTGAATGATCCTTGCTAATTATGTAGTATTCTCCCTTTGAAGCATGTCTCTTTTGGACCGTTACGACTAGCGGTCTTATTAAGTTGGACCCTGTTGGGAAATATAAAGAAAAAGTGGGGTTATGATTTCCTTCATGGTCTATTTTTAAGTATATAGTGTTAAGCTAATGATTACTGGATATCGTAAAAATTGAATATATAGATGTGGATGTCATGCCAAACAAAGTAAATGAAATAACTTGCCTGCCCTTATGACAGAGAAAGTTTTTATTGCCGTTGCTGACATTTTACTTGTGTTATACAATAAATGACATACTTGACTGCAGTCAACTATTGATCGTAAAATCTAGTAACATCATGGTTGCCATATAACGGTTGCAAATAGTACCAATATAAAAATACAACCTACATCATTATGGATTAATAATTTACAAAATTGGGTTTATACTGAATAATTGTGATATACGAAGAAGTTATTTACATTGTTTTGCTATCTTTCGTAAATTATATTTTGTATATATATTGCCTTTAATTGTTGGGATGCTGTCTGATAGTATCGATGGTTATTTTTTTTAATTTACGAACTAAATTTTAGACTTTTAAAAAATCTACTTGTTTCTCCATTTATATTTTTATTATATTATCGCCACCAGTAATCCTAAGTTACTACTGCTCGTGAAATACTTTATATTGTGATGTGAAAGCTAAAGATGCTATCATTTCGATGTATTTTTATCTTTTTCACAAGTTCTCTAAAATTACCGAGCTAAAGATTTTTTTAATTTCGCGAAAAATTTAACCTCCAGGTTTCGGCAATAAAGATTTGCTTTTTTTTTTGCAAAATGTGCACAAATATGATTTATACTGCCAGAATTGCCAACTTAATATGTTTGCGAAATCAAAAAAAAATGTTTACTGAAGTTTTAGCTTATGAATTAAAATTTATCCAAGTTTTATTGTTAAAACTCAAACAATTAATAATTCATTTAATTATTATATGTAACACTAAGTAAACTGATTAATAAAGTTAATTTCTATCCTTTGTAGAAACGTTAAACGAACTTTGTATAACTAGAACGACCTGTATAACAACTTATTACTCGTTATTTTACGATTTCAATCGTAAATGATATATAATTCTCTTGCGGGAAGGTGATGCAAGTGTAATTTTCGCCTTTCCTTTTAATTTCAATACACAATGGAATATTATGCATATCAAAATTAGCTATTCTTTCTTATCTGACAATTGCAATTATAATTTATAGCCGTTGTGGGCATTGTAAGATAAAAAAAGGGGTAAAATTATAAAAGCGTCACTTAAATTTGATAGGACTTATTTTCTGTTTGCTGCTCTTAGTTTTTAGGTAAGTTCTTGATATCTGTTGATTTTGATGACATTAGATATTTAAAAATATCCATGTTATTTAAATATGAATTTGACTTTTATTTTCAGTTTCTTTTTTTAAGTATTTGGCTTTATTAGTTTCTTGGCTACCTTTTTCAGAAGCGTGCCAAATTATTTAATTGGTTGAGAATTTATCTACTTTGCTGTATAGGATTAACAAGTTTATTATTATCTCTTGTTTAATTGGTGGACATGAAGCCTTTTCCAGTTAACTCTATTCCGAGCTAATTTTTTAATAGTGAACCTATAACTTGATGCTGTAATTTCTACAATGAACTTTATTTTCAATTGTCTACTGTCTTCTTCACTACAGATTTGATCTGTCCGTGGCTGGTTTCTTCACGTCTTAATTCTTATGTGGTTAAATATTCAAAAAGAAAATTTTCGTTTATAGGAGACAATCATCTTAAAATGATTTCGAATGTTTTCTTTGATGAGGAGCTTTGAATATACTGCCTATAATTCGTCGTACCTGTGTATAATTTCAGTAACGTAATATACTAGCTGCTAATTTTGCCAGCGTACCAGAGGCGTTACCTGGGGGTTTCGCAATAATACAAATAGAATAAAATAAAAAATAATGCTTTGTAGGCATACTATTTACCAACCTGGTCAATGTTGAAATAAGAGTTTCATTGCAATACACCTTTATTGCAGTCTCTATTGTACTTCTATTCTATTATTGGCATATCTTTTTGTTTCAAATGATCCCCCAAAGATGTTCAATGGAGTGTAATAGTTTTTACTTAATCGGAAGTATGGATACAGCGATTTCTCGCCGAAGTCTCGAGCTGTTTTCAGACGTTCTATGTAAGAATTGGAATTAATTTGAGTAGCAATAAAATCTGTTCAATACTCTCGAAAATGTGTTCAAAAATAACATTTTATGCAAATAAAGAAGACATTTAACAGTATATGACTTTAATAATTAACATGATGAATAAAAAATAACAATGTAAAAACACGAGAACATATTACCACACAATATTAAATAAAAGAAGAAACAAATATTATACCCGAAAAACTAATACGAATAACCATAGTATTTTAGACCACGTCATTATAAAGAAGGTAACGGGTGGTAATAACGGCTCTATTTTCCTCCGCGTATCCTGTAGTTGCATCCAAAGTATTGTTGTCGAATTTGGACCAGATTTTCGAACCTGTTGCTCTCAGAAAAATTCGATCGGATTAAGGTCTGGACTTTTAGGCGGCCCCTTCATAACAATAATTTTCTTCCTGTCCTCTAGTTGTTTCAAATACTCACGGCATATCTTTGCAGTGTGTTTTGGATCATTATCGTGCTGGAACACAAAGTTTTCACCAACCATCGTATTCCAGATGAGATGGCATTCCTCTCCGAAATCTCCCTATAACCTTCTTTTCTAAGGATACTGTATATTTTGACCAAATCGTCTACAAAGGTACCGCCAAAGCAAACACAAATCATGAATGATCCTCCTCCATGTTTTATTGTCGATGTAATATACGATTTAAGTGTTCTTCTGTTTGAACCAAAGGTAAGATATTTAGATTCGTTGGTCCAGAGTACTTTCTTTCCAGTCTTCAAACATCCAGTCTTTGTGTTCCCTCGCTCATGCTAACCGATTAGTTTTGTGCAATAACGGTTTCTGCAATTAAAATAAAAATTTCTCGTAATATAAAACGTTCTACATCTCTTTAATATCGGCTGCGGTGGCCGAGGAATGACCAGACAAGCCCGTTTAAATTTGGAGATTGGATAACAACTTTTTTGGTAGAAACTATAAATTGATCTACTTTTGGATAAATCTTTCTAATAAATTCTGCTGCAAAATGAGACGCACGGAGCAAACATGTTACATGAAACAATTGAGGATAAGATCGTCTTAGCAGCTTTAACCATGTTCGAACTCCCATCTCTAAACAACATTACAAGCTGGGTTGCCGATATATGAAACTTCGCAAAGGTATTTTCTATAGTTTCTACTATCCTTTTCGCGTTTGCCTTCTGTAATATTTTACTACGTAAAAGAAGATGCAAGGATGCCTCGCCGTCGTTTAAAATGCGCACTAACAGATTTAAAATACAATTTTTACTTGCATCCGTTGTTTTATCTACCGTCAGATATATTTTTTGATCTTTTAACTCTGCCTTTATTTGATGTGTAATCGTGTTTTGCACTCGATTACAATTATACTATAATTGATCTTTTGTTGGCAATCTCCATTCCGTGACGGATTTCCCCCAAAGCTTTCGAAATTTTACATTGTCTACAAAATACATATATGTATCATCGCTGCCAATGAGTGTGCACTCGTTTCTGCAGACATAATCAGAACTGAGAGCTGCTTATGTAAGAAATACAGAAAAATACCCTACGACAGAAACTATAACAGTAAAACAATTTACGAAAACAAACAAAACTTAAACCATATACAATATAAAATTAAAATTAAACACACTTCGTATTTTTCTAACTCCAGTGTGCTTGTGCAAATAGTGCTAATAATATCTGCATCCAACAATTGAGACAGATGAAGACACGAAGATTGAAAAATATAAAAGATAATAAACGAAATATACTAACTGAAGAAAAGGAGATAATGGAAGGACGAAAACAATACTTCAAAGAACTCACAAAAATAGAACAAGATAGATATGTAAGTGAAAGAGACCAAACAGCAAAAAACGATGAAAAGCTAGAGAAATCGGAAGGGGAGGGGGAAGAGGGGGTGGAATTACAGCTGAATTGATAAAATATATGGGAGACAGAGGTAACAAAGAACTATTTGACATCATTAAAAAAAAGAAATACCAAAGGAATGGAATATGGGAATAATAATGCCCATATACAAAAAAAGGAGACACAAAAGAATGCTCAAATTACAAAGGAATAGTGCTAACAAGCATCCCAGGAAAGGTATTGACAAGAGTATTAGCAAAATGACTCCGAGAGAAACAGGAAACAACATTAGAAGATACGTAACATGGATTTAGAAAAGAAAAGAGCACCCAAGACTTAATACTTGTAATCAGATAACTAGGAGAAAAATTAACGGGAACAGGAAAGGAAATGTTTTATAGGTCTCAGAAAAAGAGGAATGATAGAGATGATTAAGGCACTGTATAAAAAAGACAAGAATAAAGTCAGAACTTCCAACGTAGAATCAGCTGAATTCATTAAATTAAAGCAGGGAAGACGAAGCTGTTAACAAACCAAAAAAAAAGGAAAAAATATGAAAGTAGTGAACTGGAAAATGAATGCAATTAATATACAGGAACTATTATTTGTAGATGAAATGGTGCTGATAGCAGATTCAGAAAAGACATTATAACAAAACCTGAAGTATATAAAAAAAGATAAACATGGAGATAAACACGATGAAAACAAATACAATAATACTAGCGGTAGAAGAAAGAAACATAACATTATAATCGAAGGAACAACTTTGGAACAAGTTAAAAGATACAATTATTTAGGAACAATCATTGAAGATAACGTGAGAATAGAGAAAGAAATAAACGAGAGAATAGGGAAATTCGCGAAAATATGAATACACTAAAAAATACAATTTTAGATAAAAAAGAAATACCAACACAAATAAAGATAGAAGTGTATAAAAGGGTGGTCAGACCAACATTAATATACGAGAGTGAGTCATGGATAACCATGAATAGAATCAAAATGATGGCAATGGAAATGAGATTCTTAAAAAGAAGAATAGAAGGAGTAACATGGAGAGACAAAATAAGAAACACGATAATCACTAGTAGTCTAAATATCAAGCCAATAGAAAAAATCGAAGAGGAGATACAACTGGGATGGCTTGGACATATACACGGAATGGAAGAAGATGGAATAACGAAGAAGTTTTTCGAAGCCGAAACAGAGGGCAAAAACAGAATAGGTAGATCCCGAAACACCTGGAAAGGACAAATGTATAGAACATTAGACAAAAGAAAGTAAGGAATGGATTGAAGCCAAACAACTGCCTTAGAATAGGAAACTGTGGAGGACGAAAATAAGAAAATAATAGCGAGGTAGAAAGGACGAAGGACTAAAGAAAACCATATCTGCATCCAACAGAATTATTTTTGTTGGAACATATAAAGTTTTTCCATTGATAATTTCATTCCATATCATCTTACACAAATTTGCTTGTTTCTATATTTTCTTCATTTTAGATGGGCTTCAAACATTTTAATTCATCTTAGCTTTAGCTCAGCTAGAAGAAATTTCATTTTATGGCTTATATTTTAATATTTTCTTCTTGAGTTAACAATTTATTTCCCAGGATATTACAAACTGATATGTTTAATAATAATAGCAATGTTTAAAATTGAATAAAAATATATAATTTGAATATTTCTTTTGCTCAGAATTCGCTTACTGTTGCCCGACACATCTGTTTTTACTTAGTTAGTTACAGTAATATAATTTAAGATGTAAAATGCCCACATTCCACTTTCTCTGACATAATAAACAAAAATTCATTGCTCTGTATACGATTTTATAGGTGGTGGCATTCAGAATGAGACTATCATTTCCTATTTCGGCTTTACTGGCCTCAACTTTATTGTATTCGGCAACGGGACAACCCGCCCAAAACCAACTACAAAATTATCCGCCGCAAGAGCAATATCCAGGATTTGGAGGTGGGATAGGAGGCCAGATAGGAGGCCAGATAGGAGGCCAGATAGGAGGCCAGCCAGGAGGCCAGATAGGTCCAGTGGGTCCAGTAGGTCCAGTAGGTCCAGTAGGTCCAGTAGGTCCAGTAGGTCCTGGAAATCCAGGAGGTGTGGTAGGCCCAATTCTGGGACCGTTTCAACCGGGACAGTTTCAACCGTATCCAGGTCAACAACCTAGTTCGTACCCAGGAGCAGATCCTTACCAACAAGCTTTTCCGCCGAACCCTTGTCCAAATATGTTCAAGTACTCTGTCAATGGTAGCAGTGGCGTGCCTTACGGCGAGGTATCTATACAACCACCACCTGGATCTCAAGATTTCGAGCTGGAAGTCAACATGACTGTGAATGCCGCTGTTAACCAAGACGTATGTATAATAATTTTATCTCCTATTTTCTAAAAATTTTCTGTTCTGTTCGGACTTATTATGCAGATGTACTGTGCAGTATGACGTGGGTATCAATTTCGTCTATTGTATAGTATTGAAGACTGTGATGGCAATACCAACTACCTTCTGGGTTTCAGGTTAAGTGCAATGTGTAATATACAGCCCCTATCCAATTTATTAGTGCCATTTGCTAAAGCTTAAAGTTATAAGGTGGCCCTAATAAAATAGACAGGGACTGTACAATGAATATTTTCACACTTGCCTTTCTGATTAATTAATTAAGTACTACCCAATATTCCACCGATGGAATATTCATTCTACAACAAATTATAGAAAAGCACAGGGAATGCAGCAGGGAACCACACATAGGGCTTATAGACTTGGAGAAAGCTTGCGATAATGTAACAGATGTAAATTATGGGATACTTCGAAAGAACATGGATATCCACATCATTCAATAAGAGATATACAGTGACACCAGAATTATGGTAGATATAAGCGGAAGATTAACTAGGGAAATACCAACAAACAAAAGAGTTAGACAATGCTGCTGTGTGTCGCCAACATTATTTAACATATATATTGATACTATTATAGAGGAATTGAAAAAGAAATGACCTACAGGAATACCTTTAGAACAGAACACCTCCTTAAATTCTATCTTTTATGCTGGCGACTTAGTACTCCTAACAGAAACAGAAGATGATCTACAAAAAGGGATATATACATTACAAAAGAATCTGCTAAAACTATGGAATGAAAAAAAATTGAATAAATTCTCACATATCTGAGAGAATACAAGAAAACAAAAATAAGTCGAAGGGACACATAGAACAGATGCAAGTAACGAGGTTGTCAACCGGAGCAAGATTTTACAGATGTTTGGGAAGAAGAAGTGTAGAAAGACTAAATAAAGGATGAGTATTCCAAACTTCTCACAGGAGTGGTCCGCATTGATTGTTACACCGGCAAACATGAATTCGCACAACAATAACCCTTTCCTGTCCCAAAATGCGCTCGTCATTCGTCATCACTTTGCTGGCAGACAGGATTTGTTTAAACTTCCGCGGCTTATGCGACTCTGGGTGTTTCTACTGACAGGATTGTTGTTTCATTTCCGGTGTCGTGTAGTGAACCTAAATCTCTTCCCCAGTGACAATGACGTCCAAGAATTCCTCGTCGTTGGTTTCGTAGGCTCGAAGAAATTTCCGGGACGCTTCAACACGTTGCCGTTTGTAGTCTTCCGGGACCCACCTTGCGCAAACCTAAGCATACGCTAAATGGTCTGTCAAAATTTTGTCAATGAAGGTCTTGTTATATCAGGGATCATTTCCCAGAGCTCCCGAGCCGTCACCTTTCGATCATCTGGCAATAGTTTCATCGAAAACACAATATTTTCACGACAAATTCAAATATTTCAGATCCAAAGCAAAAAACCTTATTCCGGTTGTTTATCGGTAGTATCTTGATGATACTGAAAATATTATTTGTAATTATCCAAAACAAGTCTGGTCATTTATTCATCGCAATGGAGGATGTACCTGAATACCTTCACTCGTGAGACTTGATGATACGGAATATCCCGCACCTATGGATATCGTTAATTCTTTTGGAAAATGCTTCCGTAATGTTTACATTAAATCCTAAAATAATTCCTTGCCTACGTTCAATGATACCTCAAGCTGCACCATAGCATTTGTTGTTGTGACACTGGAAGAAATTGGGCAAGCTCTGAAACGATCCAAGAATTAGTTCATATCAGGTTTAGATGATGTTCCAGGCTTTATTGTGAGAGACTGCATTGGAAACGTTACCTTGTCTATCCCGTATTGAAGAAGAGCGATCCGTCTGATATTAGAAATTACCAACCGATATCCTTGCTTTGCAATTTTTCTAAAGCGTTTGAACACGCCTTGTTTACACAGTTATATCTTCAGGTTCGTGGAACGATATCTCCTAATCAACATGGGTTTATGAAGCAGCGTTTTACCATTACTAACCTTGCCTGTTTTACACAGTATGTATCCGAAGCATTGGATGCCAAAGGTCAAGTGGATACAATCTAATTAGATGTTCAAAAAGCTGTTGATCAGATTGACCACTATGTTCTCCTTTAAAAGTTGCAATCATTTGAACCTTTTCTATCTCTGTACTCATTGTTTACATTACCAATAGACAATTTCAAGTGTGTTACAGAAATTTTATATCCTCCAGACATGTTGCTCAGGGTTCCAATCTCCGGGCGCCTTATATTCATTAATGATATCGTTGATAGTGGGTGAGGTGGTATTCTTACGTATGCTGACGATGTTAAACTGTTCGCTACCATTGACACTTCTACTGACTATGTACTGCTTCAGAGGGATATCTGTGGCAGCTCTGACTGGTGCAGAGTAAATAGGTTATTTCTAAACGTTTTTAACTGGGGAGACAGTGTTGAAGATCGCTTCATCGGTTAGAGATTTGGGAGTGCTTTTTGATTCTTTTTCTGGCCATACTTTCGAAATTGTTTCCAAAAGCTATAAAATCTACTGATTCATTTATCGCAACCGTAAAGCATTGTCTGCTTTATTTTTTTTTTCTTATTCGATTCCCACTGGAATACGATGCATTGATCTGGTTTCCCACTTATATAACTCATGTAAATTTCGTAGAGTCTGTTCAAAGAAGCTTCCTGAAATTTGTATATTTCTTGCTTGAAGGATCTTCTCCCGAACGAAATATCGAATACTAGGCTCTGCTGAACAAATTTAACCTCACAGCGCTTTACGTAAGGAGAATTATGTCTCTTCCTAAGTTCTTGTTTTCTCTGTTACGTAATCAAATTGATTGTCTAGCTTATTTCTATTCATGCTACTGTTATGTATGTATATATATTTCCTGTAACTGGGAGTATATCTGTTGCAAATATATTATTATTATGAAAGCTATGGTTTACAACAAAAAATAATATCTTGTAAATGACTTGGCTTTGATGTACGCTAGACCTCTATTATCGTATAAAATTTTCAATAACATTTTAATATAACTGGAAACGATAAGTAAAGTCTGATGGATCTGTTGAAAAATATAATTCTTGTTTTTTAGGATGGTCTAAAGATCAGTGTTGCATCCGGGCAAAACGACATTCTCAGCGGTAGAGAAATTAAATACCACATCAGGTTCCCAATTTCAGTTGTCGGGGAAGTGCCATGGCTGACCCAACTTCGTTTCAATCAGGCTGTAGTATGTAGCGGTCCTGGACCTAATTGTGAGTATGCGCGTTGTGATTTTCGGATTACCTTACAAGTTTTTTGAACGTTGGTGGTGTTTAATTCTCCAAGAAAACCTTACTATTAAGTTAATGTTGAACGTGTAAAGTTATTGTAGGCGTAGGGTATGAACTGCGGCTTATTATTTTTTACAGAACGTTGATAAAGTGCTCGGTATTGTCAACTTTTTACTGACGACACTTCTCTACACTAAAAGTCCGATTGCATTTATTTCTGTCTGGAGTTTCTAATAAATTCAGCTATAACATGATATGCATGGAGCAATTGAGGGTAAAGTTGTTTTAGTTACTTTCCAGCTTTGACAATGTTCGAACCCCCATTTGTAATCAATATTACAAGTTTGGTTGCCGACATATTGAGCTTCCCAAAGGTATTTTCTATAGTTTCCTTACAATATATATATTATCAATAATACCCTTTAACTCATTGGGTGTCCTAGCATTTCACAAATTTATTCCAGTCCTCTCTGTTCATTGCAATTTTCCGAGCTTCATTCCAAGTTTTTCCTTTCTTATCTAAAATTTTGTATATTTCTTTATTCCAGCTTTCTTTTGGTCTCCCTCTTGTTCTTTTTTTCTGTGACTTTGCTTTCTAGACTTTCTTAATCGGAATTGTATTGTCCATCCTTGTAGTCCAGTCCCCACCACGCTAATTGTTTTTGTTCTACATAACTTTCTATTGATTCCGTTTGTAGCTCTCTTCTGATTTGTTCGTTCCTTATCCTGTTTCTTCTGGTTACATTTTTCACTCTTCTTAGATATTTCTCTCCATGGCTTGAATCTTACTTTTTTCCTGTCAATTGAGTACCCAAGTTTCACATCCAAATGTGAGAATTGGTCTGAAAATTGTTCTGTAAACCGTCATTTTTGTTTGTTTGGTTACCTCTTTTCTGTTCATAAATCCTGAGTTCATAGCATACTATACCTTGTTGACTTTCTGTATTCTATTGTCTTCTACATTCTACTACGTAAAAGAAGAGGCAAAGATGTCTCATCGATTTTTAAAGTGTGCACTAACACATTTCAAATACAATTCTTTCTTGCATCCGTTGTTTCATCTACCGCCAGCTATATTTTTTGACCTTTTAACTCTGCCTCTATTTGATCTGTAATTCACCTGATGAAAATTATACTGTAATTCACCTCTTTGTTGGTAATCTACATTCTGGAACGTATTTCCCTCAAAGCTTTCGAAATTCTACGTTGTCTACAATATTTTGCGGAATATTGCACACACTTAACATATGAATAAAGTAATGTAAAAATTTATCATATGATACATCACGTTGCGCATTTAGCCGGTGTTGTTTGCTATTAACATGTCCTTTACACACGGTAAAATATTGATAGGTGTTACAAACAATACATTTAATAATAGCGCCAATGCACTGTAAAGTTGGACACCCGTTAAAAAATCTATTAACATTCGTCGAACATAACAGAGAATGCTGTCGATTCACCATCACCAATCTAATCCGATATTCATACACGTACTAACTATACGCGTATGAATCCCGACTTTGGGTATATCTGACCGCTTTCGAATAATATCATCGCCACCGACGAGTACGAAGTCATTTCTGCAAGTTTACTGTGAACCAGAAGTAGAATACTGAAAGTATTTCAAATCGAAAGAACCTTGAAGTACACTCTAAAAAGAGATCGAGTAAAATTACATGTAAAAACGATGGCAACTTTGTTACCAACGATTTGTCATGTAAAATTAAGGGTGCTCAGCAAATTTACTTATAATATTTAACGTGTATGTAATTTTCATGGGTAAAAAATAATACACATGTAATTTTTAGGGGTAAATTTAATGAATATGTAATATTCAGAAGGAACATTAAATAAACATGTAATTTTACTAATTAAATCTATATTGACAAAAATAAATTCCTAGGAATAATAAAGACATGAGGCAATTTTCAAGTCTATTTGAATCAGCTGCAGGAGTAGTACAGGTGAAGAAATTCGAACTATTTGCATTGGAATATGGCTTGCAAATTACATGAGTGCTGTCGCTTTCAAGTATTAATTGGGATCTATTTGAATGAACTGTTTATTGCGTTACAAATAACAAACTTATTACAATTAACAACGATATGTATAACTGCAAAAGATTGGGAATCTTTCAGCATTCAAACTGGTGGATAGTCAAGATATGCCCCAAATATAAGTTCCACCGGTGTATGAACCCCACACGAACATCTTATGACTATTCTACAGTAGTATCTAGCAGATAAAGGATACTAATGTTTTATTTATCAACATACCAATACTGTTATATTTCAACATATTTCATCTCTACGAAGGCTGGTAAATTGAAAATATTTACCTCTTAAAATAACTTCTTTAAACGGGTTTTCCAGCGTAAGATCCTTCAAACAAATAAATGCTTTCTCAGTTCTGGATCTGTTCCATATTTTAAAAGTAGCTGCCATCACGAAACGCATGCCTGTAATATATTAATTTAATATTTAATAATAATCACAACGACCAGTCGAATAATACTGAACAGGTGTGCTTTGATACGGGTACTCTATTCTCCGTGCCGCGCGCTTCACCTCTCCACGTTGGTCTCCGCACGGCACTGAAACTTGTCCCTCTTAGCCGAGACTACTTATCATTGCAAATTTGGCACGTTGACGGCAGTAATACTAGTGGGTGGTGATAGTAAAATTACTATTATTGTTTAGAGTGTATGCTTAAATTGGTCGCGTTAACTGTTTAATGAATAATTAATTAACGTGATTAACTTTGATTCGTGGACACAGCACAGCATATCAGCTTATTCATTAGTCATTTGTTCAATGCCCTCTGTTCTTAATTAAATTGGGGAAGTTATATTAATAAGAATTTCTTCTTCCTGCAACTTGGCAATACATGCGTCGTTTGACCAAGTCCATTCAGGGACCATTCTTTTTCCGGGTTAAACACGTTTATTTCATGTGCATTTTATTTTGACAGTAATATATTAAAATATTGCTTTCTCTTTGTTGTCAGTGGAGGAAGGAAAAGTCCAAAGTGCAATGTGGGCAAAATCTACAATAACCACTAAACCGAGTGGTGCAAATGGAAATCAAAATCCTTATCCAGATCAATATTCAACTCCATCACCGTTTGGACCCTATCCTCCTCCTCCTCCTATAGGAGGCCAAATAGGTATACCGGGCGGGCCAGGGGTTTCAAATCAAGTCTATCCAGGCCCAGGAGTCGTCTATCCAGGCCAAGTTTATCCGACCCAGCCGGGTTATCCTGGCGCAGGAGGCTATCCAAGTGGAGGAGGTTATCCAGGCCCGGGAGGTTATCCAGGCCCGGGAGGTTATCCAGGCCAGGGAGGTTATTCAGCAGTTGGCCCGTATGGACAGAGAAACGGCGACTCTCAAGGTTCAGACGGAGAATCCAATAAACCACAACAAAGACGCTAAATTGCCTAACTTATACATGTCGATATGTATGGTATATCTATTATTATACACAGACAATAAATTTGACTGATTGGTTGTTCACTGTGCTTCTTTCTCAAATACCAGAAGTATCCCAATGCTGTAAGATTCCTTTTTTAATTGCTTCAGCGTGCACTTCACTATTAAAGAGTTTGGATGTTGTTAACAACAAAGCTATTGGTCTCTGATTAGGAGCTATAAATTCCACAGCGATTGATGCTTTGTACGAGGGCGTTCTGAATTGTTCGCGCCGAAAGCTTTTTCATACCCAAGATTTCGTGTTCGCGTTCTTCTGAGATGCCTGTAGCCTCTGCTATCTCTTTCAGCTTCAATCGGCGATCGGTCAACGCGACATCACGAATCTTGTCGACCATTTCATCGTTGGTACGGTGTTTGGGCGTCCACTGCATGGTTCGTCACTTGTGCTTGCGCGGCTGTGTTTGAAGTCGCTCATCCAGAAGCTAATCTGTAGAAGATGATGGAGTACATCCGCTATGAACCTCTAGCAAAATATTTCGAATTTCCGTGACCGTTTTCGCAGCCAGCTAGAAGCGTTTTATCGCTGCACGAAATTCAATTTTATCCATTTTAGCGAAACCGTCTGACTTGCTACACAAAACACACTCTTAAACAACAACTATTGATCGTAGACTTCTGAAATTTTGACAGTTGCCATAAAAAGATTGCCCTTTCCGACCAATGAATCCTTTTTAATTTTCGTGCGCCATCTCTTGCAGATTCCGGAAACGTTTCAGGTCGCCTTCGCATGTCGAGATTAATGAAATGCAGCTCGCTTTTCGACGCAAATTCTTATGTGATAAATTCCTGTTAAAATGGAGAGCAAATAAGTCAAACATCATTGCTAAACGTTTTAAATTAAATATTGGTACGTAAAGAAGACTAAGAACTTGTAAGTGAAAATGTGAAAAAGTGTTCTAGCGCTAAACGTTAATTTGAAATTAATGTCACATTAACTTTGGTAAGCACACCTTTTGTTATTTCCTCGGGGTTGTCCAGCTAACTCACGAAGGTATTTAAAAAAACCTATATTTAAATTGATAAGTCTCATCTCGCGTAATAATCAAGGAAGAGAAGGAACTCACGAGAAGTTTCTGTTAATACTATTATATGCTGCAATCCAAAGTGTTACATGACTACTAAAGAAAAAGAAAAAAAACAAGAGAAAACTATAATAACAAATTGTTCTCCAGTAAACAATTACGCTAGGTTGTTTGGTTCAGAAATAGAAATAGCACGATCTACTAGGGAATTTACATTTAACTTTTGAGGGAATCGGCATGTAGATATCGATCGGTGTGCGTGGGTTGTCGGTAGACTAACTGAACTAGATGACTATTGGGTTTTCGTGTTACAAGGCCATCGAGCAAAGGAATTACACCGTTCTTTTCAACTTCTATTGTAAATTTTATGTCGGGATGTTGGCTGTTAAGATGACCAAGGAAACTATCTAAAGTATTTCTACCGTAAAGCGAAATGATGAAGGTGTCGTCCACATACCGAAACCAAGCTTTCGGTTTTAGGTGCGAATTTTCCAGGGCGACGGACTCGAAGGATTCCATAAAGATATTTGCAACAACCGGTAAATGCGGCGACCCCATGGCGGCTTCTAATATTTGTTTAAAGAATTTACCTTGGAAGACAAAATAGGTCGAAGTGAAGCATTTATCTGTTAGGTGGATTAAATCGGGAGATTTGTTATCCTGTTCTAGTAGCTGTTCGATGATATCGAGGGAGTCTGGAATGGATACTTTAGTGAAGAGGAAAGCGACGTAAATATTAACAAATCTGTGGGTTGAATAGTAATGTCGGAGATGAGTTCAACGAAATGGAATTTAAAACATGCAATAACAAACAGAGGACAACATGAGAATTCTGGAAAGATACTTAGCAGGACTGTACGTGGTTGAACCGAAGGTAGCCACTATAGGACGTAGCGGAACATCTTCTTTGTGTATCTTAGGAAGACTGTACAACCGAGGCGGTTTGGAGTTTCGGGGAATGAGATGTCGTTGAATTTCCAGTGGGAAATTGGAAGCTTTAATTAGAGAAGAAATTTCCTGTTCAAGTACCAGCATTGGATTTCGTTTTAGAGGAATGTAGGCGCCATCCGTCAATAGCTCCATTCCTTTTGACGTTTATTGAGTTTTATCTAAGATGTCTGTGGGATTTCCTTTATCAGTCTTAAGGGTTATAGAGTCAGGATCTGATCGGAGATTTCTCAGAGCCGAGATGAGGCATCTGGCTGTTTCGAAACGCCTATAGAAGACGCTATTTCAGCAATAATACCCTCCTTGGGAATACTTTTGGCGGCTACAGCGTAATTTAGTCCTTTGGGAAGAACTAGTTCTTAGATATGGGATAGAGGTCTAGAAAATAGATTAACAACGACCACAGGTTTTGGACATGGATGGGGTTTAGGGGTGAACATTTGGAATTTGTGTAGTAGATTTTCCGTCACATTTTCAGACGTGATTTGGAACTGAATATAGAAGACTTTGTCAAATAAGGACCAGTCCTCAAAAGAAATTACAGATGAAAGTTGTAAATGGACCTGAAGAAGCGGCCGGAAATGATGTCGAGTTTCCGAATTCGTTCGCGAAGAAGAGATATTTTGGGAAGCTAGAGTAGATATGTGGTGACGAATTTTAACAAAATTGGGAACCATTTGCTTGTCTCGATAGCGACAGAGAAGGTTCAGAGTGCAAAGGCCTAGGGGTGAGAAAGCTTACGACGTAGTTTGCAAAAGGATGAGGTTTTAAGAACAATTTCCTCATCGTAGAGGTTGTTGAAATGAATACGCAGGCTTCCACATCCAGAGTCAGTAATAAACAAACTGCTTCCGGAATTGGACCGTGTCATGATATAATCAGATATAGTTAAGGAATTTATTATAACTACAGATGCCGATTCATCGACGGGTACATCAGATTCTGGTTTTACCTAATAGAAGAGGTAATAAATTAATAAAATGCGTATAACATTTAGAATACTCTGAATTATATCTTCATGCATTTTATACATTCAGTTATTTTATACAATGTAACATAGTAATTTTAAAAGAACAGATGTACAAATTAATTGTATCAAATATGATGCGTTAACTGGATAATATCGTTGAAAATATACTTGAAGAATTTATGATAACAGCAAATACACAATCTTCGTCATACCTCCAGCATCAGAATCTGATTTAATGTTCATTAATACCATTTGCGTAATAAATAGAAATTATTTATTCACCTTTTTTACTCTACACTTTGATTTATAAATCAAATTCATATGTTTATATCATTTGTTATTTTATAAATAAAATGTTAACAGTAAAGAAATCCTCTTTTATTAAATTTATTGCAGATATGAAGAGAAGAAAACTATATAAATTTGTAATATGTGCAATTAAGAGATTATGATAATTAATTAGTATATTTGATATTTTATGGTAGTCACTAATAAGCAATTATTGACCGTATTGTCGTTGAAAATGTACATAGATTTTACTGCAATCGGGGTACAATAGATGAGAATACTTGCAGTGCTGCTTTCTTTTCCAACCGAGTAGCTCATCTAACTTCATCATTGACAATAACCAAATTCTATACAAGATTTAAGCATCTTGTTGTATGTTGGTATGTACTCTGAAGCCATTCAATAGACTTAGATACAGCCCCATTGAACCTATTATGTATTGGTCATAATCTGCAACATTCTTCCTTGTTTGGTTCTTTTTTTTGTATATATTGAATTGCTTACCTTCAAACATACCATTAAACCTTTCCCTTTTAAAATTGATGGAGATTACCAACGGAGAGATTTACTTAATAACAAATGACACCATGTAAATAACCATTCATGTCGAAGTTATTCTTTCAAATTGTCGATTCAAGTTTACCCATGGCAATATTGTTATTTTAAAGCTTGTCATATGGCACTTGTATTCTCTTAGATTGATCCTAAATGCAACCTCATTTACCAGGGCGACCTGAAATGTTTCCGGAATCAGCAAGAGATGGCGCATGAAGGTTGAATTAGATTGGTCGGAAAGGGCAAGCTTTTTTGTGTCAATCGACAAAATTTCAGACGTCTACTGCCAATAGTTGTTGTTTAAGAGTGTGTTTTATGTAGCAAGTCAGGCGGTTTCGCAAAAATGGATAAAATCGAATATCGTGCAGTAATAAAACACTTCTAGATGGCCACGGAATTTCGAAATATTTTGCTAGAGGTTCATGGCGGATGGACTCCATCATCATCGACCATCAGCAGTTCCAACGTGGCCGCAGAAATGCAAGTGACGAACCACGCGGTGGACGCCCAAAAACCGCTACCAACGATGAAATGGTCGACAAGCTTCATGATATCGTGTTAGCCGATCGCCGGTATCTCAGGAGAACGCGTTGGCCATATCCTACACGAAATTTTGGGCATAAGAAAGCTTTCGGCGTGAGGTGACACCGGAGCAAAAACAAAATCGGGTGCCCGTTTCGGAGAAGTGTCTGGCCAGGATCCAACACAATCCAAGGGATTTCTTCATGCGTTTCGTAACCGTGGATGAGACTTGAATCCACCACTACACACCGGAGACCAAGGAATAGTCGAAGCAGTGGACTTTTCCGGGGGAATCGGCTCCGAAAAAAGCAAAGACCGCTCCATCGGCCGACCATTTTTTGGAATTCCCAAGGTGCGATCCTCATCGACTATCTGCGCAAAAGGAAAGGACGATCACGGGGCAATACTACAGCGATTTATCGACCCGATTCGATGCAGTATTGAAGGAGAAACGACCTCGTTTGCGGCGAAAGAAAGTACTTTTCCTCCACGGCAATGTACCGGCTCATTCATTCGGCATCATAGTGTCCAAATTGAATGACTTGGGTTACGAATTAGTGTCTCATCCTCCATATTCACAGGACCTAGTCCCCGGTGACTTTTTGCTATTTCGAAAAAATCACTGGGACGAAAAAGATTTGCCTCAAATGAGGAGGTCATCGCCGCTACAGATGGCTATTTTGCAGACCTCGAAATATCATACTTTTCCGACGGCTTGAAGAGAGTGGAACATCGTTTGAAAAAGTATATTGATCTTCGAAGAGACTACATTGAGAAATAAAAATAACAAACCACACCAATACCATGATTTTCTTGTCGATTCCTGAAACATTTCAGACCGCCCTCATACTTCGTACTTCTTTTTGTTAACATTTTCTACCTCTTAGAGTGTTTTAGATACAAAGTCATTTGACAGTTTCATCGGTTAAATTTCACCAGTGTAATGCAGCCGCCGATCGTAGCGCTATCTACTGCATTCTTAACGTGAATGAAGTATAGATTTGTGTAGCTGAGCTTCTTCCATAGATTAGTAAGAATACTTTTGAACCACGTTCCGTACATGTATAATTATTATTACTTTCACCATAATTCTTCATTAATGCAGCACCCTGTATAGATTCCGTGGAAATATCTTCACAGCGTAGGTTTAACAATAGCCTATTGTTTACAATTTAATTTGTTCAGGATACGCTTCGGTACACAGTACTAGCAGATTTTGAAAAATAAGTTGTGTATAAAGATTTTCTTTCGGGTAAGAGATTAAGTAAATTATTATGTGGGAAGTCTGAAAAAATTGTCGCTTTTTACGACAGCCTTCCATTTTTGGAAAGTATCGAAAAGTAGTGATATCTCCACCCAAACCTATGAGTATGTTTTGATATAATTTGTCGGGAATATTTGTTTACATAGTAAGATTCCGCTGAGACATAGTTGCAGAATAAAAAGGCATCCACCAAATGTGGGAAAATATCCAGTTTTTTTTCAAATAGGAAAAAAAATTGCGTGTTATAGTTTTAGTGACGTTAATTTTTGCTCGGTATTTCTACCTTCGAGGTCCTGGCTTTTTGGGAATCGTTGTTTGTCTCGCGGAAACTTTACCATTCAACTTGGAATGTGGTCGTCCTTATACACTGTTTAAAAGAATTAAGGGATATTCCTTATAATCAGTATAACACCTACATATATTTCTATAGTTTAGTGTTAATCCTTTTATACAAGAGACTGGGTACAAACACGTTGGCGCATGTTTTAAAATATCCATCCCTAGAAGGATAAGGCAGTTCAATTCGTCTATCGGTAAATATTTAAAAGTTAATTGGCGTAATTCGTAGTTGAGATTTGTAACTTTGTAAGTTGCTCGCCAGAAATAGAAGCTTGCAGGATAATAGGTCAATTATAAAGTGGAGGAACACGACAAAGTGTTGCTGAAGACCTTCGAGTGAGTTAAAATGTATTTTATAAATTTTAAAATCGCTTTTTTAGGAAATGAAAGCATTTGATGAATATCAGCAACACCAAGAGATGATCGACACCTGTTGCAACTGGCGTCTAGAAGTCAAACTTTTAACGCAATTCATCTCAGCAGAAAGCTTGCAGCTGACACTGGAAGCCTAGTACGAGGGCGACATGAAATGTTTCTGAAATCGACAAGACGGTATTGGTGGGATTTCTTATTTTTATTTTTCGATGTAGTCTCCTAGTCCTAAAGATCAATACACTTTTTCAAACGGTGCTCCAGTCACTTCAAGCCGTCGGAAAAGTAGGATGTTTCCAGGTCTGCAAAATAGCCATCTGTATCGGCTTGGGAATCCCAAGTCTTATCCACGGTTACGAAACGCATGAAGAAATCTCTTGGATTGCGTTGGATCCGGGCCAGACACTCTTCCGAAACGGTCACCCGTCTTACCGATTCCGGAAACATTTCAGGTCGCCCTCGTACTAATACAAACAATAAGAAATCATTTGCCTAGCTCTGGTTTACATATCCAAACACAGTTGATTTAGATTCCTATTATTGTAGGGGATATGAATTAAGAACACAACGAATGAGAACGATTTACGAAAGCCGTTTGGGAAGTGAAGAAGGCTTTTTCTATGGAAATTTTTAGTAGATATAATTACACGAAATTATATTTTACATAAAATTGGATAACCAAGCTACTTTTCTACGTAATTTCCGTTCAAATTTAGGCCCTTACCGTACCGTTTTATTAGCTTTTCTATGTCTTCTGCATACTCAGTTGCCGCTAAAGAAAATTTTTTCTTTTGGATAATAAATTAAATTACTTGGGGCTGAGTCCGGACTGTATGGCGGAAGTTGAAAAATTTCATGTCACCGTTGCTGCATGCAGACGTGCATTATTGTGAAAAAAGGAGGATTCCATTGCTTAGCATTCCGCGCCACCTGTTTTGAATAGCGCGCCGAAATTGCTGAAGCCTCTGATAGTAGGCCGCTGCATATATGGTCTCACCTCTAAGCATGTGGTCGATGAGCAGGAACACATTTACTATCACAAAATACCATCGCCGTAACTTTTCTGATGTTCAAAATTTCTTTTGCTCTTTTGGGTTTCGTTGGGAACTGCGGATGATGCCATTGCATTGATTGGCGGTGATAGGGGAGAAATGTGGACACCTGTGAAAACAAAACGTTCTTTACTTTCCGAACGGCCCTCATACTGTGAACCAGATAATAGAAATATTGTAACTTGGACTAAACCCAACACAAATAATAAATCGCAGCTTGTTCAGGAAAGCTTTTAGTATGAGGGTGGTTATATAATGGAATGAGAGAAACACTGAAGATCACACTGACTTTTATTTGATGGAAATAGAAATCGCACTGGTCAAAGATATCTGGATGATACTCCTTATTCTTCAGTATAGAACTGCAGTCAGAAACAATTCCTACTTATGGACGATAATGTCTGTTGTTATCGAGCAACTATCTCGTAATATCTCAGCGAACGGATTTATGATACTGGTATAGAGAAAATAAAGTGGTCAGCCAAATCTTTACATGGTAATCTAATAGAAAATGCTTGCGATGTTTTGGAGAAAGCGATTGCTGCGCAAAATATGTCAAAGGATGTTTTAGATGAAATAACGAAAACCTTGGATGAACGATAGAAGTCCGAGATAGCGTGCTATGATATTAAGGGAATATTTGACTTAGCAGACCATCTAATAATGCATTTAATCTACTTACCTCATGATTTACTTACAAACGTAAGTCAAGAACATAATGTTTGCCGATGATACATCTATTTCCCACACGATATAGAAATCATCAAAATTAAACGAAAAATAGCTGATTTCACTCATGGAAACAAATGGATGGTCTCAAGAAAGCAAACTAAAACTAGCTATGAATAAGAGCTAAAGTATGGTTATTCCTACACGAGACATACGGGAACCAAAGAGAGTAAATTTATTGGGTATGCTAACAACTTAAGTTGCGAGGATCAATTTTTTTTCAAATGTATTGCATTTTTGCAACATATCCATTAATTATTTTAAACAGTGTAGATAAACGCCAACATCATTTGAAGTATGCGAGATAACATGTGAGCCTTTAGTTCAAAGCAACATTTTTTTACTTATCACATTAATTAATTCAAAATCGATGAGTTCGCAATGAAGTTAGTTTATTAACATCATGGATTTTTATGTTTGATTATATCATTTGCATGTACACTACCGTCCGTAGTAGTTCAGACACCTTGTAAAATGTTGTAAACTCTACTGAAAGATAACATAATTGCTTTTGTAGATAAATAACATTTATGTTAAGTTAATAAATCGGCTGTTAGTGATATCATTCGGAGACATTAACGCACGGTAAGAGGTCGGATGCGTTCAGGTTGTAAGAGAATAACAACTCACGCCGATAATGAGCGTATAAAATTGCCGAGCGAGCGAAATAGGACACTGACAGCACCAGAAATCGCCGCCGAAATGAATTGCGACCGTGCAAGAGAAATTTTTGTTACTACAGTGAAAAGAAGATTAAAATTTTCAAATCTTCACGGCCGCATTGCAACAAAAAAACGGCTACAGTGGCTAGAAATACATAGATTGCACAGTGGTACATTGATTGTACGTCAAGGTTTGAGATGTTCGCACAATCAACGCGCAGTTTTATAAGAAGAGAGAAGGGCCAAACAGTGTTGGAGGGTTGTGTAGTGCCAACTGTCAAGCAAGGAAGAAGTTCTGTGCATGTTTGGGGTTGTTTTTCCTACGCCGGTACAGGAGACTTGAAGCGAAGCGAAGGTATTTTGCGGAAAATACTGCAAGTAGGACGACCATCCCAAACATTCAGCAGTGATATGTAAACATTTCTTAAATGAAGAACAAGATAATGGCACTTTACAAATATCATTAATCGAGCTGTTATGGAATGAATTGGACAGGAGGCTCCGAAAGGTATGTCCTACCTCTGTAGGCCACCTAATATACCAAATAGAACCTTGAAGAACTAGTGGAGCGGATGCCTCGGATTGTGACAGCTGTTCTTCGCGCAAAAGGGAGTTTCTTTGATGAACGGAATATTTAAGAAGTTTTTGCTTATTTTTCGTTAGAACTACTTTTTTGCTTTCATACTTTAATTTTAATCGGTATTAATAAAATGAAATAAAAATTGTAAGACTTGGAAAAATGAGTTTGAATATTTTCGCATTTTCTTAAAATTTATTTGCGTGTCCGAACTTATATGGACGATAGTGTACATGAATATTTTCTCTAGGTATAAAAATATCATTACAACACCCAGATAATACTGTAGCAGCAGATTTAGATAAATTTCTACTTTAAGCAACACATGAGGTGTTCCAATGTCATTGGTCTTCTATCTCCAAATTAATGAACACCTAATTATGAATATTAAATTCTATCCAATAAATTTTTAATTTCAGCACGCCATTTGCTGTACTATGCTACTAAAGCTTGGTGTTTGCCTAGCATGGTGTTTGGTTTTTTCGATAAACACGATAGACTGCCAGCAAGTACAAAAACGTTCTTGCAATGACTTCTTTCATTATGGAAAAGACAATAAAACTGGAAAAACGGTTGGAGTATTAACAATAACTCAAGATGGCGCCGATACTGTGGAACTAAAGGCCAATTTATCCGTTCCAATGCTGTTAAACAGTTCGGTAAGTAGATGCTTCTTTCATGGTTTCGTGGTTGGAGATAACTAGACAAGTTAAGTATTAGCTGAGGTTTTAGGAGGTATACTCTTCCTTAGGAGAGAAGGTTTGAAGGAAGTTGACTGAGTATTTTACCTTCGTTTTTCTAATCGAACTTATTCGAAGCTTTTGGGGAATGGTGGGGATCCGATATGGCTAAATTAAATAAATAACACTGGTCAACAATATCTTTGTCACGAGGAATGTGATAGGTGTCTTAATAATAATAATATCTTTATTGCCTAACAGACGAGTCTAATTACAGGGCAATTATAAACTTAAAATACAATAAAAATAGCGCAAACTAAAAGTTAATTTGAACTAAACTTAAATTTATAGATTGATTAATTTTACCAAAGGGGAAAAGTGAATATCAACCTCAGCATTAGCTTCATGAACGGTGCTAGCCATTCTCTATATCGGTGAGGCGTTTGTATTAGCATTGAGACAGTAGAAGATCTGAGACAGGCGAGTAGTGTACGATAGTACAACATAGCGAACTCGTTCAAGTAGTAAGGGAGTGTCAATCGTCTTGTTCAGTAGATTGTAAAAAAATCTCATATCGGCTTGGCGACGTCGCGATTGTAAGAGCTGCATTTGAAAGTTATTCAGCAGAATATTATGATTATAGCCCTGTATTGGATATATTCCATATTGTTTAAAATGGGTATATTGAAGGAACCTTCTCTACACATTTTCAAGGAGAAATATAGATGATGCATATAAAGGCGACTAGGCTATGGATGCATACTCAAGTTAGTGCCACTATTGCATCAAGAGAACTAAACTGCTTCGATACTCTTAGTATAAACCCAAAAACCCTCAGTGCAGATGATGAGATACCACTTATGTGGTCGTTAAAAGTTAATTTGGTGTCAAATAAAACACCTAGGTCCTTTAAGGAAAAACAACAATGCGAAAGACAACCGTTATGTCGATAATGATATATAAGTGGAAATAACTTACGTGAGTAAGTTAAAACATTACACTTTTCGATGTTCATCCTAAGATTATTATTGACACACCCGGATTCTAGTTTACTCAGATTCTGCTGCATCAGATGGCAATCCGACATGGTGCTTATCCTGACTGGACTTTAAATGGATCAATGAGTTCTGGTTGCGATATTTTTCCCCAGTAATTTTTAAATCCCGAATTCCGAATCTTTTTTTAAACCTCTCTGATCAACCATCACTAGCAGTAAATTCTTCAACAGAATTTTCTTTCATCTCCGAATTCAATGCTGTTACCTTTTCTTTTATCATATCACCACTGTCTATAATGACTTTATTTCTTTGATTCAAGAAACATGTGTACATTTTTTTTTCTTTTCTTGCATAAGTATAAGCCACCGTACATAATATTAGTTCAGAGTTATAAATATGGTTGTTCACATTGTCAAGAATTTCCAATATCTGGTGTTCGCATTACCGAGCACCTACTATAATGCTATTCATCTAGGGATCCATTTTGTTAGTGTTAGAATGTATTCACACTCGTTACGTTTTATCTGTTTTATAGTGTGATCTGCAATGATAAATAATTTGTGTCTGAAATGAAATTATAATTTTCATAAACATTTTACACTTGGCACCGTTTTAAAAGAAATGTCTTCGACGTAGTAAACAATTCTTATCGTTAAGGTTCGAAAGAGGAAGACATTTAGTTCTAAAGGAGTGTTGCTTCCTTTAATTAAATAAACCAATTTTTATTCAACTTTAACATTCTGTATATACAATATTTATAAGTCTTTTCCAGGTTAAAGTTGGAGCAAGATTACTTACCAGCAAATCTAACTTTTTGGCTGGTAAGCCGTTATCGTACATGATCTATTTTCCTCCCAATATCCCATTGCCTACACTTATGGGTGTGGAGATGAACTCCAATTACGTTTGCAATGATGAAATATTGAGTAAGTTTCTACTGAATTTTATTTAGCTCTTCATTACTACGTCATTTAAGTGATATTATTAGTCTCGGCGAAGAGGGGCAAGTTTCAGTGCCGTACGGAAAACAACGTGGAGGGGTGAAGCGCAAGGCAAGGAGAATCGAGTACCCGTATCAAAGCGTGCTTGTTCAGTATTATTCGACTGATTGTTGCGAGTTCTTGTCAGTTCACACACATGATAGCGACCTGGAATATTTCCGGAATCGGCAATAGATGGCGCACGAAGGTTGAAGTGGATTTATTGGTCGGCAAAGGCAACCTCTTTTATGGCAACTGTCAAAATTTCAGACGTCTACTGTCAATAGTTGTAGTTTAAGAATGTGTTTGGTGTAGAAAGTCAGGCGGTTTAGCAAGAATGGATATAATCGAATTTCGCGCAGTGATAAAACACTTCTGGATGGCTAGGAAGACGGCAACGGAAATTCGAAATACTTTGTTACAGGTTCATGGCGGATGTACTCCATCAGCTACTGGGTGAGCAAGTACAAGCGTGACCGCACAAGCACAAGGGATGAACCGCGCAGTGAACGCTTAACAACCGCTACTAACGATGATATGGTCAACAAGATTCATGATGTCGTGTTACCCGATCGCCGATTGAAGCTGAAAGAGATAGCAGAGACAACAGGCATCTCAGAAAAACGCGTTGGCCATATCTTACACGAAAGCTTTCGGCGCGATGGGTACCGCGTTTGCTTGCACCGGAGCAAAAACGAAATCGGGTGACCGTTTCGGAGGAGTGTCTGGCCAGGAACCAACGTAATTCAAGAGATTTCTTCATGCGTTTCGTAACCGTGGATGAGACTTGGATACACGAATTAGTCTCTCATCCTCCATACTCACAGGATCTAGGCCCCAGCGACTTTCTTCTATCCCCAAACCTGAAAATGTCACTGGGAGGTAGGAGATTTGTCTCAAATGAGAAGGGCATCGCCGCTATAAATAGCTATTTTGTATACCTCGAAACATCCTACTTTCCCGACGGCTTGAAGAGGCTGGGGCACTGTTTGAAAAAGTGTATTGATCTTCGAGGAGACTACATCGAAAGATAAAAATGAAAAACCACACCAATACCGTGTTTTTCTTGCTGACTCCGGAAACATTTCAGGTCGGCCTCGTATAATATATTTTTTATCATTATTTTTTGTGTAAACATTCATGCGTCCGCATCGCCTATGCTCACCCATGAAGCGAGTAAGTAAACGTTACTGAACACGCCCCTCCGCTCCGCTCCGCTCTGCCCCCCACGTTGTTCTACGTACTGCACTGTAACTTGCCTCACTTTGCCGACACTATAGAGATATTATAGGTTCGCTGGTTGACAAAATTATTTCAGTTTGATCTTCAGTTATTATTAAGGTACTCTTATGTATATAAAATGAATTTCGCTGAATAGATTCAATATCTTTCTTCTTTCTTGCGGGGAAAGTGTCAGAATGAAGATCGCTGATCGTTTTCTACATATTTAATGCGCAATTCCTTTTTTTTTAGTGAGTGGAGTCCCACACACTATAATAATGACCAAATCGGTAATAAAACTGGAACAAATGCCTAAAACCGATAGTCCACAGGTGACGTCGACTGGCGAAGAATCTCATGGAACCCCTTCTTCCCCTGGAAATGGAGTTTTTCCACCCACGCCTTCGCCCACACTTGTTCCTCCTCCTGCTCTTTCACTTACACCACCTCCTCCTACGTATACTCCACCTCCTTATACCTTTCCTTCTTATAGTCCTCCTCCTCCTATTTTTACTTTTCCTCCAGCGCCTCTTCCTCCTATTCCACCTTTGAGTTTTCCTCCGAATGCCCCATATCCTCATTCACCACACGTTGGTTTCGGCCAATTTGCCCCTGTGCCTACAATACCTCACCCGCCACCTTTATATTTTCCTATCCCATTTCCTTATGGTTTTCCCGCCTTTCTCTTGATGCCAGGATTCCAATATCCACCATTCATGCCCGATTTTGCAAAGTGCAATGCACCCTATCAGGCTCCTTTCGCACCAGCGAATTATTCACGTGTATTTTCCAGTTCCGGTCACGACGGTTATTCCGCCCCTAACAACTCAATGGCAAGCAATTTCCCTCAAAATTCGTATCCGAATCAGATACCAAACTTACCATATCCATTAATGGGGTATGGAAATTTTAATCCTGCGTATCCTCCTCCCTCGCATTTTCCACAGCAGCCGTTGTTTAACGGAAAACCGCCACATTCCGGTCCAACTGCGCCACAACTCTCACTTAGGCGTTCTAAACTGCCACAATCTAAATTGGACGAAGAATATCGGAATCCATTTAGAAATATTGCAACACCTTCACCGTATTTCAACGGTAACGATCCCGAACCAGACGATGAAATGCTACCAGTTGCGTTAAGCGCACTTTGATATATTTGTTATGTTAATTAATTAATCGAATTAATTTGTAAATTTATTAGTAAATGAATGAGAAAATCGCGTTTTATATTGTTTTGTCCGCTTTAAACCTGTACGACAAGCGCGTACATATTTGTCACATAAATATAGTTACCCATTTTTGTTTATGCAACATTGACGTTCGAGAGAGGAGGTGTTTCGTCCTCAACGCAAGTAATTTATTTTAAATATCAGAACTAGACCTAGATATATACTGACAGACAGTCAGTCAGAGTGACAGGGTAGAGTTGAGTTTTACGCGTAATTGAAGTCACTTCATATAGTCTTCGCGGAGACATTTATTGAGAAATAAATAAAATGTATTAAAACGACGCAATTGAATTATTTGTGTATTTTTCTGGTCCTTCGAAATATGATTATTAAAAGAAACTAGTGTTGGAGCAACCAGTTCAATAGGGGGTTGACAAGTCGAGACTGAGAAAGACTTCCATTTCTTGTCTCCAGACACTGAGGCATCCTCCGGAAGCATACATGAGTTACTGAACGTTAGAATAAGTATTTCTTCAGAATGAGGAAGAGCTCTCCTTGCTGACTCCACGTTAGGATATACCCAT
Organism: Trypoxylus dichotomus; assembly: GCA_023509865.1. Classification (NCBI taxonomy): domain Eukaryota; kingdom Metazoa; phylum Arthropoda; class Insecta; order Coleoptera; family Scarabaeidae; genus Trypoxylus; species Trypoxylus dichotomus. The sequence continues at coordinate 26,475,019 of CM042082.1, read as the reverse complement.
TTAAAGTGTGTAAGAGTACACATTTTAAATTTCGAGATGAACTGTCTATAAAAAGACGCAATTCATTTGACGTGTATTCATTTAACCCCATTTTCTTCAGGAGATCTCTTATATCATTACTAGAGACCGGATTATATGCAAAATGCATATATTTTATTTTATTTATTTATCATATTTTACGTCGATTTGTAGATGTATTGCACTGATTAAAGTTAATTAGCGCTAATTAACATTAATCAGTGTAATACGTCTATATATATATAGACGTAAAATATAATAAATAAATAAAATAAAATATATGCACTTTGCATATAATCCGGTCTCTAGTTATTACAAAACACTAAGTTGTCTTGTTTAGAGAAATATGGCAGAAGAACTGTCCCTCTTGTACGATAAAATGTAATATTACTACCTAGGCACAGTAAGTTCTTTTCCTCTGGAAGCAAACAATTTGGAAGACTTCTTTGAGAGGTTCAGATCCCTAACAAGGTCATTAAGCTCTTGTTGCTTGAAAGACCGCTGATGGTCCTCTAAAATCACTATCACCTTCACTTTTCTGGAACTGCACCTCATCAGACGATGTATCTGTGTTATCCTCTGCAAGCATGCGTAAATTAATGAACGTTGGAATAAATATTTCTTCAAAATGAGGAAGAGGCCTCCTTGTTGACTCCATGTTAGGGTATACCCATTTATGTCTGTTATTGCGATTAAAGCCATTGATGTTGGCAGAACAAAAATAGCAGTCATCATGATGGTTTTTAAGCTCTCACCATACCATAGGTATTCCAAATTTTAAGCCCTTTCTCTTTCCGTTTGTCCACTATCGCAAATGTATTTACCACAAGTGTAACAAAAAAATCAGGGTGGCTCACACAATTCCGTCTGCTTCGAATTTTTAATATCCATTCAATTTAAAGCATATATGCATATAACATACACTGACACAGTTATCATACCAAAGCACAATACTAAACTGAACTGTGGGATGCAGACAGAGATACAGGGAATCCTATGTTAGAGGTAAAGGAAGTAGTGGGGATTAGGATTGGGTTGGGTTAGACAGGTAGACTTTTCCAGTAATTATATTATAATCCTAATTTCAGCCAAAAACAGACAATTTAGGTCTCCTAAATATTTAGTTAATTATTTTGATTTGGTTATTTATCCGTATGAGTAATAAATTTCACCGTGGTGTATCTCAAAAACTAGATCTGCTAGGAAGAAATGCCAGTTATTTTTGGAACCAGCGCAACGGAAATACTCTAAATCAGTTTGTATTTTTTAGGCAGCACGACAAAAAATTTATTTTGTTGGGCAGGATTATAAACTTATGAACGGTTGTGTATGGGGCTGTATATCTGGAGCAAAAAGTTTTCTCCAGCAGTTTTGTACCTATAAAAAAAATTTTGGTGGAGAATTTTCCTTCTTAGTGGTTGTTACAAAAATTTTCGTCTTCCCTGTAGGTATACAGCACGCGCTATGAAAATCGCAATCTTTAACTAACGCCCTTGCCTAATTAGTCAGCTATATTTCCTCTGGTACTCCCAATAGTTTCGTTTCAAAGACGATCTCATCGGTTGTATGTAATTAAGTAAGCATTTCGGACTTTCCCGACTACAGACGACCAACTACCGTTTGCATGAGCGTGCGATAGAATTTGCGTTATAGTATTACCTACTACTACTCCTCCGCCGCACTGTTAGAAACATCGTGAGCAAGTACTATATTGATTGTTTATAGCTTTCTTGGAATTACAAGACCGGATTTTTTGGTGATTCTGTTCATAAATTTGATATTAAAACCAGTTACTTACAATATACGCGCTGATTGGAAAAGAAGATGTGCGTTTGTAGTTACTATTTTTATTTATAAATATTCAAGCAGTCGACTACATTGTATACAACAATACATGCAAATATTTGAGAATCGATTAGGAAATTCTGTGTACCGCTAAACGATAAAGGGACTTATTCTAATGCATGTGCAAGTGATTTAATGCAATATCTTGAAAAAATAGTGACCGTGGTAATACTGTTTAATATGAAAAAGTGTCGTTTGATCAGTTAAGGTGGTGCGTGAAGTTACTGGTTACTAAATTTTGTTTTTGAATTGTATGGATTGTAAGTAATAATTAAATATATCGACTGGTAATTCTAAAATAAGTAAACTAACAATTTACGTATCATTATCGCCTTTTTGTACGAGGTCTATCTATGTAATTATAATTCATGTACACATGGATACAAGGTGCGATCATTAAGTTAACTGTGATATACGAGAATATAACAAGAATTTTGTTTTAAGGTTTCGCAATATAGCTTTAGAAGGTAATTACTATCGTAGAATATATATATTATGATACGTACACTACCGCTCAAAAGTGTTTAGGCACTCTCACTGATAGCAAAAATGTATAGAAACTCAGCAAAAATGTTAATAATATTTATTTTTTATGTACAGATACACGTACATGAATAAAAATATATTAAATAAATGTGAAAATTAAAACGTTTAATTTAAATTTTGCTTTCATCTATGTGACCTCCTCTTGATTTCATAATTGCAGCACACAATCGAGGCATTCTCGCAATAAATTTTGCCAGAGTTTCTTGTGTTATTGAGGTTCAGCTTGATTGCAATTTGTTCAACACGTCAGTAGCTGATGTCGGAACCGATTTCCGTACTTCCCGATCTAGTTCTTCCCATAGTAACTAGATTGTATTCAAGTCGGGGCTGTGGGGAGGCCATTCCATAATTTTAAGAGTTCCTTCCTCTTCTAAATGGCGTAAATAGTCTTTACATAACTTAGAGGAATGTTTTGGGTCATTATCTTGCTGAAAGATAAAATTTTGAGCCAAAAGTCGAATTCCGGAAGGTATTGCGTGGTTCTCCAAAATTTCGCGGTAGCCTTCTTTTTTTAATATACCGTCAATTTTCACAATGTCCTCTACACTAGTGCCAGCAAAACAGCCCCAAATGATGATAGAACCTCCACCATGTTTCACGGTAGCAGCAATACACTCTTCTCTGGCACGTTCACCCACAGATCTTCTTACGAATATGCGTCTTCGGGTTCCGAACAGCTCAAATTTGGACTCATCTGTCCACAGGACGTTGTTCCACTGTTCTATGGTCCAGTGTTGGTGTTCACGAGCCCATTTAAGTCGCTTTTACTTGTTTTGTTTGCGTAGTAATGGCTTTTTCATCGCAATACGTCCATGGAGCCCGGCTTTCTGTAGGCGACGTTTGACTGTAGAAACACTGACTAGTTTTTGGCGACCAACATTTAATTCTGCGGTGATTTCCGGGGCTGGTTTGCGTCTATTTAACTTGCTGGTAACCACTATTCTACGATCATCTGCAGATGTTGTCGCTTTTGGCCTACTACTCTGTCTTTTACTAGGAAAACTGCCAGTTTCCCGATATTTTTTTACGTTATAGTCAACCCCAGCCTGGTGTATTTTCATTTTTTTGGCAATTTGTCGATTACTTATGCCGCTTTTATGGTAAGCTATTATAAGCGCACGTGTTTCCGTCTAATTTCTCTTCGCGGAGGCATTCTAAAAAATTGTCACACGATATTTCGCTCACGACGTGAATAGAGTAAATACCACACTGCAACTGACCATAGATTACAGATTTCACTATAATCTTCTACAAAGGTATTTTAAACATTATTACCTACAATCTAACAGATGACTAAATTTACCCAGTAAATTCAGAGCGATTGTTATTGTAATTGCACCGCAATAAACAGTTTATAGTAATCCGACCGAGTGCAGGTAAATGATAGTAAACCTTATGCGATATAATGGGTGTTTATCTTACTGAACTACATTTTAAATACGTATTTTATTTTATTATAATGTTTTTTTTGGTAAACATAATACTATATGAATAATCCATGAAAACAGGGATGCCTAAACACTTTTGAGCGGTAGTGTATATATTGTGTGCGGCAAAATTATGGAATAAATTCATGAAATCTGAAGAAAATTGTTCTTGGAAGAAATTCTGAGACAGGTCAATTTTATTTATTCATCTTTTAATCAACATTTTTGCATAAATGTAAACTCTCTGCTACATTTCGTTTTCAAGTAATGACGTCATTGTCAATTTGTGGAATCACAAGTTCCGATTCTTTTATATCTTAATAGATCATGGTACCTAAATGGCACCATTGAAACTTTACTACTACACTTGGCACAATTTTCGTATAAAAGTCGTTTAATGGTTATAATTAAGCTTGTCTATAGATACGTTTATTTCGTACGTTTCGGCTCATTTTGTTTTTTCCAAAATATATAGACGTTTAATGAACATAAAATTGTTAAAATGCTTGGTTACTAACACGTATAGACGAAAGAAAAACATTGTTACATAAACAGATAAATATTCTTTCTATAATAGTAACCGATCCAAATAATATTCTATAAATTACGATGTCTTCTCTACCTCGTCTCTACCCATCTTCTATACAGTACAGAATGATTCATGAGGGGGATAATAGTAAGCAAGAGAACATTAATTAATGATTGCAAGAACTGTGCGGTTGTATAATTCACAGGTATAGCGGTAAACTTCACTCACACAAATTTAAAAATTATGCGGGACGCAGCGTTTCGAGAGCACATGGTCTCTCATTATCAACCTGTCGGCAACACGGTTGACAATGCGAGTCTAGGTGTTCTCGAAACGCTGCGTTCCGCATAATTAATAAATTTGTGTGAGTGGAGTTTGCTGCTATGTCTGTGAAAAGATCATTAAGTGGAACTTTCTCAATTTCTTAGAAAGATATTTAGGGAACTTATTTAGATAGGTATTGTAAATCATATTCATGAATTTTATACTTGTATTTGTAAATTATTGCGTTGGAAACACACCAAAGCTTAAATTTATGAGGTGGCCCTAATAAAATGAACAGGGACTGTATAGATGTTAGAAGAATTGGTTCGCATCCTATTTGAGCGGAAGAATCACAGCAGAGTGCATTGTGATCCTTTTCGTTTTGAAGCATTGAAGGCGCTGTCCTAGGACCAACTGTATTTATGATTTATTAAAGATTCAATTTATAATCCTAAGTACGCTTTTAATTATTGCAATATCGTTAGTTACCCCAATGATTAATGTTTAGTTAAACGCGCAAAGGTAACCTGAGCTTTTGTAGAGGGCATGTCTTGTGCACTAGAGGATTTGCAAATTGCTAGGAGGTAATCGTCTTCTAATTGATAACAATAAAACTGCCTGCATCTTGTTTGAAAACGTTAGATCTAATGCTATGGATATTGTTATCTTTCACAATGATGTTATTGTTAACATAACTAGACTTTTAGATATAGTAATTCAGCATCATGTTGATTACCTGACACGGAGATTACGATCAGTTTGTTTGGTACTTAGAAATTGAAGAGATTTGTTCTTTGGAGGTCTTTCTAAGATGTAATGAGTATGTTTATTGTATTCACATGAGTGTAATTGTATTAGTTTTATAATAGGCGTTACTCTAAAACAATTTCAATGAACACACTGAGTGAAGTGTAATGTAGAATAGTGTTAATTTTTTTTACCGTGTTTTGGAACACGAAAAGCAAACAAGGAATAAAAATCCATTAAGCAAATTTATTGTGAATATTCAAGTTTATCTCCTGTATCATCTTGTTAGCATTGACCTATACATTTATGAATATTTTATGTATTCGATTTATGTATTTCCAATATTCTACATTAATATTTTTAATGCATCTAAAAATAGACTTTTGATTTTAAATAATTCCACAGGTAGGTGTAATAAGTTCATTAAAACTTTTTTGTATCTTTTTCAAAAACTATAACTATAACTGTGTGCACTATCGCTCATAATAGTATGAACACTTCGTATCTCATGCAAAATTTGGCGCTTCCTTCTAAACTTTAAACGAAATAATTATAAGAAAAATATTTATTCATCTACAACCTATTGTAGATGTATACACGAAAGAAAAAGTAATAATAATCATTAGAAACCATATAGGAAATTTGTGTTTTCTAATGAAAAATCCACCTATTGATTTAACAACTGGTCGCACAATTCGTGGCATTCTTTCCACCAATTTCCTCAGCGTATCTTCAAGAATATTGTTCCACTCCCTCTGCAATACCGGTCAGGGATGGGTTTTGGACATTCTCTTCTAATTCGTCTGTCCATTTCGTTCCACAGAAGTTCTATCAGATTTATTTTTAGTTATTATTTTTGATATCTCCTCATTCTCTGTATCAGCGAGGTAATTTTTGTGTAATAACGGCGTGTGCTTCGGTTTGTTATAAAATTGCTGCCTATTAAGCGCAATCCAGATGGTGAAACATTTACTTCTAATAACTTGCGATAATTTTCCTTCCTCATTTTTCCATCAATTTTCGTAAGATCCCCTTTTCCACGTAACGGTATCTAATGATGAATTACACTCATTGTTAATGTAATTTATGCTTACTTTATGGGGTAAATACCATCTCTGCAGGAACTCAGTCAATTCTTAGAATTCGGATTTCACTTATAGGGCCGGTTTATTCACACATGTTTTGTTAAATTTTCAAGTGTCCATTCTATTATGAGCGACAGTGTATTTTTTAAAATAACATTTTCTAGACGTTCTTTGTTAAAAAGGTTGATTATGTGTAAAAAGAAAAACCAAAAACAAGTAACCTTATCTTGTACCTCATTACTCTTTATGGTGTTCCTGTACGTGATTTATAGTAAGTAAGAATCTCTCTTACGTCAATATTATTTTATTACAAATGCAGTATGCACCATTATTACGTAAAACATCGTCAAAATGTAATATTCTACACCCGAAACACTAATAGAACTAAGATACACGTCCAATTAACTCAAATCGGTTTTAGATGCGGCCAGCAGATCTAGACGTGGAAGATATGAATGCGAAGATAGCCAGTTTGTCGGTGGTCTGCATTTTATCACTGTTTATAACACCGGTGGCTTTGCAACGGCAGTTTCCAACGGTGAATTGCCCGGATATATTTCGGTATTCCTTCGATCGGAACCAAGGAGGTTACTACGGCCACGTAACCATCCAAAAAGATGGGTCTGCTACTTCGGAGCTACAAGTTAACATGTCGGTGAATACCCTGGCGCCAGTTTCCGTACGTAATGGTTCTTTATATATAGAAATGACATGTAAACATTTTGTAATAGTAACTTTTACTAATCACCTACTATTATTGTCCGTGAAAAGATATTAAATTTTTACCTACAGGGTGAGTCAGAAATAATATAAAATATCATCACAAGTAATTAAGAAGATTTTTTGTGAATCCAATGAGTTTAATTTGGTTTTGGGAAAGTTTCCATTGTGAACCGTGTCGGTTACATGGTTAAGAATGAGAGTACACTGCTCCTCAAATGCTACGTTCCGAGTAATTATTAATTTGTGTGGAGTTTGCTGCGATACCTGTGAGATAATTAATTGCAAATATCTGACTCTAATTAGGTTCGTAGAAAGTTCCAAAAGGGTATGTCTGTAATGGTTAGTATTATGAAATTGCGGTGATTAAAATATAATAATATACCTGATGCATACAGAGGTTTCTAAAGTAATAAAAGTATGAACCCTAAGATAAACAGCTTTTGCTAAACTAATGTTTAGTAAATGGTATACGTTTAATTTAAAAATACATTATATCGTAAAGCCAATTGGTAGTAAAATCAGAGGGCTGCGTCAGAATATCTACCAGAATATATATATGTTTCGTCGGATATCTTCGCGGGTGTAAGATGTGTCGGAAACTTATGGTTACGCCGACGTTTCGATGAAATCACATTCATCTTTCTCGAAATGTCCATTTCTGCGACAGACACCGTTCGAAGAAGTTTAAGAAAAAGATGAATGTGATTTCATCGAAACGTCAGCGTAACCACTATCCTAGTAAGGATAAAACAACGACGCGGGATACCCGAGAAGTTTCATATATATAACGGTTTTCCTATGCATATATATATATATATATATATATGCATAGGAAAAACGTTAAACAAAATACATTTTAAATTTAAATATTCGACTAATGTCCGAACAGTGTTATTTCATGCGTAGAGCATATCTCCTTTTCAATGATAGCACAAATTTTTGTTCTTTTAAACGCCATTATGTTCCTTCGCTTATCCATAATAACAAGGATTAAAAAATCTCTTATTAAAAAATAAAATGAAATTCGCCATACAACCCAAAAGGAACGTTTATTTTAATTTTCGAACATGTTAAATGTTTTATCCTCACTGTACGCAAGTCGTTAAATAAACTAATTTATTGAATCACAAAGGTACTAAAAATGCAATAATTGATGTCTTCACATCCCAGCTGTCGTCAATTACAATTATTAGTCAGTCATAAGTGCTTAGATCTTCAGAATATTCTAGATCTTTATTTCTTCTCGATTTCAACGTCAAATTTACCTTCTAAATGTTCATTATGCTGCAGCGTAATTCGTTTCTTTTATCCCATACTCTCCTTGCTATTTATTATTGAATCGTGTCATAAACGTTATATATATATATATATATATATATATATATATATATATATATATTGATGGCAACTTATTTTTCTGCCAGATTATAAGTATGTTTAATGTGAACTAATATGAGAATTAACGTTATACTTACCGTCAATCAAACTCTTCCACAACTCCCTAACTAAAAAATCGGGAAAATCGACATTGTATAATACATATCAATATTAATTAGCATTTAAATAATTAATAACATATCAATTGAATTTGACAGGTTAATAGTACGTGTTAAAAGGAAGATAACTTCCTATATATAACTTTGTATTTGTGCGCGGTTCTAGTCATCACAAAAGAAGTAATAAACTTAAATATTCTGGAAACTACGTTAGAACACTGTTTGTAGTTACATAAGCTATAATAATCGATAAATACAATATCGTTATTATCGAAGTTACGTTTGGATTTAAATAACAATGTATATTGATTTTGCTGACTTTGAGCGGTGATATATCATAATTAAACTGGGATAAGCACTACGGCATATTAGTTCTTCTAAAGTTTTCTTGTTTAATTAATTATCTCTATATATGTAAACACATTCACTATTTTCAAGAACACAATTTTTTTTACCCAGCGATATCGAAGAAATTTTTTCTATATTTATAGTTTATTAACGTCAGAGGGGACTAACTTCACTCCAGAAAATCATAGTTTTGGTTGTTCCACATTAGAAACTGTACGAATTCAATTCATTTTATTAAAGCTACGAGGGGAGGTCCAGAAGTTCGTGGTAGTAAATAAAATAAAACAATAAATCTATTTTTCCTTTTCAATACAATCACCCTTAAGCACAATACATTTATTAGATCTATGAATTCATTTTTCTAAACCATCATAAAAATATTTTTTATCTTTCGCCTCAAAATGGGCCAAAATTGCCAAAGTTTCTTCCACGTAAGTCTTTTTTTAAATTGGGGAACAAATAAAAATCACTAGGTGCCAGGTCTGGACTGTAGGGTGGATGGACTATTGATTGAAAGTTATGCTTGTGCAGAGCAGCCATTGCAACTTTGCTCTTGTGAACCGGAGCATTGTCTTGCAAGAGCAACACACCCTTGGTCAATTTTCCTCGATGTTTTTACCTTGATGGCCTCGTTTAATTTCTATCTAATGTCGCTGCGTAATATTCTCCGGTTATGCTCCTACCTGTTTCTTTGTAATCAATCAATAATATCCTCTCACAATCCCAAAAAAACAGTAGCCATCAACTTTCCAGCCGATTCTGACACTTTGAATTTCTTTGGCGGTGGTGTCCCCTTTTTATGCCATTGCATGGACTCCTGTTTGGACTCAGGCTCAAAGTGATGAACCCATGTTTCATCTCCGTTAACAATCCGTTCCAAAATCTGTGCAGGTTTGTCACCACACAGCTCCAAAAATTGTTTGGTCGCACAGACGCGCTGCTGTTTCTGCAGCGGCGTGAGCATTCTTGGTACCCATCTTGCACTGACTTTTATCATACCCAAGTGGTCATGTAGGATACGCAACATGATGGTATCTGATACTCCATCTAATGCAGATAATTGTTTTTTCTTCAAACGGGCATCTTGCAGTAGACATTTTTGCACTTTTTCGACGACGTCTGATGTGGTGGCCTCAACTGGCCGTCCTGAGCGGGGATTGTCTTCAATCGACTCCCGACCATGTTTAAAAAGACCATGCCATTTATAAATCATTGATTTACTAGGGCACTGTTCCCCATAAACGGTTTCCATTTCATTCAATATGGCTTGAGCGTTCTTTCCTTGCTTTGTAAGGAACTTTATCACAGCACGGTGTTCAATTTCCTCCATAGTTTCAGTTTTCTTCCGGATTGACTTGTTTAGCAGGCAACTATTCGTAAACGACTGATGCTATAGGGCTGCAACTTAACTTATATACTAATGATGAGTCGCCAATGAGAATGACAGCTAGCGAGCGCCCCTATTCCCACTCCATCACCTCCATTCCACGAACTTCTGGACCTCCCCTCGTATGATGTCATTCAATACGACCTCTTGTCTCGAATTAACACTGTGTATAAATTGAAGTCTAGATACTATACAAAGGTACAATTTTTTCTTTTGTGGTGAACAGCTCAATGGGGTATGTAAATTGTTCCATGGCGTTGTTACTCTTACAACCCTAACGATAAAGTACTTAGGGAACGGTGGTTTCAAGGGCATGATATCTGAGTTGCCTAATTCAAATGCTGGCCCTTTTACCATTGGACCACCTAGCAGTTAAACTTGACAACTAAAATGAAGTATGAGTGGCATGTGGTTAAATTTGATTATAATAAATAACAAAAATATTTATAGAAAATGCTCAAAAATATCTCCTTCTTGTTTCATACATTTTTAAGTACATTTGCATATATACGCTTTTTGCAGTCTTTAATATGACTCACTGGTTAATACTGAATACATCTAATATATGCAAAACTTCTTAGAGTTCATGAATAGTTTCATATGGATTTTTATAAATTTCATTTTTTAATACAACAATTAAAATACAAGTTGGATGGTGTAGGATCTGAGGAACGAGCTGGTCATACAGTTTAACCACGTATAGCTAACAAGTAATTTTGAAGAAATTCGATTAGGAGATCACTAACAAATTGTGATGGTATTCCGTCTTGAAACTTTTGTTGAAACACTTGCTGGTTCTCCGCTAAATTAAGGTTGTTACCTTCGATTAGGCTACACCATACATTTACGTTAAACCACCTTTCCGAAATGTGAAGCCAATTACGCATGAGATACTTTTGGTTTCAGTAATGTAGACTTTTCTGATTAAACATGCCAACTATTCCAAAGCTAGCTTCATCGCTTCGATTGTCCCTAACAGCATTAATTAGTCACTGACAAAATACCATCAGACTTTCTTGGTCATCAAACAATAAAGCTACAGCCGGAGATACGTACTTTTTAAGGATATTTTAGACCATTCCCTAAGTCAATCCAAGATTACCTCAATTTGAATAGAGTGTATTAACATAAATTGGAATATTTTGTTTATTTTGGTAATTTAATGTAATTTCTAAGTAACAATAAGCTGTCTTAACTAAAAATAAAACAAATGTAAATGTAAACTTTTTTGTGGTTGCATTTATACGTCAAGATGGAAATAGATTCATTAATTAAAGACATCATGAATATTTTCTTTCATGTAAGAATTTCATTTCAGGCCAATATCAAGATTATAGTCTTATCTCCACGGAATGATATATTCTTTGGTAAAACCATCGAGTACGCAGTTCGTTTTCCTATACAAGACGTTCTTCCAAAATTGACATTGATCAAATTTAATAACAGAGTGTTGTGTAATGGATACCCAGATCCTCGTAAGTGACCCAGAATTACATATCTGCTTTATCCAACCATTATCAATATTACAAATTGCTTCCTTATTGTAGATTTATGTTTTATTTTCAGTGGAGCCAGGAATTATTCAAACATCTATGTGGGCCAAATCTATCCTAACTACATTTAATGAGCTCGTGCCAGTGCAACCTACAACGCAGAAACCTACGAATGGTTTTGAAGAATTCTATATCAATTTTGGAGCACAACCTGGCGATTTGGCTGGCAATCCTTTTCTTACGAACAACTTTTCTTTGCCTTTTATTCCCAATAGGAGACCGGATACTGTAGTGACGCAAGCGCCAAAGCCATCTCCGTCTACTGAAGCCACCACATCTCGTAGGCCAGTTATCAGTACTACTCCACGATTATCAGACCAATGTGGCGTGACTAAAAACGCGTTGAATTTGATCATAGGGGGTGAAGATATTAATCCAGGAGATTTCCCATGGTTAACCGCTATTATGTATAGACAAAATTCAGATTACAAATTCCACTGTACAGGAAATCTACTTTCAGATAAACATGTTTTGACGGGTAAGACCAAAGTTTAATCCTAATATTCCTGATAACATCTTCACTTGTGACTTTTCTTTTAACAGCTGGCCATTGCGTAAGATACCATAACGCTCCATTATTTGCGAATGACGACGTTATTTTAGTGTTCGGAAAATTAAATATAGAAAATTGGGCCAGTGGTGCAACTCTACGAAATCCCAGTCTTATAGCGACCCATCCGAACTATAAACAGGATCAAGTCGATTACGATATCGCTTTGATTGTATTGAAGGAAACGGTCCGTTTTAGACTTACAATTAGACCGATATGCCTTTGGGATGGGGACGATAAGTTGGAGAATGTAGTTGGACGTTACGGTAGCGTAGTTGGTTGGAAAAAGGGCGAAGGTGACGATGCCATTTCGACTGCTCAAAAGTTAGAGATGCCTATCATCTCCCAAGAGAATTGCTTGAGATCTCATAAGGTTTTTAAAAAGTACACGTCGCCTAGAACATTCTGTGCAGGTAAAAGTAACGTTCCACCTTTAATTTTAAACTTTCGCTTTTATTTTTTTGTAATTAGGTGCAGTTTTTAATGCGTCTTCTTTGATAAAATTATAAATGATTTTGTATTATATGATATGAGCTCAAGAAGCTGTTTTATTTGACTTTTAGCGAAATGCTGTAACAGAAACTAAATTCTAGTTTAAGTCGCGTCTGTCAAAGTTCAAAATATTTTTAAAAACGATGTAAAACCACAGAAAATGTTGCAAATCGCTACTATTTCGTCTAAAAGCACAAACTTTTAAGTAAATTATGGGTTAGAAAAGTGACATTTTACTAATGTGACAGTTGAAAAATTTGGAAACCATTTAAACTACTAGATACAAGATAAGAAGAAACTGGAAACACCAAGATACTCAACATGGATTTAGAAAAGGAAGAAGCACCCAGGACTTAATATTTGTAATCAGACAATTAGGAGAAAAACTAATAGGGAAAGGAAAGGAAATACATATATGTTTTATAGATCTTAAAAAAGCTTTTGATAGGGTAAGAAGAGAAGATGTATGGCAGAGCTTGGAAAGGAGAGGTTTAGAGAAAGGAATGATGGAGATGATTAAGGCATTGTATAAAAGCAATAAGAATAATGTGAGAACTTCCAATGCAGAATCAGCTGAATTCGAATCGCAAATTGGATTAAAACAGGGATGCGTATTGATCCCACTGTTATTCTTTATATTAATGGACGACGCTGTTAAAAAAGCTAAACAAAAAGGAAAAAATATGAAAGTAGGAAACTGGAAAATGAATGCAATTAACGTACAGGAACCAATGTTTGCAGATGATATGGTACTGATAGGACACTCGGAAGAGACATTACAGCAAAACTTGAAGATATACCAACAAGAATTAACAAAAATAAACATGGAGATAAACACGAGGAAAACAAACACAATGATAATAGCAGCATAAGAAAGAAAACATAGCATCAAAATCGGGGAAAAAGCATTGGAACAAGTTAAAAGTTACAACTACTTAGGAACAATCATTGAAGACAATGGGAGAATAGAGAAAGAGGTAAATGAGAGGATAGGGAAATCCGCAAAAATATATAACATATTGAGAAATTCGTTTCTGGATAAAAAAGAAATACCAAAAAAAATAAAGACAGAGGTGTATAAAAGAGTGGTCAGACCAACATTCACATATGGTAGTGATTCATGGATAACCACGAATAGAATCAAAAGCAGAGTTACGGCCATGGAAATGAGATTCCTAAGAAGAATAGAAGGAGTAACTAGAAGAGACAGAATTAGAAACACGACAATCACAAATAGTTTGGGTATCAAACCAGTAGAAGTGGTCATAGAAGAGAGACAACTGGGATGGCTTGGACATCTACACAGAATGCAAAAAGATCGAATCACAAAGAGGATATTTGAAGCCAAAACAGAGGGCAAAAACGGAATAGGTATACCCCGAAACACCTGGAAGGAGCAGGTGTATAGAACATTGGAAAAGAGAAGTATGGGATGGGTTGAAGCCAAACAACTGGCTCAGAACAGGAACCTGTGGAAGATAAAAATAAGAAATAAATAGTCCGACACCGCAAGGTATAAAGGACATAGGATTAAAAAAAAAAGATACAAGATAAACTTAAAAGAATGATTACACTGTTCTTCATAGCCAAGTAACTCGCTTATATATGATTGAATTACATTCAATATTTTCTGCAAATAATATTGCGAATGGTTTTATTGATCATTTGATATAAAATTTCGAAATATTGCATTTAACTTTTTAGCCCACGTACATTGGCCAACAAAGTTCCTACGCATAGCCAGTAACTGATAGAATTCAACCGTATATTTATTTGAAAACTTGTAGTATTGGCGTATCCTGGTTACGGGGAAAATGGGGGTTGGTACTTGTTGCAGACATGGTGTGACTCGCTTACATAGGAAAGGAAAAGGTTTGTACTGTTGTTCTAAACTAATTGGTTGCTACCCTTTGGAGAGGGGAGCAGATACATAGCAATGAAATAGTACAGCATAGAGATGCGAGGCTCAGTGCGTTTTTAGCTTTTAATTTAACTCTTTAATGACATAAGCACGTCGAGTTTGTGTTAAAAATCAAGATAAACTGTAGTTTTTATATACTATATGTACTACATGTACCAGATATACGAGGTATTTGTTATCTGGAAAGCGACATTCTTTACCTTTTGCTCTTCCTAGGTTGTGGAAAGAATAACAACCAAGGAACTATCTTGACGATTGCTATTTTTGACCTAATAAGACTGCGGGACTCAATGAAAAAAAATATGATTATGTGGCGACAGTGTTAGCTCAAAAACATTCATCACATGATTGACATCATCCAGTTCTTTAACTGCAAAGGGAAATGAAAGCAAAGAGAGTCAAACTATGGTACAACTGATAATAATACTTGATTTGGAAGTATTGAATACTTAACAGGGTATGATGTTCCTATGGAAGAAACTTCTGTAAACCTATAAATATTATCTGTGCGAATTTGAAGGTTATTGTACTTATTTTGAGCATGCAATCAGGTTCCACCAAATGTTATTATTTTCTTGTGTCTTTGGAACAGTTCTTATAAGAAAACCTTTACATTAAGCAGAGACGGCTACTACGAAAAAAAAATTATATCAGGAGAAGGCAGCAAGCATCTGTCCTTAGTGGAAAAAGAAAACATCATAATACCAGCTCTACACACAAAACTGGAGCTCATGAAAAATTTTGTTAAAGGCATTCGATCGTGAAGATGACAGTTTGCAATATCTTTAAGAAAATTTCCCAAATATAACAAAAGAGTAAATAAAACAAGGCATTTTTGTTGGACTTTAAATATCAGCAATAGTAAGCAATATAAAGTTTAATGTTACAGGAAAAACCAACATGGTTGTTCATGATACAAGTTTTTATCAGTTTCTAGAGAAAAAAAAGTTGCAACAAACCATAAAACATTTGCAATGCATATAATTCAAACACTTCTGATCTACTGGAATATATTATAAACAGAACAAACTTTTCATTAAAATCTAAACGAAATTAGAGCTAACTTGATCTGTTAATTTTTATTAACGTAAATACTTTTGTTTTCTGCTAAAATTACTATATGTCCTCTCATAGCGAAATCAGAAGTTACAATTTGTTGGCTAGTGTTATCGAAACGGGTACATTTATATTTCCGTTATTAGATTCCATATTTGGCTATACTTACACTATTGGCCATAAGTGTTTACCCATCTGCATAATTGGAGGCAATTCAAAGAAGCTATCTTTTATCCCTGTCAAAATATTTGTGTTATTAATCTGGAAGTACGAGATAGATTATAATTTTTCCTTCTGGCATTAAAGTATCGAAAATGACCCTTTCTGCAGATTAGGCACGTTCATGTAGACGGATTCAATAAAGACCAGTTTTTCGAAAATACTTATCACAGATATAGAATATGAAAATAGGCGACACGGGCATTTTAATGTAATGAAAAATTCACTTTGCTTTCGTATTGCAGCGAGTAACATTAAAGTAATGCGGGCAACACAAAGACTAGACGTTGAAAGACTAGAAGACCGACGAAGTGTTTCATACTTCAAGATATGGCCGTTGCGGGGAAGAAAAGATGCGGGGAGCAAAATTCCGTAGGCACTTTTTCCAATAGTGACACCTTATTATGTATGAATCACTACCTACAATATCCGAACTGTGGTATAAATATCTCACCTTTGGTCAAAGCAGAAGAACATCTGTCCGTAGATCGAAAGGGGAACAAGCACTTGAATCCTGTATTACACCAACAATAAAATAAGGAGGAGGATTAGTTATGATTTGGGGTCGTTCTGGCAGTAACTCTGTGGGCGATGTAGTCAAACTAGATGGTTATTATTATTTAGAAAAGAAGGTTAGAGGGAGATTTTGGATTCCAGCGTGATAATAATCCAAAACACACTGCAAAGACGTGCCGTGAGTATTTAAAACTAGAGGGGCACAGAGATAAAATTGTTTGTGTTCGGTACAAAGTCCAGATCTCAATCCGATCGAGTTTTTGCGGGAGGAACCCGACAAACAGATTCAAAAATCTACTCCAAATTCAACTAACACTGCGGCACTAATAAAAGTGAAAGGTAGACACATTGACGCATCGCAAATTTAAGTTAATTTATGATTATCTTTGCTGGTAAATTGATAAAACACATTGTTTTTATAACTGGTACAGTTCTTTGTATCAGAACAAAATAAACGTTTGGGTAAACACTAAATATATTTTAAGATATTTCACTACCTTCAATTCCATCTAAATTTATGCCATACTATCAGATATTAATCTAAAGCTTTTCTAGGTAACCGCGATAGTGTTAGCGGCCCATGTACGGGAGATAGCGGTGCTGGTTTCATGATAAAGGACGATGCTACTAACAAGTGGTATCTACGCGGACTGGTTGGTTTCTCGATAAGAAACCCGGATACGCTGAGTTGCGATTTGTCATACTATACCGTCTTTATCGACGTGGCCAAGTTGCGGCCTTGGATACGACAAGAAATGAACAAGAATCAATGAAATTAGATGTTTCTTTTAAATTTACTATACGAAAGAAAGCCTGTGAATATTATTTATGTAGATATAACTATATATATGTTTTAGTGTAATGAATAAAAGTTTGTAATATAACTTTCGGTGTAAAATAAATTCTTTGCAACCTTAATGTTTCAAAAACTAAACCGTAAACTTATCTATTAAATATAATTTAATTCATTGCATAATAATGACGAACCTTAATAAATAATAGTACGCAATGTATTAATATAGGAAACTGACAAACGGTTATATAATTTTTTTGAAATTAGACGTCAATAATCGTAGACGTACTTTACTACTTTAGGTTTGTTACGGTTTTATATAAATAGCTGATACTGCTTCGTTAACGCAATTAAGATTCTCCAAAAAAGTCCAGTCGATTTCAGCTATATCACTGTACAAGATAGGAAAGTTTGCCTTGCGAAAATTAAATTTCAAGTTTGTGTTTGATGGAAACTGTTTAGTGACAGATTCGCAACATAGCCTAAGCGTAATATTGAGAGCGGGATGATGAACATCCTCAGTAACCAATAGATCCGAATCATGTACTACATGGGCATCACAGCTTAAGTTAGTCAGCAACAAGTCCAATAGTTTTCCATTATGATTTACAACGTTATTATACTGTTGTAAGCTCAATAAATTCATAAAAGACAACAACGATACATATTTACGATC
Organism: Trypoxylus dichotomus; assembly: GCA_023509865.1. NCBI lineage: Eukaryota > Metazoa > Arthropoda > Insecta > Coleoptera > Scarabaeidae > Trypoxylus > Trypoxylus dichotomus. Next base: position 26,456,828 of record CM042082.1, on the reverse strand, counting down.
AGAGCTAATGCTTACAATGAAATCAGCGCAGTTGAAGTCACCAGTTATAACCAAGTGTTTATCCATTAAATCAAGACCTAGAGTGTCTAAAAACAATTCAAAATCATCGCACGACACATCGGGAGATACATAAACATTAACAAACTATAGTAGAGCTTGGCTTATAACACATAAGCTGAAAAGTCCCGGGCCTAACACATAGATGACGCTAGTTTTATTGCAGTCACCTTTCTCTCAGTTAGTACTAACCTTCAAAAGACAGCTGTTAAAATTTCATGATATTCTATTCATTAGTTTGTGAGTTATTGTGCTAAGAGTCACGCTACTTTTGTTATTTTCAAAACAATGGATCAAAAACAATTTCGTGTTTTAATTTTACACTGCTTCTTGATGGGAACAAATACTGTTCAAGCGAAGCAATGGCTTGAACAGTGTTATGGGAACTCCGCTCCATCAGAAACAACAATAAAACGTTGGTTTGCTGACCTCAAACGTGGTCGTAGAGACATCGATGGTGCAGAACGCAGTGGACGTCCAAATGAGGCGGTAACACCAGAAAACGTCAAAAAAATCCACGAAATCGTTTTGAATGATCGAAAAATGAAGTTGCGTGGGTTAGCTGACATCGTAAAGATATCAAAAGGACATATTGGCTTTATATTGCATGAGCATTTGACTATGAGAAAGCTCTGTTCAAAGTGGGTGCCGCGTTTGCTCACTGTTGACGAAAAACAAGAACGTGTTGATGATTCTGAGCAGTGTTTGGCCATGTTTAAACGTAACAAACCTGAATTTTTGCGTCGATATGTGACACTGGATGAAACATGGATACATCACTTCACTCCGGAATCAAAACGATCGTCATCTGAGTGGACAGCAACTGGTGAACCTCGTCCAAAGCGCCCGAAAGCACAACAATCGGCTGGAAAGGTTATGGCCTCGGTATTTTGGGATGTGCGTGGTGTAATATTCATCGACTATCTTGAGAAAGGAAATACCATCAACAGTGAATATCATATAGCGTTATTGGAGCGTTTGAAGGCCGAAATTGCAAAGAAACGACCGCATATGGCAAAGAAAAAAATGTTGTTTCATCAACACAACGCACCGTGTCACAAGTCAATCAAAACAATGGCAAAACTACATCAATTGAACTTCGAATTGCTCCCACATCCACCGTATTCGCCAGATTTGGCTTCCAGCGACAACTGGCTGTTCGCAGACCTCAAAAAAATGCTCGCCGGTAAGAAATTTCGCACGAATGAAGAGGTTATCGCTGAAACTGAGGCCTATTTTGAGGCAAAAGATAAATCGTTCTACAAAAGTGGTATTGAAATGTTAGAGCGGCGCTGGAATGATTGCGTTGCTCTTGATGGAGATTACGTTGATGAATAAAGCTAATTTTGAACCAAAAAAACCGTATTTTCTTTGTTAGGCGCGGGACTTTTCAGCCCATGTGTTACCAATTTTACATATAACGATATCAATTAATGAAACTACATTTAATGATTAATGATGATATAACAGGAACAGCATTCAAATTTGTACAAAAGGCAGCCAAAACACCGCTTCCAATTGAGCGACCCACAGCTTCAAAATCGCTATCCTTCCGGCAGACATCAAAAGACAAATCGAAAACTTCAGAGGAATTTAAGTCTGAGGACAACCATGTCTCGGTGAGAAGTATTACGTCAGCATTGATACATGAAGATGTCGAGTAAATAGTATCAAGCTTTGAACCTAACCCGCGTACGTTCTTATAGTACAGCTATATATTATATATATATACATATATGATAGGCCCTTTAGAAGGCGAAAATGAACGTAATTACTAACAAAATTATTTAAACATTATGATGCTCTGTTGGAATAGATTTCAAAAAGTGTCTTCAAATTTTTGCTCGTGATGAAATGAAAAGCAGGTAATTTTTATTGAATAAATACTTTATTGTCTAATTATTTCTATAATCCAGTCATGAAACTTGCTTACATCAGTAAACACTAAATATTGACTCAGGTCACATCTTCTCCCTTGATCGGCTATGGACATTGAAACCACACCTCTGAGTGTCCACCTGCCGTTTCTTAACATCATGAAACCACCTCCACTGTCACCGTTGCAAGGTCCAGAACCGTTTCTGTAACCTATTAGGGGACGAAAGGAGTTAAGTAGTCGTTAAATTATAATTGCTATCAATCGATTAGTTTGTGTGGCTTTAGTTGTTCAAAAGCACTCTGATATGAAAAAGAAATTACCCGCGCAAAATGTTCTATCTGATGTGATATCCACAAAATCGTCGTGAGACTCAATACATTGCAGCTGCGTAACTATTGGCAAGGTTACTTGTTTGGGTTCTGGAGACAGGGTAACTCCATTTTCATCTTTACCCCAGCCAGCAACCACTCCATTATCACCCACGACGCTGTTCAGATCATTGCCTCCAGACCAGAGGCAAATAGGTCTTATGAAGCTTTTGAATTTGACTTCTTGCGATAGAGTGATCACCGCTACATCGGCATCAGCCGATAGGGCCCTATAATCGGGGTGAACTGAGATCTTCTTGGCGCCTAACATCAAGGAATTGTCACCGGTCCATCGTTGGATGTTGAATTTTCCTAAAATTACTAGTAATTGTTCGATGTCAAACTTCCTTTCGTTGGGTCTCATGCAGTGGGCGGCTGTAAGAAAAAAAAATAATATCATTTGAGGAAATTATTTTTTTAGAGGATTACTTTTCAGACGGCTTAAATTACAAGGAGAGATCGAGAATCGATTCGCTCTAGATTTGAAATAAAATACGAGGTATATCTCGAAATCAATAAGAATGATTAGTTTTAAAATGTTTAATTGCATGTATACCATAATTTAGTGCACCTTTGGTATGCACACAGTGTCTTCAACGAGTTTTCCACTTGTGGTAACAATTCTGGAAGTCGTGTTATGTCTGCACTGTAGGGATCGTGTGGGAGTATTTTTCTTTGCAAAAAAAAACTGACAAGTCTTGAGTCAAGTCCATGCTTACCACCGTTTTTGATTCCCGAGGAATTGTCCACAAAGAATTTGTGTCGCAAGACCAGACAGTGAATCAAACCCGTTATCGCGAGTTCCTTGAACGTTTGCGTTTGCGACTTGGCATTGCTAGCTCGTGGTTCTTGCATCGCGACAATGCCCTCAGTCACGGCTCATTGTCGGTTAGAGAACTTTTGGCAGAAAAATAACATTCCAGTATTCCCATACCCACCTTACAGTCCAGACATGGCCCCAGACGATTATATTCTTTTTCCAACGCTTACATGGTAATTGAAATTACGGGGCAATAAACAATATCCAAAGAATCACGACGCAAGTTCTAAACAGCCTAACGGGACAAGACTTCCAGAATTGGTACCAGGAATTGAAAACTCGCTGGAAACACTGTGTGCATTCCAAAGGAGTATACTTTCAAGGGGACAGCATTAAATTGTAGATACATTCACAGCACCCTACGCTTTAAAACTAATCGTTGATTCTAAGATATGCCTCGTATATGTTCATATATTGAAGAGAAATTTTAAAAAAGCGAAATACAAATACGGCTGTGTATTGCAGAAACGGAATGCAGTGCAGAATATATAATACACCCAGGGACATGAATATGAGGCACCCCTTAGATGTTTTAATATAGCGGTATTAACAGACAAATAGTCTTTACCTGCCGTTTCTTAGAATTACCCGTAATATAAAAAGAGGGGTTGGTGGGAGAAATACCATTTATTGCTGTATTTGCGGAACTAATTGTATTTTACACTTAGTATAGTTCGGTAAAGTGACCGGTCAACATCAGTATTCTTATTTTAAATTATATATGCGTTATTAGTTTATGTGTATATAACTGAAAATGTCGAAATCTAGAGAACTTTCTGAGTTTCAACGGGCGAAAATTATTACACTACATGCCGAGGGATTATCCCAAGTGATGATTAGTCAAAAAGCGAAATGTTCACGGTACGCCGTAAAATAACTTTAAAGCGTTACCAAGAAACAGGGGATACTAAATCAAGACCGGGAAGCTCAAAGCATAAAACGACAGAAAGGGAGGACCGGTGGTTACAACGGCACTATCTACAAAATCGACGTCAAGCGGCAACAGATTTGGCTGGCGCGTTAAATCGACAACTCAACGTTAATTTATCAACTAAAACAGTAAGTAGACGTCTTAGAGAAGTCGGTCTATCATCGAGAAAAACTAAAAAGAAACCGTGGCTGTCGGATGTAAATAAAAATAAACGATTAGCATGGGCTCATAAACACAAATCGTGGACAGAGAAGGACTGGGCGAATGTGATTTGGACAGATGACTGTAATATAGAGGTAAATATAATTAATCGTTTTATATTCGGTATTAGGTAACTGTGTATTTTATAGAAATTTAAACGAATTGTGTTAAAAAAATCGAGAGTTGAAAGAATTAACTGGATAGGTTTTTTACAGATTTTTGGTACCCCTGGTGCCGTTCTAGTGCGTCAGAGACCTGGTGAAGAATGTCATGCCGATTGTGTGGTGCCTGGCTGTCATGATATGCGGGTGTATGAGGTCGACAGGGGTTGGAGAGATGTTTGTGTGCACTGGTAGAATAAACTCGAGGACCTACACCAGCATGTTAGATAAAGTTTTACTGCCCTCAATTGAAAAATTATTCGGAATGAATACTGACGAAGTTTTGTTTCAACAGGATAACGCACCATGTGACACTACAACTGCAAGTTTAGCGTGGTTCCGGGCAGTGAACATCGACATCTTGGAATGGCCAAACCAAAACCCGGATCTAAATCCGATCGAGCATTTGTGGGCTATTATTAAGCGAAAAGTATGCGAACACAAATGCAAATCCAAACAATTGAAAGCAATATTTGAAAGAGTATGGGTGAACATTCCAACTTCAACCTGCCATATATTAGTGGCCAGTTTACTTAAAGGATTGAAAGCCCGCGGGGGGGCAACCAAATATTGAATTTCTAGTTTTTAGTAATAAATATTTGCTTTTATAATATGTTTTATTTGTTCATTATTTATCTTAAAGATAATTGAAAAATTGGGGGTGCCTAATAATTGTGACCCTGCCTGTATATAGCTATCAGATAAATTTAGGAAGCAATTTCTGCTAAACAATCTAGAATCATTCAAAAGAAAGGAAAGTCTTGGAAACTGCGATATCAGTCAAGTTGAAAGAGAATATGTTAAAAGCAATAAAAAACTCTATTGTTTAATTTATTCGTGTCATTTCGATGTTAATTTTGTAATTCTTCTTATTACTTAATATAATAAATATTACCTGTAACAACGTGCTTGGCAGAAATCAAACTTCCACCGCAAGTGAACTCCAAATTCAACTGCTTAATCGTATACAAAGCAGTCAACCATGGATAATATCCTCTTACAACAGGTTGTCCATTAGCAATCAACGAGTTAGTCGACAGAGATTTTCCACAAACATCGTTCAAATTTCCTCTAACGTCAATATCGGGTAGTTCTTCGGGTGTAACAGGACTTTGTTCGGTGGTTGTCACTATGGGACGTGGTCGAGGTGTTGCTGGAATGTCAGGTTTACTTGGATTCAAGAATGGATTATTCTGTATACTTGTAATAATATCAAAATAGGTGCTATCTTGGGGTTGTGCTTGGGGCGGAGACTGAGGTCTATTGACGTGAGGTCGTTCTGTACTGAGGAACGTTAAGAATGGACTGGAATTTCCTGTCGCAGAACCTCCGTTCGGTCTGCTCAGGAAAGGGTTGTTTGGATACTCTTGTTGAGGTGGAGCACCGAAGTTGATAAAAAAATTACCGCCGTTGTTCCCTGAAGAACCCGATGGTCGAGGTTGGTTCTGATCGATGTTATTTCCACCGGGGTAGCGGTTTGGATGGTTTACGATATCTGGGGATGCTAAACTTAGACTGCTGATCTTCAAACTATGCTGTAGATTGATCGTTGTGAGGATTGGAACCTTTTTAACTGAAAGAAAAGGAAATAATTTATACTTCTTACCATTTCTTAAAAGGTAACAAACAGGATTTCAATTTCCTCAGTAACGAATACATTGTTTATCAATTCTGTGTTGTGCTCTTGTAACCCTGGTAGCTTGTATCTCATATTTCTCAACATATGATACCGTAAATATCGGTCAGTAATATGTTGCGAGATCTTTGAGATCATGGAAGCAAGGTCACAGTTAACTCTTTCAGAAACTTTAATGTTTGACGAGTGGCAAATGGACGAACTTTGTTCTAATGCGAAAAGGACATGCAGTAAACAGATAGCATTCCACACCATCAGTCCTACGATACGACTAATATGACAGGTAATCCGTAAATCACATCTTCGATTTTGATGCTGTCCAGTTTTTGGACTGTCCATCATGTGCCCTAACCTTAAGTACACTTCGTTTATTTTATGTTTTTACCTACGTCATTGTTTTGTCGTATAAGTTAAGACAATCTATTCCTTCGCAAAATCTTGCTTCCTCTTTCAGTAACAGTACTAGAGAAAGACTGTGAAATGTATAGATTGTGTTAACTTATACGACAAAACAATGACGTAGGTAAAAACATAAAATAAACGAAGTGTAAATAGTTTTATTTTTTATTTTGGATCGCAGGTGCCTATATATATGGTAAATAGAAGAAGTCATAATTGGTTGTTTGATTAATGTTGTTGATATTTAGGCTAACTGACATTTGTAGAGCGTCACCATGTAATATCAAGTTTGTATCTCAAAGTGTTGTACTGTGGCTAATTCTTGAATTGTTCATAAGAACGAAGAGCCGTAATAAAGACATTATGGCAACTATTGGTGAGTCTGCAGTTTCTTCTGATATAGTCAAACGGTGGTGTCGAGATTTTAAACGCAAATCAACATGCTGGTGGTCCTCCCATAACGGTAACAACAGACATTGTGGAAGATATTAGCTTATCATATCATTCGGTGCACAAGATACTATCTAAACAATTCGATGAAAAAGATGAGTGCAAGATGGGCACCCCGACTGTTAACCATTGATCGAAAAGGAAATCGGGTGTTGATTTGTAAGCGTCTTTTGGAAAGGTACCAAGCAAACGAAGAGAACTTTCTTAGTCGGTATGTGACCGTGGATGAGTGCAACCACTACGAACCCGAGACCAAAGTTCTAAGTAGAGAGTGGAAATATCACGGTTCTCCTCCTCCACGCAAATTTAAAGTCATACCGTCTGATGCAAAAGGTTTTGCTATCTGTGTTCTGGGATGCTCAATGAATCATCCTAACTGACTATTTGCAAAAGGAAGCATTACAGCGGCCTACTACGCACAATTGCTTTCTAAATTGTGAGACTGTATTAAAGGGAAATGCCGAGGAAAGTTAAAGCATGGTGTGCTGCTCCATCAGGATAATGCACCCAACTACACATCTGGTATGCTATGCACCAAGCAGGCTTTGAATTAGTGGAGCACCCGCCACATTCGCCGGATCTAGACCCTAGTGATTATAGGCTGCTGCCCAAATTAAAATGAATCTTAGAATTTTCCACTAATTATGAAGTGATGTAAGCAGTAGAGATATGATTTGTAGAGGTCGAACGAAAAGTTTTCCAAAAGCCTGTTGAGATGCTGGAGCACCGGTGGGCGAAGTGCGTTAGTGTACATATAATACCACTGTAGTTTTACTGTAAGGGGGCCAGGGGTACACCATAAAAATCCACCCTCGTAAATTATTACTCTCTTAATACATGTTGTAAACAGTATTTCGCATTTCCATGTTCGATGACTTGCGTAAATCTTTCGTTTTTGGTTAGCGCGAGATCTCTTCTTACCAAGGGAAGAAATAACTGAATTTTACATCTTTCGCTGGTTAACAGCATAAATAGTTTGACGGGAAATATATAAAGCATCACATACTCTGCAATATTAGTCACCGAAAAAAACATTATCAGTGAGTATTAGAATACACAGAATACTATAAGAGGGATCCAAAGGTTAATAGTTTACCCAATTTTCTTTCTTTGTATCTAAATGGATCCGTTTATGAATAAAAGTTCTATCATTTTACATGACTATTTCGGAAATTGAGAGTCTCTTGCGCGTATTATATTTGCACACCATCAGAACCAGTGTAACAGGGATCATACCAGTGCATTAGTGTAGAGAAAAACTATGTCGGAAAATAAAAATATAATGCCACTGCAGTTTTACTGTGAGGGGGTCAAGGGTACAGCATAGAGATCTACCCTCGTATATGATGGTCATCGAAAAGCACACAGTATCGTCTTCACATATATTTTAAATAACGTCAGTGATATGCAGCATCCTTGTCGCAATACCTTATTTAGAATTTCACTCTGCTTTTGTTACTTTTATACAGTCATTTAATCGCATTTATATTGTTTGTTTATACTCCGTTGTCCGTCATTGCCTGCCATAAGTGACTTATGGGAACACTGCCATAAGCCATTTTTAACGATTTGTTTACTGTTAAGGACTTAACATTGTTTTTGTGTTTTGTAAGTTTTTTACCATTATGTATTTTATCTTCTTTGCATTATTATTTTCATTTAGAATATTATTTTATTTTCATTTTTATATTTATTTATTTTCATTCTTATATTTATTTATTTTGCTCTCTTATATCCAATTTTATTTTAATATGTATGTACATTACGCATTGTATATGTATGCAAGTCAGCCATTCGCATTACGCTAGCTAAAACTGCCTAATTAGAAATCATTCACTGCAACGTCGTCGGATATGTAATGGGAGTTTTCTTGAAATTTAAGGTACACAAGCATAGGCAGTCGTGTCCCGCACGACAGTCGAGGTATTAGCGATCGTGCACTCTCGGTCACCTTTCGTGCCTCGTCGTAACGTGTACAGTAACGTCGTCGTAAGATTATTAGAGATTTCTAAGTTTTTCTAGTTTTGGCGGGAATCGTCGAGGACGTTGTCTATATATTTATTTCTGGCGGGAGTCATTTGGTAACGTCGTCGGACCACATGTATAGATTTTTTTAATAAGTATAAATTCTCGATTTTCTATCATCGTACGTCGAGGCTACTGTGTCCATTGTCGTCTATGCATATTTTTAGTCTTCAGTTAAGTTTGTGTCGGAAATTATTTTGGTGAGATTGTCGGCGCGCATGGTCTATACACCTCTACAAGTACGATCACTCCGCTTCTTGCTGACGGTCGTTGCGGCCGCAGCGCCCGTTGTCTTTTGTACGTTTGTTCGGTCCTTGTCGTATCGGGACTTAGAAATTTTTCATTTAGTTGCTCGTCGTAGCGGACGAGTTTCACGGACCAGTTTTCTTATGTAATGTCGGCATCATCGCTCCGTTTTACTTGTCGGTGCGCAGTTCGCACATTTGCTGGTTACTGGATTTTTCCCTTCTTTGGGGCGCAGTAGTATAGAGCTAAAGATTGCACATAGCGTAATATTTCAAACGAGAACGCCTGGGTAGCTGTGACATTACTTTTGTATTGAGATCGGCTATTATCGCTACTGTCGCCCTCGACCAGGCGTTCAAGCTCTAAAAGATAGGGTGGGTTCCCCTATAAATGTGAATATAACAAACGTATTTGGTCAAGTACAAATACATGCCAATAATACAGGGCCAAGTCCCTTAAGCAAATTTAAAACAAGGAAAGTATATTAGGCTCCCGGAAAGGGACATATAAATAAGCATAGCACCGAGGTGCGCTTACAAATTTAAGAAATAAATAGGGTTGGCTCCCCTATAAAAAGGTAGTGGTGCATGCAAACAGATAGAGGCATTAGTACATGCCTCTAACAAAGCTTCAGCGGAAGCATATAAGAGTTTAACCTTTTAAACAGAATTAAGACATAGCTTTGCAACGTACATGCTGAGGCATTACTTTATGTTGCTACCAATGAAAATACATATACAAATGCTAATGTACATTACATGTATAAGAGAGCTCGAATAACTGCAATTATTGCAAATATATACATCTTACGTACATCGTACATGTACATAAGCAAGAGTGGAAACCGTGTAACCATTTTATTTTTAAATATATTTTTTTGCGCATGCGCATTGAGTTTCACTGTACAACCTATCCTCTAGTAAATAAGCGAACATACTCTACAAGTAAGTATTGGTCAAGTAATTTAGGAAATTACGAACAGGCTACAGCGGCGTTGTTCTTCAAACCAGAAGAACGTAACATTTACCTTTCTGAAATTCATGAACGGAGTGCGTGATCAAAGATTCCAGCCACCAGAAGTAGCAGTCAATGCCTTCAAATACGCAGTTTTGACTGTACCAACAAACGAGTGCAATAACTGTTTCTAGACCTGAGTTGGCACATATAAAAATGAAGAGAACCTTCGTATTCTAACTTTTCTAAACGCAACTTTCTCTTTTCGAATTCCGTTAATTGACGAAAGTTAGCACAGTTGAAGCATCTTTTGAAACTATACTCACTATATGGCAATAAAACAAGTTGGAAATATTACTTGAACCTCTATGATAAAAATGTTTCTTAATCTATTTAACAAAAAAGATTATGACTTGCAGAGAGATGCATCTTCAATAAGATGTGCTACATTTACCTTTTAATTAATAGAGGATTTAATTTACATGTCAACGCTGACCTTTGAATAATTTTCACAACGCTCTTATTATAAATTCAACGTTCCATTAGCAATGAAAAGTCTGTGCATACTAATCTAACAATAATTCATCCAACACAATTAACAAATAATAGAAGCGGATATTCGCTATTAGTTCTACTTATTCATCCATCCATTAAATTCGACTTGCACACTTAATTATCCATTCAATAACTTACTATCTAACGGAGGTCCGGAACAGATTAATTCCCCATTTACCAGGATTTTCGTTATTCGAGGCGGAAAAACCTTCCAGAACGGAAAGAATACCCTGTAATGCAACGGTCTGCCGCTTACGATTTCGTCAACAGCCCGAGCTCTGCCGTATGCAAGTTCAATGTTGCCATTGTAGTCCTGAAATTATAAAATAAATGAGCAATTTGATGTGATTTTTGGGATTTTTCGGTTGGACGATAATTTGAATAGTTTTTTTATGAATTGCTCGCGTAAGAACATTGATTTGTTTGGAGTTAATGGTGTGTTGCGACACCGTCATTAGGAGGCACATGTTCCGCTTCTTTACAAAAGCTTTACGTATGGTATTTTTCAATTAAAATTTAAATAACCTTGAGTGTAAACTACATCAGTCATACTTTCTGATTATGTCTACTTCGAATATTATTTGCCTAAAAAATATGGCAGTGGCGTTGTTGAAGATTGAAGGAAAGTTTTGCTCTCAGATGAAAGCCATTTTCTTGGTACAAGGACAGCGATCTAGCTTTGTTAGAAAAAGTCATGATTAAACAGTCAAACACCCGCTGGGGCTGTATCTCTGATGTAGGTACTAGAACTCTTGTGCCAATCAAAAACATGATGAACTGCCAAAAGTGCAAAGATTTATTAGTACTAAAACTGGAAGCAGAACTAATAAAAGCTGGTGGTAATGGTCGAGAAAATTCTATTCCGTGCCACGTGTCAAAGGTCCCGATGAAATATTTTAATGACAGGAAGATGTTTTTCCTTGAATAGGCGGAGAACTCAGTGACTTTAAATTCTAGTGGAAATGTATCGGATATTGTAAAGGCCAGCCTTCGTAAAGTAGACAATACAACAAAAATAAAATTCATTGAAACTGTAATTGAGATACGGTTTTGAGACTTACACATTTCAGGAAGCTGTTACTATGTTGAACTTATTAATTCTGTATCGGAATGTGTTGAAGAGATTATAAGAAACATTTCCCATTAAATTAACGTCATAAGAGATAGCATTCATGCATATGTAACTAACAATATAAAAAAAAAACAAATATCGAATTATTGGTAGTATGCATATAATACAACACAATAGATGCCTATGGGTGTATAGTATTTAGTGGAAGTGCAAGTTTGGTTTCTTTGCACCTTATTGTTTCTCTTAAATCTATTTTGCGGTTTAATACTGCGTGTCCCAAAGGTCTTTGTCAATTTGTTTTGTTCACTGCGCAAACAGAATCGTTCAGTGGGGACTATTGCAATTGCAAGCCTCGTCCTATGATAGTTGCTATGGAGCGTTTTGCGTACTGTGTGCGCGAGTTTTACAAAAACTTCTCAGATAAGGCGCATTTTCATCTTAATGGTCATGTAAACTGGCAGAAGTCTCGTTATTGGAATTCAACAAATCCAAAACAGAATCATGAGAAGCCACTTCACTCGCCAAAAGTTATTTGTTTGGGCTGCAATGTCGGCGCAAGGAATTATTGGCCCGTAATTTTTTGAAAATGATAGAATGGTTTTAATTGGTACACTTGGTTCCAACAAGAATGAGCGGCATGTCACATGTTTAACGTGTTTTGTTGGTGAAATTTTCCATGAAAAATTGATATCTAGACGCGGTGATATAAACTGGCCGGCACGTAGTCCCGATTTGATACTAATAGATTTTTCCTATGTAGCTACTTTGAATCAAAGATATACAGTAATAATCCTCACTCTTTGTATGAATTAAATAAGAATATTCGAAGAGAAATGACAGCTATCACGTAGAATATGTACCGAGCAACTCCAGAAAAGAGTGCCAGTAAAATAAAGGAATACGTTCAAAAGACATAATTTTTAAGAAATAAATTCCCAAAATCTGTATTTTAATTAAAAATAAATATTTATTCATTAAACGTGGCCATTATTTTATTATATTCCTTTTATATTGAAAAGGTCTTTTGGAATACCTATGTTGCTTCAATAATTCATCTTTTAGTTGCTCAGGTATTTTAGCTAATTCATCTTATTGATATCTATTTTATGGTTTAGTCTATTTAACAATGACACTATAACATAAAATGTATTGTTTGTTACTAACAATAATTAGCGTTGTTGTTTGGGCTGTTTCCATCGATTCTTGAACTTATGTAATCCGACGTTTCGGCTTACTATCGTGTTCGGGGCAACCCTGAGAAGGGCTGTTACTTGCCAGTTATCTGATCCCCAATTTTTATGAATGAAAGTTGTCTTGTATGTGGATCGAACTTTGCTTTTCTAGAATTTCTTATTCTATTTGACTTAACTACTAAGCTAATAGGGAAGACAGAAATTACTGTGTTAAGCTTATATTTAAATTTCATGCGTAGAAGAGGTTGCGCAGTAAACCGATTTCTTTGCGCATGAGCGGTTCTGTATTCCGCTGATCCTTCTCCATTCTGCGGGGTTGGTCTGCGTATGTTTTTTTTTTATTCTTCTGTCTTCCATATCGAGCTTGCTTGGTCTTCGGCTAATACTAATAATAATGTAAATGCCGTTTCCAACATTTTCCTTTTTGTGGCGTTGTCTTCGTTTCAGGGATTGCTGCGTTGTTCCATGCAATCCTATGATCCTCTCCCCAAGCATATATAGTCAATCGTGACCTATCCGTTTCCCCCATTCGCACTAGCGTCTGATGTTCTTTGATTCTGTAATGTGCCATTGGACTGTTTATGTAGCAGGACATCTAGAAATGGAATCTTGTTATCCACCTCCAATTCCACAGTGAAACGTCGGACCATATAAGTTCTACAAGTGATGGAAACAGCCCAACAACTCTATTATAATAATCCATTGATAACAATATCATGTCAAGAGTTGTTACGAATAATTAATTATTTCTTGCGATATTTGCAGCACGCCTATGATATATGTACGTCAGAATTTGTGCACTCTTGTAATAATCATTATAAAAACATTAAAATATTATACATCTATTTATTTAAAATAACATTTCTTAGCTCAGTTTTTAGATGTTGAAGCCCAACATTGTAATGTATAAAGATGACGAAAAGCATTTGACAGCTGTCAGGTTTTCGTCTATCGCAACTGAACCAAAATCTAAATTTCGTTATCATCAATCTTTAGTGCATCTTCTTCTTTATCTAAATTTTGTGCACCAATCAACTACCGCTCTGCTGTGTGGGTGCCTATTAAATGTTATTAAATGAAACAAATTAATCTGAGAGGATGGAAAGTTGTAAGATGAAATGTGTAGAGTAATGGCAGTATTTTAAAACTATTTGTTAGGTTTTCTTGAGCTGTGGTTATTGATCTACAAAGCACAGAAAAGATGAATATCGCGTTCGAAAATCAAATTTTGATTTTGAACGAAGCTGTCTAATACTTCATACAAAAATCATTGTTCACCTTAATAAATGGTTAATTGATTCATATATGCGATTAAAGACCGAATCATCAAGGAGTATTCTAGAATAAATTCTACTATAAACAAGAAGTTATGACAGAAGATGAGAATATCCATTTTAAAAGTTACGCATACCTATTTTAGATTCAACAGCATATAACTCATTCATAATTTAAAGTAACAGAGAATATATTTAAATAATTACGCATCACTGACGTAGCGTATACGTTTAAGCGTATTTTTCTATTGAACGTATTATCACACCTATAACTAGCAGAATAAATATTCGCCTTAGAAATAAATGCAAACAATAGTAACAATGTATTAATGTAAAACTATTTAGGAAGTAACATAAAAGGGACGTACAATTTTTGTTATTTGTAAAGCAGCAAAATTAATTTTATTTGGATCTCATGTTGATAGGTGTTGATACAGCCAATATATAAAAAAGGAAATTAACAATACAGATATGTTGTAGATCGTCCCATAAGTAAGTGTTGTAGAAAGTACCAACAAGAAAGCAATAACATCGATTCAATGATAAATGGAGTTATCTGATATGCATTAATTGGTTTGAAAATATTCCCAGAACCATCAGAGCATCATTTAGATACAATTAAACAATTATTAAAAAAAAGGGACGATATTAATTAGTAAACCGAGTTATTAACAAATATACCATTAAAGAATCATCAAAACAGTAAAACTTTCCAAATTTTCGGTGATCATTTGATTTCAAAACCGAAGGCATTACCACTGACCGTAACCACAGATACCTCTGACGTCAAGAATTTACCAAATTGCTACTGAATATGAGTTACAAGCCACAGACTCTGGGTATTTTTGGAAGTTATTATGTTATTAAAAAATTTTAATAATTGTGAAAGTATGATGGGACATCAAATGGCTGAGCAATAATATGCTAATTTAGTGGATTATGTTTCCTTCGTGAATTTTCTATTGACTATTAATATCTACATTAACTGAAAAGAAAGTTGTGTAACGGTATATATTAAACTAAACATTAGTAATTTCGAACAAAATAAGAAGTTGTAATTCATTTGAATTTACAGAAGGTGCATCAAATTTGGGGTACTTTCATAAAGTTACGAAAGTATATACGAGGCCGACCTGTAATGTTTCCGTAATCGACAATAAAAACACGGTAATGGTGTGGTTTTTTATTTTTATTTTGTGATGTAGTCTCCTCGAAGATCAATATACTTTTTCAAACGATGCTCCTTCAAGTCCTGTCTCTTCAAGCGGTCGGAAAAATACGATGTTTCGGGGTCTGTAAAATAGCCATCTGTGGCGTCGATGACCTCCTCATTTGAGACAAATCTCTTTCCTCGCAGTGATTTTTTCAGATTTGGGAATAGGAAAAAGTCGCTGGAGGCTAGGTCCGGTGAATATGGAGGATGAGAGAGTAATTCGTAGCGCGACTCATTCAATGAGTAAGCCGGTGTATTGTCGTGGTGAAAAAGCACCTTTTTCCGTTGCAAACGAGACCGTTTCTACTTCGAATATCGACTATCGAATCGGGCCAATAAACCGCTGTGGTATTGCCCCCTGATCGTTGTTTTCTTCCGCAGATAGTCCGGTGAGGATCACACCTTGGGAATCCTAAAAAATGGTAAGCGGATGGAATGGTTTTTCATTTTTTCGGAGCCGATTCGCTCGGAAAAGTCCACTGCTTCGACTGTTCCTTGGTCTCCGGTAAGTAGTAGTGGATCCAAGTCTCATCCACGGTTACGAAACGCTCACCCAGAAGCTGATGGTCGAAAATGATGGAGTACACCCGCCGTGAACTTCTAGCAAAATATTTCGAATTTCCGTGGTCGTTGTCCCAGCCATCCAGAAGTGTTTTATCACTGCGCGAAATTCGATTTTAGCCAATGAATCCACTTCAAACTTCGCGCGCCATCTCCCGCCGATTCCTCTTCTCCAAGATTATTCGACATGTTCAAGTACTCGTGATATAACAGTGGATACATAAATGACAGATCTGGGCCCTTTGAAATTCCTGTAGAGTTTTGTTTTGCCAAAGTTGCAGAATCTACACCCTTGTGTAGTATTTGTAATAAGCCTGCAATTGTGTGCAGAGCTCAATTTTTACTATATCTTTAGTAATACTATTCGAGTTTCAAGGTTGCCCTTGCTGACCAATGAATCCACTTCAACCTTCATGCGTCATCTCTTGTCGATTCCGGAAACGTTTCAGGTCAACCTCGTACTTTCAAAATTGGTGTAAATTTATATCTACTACCAAGTATCTGCTTGTAACGGATTTCGGGAAGCAGATAGAGCTATATTTTTGAGGATAGAAAGATAAACTAGTGAGGTATTATTAACTTCCTAGTGCTAGAGTATAGAAGTATGTGCTTCTAAGTGGCTGAGTTACTTCGACGCGTGATGTATTCCTAAGTAAATATTTCGAAAACTATCATAAATAAATATTTGTTGCGTGATATTAATTTACATCAATTTTTAACATGTAATACAATCACGCAACAATATACAGGATATCTTGTTTAAATAATTATTAGTATCTCCTGTATATATACTATTTGACAGCAAATACAACTATTATAGCAGTTTTCTGAAATACGAATGGATAAGCGCAATGTCAATTGTCCCGTATTTATTGTAACATCCCGTATATGAACAGCTACACCAGCCGAAACATCAATTTCAAGGCCAAATTTCACCCTTAAATATGCAGTTCTCTAACAATGAAAGGTGCCGTTAAACAACACTCGATGGGGTCTACGAACTGACTTGCTTTAAAATCGGGGATTAACACTTGGGGTACTTCCCTTGACAGTAAGTAAATCATAAAATTATGAATTACTTTAAGCACAAATTGCGTTGACATGGTGTTCTTTTTTATTATTAAATATTCATTAAATGCAACGATCATTTCGTTTATTTATAAGTCTACGGTGATTATTATTTTTTTCTACGTGCCTGAATTTATAATGATTAAAACAACAAAGAGTACTGATGTGTTTATTCCTAACATCTAAGCGAATGTCGAATCGAAAAGTTGGATATCACGTACTGCCTTCAACATTAGATCAACTTTCCGACTACAATGAATGAGTCGTCATTCAGCTTTACGTACAGAACGCCAATAGAAACTGTAGATGTTAGATTTGGCATTGATAACGATAAGAATGTCAGCCAAACTACGCATTTCCGCAAATAAAATGTACAATTGAAGGAATCTAATAAATATTTCTGGGTATTCTTTTGCTACTCAGTATGTGTATATACACTACCGCTCGAAAGTGTTTAGGCACCCCTGTTTTCATGGATTATTCATATAGTATTATGTTTACCAAAAAAACATTATAATAAAATGAAATGCGTATTTAAAATGTAGTTCAGTAAGATAAACACCCATTATATCGCATAAGGTTTACTATCATTTACCTGCACTTGGTCGGATTACCATAAACTGTTTATTGCGGTGCAATTACAATAACAATCCCTCTGAATTTACTGGGTAAATTTAGTCATCTGTTAGATTGTAGGTAATAATGTTTAAATTACCTTCCTAGAAGATTATAGTGAAATCTGTAACCTATGGTCAGTTGCAGTGTGGTATTTACTCTATTCACGTCGTGAGCGAAATATCGTGTGACAATTTTTTAAAATGCCTCCGCGAAGAGAAATTAGTACGGAAACACGTGCGCTTATAATAACTTACCATAAAAATGGCATAAGTAACCGACAAATTGCCAAAAAAATAAAATACACCACGCTACGGTTGGCTATAACGTAAAAAAATATCGGGAAACTGGCAGTTTTCTTAATAAAACACGGAGTGGAAGGCCAAAAGCGACAACATCTGCAGATGATCGCAGAATAGTGGTTACCAGCAAGTTAAATAGATGCAAAACAGCCCCGGAAATCACCGCGGAATTAAATGTTGGTCGCCAAAAACTAGTCAGTGTTTCTACAGTCAAACGTCGCCTACAGAAAGCCGGGCTCCATGGACGTATTGCAATGAAAAAGCCATTACTACGCAAACAAAACAAGCAAAAGCGACTTAAATGGGCTCGTGAACACCAACACTGGACCATAGAAGAGTAGAACAACGTCCTGTGGACGGATGAGTCCAAATTTGAGCTGTTCGGAACCCGAAGACGCATATTCGTAAGAAGATCTGTAGGTGAACGTGCCAGAGAAGAGTGTATTGCTGCTACCGTGAAGCATGGTGGAGGTTCTATCATCATTTGGGGCTGTTTTGCTGGCACTAGTGTAGGGGACATTGTGAAAATTGACGGTATATTAAAAAAAGAAGAACCACGCAATACCCTCCGAAATTCGACTTTTGGGTCAAAATTTTATCTTCCAGCAAGATAATGACCCAAAACATTCCTCTAAATTATGTAAAGACTATTTACGCCATTTAAAAGAGGAAGGAACTCTCTTATGGAATGGCCTTCCCAGAGCCCCGACTTGAATCCAATCGACTTACTATGGGAAGAACTAGATCGGGAAGTACGGGAATCGTCTCCGACATCAGCTACTGACGTGTTGAACAAATTGCAATCGAGTTGGACTTCAATAACATAAGAAAAAAATGTGTGCTGCAATTAATAAATCAAGAGGAGGTCACATAGATGAAAGCAAAATTGAAATTAAACGTTTTAATCTTCACATTTATTTAATATATTTTTATTCATGTACGTGTATCTGTACATAAAAAATAAATATTATTAACATTTTCGCTGAGTTTTTATACATTTTTGCTGTCAGTGAGAGTGCCTAAACACTTTTGAGCGGTAGTGTACATGAAAATTACATCTCTGTATTTCTTGCTTTGTTTTCTTTATTCTTTTGTATCCTGATCTTGTTTCCAATAAAATTTCTTGTGGAATTTAGGTTGTATATACCCTCCTTTTCTGCGAAATATTCTTGCAATAGCTTAGTAAAGGTCACATTATTGTTCTATGAATGGAAATTGATTTAATAACCTTCTAAATAACAACAAAAATTAGAATGGACGGAACTAAACTTGATTTTTCTAAAGTTACAATACCGGATTTGAGTCACATATCCCTCATCGCATTTTATTTCTAAATTCCTATATCAATTTCTTATTACACATTCTTTTACGCAAGACTTCTTGTATTGCATCAATCAATACTACCTACCCTAGGGCGTGGAAGAAATAAATTAGTCATTGTTGACCGGAATTTAAAAAGTCCCAAAGTACTAAACGTAACAATTCAATTTGAATTTGTACACGATATCCTCCAAGCATCGTGTAGGAGGCAAACAATTGATGTGGTGACGTTGCAGAAAAAAAATTACTGAGTATTTTAATCGGGTTTTGTGGTTTGACATTTTTAACCAGTTTCGTATTCATTAAAATGTAACTTGTTCAATTTGTCATGCGCTTGTTATGATGTAATAATTGTATCTCTTTTGTTCAGGAAATTAAAGAAAAAGAAGATTTCTTCATTTGCTATATGAAATATGAATCTTCCTGTTTAATAAGCCATTCGTAATTTCCTAAATATTTGTATGTAATAGGAATATAAGTGTTCTATTGTTTGAGGAACCGGAACTGATTATAATCACCGGATAACCTTGAACGAATTGTAAAAGCTTGTGCTTTGAGAGTGATCAGGTTCTTTACTCTGTTACCGTCAAATACAAAATTGATAATAGATATATCAGTAGCGTTTCCAAAAACCAACTTTGTGCCAAAACACGCAAAGAGATAGAAAATGTTAACAAACCTCGAAAGGAGTATGAAGCGGATATATATAATATAAAGGGATTTGAAAGATTTTGCGAATAATATTGATCAACACGTCGTTTTCTTATACACTAAAGCGGGTGTCTTGTGTGTGTTTGTGTTCTCATTTTGAAACTAGTTCCAGCATTTTGGGATACACTAGAACCTACATATAACGAATTAAAGTAACGTTGGATTCTTGTGAAATTAATTATAATAATGTATGCGGTCTATTAGCACAAATATAAAGGCAAACGTAAAAGGGTAAACATAAACAGAAATCTGCCAGTAGGCTCAGCATTAATGACTTAGAAGTAAGCGGCTGTTCCTGCTCCCAAACACGAGTTGTATACAAAATAACATTATTTATAGGAATGAATAATAATAAATAAATAAAATAAAGTAAAGACTAAAGAAAATACCGACTATACATATGTACGAGGGTGTTTCCGGAATCGACAAGAAAAACACGGTATTGGTGTGGTTTTTTATTTTTATTTTTCGATGTAGTGATGTGAGTCTCTTCGACGATAAATATACTTATTCAATGGGTGCTTCAGTCTCTTCAAGCCGTCGGAAAAGTGGGATGCTTCGAGGTCTGCCAAATAGCTATCTGTAGCGTCGATGACCTCCTCATTTGAGCATCGCTGGAGGCTAGGTCTGGTGAATATGGAGGATGAGAGACTAATTCGTAGCGCGACTTATTCAATGAATGAGCCGGTGCATTGTCATGGTGAAAAAGCACCTTTTTCCGTTGCAAACGAGGCCGCTTCTACTTCGAATATCGAGTATCGAATCGGGCCGATAAACCGCTGTGGTATTGACCCGTGAACCCGTGAACGTCCGTCCCTTCTGCAGATTGTCGATGAGGATCAGACCTTGGGAATCCCAAAAAATTGTCGCCATGATCTTCCGGCCGATGGAACGGTCTTTACTTTCTTCAGATCCGAATCACCCGGAAAAGCCGATTACTTCGACTGTTTGTTGGTCTCCGGTATATACTGGTGGATTCAACTCCCATCGACGGTTACGAAGCGCATAAAGAAATCCCTTGGATTACGTTGGATCCTGGCCAGACACTTCTCCGAAGCGGCCACCCGATTTTGTTTTGCTCCGGTGTCCCATTGCGCCTAAAGCGTTTTTATGTCCAAAATTTCGTGTAGGATATGTGCAATGCATTCTTCTGAGATGCCTGTTGTCTCTGCTATCGCCTTCAGCTCCAATCGGCGATCGGCTAACACGACATCATGAATCTTGTCGACCATTTCATCATTGGTAGCGGTTTTTGGACGTCCACTGCGTCGTCATCGTTGTGCGGCTGAACTCGCTCACTTAGAACCGGATGGTCGAAAATGATGGAGTACGTCCACCATGATCTTGTAGCAAAATATTTCCAATTTCCGTGGCCGTTTTCTCAGCCATCCAGAAGTGTTTTATTACTGCACGAAATTCGATTTTATCCATTCTTTGCGAAACCCCCTAATTTCCTACACAAAATACACTCTTAAACAACAGCAGCCAGAAAAAAGATTGTTTTGCCCACCAGTGAATCCATTTCAATATTCGTGCGCCATCTCTTGCGGATTCCGGAAACATTTCAGGTCGCCTTCGTACAGACAATAGCGCTTATGCTTAAAAGCATAATAAATTTGCATATTGCCAGCATAGAGATGGTGTTTACAATATTTCAATTTACAATATTAGATATGTAGATAGTATGCAATATAGGACCATGAAAATTACCGTGTGGGACGCCAGGTACAATAGGAAGTGACCAAGAGAAGGAATCACTATCTTACTTGAGTTTTATAGAACAGGTATGAAGCGAAGAATGATATGGAATTAACACTAGAACCGACGTGCTTCAAAATAGTAAGTAAATGAGAATAATTAATCGTATCAAAAGCTGTTGAGAAATCTAATAAAATCAAGAGAATAACTTGATTACTTCGGGAGAAAGTACAAATATTGGTAACAATGACTGCGATCAATGGGGAGAAGTAGTTCTAAAAAGAATTTTGTAAAACGATCTACTTAGCAAGTTTGGTAAAGAAATGATAACTATTATATTACGTGCAAATATGGCTAGAATAGAAAATTATTGGCTATTGGAAGAAAGTGTATTAAAGATGTTACGTCATAGAAGATTTAAAGAATGAGCGAAAATTTTCAAAAGTAGCTTGGATAAATCGTTTGACGAGCTACTTAGGAAAAATTATTATTTTGATAGTTGATAATTATTCCAGACATGCACATGATTTAGGAATAAGATTGAAGGCTATTGAACATATACTTTTTGCCAAATTGATCTGAAAACCGCATCCAATAAACCCGTGAGTGACAAAAATTGTTAAAATGCATTATCGCTAAAGATTTTGAAACCAACATTAGTTTATGGGATACAATTACTTTAATAACTGGAGTTGCTGTTTGGACTATTTACATCGTTCGTTGAACTTGTATTATCCGACGTTTCGGCAGTCTGTCTACTGCCATCTTCAGTCTCGATTATTTGTTCCCGATTTCGATCTCCAGTCACGACCACTTTCGCTAATTAAAGAAAAGGGAAGACAAATACGTCAGACAAAAATCAGGGCTACCCTAAAGACGGCAGTAGACAGACTGCGGAAACGTCAGACTATACAAGTTTAACGAACGATGGAAATAGTCCAAAAACAAACAGCAACTCCAGTTATTATAAGAATCCATCGTCCACAGTATCACGTCAAGAGATACAATTACTATACTGCAGAAAATGCGGACGATAGAAATTATAAATGGAATAATTAGAAATTGCTTTCCAAATGTTGGATCTTCCATCGAATCTACCTGAGACGAAAAAAAAATACATAACTCTCCAAGCTAAAAAATCATTTATTCATTAAACCTGGCCATTATTTTATTATATTCTTTTCATTTTGAAAAGGACTTTTGGGACACCTTGTATAAAGATCAGAAACAAAAGCTATTTGCGTGAGCGTTCTGCAACACTTCACCTGGTGGGGAACGTTCTGTAGAATAGAGGCGATCGCTTACATTTTGTAGCATACTGAATGCCGGATTCCTTCTTTCACTGCACATGCATTTTCCCATGTCTAACTTTAAAAAGAGAATTGTGCGATGCATTAGCGACATAAGGGAGAACCAACTGTATGTTTACGATTTAACAAGTGTGAAAGTATCAACTTCTTACAAACTCAGCGCTGTCAGTGTCAAACTTGATTCACTTAAACTCATAACAAAATCAAAAAGCAATTGAAGCATTAAAAGTATGTTTGCATTTTTTATAGAGATAAGTAGCTTTATTTCAGCAGAGTCCTGCGCATTATTAAAAAGAAAAACCTTGATAGCGAAGTGCGTCTTACGAAATTCTCATGAAAAACTCAGCCTATCATTATTTGAAAAAAAAAAGGTCTCTAATAGATACTCATAGTTAATATTTAAATTTTAATATCCAAATATTACATACAGGAAGTACGGTTTTTACATTGCTTACGTAATTATTACTGAGTTTACTAGGAATCCCAGGAGTGTATTTCTAAATTAACCGTTTACATATACAAAAATAATTACAAATAATTTCTAGTAGTTATAACGTATCCGTTAACAAATTAAATGGACTTGCAGATGTTGTTTACATTGTTATAAAGGTCTATGTTCTGCAGGCATGTGCCATATTCTTAGTAAACTATGTATGCAGTAGAGTACAAATTTTCTAGTCTGTTGTTGGAATTATGTAAGCAAATAATAACTACAGAACTACGTTCCAATAGCATTATATTCGAAGATAATTTAGAAACTATTTTTAATAGTCGAAGCAATTACTGGCGTGCGATTAGGCGTACTTGATCATTGGACAAGGTTGAGTATAGGTGTAAATTAAATTATCCAATGTGACAGATATTCTAGTTGATATCTCTTTTCTGTAAATTGTCTATGCAAATATTTCTATCTGCTATATTATATTTGGACAACTAAATGTAATCATATTATTTATTAGTAATTCTGTTTCAAGTTTTGAAAACATATTCATTATCGATTTCTAGCACCATGAATGATTTGAATTACTAAAAAAAAGAATCCAATATGGCGGTAATAAAGAATATACGAAAAAGAATATATTGTCAACATTAAATGTGATATTGAGTCTGCAGAAACGAGTGCAGATTCATTGGCGGCGATTTGGTATACGCATTAATCCGAGGTTTGGTCATTTTATAATCGGATTTCATAATTTACTTCGTACACTATTTACTGTAATTACCACTAAATTATAAACTATATGTACACGTTTAGCACACGCAATGTTATAGTAATAAGCTCTAGGTATATACACAATGATCCAAATTTATTGTGTATTCTTTATGCTTTTGCTGCGGATTGTACTAAGAAAAAATTGTATTTTAAATGTGTTAGTACGCACTTTAGAATGCGGTGCAGCATTCTTGCCTCTTATTTTATGTTGTAGAATATTACAAAAGACAACCGCGGAAAGGATAGTAGTAACTATAGAAAATACCTTTGGGAAGTTCAATATACGAGGGGAGGTCTAGAAGTTCGTGGAATGGAGGGGATGGAGTGAGGATGGGGGTGCTCGCTAGGTGTTATTCTGATTGGCAATTCATCATTAGTATATAAGTTAAGTTGCAGCCCTATAGCGTCAGTCATTTACGAATAGTTGCCTGCTAAACAAGTCAATCCGGAAGAAAACTGAAACTATGGAGGAAATTGAACACCGCGCTGTGATGAAGTTCCTTACAAAGCAAGGAAGGAACGCTCAAACCATATTGAATGAAATGTAAACCGTTTATGGGGCATAGTGCCTTAGTAAATCAATGATTTATAAGTGGCATGGTCTTTTTAAACATGGTCGGGAGTCGATTGAAGACGACCCCCGCTCAGGACGGCCGGTTGACGCCACCACATCAGAGATCGTCGAAAAAGTGCAAACATTTCTACTGCAAGATGCCCGTTCGAAGAGAAAACAATTATCTGCATTAGTTGGAGTATCAGATACCACCATTTTGCGTATCCTGACCACCATGGGTATGACAAAAGTCAGTGCAAGATGGGTACCGAGAATGCTCACGCCGCTGCAGAAACAGCAGCGCGTCTGTGCGTCCAAACAATTTTTGGAGCTGTGTGGAGACAAACCTGCACAGATTTTGGAGCGGATTGTTACCGGAGATGAAACATGGGTTCATCACTTTGAGCCTGAGTCCAAACAGGAGTCCATGCAATGGCATAAAAAGGGGACACCACCGCCAAAGAAATTCAAAGTGTCAGAATCGGCTGGAAAGTTGATGGCTACTGTTTTTGGGATTGTGAGGGGATATTATTGATTGATTACAAAGAAAAAGGTAGGAGCATAACCGGAGAATATTACGCAGCGATATTAGAAAAATTAAAGGAGGCCATCAAGGAAAAACGTCGAGGAAAATTGACCAAGGGTGTGTTGCTCTTGCAAGACAATGCGCCGGTTCACAAGAGCAAAGTTGCAATGGCTACTCCGCACAAGCATGGCTTTCAATCAATAGTCCATCCACCCTACAGTCCAGACCTGGCACCTAGTGATTTTTATTTGTTGCCCAATTTAAAAAAAGACTTACGTGGAAGAAAGTTTTCCGACGACAATGAGGTAAAGGAGGCAATTTTGGCCCATTTTGAGGCGAAAGATAAAACATATTTTTATGATGGTTTAGAAAAATTAATTCATAGATCTAATAAATGTATTGTGCTTAAGGATGATTATATTGAAAAGGAAAAATAGATTTATTGTTTTATTTTATTTAAAACACTTTCATTCCACGAACTTCTGGACCTCCCCTCGTATCAGAAATCCAACTTGTAATGTTGGTTACAGATGGGGGTTGGAACACAGTTAAAATTGGAAAGTTACTAAAACAATCTCATCCTCATACATGTCATCTTGTAACAGAATTTATTAGAAACAGTTATCCAAAAGTAGATCAATTTATAGTTTCTAGGAAAATAATTTTTATTAAATCTCCAAGATGTATGTATGTAACTGATATTGACGAGATAAGGAACGTGGCTTAAAACTGTTTTATATTATGAAAAATTTTTACACATTATTAAACCTTGTATCTAAATTTCAATCCGTAAGAAGCCCAAGTAATTTTAATAAACAAAATTCCGAAAATTATTCAATTTTTTTAAATGCAATTTCCAAATTAGAGAACACCAAGCTGTCATTACATGAAACGCTAAATATAGTAGATCACCTCAAAGACTCGTTAGAAAATCTAATAGATAGTGTAGGAAGATAAACGAGCGATAAATTATGTGCAGTTATAAATAAGGATCGCGATCTTCAAACTATAAAGTATGTAGGCAAGGGTTTAATTGAAAATCAAAGGTGAGAAATATGATGCGAATGATTATTTTCCAAATATACCAACATATCTTCACCTCGTCGTAGGAGTATGACTGAGTAAGTATTAGAAGGGATGCTAATCACATAATACTAAAGCGAACTTTGCATCTCTCTGCATGAACAACACAATCAAACTAAGATAGTAAGTAATTACATTCATTATTTTGTGTAATATTGATAGTAACCGAGTCATACACTACTGCGGAAGGACTCGTTTCTGTAGCCTTACTAGGTCGCTCTATGTTATCGCAGGGTAGAATATATTATACGAGATCTAAATTTTAATTGGTTGAAGGTCTTAAAATTCCAACCAGAATATAACAATAGAAGTATGACAATGCAGAAAGTTTAAGGATTAATACTAATTTCAAATGTAAACTACGGGAATGTAATAAAATGAATTACTTAAAATTGCGTAAATTTTAAACGAGAATAAAGGTTTACATAACTCAGGTAAGAAAGGTATGTATATTTAGGACAGTTCACAACAATTACGGAAATTCCTAGAATAGTTTGAATAATCTGTAAATGAAATAGCAAATAAGCGAATTCAACAATCACCCATCCCATGAGTAAAGTACATAACGTGTGTCCCAACACCAGATATCGTACATTCATTTTCTTCATATAAGATCTTTTTTGCCACTAAACAACTGTAGAAACATATCCAATATTACAACTGTTTAACTGAACATGAAGTATACCGTACAGTATACTGTAAGTACTTTCCATGTGACGCCGCAGAGAATTCGGCTTCGGTATAAATATTATTTAGAGAACATATATAAAAGCTTATTATCGGTCAAAATGATTTGTCCACCCTAAGAAATAATCGATAAATAAAGGAGTATTGCAGTATTGTATTTAGTAAAATAATATAAAACAATGAAATTAATGATATTTAGAGACCGTATTATATGCAAAGTGCATATATTTTATTTTATTTATTTATTATTTTTTACGTCTATATGTAGATGTATTCCACTGATTATAAGTAGTAAAATATAATAAATACAGCTGTGGCCATATGTATTCGCCACTCTCGTTTTGAAAGTGTTACACGAATATTATTGTATTTCTAAGAAGCTGAGTCGATGACGGACTTAACTAGGTACCTGGTAATGAGGGTTTAATGGTAAATTGTGGGCCATTCTGAGTAAATTAGAAAATAGACGTAAAATTGTAATTTCTGAATATTTCTTCAGTCTTTCTTAAAAGTTGTAAAAGTAAGGTTGAGCTAGTTAGAGTGAAGATATTGTGTCTGTGATTTTGTCTGTGTAATACGATAGTATACAGTAAAAAGTAATGCCGAAAACACGCGAATTGACGGAGGTAGAGCGAGGACAAATTGTGGTGTTAGAAAAGCAAGGGTTGTCGGTGTCTGCTATTGCCCGACAAGTGAAATCTGCGCGATCGACAGTTAGAATGACGATAAAACGATACAAAGAGAGTGGATCCTTGACAAACAAACCGAAAACTGGTCGAAAAAGGAAGACAACTAGCAGAGATGAGCGAGTCTTAGAGCGGATGTCTTTGCGAGACCGGATAAAAGGGTCTAAACAGCTTTCCAGTGAGCTTTTCCGGCTACATAATGTTACTATTTCTCCTCGTACGGTTAGAAGACGCCTTTGTGAATTAAATTTAGGTGCATACAAAGCTCGACATAAACCACGGTTGTCTCCGCAACAAAAGAAAAAGAGACTGCTGTGGGCTAAAAGTAACCGCGACTGGACCATTGACAATTGGGCCAATGTTATGAGGACGGATGAGTCGAATATTGAGGTAAGTAATACATAATTATTGTATTTGCGGTATTCTGTATTCAATTCCTGGTATCTACAGTGTTTTATTCTTTTTAATGGGTTCCAAAATGTAACAGTATTCATGTTTTTGTTGGTAGCTTTGTGGTAAACCTGGGCCTCAATACGTGCGACGCAGGCGAGGAGTGGCCTTCCATCCAGACTGTATCATCCCGACTGTCAAGTTTGGGGCTGGTAGCATAATCGTTTGGGGTTCCATGAGTGCAACAGGCGTCGGAGAATTGTTCGTCTGCGAGGGCCGAATGAACAGTCGGACGTACATCGACATGTTGGAAGAAGTTCTGGAACCGTGTGCGTTAAGATTATTCGATAATGATGAGCCAGAGTATTACTTCCAACAAGATAATGCACCGTGCCATAAATCTTGCGAAGTAATGCGTTGGTTCGAGGAAAATAACGTGCGGGTCCTGGAATGGCCGGCACAATCTCCGGACTTATCGCCAATTGAGCATTTATGGTACATTTTAAAGCGAAATGTAGCTAAATACTCATCTACCACAAAGCAATGCTTAAAAACAAAAACATTCGAAGAGTGGAATAAAATCACCCCCGAACAGTGCTACAACTTAGTGAGCAGTATGCCCCGACGAATTCGTGCGGTGATAAAAGCCCAGGGAGGAGCTGCCAAATATTAAGCAATATCTGTATACACTCACAATGAAACATTTTCATCGATCAATTTTCTTTTATTTCTTATATATTCGTCGGAATAAAAAACAAAAAAGGGTGGCGAATACATATGGCCACAGCTGTAAATAAAATATATGCACTTTGCATATAATCCGGTCTCTAATGATATTTATTCAATAATATAATATATTTGAAGCAAAAACATTAAATCTTTATTTTGTAGAAATGCTCCCCTCGACCCTTTATTCAATTTCAGGTCCGATTTCTCGTATATTCCGTTCTCCTGCTACTTTCCGTCATCTTGTTCGTTTGCTATTTAATACTGAGTCAGCATCTTGACATTTTTTTAACGTTACAGTCGATAGTTCGGCGAATTAATTTCAATTGTCTTCCGATATCTGTTACTTTGGCCAAGATTATGTAAAGCAACAATCATGTTTACAAGAACAATAACTATTAAATTTAAATACTACTTTACTTGCAGTATATTATTCATTTATTACGGTAGGATAATTGTAATCCAATTACGGTATTTGAATGAGCGTTTCGGAATTCTTAATTATGTAATGAAAGAAATTCAATTGCTAAGGTATCAGAAGAGTTTTTGGTGGAATTATTTAAGTATAAACTGACATCTTTTATTAGTGCATATCGAGAGCTGTTCGTAATCAATGAAAGAAATTTCTTTCGAATTTGAATTTCTATTTATTCATTCAATAAAATCATAACGTTTACATTTACAAATGTTTGGACAATTATACTTATAAAAGGTCTAAACAAGGAATAATATACTTTACACACAATATAAATACTTATAATAATCCTCTAATCACCCATATCATCTTTAATGTTGAAGTAATACATTGGAACATTGGTTTCGAATATTACAATGCAAAAGAATAAATAAGATCTATACCTGCAATAACCGATAGAAGCCGAATTGTCTGCGGCATCATAGGGAAAGTAATTTCGTTATTCTCCCCGTCATAGGGGCGACACTAATTAAGACAACCACTGTACAAATAGTATTTATCATTTATTTTATTTTGTTTTGAATTATTACGAAGTCGCGAAGATGATGTGTCCCTTACGCTGCTGATACGAGCAGCTCCTGTTACGAGGTAGAAACATGGGTGGCAATGAATCGTTAGCCCTCTCAATGCGTTGAAAACTAAATCAATATCGTAAGCAACAATTTGGATATTCGATATTAATCTTCGATATAAAACTTCAATTTTAAATAAAGTTGTTGCAAAAACAATGAAGATTGATAATTCAACAATGATCAAGAAAAAATGTATGGAGACATATTAGCAGAAACAGATTTTACTATTTATAACGCGATGTTATTGTATTTATTATTATCCTTTTTAATTCTTTCGAATTAACTACAGCAAATACTACGCAAATAAGATTTATATTGCAGAATGAATACCATTACAAATTGTGTAAGATTTTACGACCTGTGTCTATGATTTATATTACTTCAAATATTATCTATTGCGGAGAAGAATTAGCGGTCATTTAAAGCAATTTCAAATTGGTGATCAATTTACTTATAAAATTTTGTTATTTCTTTTAAGAACTACATACACTTAATATAAATATTCTAAAGATATAACAGTAAATATATATTTAGAGATACTTAGAATACTAAAGAAAATATGAACGTACAAAATATATACACTCGAATATTTATCCAACGGAATTCTAGGAATTATATTTGTTCCTCCTAATCAAAATATTATAGTCTGAGTATAATTCAAGATAATATATTGAACATACAAATGGTAGTCAAATATTTATCAATTGACTGTTAAACGTAATTGGATGTTATACTCAAAATTCTGCTTGTAATGTTGATTTTCTTTTACAAATTAACAGCTGAAAAGACGAACTGTTTTCAAAACAGAATTGTTTTTTGTGGTACTCAATTTTATTTTTATATTGCGCGAGATTAGGTCTATCTTTATGCAATTTAGGTATGGACATTTCAAAAATACTCAAAATGTAAGTGATTTAATCTAGGCTTTAAGAACTAAAATACAAGCTGTTCCAATTTGCAATTACTTGCATTACTGTTTTACTTTACTCCCATATTTTTTTATACTAGAATGCCATTTTATTTGATAATAGATTATTTTGTTTTCAATTTTATGAAAGTTATGCAGAGGAAATTGGTACGGTAAAGGATGAAAACACATTTCCATTGTAGTGCTCGTTTAGTTGCGTTGTGTTAAGCATAGAAAAAACATCAATTGGTCTTTGTTCTTAGCAATTAAGCATTCCAAAAACCTTCATTTAAAAACTTACAAGATTCGAATAACTAATTTGTGTGTATTTTTTTAAGAAATTGTCCAAAACTGGAACATCTTTTATAAATTTTAATACTGATATTTATTATTAAAACCACCTGGATTAATTCAGCTAAAATATGGTGCCGTGGCTATCGTTCTCAATTACACTGCTATTACCCTTGTTTCAAACTGAGAGAAATTATTCGATAATTAAATATTTCTGAGTGTGTGTGCGTAGGACAATTAAAAGAAAGCAAGGGACTGGTAGGCTTCAGAGCAGAAAGCGAAGTCGAAGGGCCAGAGCAACGACGGAACGAGACGACCAAAATATTCGAGTGATTTCCTTAAGAAATCGCCGCCTTAGAGCACCACAAATTACGGCAATTTACAAAGCCGCCGGTCAGTATCGACAGTATAATAAAAGCAGGTCTGATGGGTCGTATAGCATTAAGAAAACGGCAATTAAGTTCCATACACAAACGGAAAAGACTAAACTGGCAATAACTCACGCAAACGTGAGTGTAAATAAAAGAAATTACAAGACAAATAGTCTGAAGAAGTCCTATCTTTAATGGAGTTGGCGCCACATAGCCCAAATTGTAATCTCATTATACTTTTACTCTGCAAGAATTGTGGGGTGAATTTGGAGCGATTATTTCTAAAGATGTTGCGTATCTGTCAGGTAATTATTAAAGTAAAAGGGGGTTACTTTGACGAAACATTATAACGGCTTGTATTTTACTAGAATGTGCTGTTTTGTCAAAAAAACACTAAGTTAATCAGCAAAGTCTGGTTCTTCAATAAATTTTGGCAAACTTCATCTGTTTATGTTGTTATTTTATATAGTGCGAGCAAACTTATGAACGGCAGTATATACACTACCGCTCAAAAGTGCTTAGGCACCCCTGTTTTCATGGATTATTCATATATTCATATATAGTATTATGTTTACCAAAAGAACATTATAATAAAATGAAATACGTATTTAAAATGTAGTTCAGTAAGATAAACACCCATTATATCGCATAAGGTTTACTATCATTTACCTGCACTTGGTCGGATTACCATAACCTGTTTATTGCGGTGCAATTACAAAACAATCCCTCTGAATTTACTGGGTAAATTTAGTCATCTGTTAGATTGTAGGTAATAATGTTTAAATCACCTTCCTAGAAGATTATAGTGAAATCTGTAGCCTATGGTCAGTTGCAATGTGGTATTTACTCTATTCACGTCGTGAGCGAAATATCGTGTGACAATTTTTTTAAATGCCTCCGCGAAGAGAAATTAATACGGAAACACGTGCGCTTATAATAGCTCACCATAAAAGTGGCATAAGTAATCGACAAATTGCCAAAAAAACGAAAATACACCACGCTACGGTTGACTATAACGTAAAAAAATATCGGGATACTGGCAGTTTTCTAAATAAAAGACGGAGTGGAAGGCCAAAAGCGACATCTGCAAATGAACGCAGAATAGTGGTTACCAGCAAGTTAAATAGACGCAAAACAGCCCCGTAAATCACTGCGGAATTAAATGTTGGTTGCCAAAAACTAGTCAGTGTTTCTACAGTCAAACGTCGCCTACAGAAAGCTGGGCTCCATGGACGTATTGCGATGAAAAAGCCATTACTACGCAAACAAAACAAGCAAAAGCGACTTAAATAGGCTCGTGAACACCAACACTGGACCATAGAAGAGTGGAACAACGTCCTATGGACGGATGAGTCAAAATTTGAGCTGTTCGGAACCCGAAGACGCATATTCGTAAGAAGATCTGTGGGTGAACGTGCCAGAGAAGAGTGTATTGCTGCTACCGTGAAGCATGATGGAGGTTCTATCATGATTTGGGGCTATTTTGCTGGCACTAGTGTAGGGGACATTGTGAAAATTGACGGTATATTAAAAAAAGAAGGCTACCGCGAAATTTTGGAGAACCACGCAATACCTTCCGGAATTCGACTTTTGGGTCAAAATTTTATCTTCCAGCAAGATAATGACCCAAAACATTCCTCTAAATTATGTAAAGACTATTTACGCCATTTAAAAGAGGAAGGAACCCTCAAAATTATGGAATGGCTTCCCCAGAGCCCCGACTTGAATCCAATCGAGTTACTATGGGAAGAACTGGATCGGAAAGTACGGAAATCGGCTCCGACATCAGCTACTGACGTGTGGAACAAATTGCAATCGAGTTGGACTTCAATAACACAAGAAACTCTGGCAAAACTTATTGCGAGAATGCCTCGATTGTGTGCTGCAATTATTAAATCAAGAGGAGGTCACATAGATGAAAGCAAAATTGAAATTAAACGTTTTAATTTTCACATTTATTTAATATATTTTTATTCATGTACGTGTATCTGTACATAAAAAATAAATATTAACATTTTTGCTGACTTTTTATACATTTTTGCTGTCAGTGAGAGTGCCTAAACACTTTTGAGCGGTAGTGTATATATAATATATCTATAATAATAATATTAATGTTTATAACACTAAATTATCCATAAGGGGGAAGAATTAAGAAAGAGATTTCATAAATTAAATCTTTAAACAATCCTTTCGTATAATTCGAAACATTTCTTAGGAGGAAATTTTCTCAGATTTTAAATGAAAGGGTCAAAGAGTAACATCATCATTTGCTGTTAGACAGCTAACTTTTCGCCAATGATACATTCTATACCTCTTATAATTTTCATTTTCGTCTTCCTGTGCCTCTATACTACGGCAGTTCTATAGATAGAGCCGGGTTCTCATAATTCCTTAAGAAAAATCGCAATGATCACCATACTGATTCCGC
The DNA here is from genome assembly GCA_023509865.1 of Trypoxylus dichotomus. Classification (NCBI taxonomy): domain Eukaryota; kingdom Metazoa; phylum Arthropoda; class Insecta; order Coleoptera; family Scarabaeidae; genus Trypoxylus; species Trypoxylus dichotomus. The sequence continues at coordinate 26,422,901 of CM042082.1, read as the reverse complement.
TAACTCAAAAACACAATGTACTACATAATCTTTCATGTTTCGGTTGACAATAAATTATAGCGCAATGATTGCATTTTAATTTATACTTTGGCCCAAGCGTTATTTAACATTGCAAATATCACACAACTCTGAACTTTAACCCTCTTCAATTAACAGTAGTAGCTCAAATATTGTTTAATGCTTAATCTGATATGTAATTACTAGATTGTCTTATCCAAACATAAATTTCAATATTAAATAATTAATTGTAAATTTATTATATGAATACTAATACTTTATATTTAACTTTGTTACACAATTAATAGTGTATATTACAATCCTATCAGCAATTGTATAAGTCTATCAAAATTTGATGTTTATATTAATAATTAGAAATTCATCACTTGGGAATGCGTCTTTCCAAATTATTTACAATAATATATAAGTTATGTGGTGTTTTGCAATAATTTCTTCGGTTACATGAACTATAATAACTGTTAGACCAAATGCAATAATTGTATTATAAATTGTAATAATTAAGAGTGCAGAAGCGGGTGCTGTTGGGGATGCGTGCGGCTCGGTTACTATTAATATTAAAAATAATTAATATAATTATTTATTATTTTACTTTCGATTGTGTTGTTGATGTAAAGTCTCGCTTCTTTTCCAAATACATTAAAATATTTTCATCTCACTGTAGGGGGTATGACTGAGTCAGCATTGGACGGCATCCTAATGATACAACACTACAGCGAATTTTTGCGTCACTCTACAATCTCTACATCAACAACGCAATCAAACTGAAATAGTAAGTAATTACATTAATTATATATAATATTGATACTAACCGAGCCGCACGCATTATTTGCCCCCTGTCATAAATAACAATAATCACTCCGTTGGTTTGGTGATAATAATGTGCGTATATTGGAATAGCCGGGGCAGCCCCCTTTCTTGTCTCCCATTGAACATTTGTGGCTGATTTTAAAATTTAAAGTGGCAAAGCATATTTGCAAAAATAAAAACGTTTTGAAACACAAAATATTTGAAGAATGGGAGAAAATATATATAGATGAATGTTATCGTCTTTTGGTAAAGATAGTCCGTGCTGATGGAGGCAGCACTAAATATTAAGAATTCTAATATTTTGTAAATAAATTAATGTTATAAACATTTTGTGTTCTTCTTCTAGTATTATTCTATTTCTTACTATTTGGTTCCAATGTATAAAAGTGAAGGGTGCCCACAAGACTGTGTATATCTTGTAACCTACTACTATCAATAAGAATTCTACTTTTCTCCAAGGTTACAGAATTACACAGAATTTGTGATTTAGAGTCATTATGATCGTATAAAGCAAATGTAGGTACATTCAAATTTATCCAAAAATCATTTAAATTCAAGCAATATAAATATGTGTACAGTGAAATCTCCCTTGAGCGGACACCAACTGGACCAACTGAAGATTTCCGTTCAGGAGGGGTGTCCGCATAAAACAAATATGTAGTAGATACAACAAAAATCGTGTTTTAACGAAAAATGAATATATTAAAGAAACTGGGACATTTAAATCGTGTATGTGTGTAAATGTTTTTAAAATAAATAAAAAACTTTTAACTTAAGAAAAAAAGTTTATTTCCTTTAGATATATACAACATACAAAGTATAATATATGTACATAGATACATAGATGTAGTATGTAATACAAAACAATGAAATGAATAGACATTTTAAGGACGCAAAAATTTATATATTGTTTGTCTTCTCCTTTTCTTTAAAATGGCGTCTTGAAATCGTATTTCTAATTTAGAAAGAAGCTCCAAAGACTCTGTCTCTCCGTGATTTTCGACAAAACTTTTGAGCTGCTTGGTCAGGGTAATAGCTTTACCATAATTTGGGACAGCTTCTGTTGACACTGGAACCTCATCGACATCAGAATCGTCCGAAAGTTCTTGTATTTCAACTGGATTTGCAATTTCTTGTTTTGCATCTGGATCTTCAACATACAAATCTTCATCTACGTTCAAAAAATCTTTAAGGTTTTCATTATCCGTCAATTTCAATAAATTCTTACTTTGAGGATATCTGAAAGTACACTAAGAGGCAAATTATCTTCTAGGTCAGATGTATCAGCCCCAGTTAACTGGTCTTCATTTTGCATATTTACATGAATAAATCCTGCTTTGCGGAAGCAATTTTGAACTGTCTCTTTGGTTACTTGGTCCCAAGCGGTTTTTGTCAAATAAACTGCATCCAGTGGTGTAATTTTCTTTATTAACCCAAAAGCGTTACCAGTAGTTTCAATGTTTACTAGCAGATGTTTGAGTATTAGACTTCGGTAATAGGTTTTAAAATTATTTATAATCCCCTGGTCAAGTGGTTGACAAGCTGATGTACAATTAGGGGGTAAAAATAATATTTTTATATTATTTAAGCGAACGTCTTTCGAATGAGATCCCGCATTGTCTAAAAATAACAAAATGTTTCTTTTTTCTTTGGCCATTTTCCAATGTAGGTCTTGCAACCACGTCCAAGCTTTCTTATTGTATTTCCAAGTTACAGGCAGGTTATTTATATTAATGTTTCTAAAAGCTCTGGGTTTAGGTGCCCCACCCTAAACTAGGAGTTTTTCACCCGCCATATTTGCATAGTGCAAAATTGTAAACCTCTCTTTGAGATACTTACCCTCAACACACTTTTCCTTCGTTAATGTGACCGTTTTGTCGGGTAGAACCCTAAAATACAGACCTGTCTCATCGGCATTATAGATGTCACTCGGTGAATATCCCTTAATCAAAGAAGGACATTTTTTTAAAAACGATGAACATCTTCAGCATTAACAGAAGCTCCCTAATCCACACCAGGCAGAAACGCACGACATAGGCTGCGTTTGTACCGAAAGATTAAAGTCGATAAATCTCCGGTTTACTCGGTCCTAGCGAAATTGGCGCGCGGCGCGATTGAGAAATGCAATAGCGATACTCTCGATATAAAAATAAGATAAGGCGTTTCTTTTTATTTTATTTTATTTTTGTCCGGTTAAGAGCACATTTTCTCGTGTCCGCGTCCGTTCAAGAGAATGTCCGCCCAAGAAAGAGTTAATACAATGGAAATTATATGAGAGCCGGTCGGGACCATGAAAAACTGTCCGTTTAAGGGAGGTGTCCGCGAAGGGGAGTTTCACTGTATATAAAATAAGTAAACTATAAAATGTGAAATTTAATTTAAATCTTGAGACCAAAGATATCAATATAAGAATCATTGCCCATTATTGTGTTAATTCCTTCTACAACTTTCCCAAATGCATACAAGCCACCACCTACTTTTAAAACGAAAGTTGTTAGGGTTTGCGATTTGGTCTAACTGTAGTGAGACCAAGTAAATTTAGCGAGTGAAAAATATGCGAACTAATTTACTAACGTCTTGTCTGGCCTTTCCCCTGGCCGACAGTTTGTGTGCTTGACAGGTGTGTATAGTCTCGTTCTGTGTTTTGATCATTTCTTATTTTAGAGTGAGATTTTTTTTTACATAGATATTTGAGATATATTATTCTTATGATGCTTATTCTGATCATAGATGAACTGTCAGTTAAGCTCAATTCATCTGAATCTGGCGCGTCAATTTTTTTCCTTGGAGTATGCATAATAAGAGAACGGTGCTACTTGACAATGATATGCTTGTTTGGTCGGACAATACTGTATAACGACTACTTGCTGCAATTCACGCCTTCTCACAAAGCCAAGCTTCAAATAACCCTATCGCATCATAACCAGCAGCATATAACGACAAATAAAAATCAGTAATTTTTGTATTCACACCTGAAAGATTTCGATAATAAACAGACAGGTTATAGGCATTACTGTTGAGGCAATGCCAGGTATTTCCTTGATATACTTAATTCGATTGTTGTACTCATAACTGAGGTTTCTTTTCGAGAAAGATTTCCAAATCGTTGGCTTAAACGTCTATTGTCTCTACCGCTGTACAAGATGTGCCACCGTCATGGTGAAACCACACGTCCCCGATATCTGTACTTTCCAGTTCGTCAAGCAGAAAGTTTGTAATCGTATTTCGAGCTCTAGCAACGGTAACAGCATTGCCATCATCATTTTCAAAGAAATTTCACCAGCCCAAAAACCACATCAGTACGTTTTATGAATGCAATGGTTTTTCCGGTATTTCTCGCAATTTTCTTCGCCCCACATTCAGCAATTTCGTTTCTTTACAAATTCACCTAATTAAAAGTGTGCCTCGTGGACTTGATGATGGATCAATTGCTTTGGTTTTACTTCTTGAGTTATTTGAATGTTGTACGTGTTTAAATAAAGATCTGTGCGGAATTTTAATAACACCAGCTTACAGCTGCAATATTTTCTTATAAATCACCACAACGAAGATGTGTTTTGATAGCAAGCATGGGGAAACATTGTCAAGCTATTCTGGATGGTAATGGAGACTGATCCCTTTTTTAATTTAACGCGTATTAACTTTGAAAATATTTGTTTTAAAAATATAAATACATATTTTTTTCGTTAACATTTGCTTGAATTTGGCCTCTGTGTTTCTTGTTACACAGACTATACGTCATCATGTAATGAAGTTGAATAAACAGATATATGGTTTAATTGTTAATATTGTAGACTAGTAATAATAGCAATCACTAGAAATATGTCTACCATGCGTATACAGTTTCCTATACCACACCAGTTTCCTTAAATTTTGTAACCATTTTTTAATGATCGCATATGATACATAATTTTGTTTTCTATATTCTGTACGAATTTTTCTTGCATTTTCTGCATAACTTTCATGAAATTTAAAGTAATATTTATCAATAAACACGCGTAGTTCAATCGTATACCTTCTCATTTTTATTAACCAGAATATTTGTACTTGTTATGGTATTTTAGCACAAAAAATTTAAATGGTGATAAAAAATAATATCAATTTGGAGTAGCTTTTACATATATTTTTTGAAATGCGGCCTTAAGTGAGATAGTAAAGTAGTTACAATTAAAAACAAAAAAAAAAACAGCATCGTCACTTTAGTTGACTCTAAAATTAACCTTGGAAATAAACATTGATGAAAGTCATAATTTTTAAAACGTTGTGTTACAAACAGATATTCAACCTTTCTTTCGTGAAGATATTAAGATTAATCCGTTTTTCTTTTATAGTTTAGGAAATAAATGATATCTACCAAATAAGAGTAGGAATCTTTCAAATTTCCCACTCAAACTACAGTCCCTGCTCATTTTATTAGGGCCACCTTATAAATTGAAGGTGTGTGTTTCCAACGCGATAATAAATGACCTCTTGCCTATTATTATCCCCCTCATGAATCATTCAGTACTGTATAGAAGATGGGTAGCAACAAGATTTGAAAGACACAGTAATTCGGAGAACATTATTTGGATCGGTTACTACTGTAGAAAGAATATTTATCTATTTATGTAACGACACCTTTTCCGTGTTGACGTCTTAGTGTTGCATTTTGAGTTATTGCTTGTATGCGCTTTATACTTTTTCGTTACGGGTACAAAAAGGGACATACCAAATGAGAAAAACCTGGGTATTGTGGAATTGTTGGGTACAGGAGCGTATTCCCAACGCACACTTGCAAAGAAAGAAGAAGTATCCCGACAAACAGTGCAACGAATCGCCATTTTAATGAAAGAAAAGATACCCACTACAAGTGCCGGAAGAGCGTTTTGCGGGAAGAAAAGTATCACTACTAATGGGGATGATCGGTATCCTGCAACTAGCATCTGAAAACCGATGATTACCTGCCAAAGAAATAGGAAATGTAATGTCTCAACAAGGAGTGCAAATATCCACGCGTACAGTCCGTAGATGATTGTACAAAGCCGGATTAAAATGCAGATGCCCCCTGAAAAGACAAGATTAACATCGATGATGAAACGAGCACGTTATGAATGGGTAAAACGTCATAAACATTACATAATTGAAGATTGACGAAAGGTATGAACAAAAGACAAAATAATTTAAATGAATATGTAAATTAAGCAAAATATTTTTGTTTGAACTGTGTCTTTTCGTTAAAGATCGTATTCAGCAATGAGTCAAAACTAGAAGCCATAGCCGAAAGAGCTCAATTTGTTAGAAGATGTCCATCTGAACGGTTTAGTGAAGCTAGTGTACTAAAAACACCCTCCGTCAGTTATGGTATGGTCTTGTATATCAGTCGAAGGTCCTGGACCACAGAATTTTTGCCAAGGCCTCATGAATCAACACCAATATAAGCGTGTATTGGAGGATGTCTTGATACCATATGGTTTAGATCCGAATGAATGCCCTTACACACTCATGCACGATAAGGTACCATGCCACATGGCCAAATACATCCACAGTTTTTTGGAAACTCACGCTCTACCAGTGTTAACTTGAACGAAAAATTCCCCCGACCTTAATCCAATTGAGAACGTGTGGAGTGTTCTCAAATCACGTGTGTATTCGAAAAGAAACACTACAAAATAGTAATTAATAAGAAATATTGGGGATGCGTGGCAAAATAACGCTACAATTCGACACATCATTAACGTTAGCATAGAGGGTACGCCAAAAAGAATAACAGCAATTATAAAAACCAAAGGAGGCATTACAAAATATTAGTTATATAGTTGTGACGATGTCTATAAACAGTTCTGAATAAACTTATGCTTGTACAATACGTTTTTGTTTAAATATTTTAACAAAATCGCTATTTTAGCAAGTGGCCCTAATAAATCGGCCAGGGACTGTACAATAATAACAATAGCTTACGTTGAGGATAGAAAGCAATTAATGGAATTCGGGTTGAAATAGGCTTTGATTTCTTAGGGGTTTTACAGCATCCTCACCTTAATTGAATCTACATTAACCTTGGGAATGTGCATCGAAGAAAGTCATCATTATCAAGTTATTTTATTACAAGCAGATATTCAACCCTTCTTTCGTGAACGCATTAATATTCACCCAGCTCCCAACATAAATATTTTTTAAATTTCGCACTCAAATTACAACAATAATAGCTTAAGTTGATAATAGAAAGCAAGTAATGGAATTTGGCCTAAAAGAACTCTTGAATTTTCAAAGGTTTGTACAAAAATCGCTCATTCCACATTCAAAAATCATACCTGCACGCTGTTCCCAACTGACAGTTCCACATTTAGCACTATATTATTGCCAACAGGATTATCCAAACGTATTCTTCCAAATAGCCTTTGATTTTCGTCCAGGGCGTACTCAAAAACGTGCGGGCAAGGACTCTCGAATTGCATCTTCACAACGTTAAAGGTGGTTGTAAACAATATCCAAAAAAACACCGAAAAACACCTCCAAGTATTACAGTTTGAAAAGTACATTTTAAATACCGTATCTAAAGAACTATTACAAAAAGAAAGAAACTGTAACACCACTAATCCGAAGGATTCGCTTAATAATAAACGGCAGGACTACGGTTTGGTCAAATCATTTTCGGTTTGAAATGTCGTAACAATTAAACTATGTTCCTCGTCGCAGTTACGTTATCTTCAAAGTAATTATCCGGTACTTAATTTTAATGTAATTTGTTTAGTTCCCACATATCACACACATTAACTCTATTAACTACTATTACGACTGGTATTTCTCGTATTTCAGGTATAAACGAAGTCTCTGAACGAAATGAAAATTGTTGTTATTATTCAGTTAGCATAGCGCGTTGTAAAATAGATTACGATTTATGCGTTGGGAACACGGATGGCCTTCCGCAATGTCAGTTCGCAGCACGATTGATACTAAAGTACTGTTTATAGGAGCCGCTTTCCCGATGCGAACTAACTTGTCGCACTGCACTCGCTGCGAACGTATGTTGCTAGTAATCTAACGTAAAATTGAGGTTCCTTTTAGCGTAGGAAAACCCGGATATCGTTCGAGTACGCTGAGGATTGTCAGGGTGATGCTGTAGGGGTAATTGAATTCAGCTTTTCTGTTTATATCTTATTTGTATTGTTCACACGAACTTGACCTTGATCTTGCAACAGCTTTATTCTTAGTGTGTTGCGGCGAATGCAACCTGTAATTTATGATGTTTCGATACATTCATTTGTTTTTATCGATGTTATCCGCAGATAAATCAGTTTTATGACTTTATCTTCAGTGACTTCTCGCTGGAAATTTATCAAATTGCTGATTATTAATGTTGTGGATAGAGTTCGGACTAACACTAAGAAATAACTATACAGAAATTATTCTACGGAACAATAAAACAAATTGAGACAGGGGAAGACATCGAGATTGAAGCATATATAAGATAACAAAGGAAATATACTTACTGACGGTAAGGGGATAATGGAAAAATTGAAACAGCACTTCCAAGAAGTCACAAAAATAGTGCAAGATAGTTATATACGAGGGAAGGTTCAGAAGTTCGTGGAATGAAAGGGTTTTTAATAAAATAAAACAATAAATCTATTTTTCCTTTTCAATATAATCATCCTTAAGAACAATACATTTATTAGATCTATGAATTAATTTTTCTAAACCATCATAAAAATATTTTTTATCTTTCGGTTCAAAATGGGCCAAAATTACCTCCTTTACCTCATTGTCGTCGGAAAACTTTCTTCCACGTAAGTCTTTTTTTAAATTGGGGAACAAATGAAAATCGCTAGGTGCCAGGTCTGGGCTGTAGGGTGGATTGCTTAAAAGCCATGCTTGTGCAGAGCAGCCATTGCTACTTTGCTCTTGTGAACCGGCGCATTGTCTTGCAAGAGCAACACACTCTTGGTCAATTTTCGTCGACGTTTTTCCTTTATGGCCTCCTTTAATTTTTCTAATATCGCTGCGTAATATTCTCCGGTTATGCTCCTACCTTTTTCTTTGTAATCAATCAATAATATCCCCTCACAATCCCATCAACTTAGCCATCAACTTTCCAGCCGATTTCGACACTGAATTTCTTTGGCGGTGGTGTCCCCTTTTTATGCCATTGCATGGACTCCTGTTTGGACTCAGGCTCAAAGTGATGAACCCATGTTTCATCTCCGGTAACAATTCGTTCCAAAATCTGTGCAGGTTTGTCTCCACACAGCTCCAAAAATTGTTTGGTCGCACAGACGCGCTGCTGTTTCCGCAGCGGCGTGAGCATTCTCGGTACCCATCTTGCACTGACTTTTGTCTTACCCAAGTGGTCATGTAGGATACGCAAAATGGTGGTATCAGATACTCCAACTAATGCAGATAATTGTTTTTTCTTGAAACGGGCATTTTGCAGTAGAAATTTTTGCACTTTTTCGACGATGTCTGATGTGGTGGCCTCAACTGGCCGTCCTGAGCGGGGGTCGTCTTCAATCGATTCCCGACCATGTTTAAAAGGACCATGCCACATATAAATTATTGATTTACTAGGGCACTGTTCCCCATAAACGGTTTCCATTTCATTCAATATGGTTTTAGCGTTCATTCCTTACTTTGTAAGGAACTTGATCACAGCACGGTGTTCAATGTCCTCCATAGTTTTAGTTTTCTTCCTGACTGATTTGTTTAGCAGGCAAGTATTCGTAAATGACTGACGCTATAGGGCTGCAACTTAACTTATATACTAATGATGAGTTGCCAATCAGAATGACACCTAGCGAGCGCCCTTATCCCTTCTCCATCCTCTCCATTCCGCGAACTTCTAGACCTTCCTTCGTAAGAGAAAAAGACCAAACAGCAAAAGATAACGAAGAACGTGTCACACAAATAAGGGATGAAGACGTCAGAGAACCAGTTAGCGAACTAAAACTAGGAAAAGCGGTCGGGGAGGATGGAATCGTGGCTGAAATGATGAAATATATGAGAGACAAAGGTAACAAAGAACTGCTTGACCTCCTAAACAACATCATTAAAAAAAGGAATATGGGAATAATTATATCCATATTCATAAAAAAGAAAGCTCAAATTACAGAGAAATAACACTAACAAGCATCCCCGGAAAAGTATTGACAAGAATATTAGAAAAAAGACTCCGAGAGAAACTGGAAACTACGTTAGAAGATACACAACATGGATTTAGAACAGAAACAGGAAAAGAAAAGGAAATGCATATGTTTTATAGATCTTAAAAATGATTTTAATAGGGTAAAAAATAAAAGTGGAGATTGCACTGATCAAATATATCTGAATGATGATCCTTGTTCCTCAATATGTAACTGCAGTGAGGAACAATTCATACTTATGGACGATAATGTCCGTTGTAATCGAGCAACTATCTCGTAATATCTGAGCGAACGGTTCCATGATGCTGGTATAGAAAAAGTGAAGTGGTCAGCCAAACCCTTACATTGTAATCTAATAGAAAATGCTTGGGATGTTTTGAAAAAACTAATTGCTGCACAGAATATGCCAAAGAATGCTTTAGATGAAATAACGAAAACCTTGCATGAACGGAAGAAATCCGAGATAGAGTGCTATGATATTAGGAGAACATTTGACTTAGTAAACCGCCTAATAATGCATTAAAGGTACTTACCTCACGATTTACTTAGAAACGTAACTCAAGGTCATAATATTTGCCGACGATACATCTATTCTAACACGATATAGAAATCGTAAAAACTAAACGAAAAATTTCACTCATGGAAACAAATGGATGGTTTCAAGAAAGCAGGCTAAAACTAGCCATGAATAAAAGCTAAAGTATGGTTATTCCCACATGAAACATACAGGAACCATAGAGACTAAATTTAATGGGTATGCAGTTATTAAACAACTTAAGCTGGGTAGGTCATACTATTGTAATAAGTTTACCCCGATGCAGGCGAAATCGTTAAGTTTCAAATCTAAGTACTTACATGTACTGAAGAGGGCAAAATCAGAATAGATAGATTCCGAAACACTTGGAAAGCTCAAATTTATAGAACATTAGAGAATAGAAGTATGGGATGGATTGAATCCAAACAGCTGGCTCAGAACAGGAAACAGTAGAAGACAAAAATAAGAGAATAGTAGTCCGAGACCGCAAGGTATAAAGGACGTAGGATTAACAAAAATTATTAAAGTTTAAAAATGTTTAAATAGCTTTCCTTTTTTTTTTTCAAATTTTGAAGTGTTTCACAAGCATTATTTAAAGACCATATTTTCGTATGTACCGAGTTCACCACTTTATACATATATTTAAAAGCTTGTAAACACTTCAAAGGTGTATTATGCGAATACAACAACGTGGGAGATGAACAAGACGTTTTAAAATTTTTTATTCAATTTTCTTTTATTTCTTCCTTTTATACATATATTACACTCCCCAACATAAGATTTGCTTTTATTAATTTGGGTGTGCTGAATTCGAAAATTTACCACTATGCAATAATACCCTCTTTGAAGAATCACCAATGAGGCTAAGTTGTTACTTAAGAACTAATAAAATATACACAAAGAATAATATTTTAACAATTCATTTAATTATTTAAATACAATATTAGTCACGAGTATAGTACAAGTGTTGATTTTAATAATCATTAAGACATTATAAGAGTACTTGCGTAGTACCGATTTTCCATGGCTTTTAAATCTTGATGAAATCTCTCGCCTTATTCATCGGTTACAGCACCTAAATTTCCGTTAAACTCATCAAGATGATTATGAAGGAAATGAAGCTTTATGCTGATGTTACAAATTAGGCAGTAAAATTTTTGCAGCATTGATTTTAGTAGATCTTTATAATTGGAGGTTGTCTTTGTTTCCAAAAATGACCATGGTGAATGAACTCCAGGCTTCTTTTTGAGTTTGTTCATAGAGTTGTCATTAAAGTTCTAATTTGAGGTCCATCAAATACTTCAGTTCTGATTTTTTCGTAAATTAATCGTGGAAACTTTTGACAGGTGTACTTAAAACAGTCCTCTCGTAAACCTAGAGCTTTAATATATTGCTTCTTCAGACCCGATTTGCAAAACGTTATGTATTTTAAGAACTTTTAGAGCCTGCGCATGAAATATTGTATATACGTGCTATACATTTTTGCATGTAATCGGTAACACGGTTGACAATGCGAGTCCACGTACTCCTGAAACACTGCCTTCCGAATAATTACTCGGGCGGAGTGGTGTTTACTGCGATACCTGCGAATTGGCAGTATTACTGGCCGTCTAACTGCCGTTACACAGCGGTCAAAAAGTTTCTTCGACCAATTCGAACAGTCTTTTAGAATCCATTGCAGTGAAAATTAGTAATAACTAGTCTCGGCAAAGAGGGGCAAGCTGCAGTGCCGTACGGAGAACAACTTGGAGGGGTAAAGCGCGCGGCATGTAGAATCGAGTACCCGTCTCAATCGCACGCTTGTTTAATATTATTCGACTGGTTGTGGAGTTAGAAAATGTCGTATTTAGGTACGTTTCGGAAACGTCGTACTTTGAATAAACTAGAAAACGTAATAGCGAATATGCCGGATTTAGAATACGAAGAGGATAGAGTTAAATGTGTAAAGTGCGACTAGTAAGTGAAAGTGTGAACGCCACCTAAAATGTATAAAACACTGTTCTGCAATCCGTGGTAAACAATACAACAACAATTAAATATTTGATATGTAATGTACCGTTTACTTTACTAGACCAACAAGCATTTGTCTCCTTCTGAAGTATTTGGACAATACATTACCAAGTCGGACATCGTTAAGAAACTTTGCGCCATCTCTTCGTGACTATGTTGAAAGAAGAATTAAAGCAGACTTGAAAGATAAAAAATTGTGGTTATGTGTGGACGAAACAACCGATCCACTGTGGTGAATGTGATGGTACGTACAATGGAAGAGTTTGAACCGTCATCCCCTATCTTACTAGCTTCCAAAAGAGTTGCGGAATATACTAGCGTTAAAATTTTGCAATTTTCAAAATGATGTTGAGGGCAATGAACAAATTTAAAGTTTCAACTCTTAATGTTTATAAGTAACGGTGCCGCTAACATGCTTTCCTTACGCTCATGAAGCAATTGATCCCTAAACGTTATCCATGAGTAAATGCTTTAATAGCTCATACGAAGGCAGCACTTCTAAAGTACCCAAAACGTACAAAAAGATTTCACAAACAGTGGAACATGGTTAAAGGCTGCGTTTTAATGGAGTAGCGGAGGGAATTGAAAAATTACAATATGATACGATATCGTTTATGGATTCTGTTCAAGTTGTGGATGATGTTCACTCACACCTATGTACGGCGTATGTTTCAGCACGTTATATATTTTCTATCATTATTTTATGTGTAAATATTCCTGCTTCCGCACCGCCTATCCTCACTCATGAAGGTCACGATCATAAATGATGCGAGTACGTAAACGTTACTGAACACTCGCTTTTGTACCACTCGGCCCTTCCACGTTGTTCTCCGCACTGCACTGTAACTTGTTCCACTTTGCCAAGACTAGTAATAATAATCATTTAATCAATTGCTTTAGCAATTAATCGAGCATCAAGAAAGCAAAGTTTATCAGAGCAATCAATTTGAAAAACTGAAGTTTTTGAGATTCAGGTCAGTGGTACATCCATTTCCAATAGACATTCATCTTACTCGAACAATTCAGTATATTTAGACGATTATTTATTGCACATTTATTAACAATGAAAACTTTCCAACTCTATCTCGTTTCACATTTTCATCGCCGTGCCAGTTATTACGACTTAAAGTTGTTAATTATGCTCATGCATTAAGGTCAAGATTGCAGCGCAATGCTGTACCGGTAAGGAGCGGCGGCGGAGTGTTGTTTTTCCAAACAGAAGCGATGCGTTCGGTTTATTGACCGCATATGTTATTCAAAAAATGTATTGTGGTTGACGTGAGGACATTCAGCGCTTCTCGAAAACAGTGAAGTACAGAATACGCAGTCGAAATAGAAGAGAATTTACGATCTACGTTATGGATGACTGGTTACAGCAATTAGATGATGTACGCCAACGTCGAAACATTCATGTCGAAACTGTGGGCGTTTTACGTTGGGTTTGTTCTTGGGGGAAAGGTTCGGAGGATCGGAATTTCCTGACTTCAACGTTGAACTGAAAGCATACTTTTGTTAGGCTTCTTTTTTCTTATTAAGATATTTTATTTTGTATTCTTTTGTGATTTGGATGGGCCAACAAGTATCAAAACAGTTAGGCATATTAAAGCACGTTCCAATTTCAGATAACCTTTTAAATTTACCACCTCTCATATTTTTTGTACTATACTACTGCAAAGTATTGTTCTCGTGGAAATAGCACATAACATTGCTAAATTTTGAATGTAAGAGTTATTTCATATAATACCTTGATACTCCTTATCATTAAATATGTCATTGTGATCGATTTTATTACAGAAAGTTTCTGTATGACGAACTAATTTTGTATAAATTATTAATGTTAATAAGTTAGAAAGTGCTATCCGAATATAGATAAATTTGGTCAAGTTTTTAAGAAGGCACCTGCAATTTATTTCGGTAAAAACTGCCACATGCGCCACTACTGCAGTAATTACTTTCGAACAAACGATTTAGTACTACTTCGGCAATTGTTCGGTGTATGTCGTAAAGGTACCAGTAGCTAGTGTCTTATCGTTTTCCTATGTGGAAGTAGTTATTTGAAATCAATGTGTACTTGAAACAATTGGTAAAATATTGAGTGTAAAAATGCCAAAACGCCGACAGTTGACTGTAGAATAACGTAGTAATAACTCTTCGCTAGAGGTTAGGGAATTCGCCGAAAGGTGTGCATTACATATTGGCTGGAGAAGACACGCAGCACAAAATCTTGATAGAAGACGAAGTAGGCGGCCATGGGTGACTTCTGGAGCTGATTTATAGTAACGACTTCGGAACGAGATCGATGTCTAACGGGACCGGATATCGCAACGCGCGTTAATACACAACGACGAACAAATGTTTCTTTAACCACCGTCAAGAAACGATTATTGGCGGCGGAACGGAGTTTTATGACCTTTGGAACAGGGGAACGGGCTAGTAAGGCCTGCTTACGGTTTGGGGTTGTTTTGCTGGAATAACTACGGGTAATTTAGTGAAAATTAGTGGTACAATGCGGAAAGAAGAGTATCGTCATGCTATTCCGTGTGGAAGCCGTTTTGTTGGTGACCCAACTGTATTTCAGCAAGACAATGACCCCATACAAACGGCTCGAATCTGTAAACTTTTTAGAAGAGAAAGCAGCCAGATATGAACTAAAATTAATGGTATGGCCTTCTCGAAGCTTTTAATGTTATTGTTCGTATGTGGAAGAAAACTAACTGTTTTCTTTATTACTTCTAACATTTCACAAATATTGCTAACTATGTACTATCCTACTTTTACAAAACGTGTCCACCACCTTACATTTCTCACTTCTCTACTACCACACCGAAAATATTCCCGCGTTTTTATACCTTTTAAATGTTAGCGGTTTTTCTAACGTAACAAAAGTCCGGATTTATCCTCCATAAAGCTCTTATGGTATGAGCTAACTTGAAGGGCTAGACAGCGACAAACTCAGAACACCCAACACCTATGAGAATATTTATAGAACGCATGGCAACAAATTGACACGGACGGTCTTGAAAAATTGCTTCAAGGAATGCCTAAAATTTGTAAAGCGGTTATCAAAGCCAATGGCCTATCAATAAATCTCGATAAAACGAAATACATCCTTTTCCATACCTTTCAAAGGAGCTTAAATGTAAATTTTCGCCTAAATATCAATAACACATGCATTTCGGAAACCAGGACGGCCAAGCTATTGCGTGTAACCTTTGCTGGAACTATGAGGTGGGACGACCACCGTAGACAGCTGGGATCTAAACTAAATACGATAACATTTGGGATTAGGCAATTAAAGCAAGCACTGGACGTTAATATGCCAAAAATCGTCAACTATACACAATTTCAAGCACGGTTATTATACGGGCTACTACTATGGGGGTCTAGTACCCCAGTGAAAGAGATTTCTTTTTTAAAGAAAAAGCCGCGATCAGAGTAATTCCTGGGAATAATTCGTTAACTTCTTGTCGAAGTTATTTTGAAAATCTAAAAATTCTAACATTATCTGCATTGTATATATTAGAATCAAGCCACTACATTTACAAACAAAAGAAAATCAAATAATACCCCGAATCCATACCCACCACAACTATAATATTCGCCATCCCAAAATAAAAATACATATCGCGAAGCATAATCTATATCTTTCCGCAGAGAGTGTACATACACTCGGGTTAAAAATTTATGTACGGATGCCCCAACCACCTTCTCGGTTTAGTGCAATGATTTATTGTGTTGCGTTTCGCATGATATTAAAACATATATTAGTTTGATTACTGTTATTACCTTTAGTGGTATTTGCTGTATTGTTTCATGCGTAACTTATTTCATACTTTATATTTTGAGTCTTAAAATTAAGCTGTTATCATTATTATTAAAGTAAACTTACGAGATAAATAACCCATAAATATTATTATGTTTGAATTAATTTATTTTTATTTGACGATAGCCACTTATGTTGTATAAATACATTAATAATCACAATACAATTTTAGCATATTTGTGTCTTTTTGTAAAATCTGTTGCTGTTTTCAAACTTTTGGACGGTAGTGTATATGCCCCGCAACAACATCGAAATGAGTAATTGTGCAGAGAAATTTTATGGTATATCTAGATTTCCCCGGGTAATTGGTGCAATTGATTGTACTTTGATAAAGATACAATCTCCAGGAGGCAATGACGCAGAAATTTTCGGGTCAAAATGTTCAAATATTCTCGATCCGTCCCTGGAATTGTCGTGATGTACTCCTGAGTGCCGATGGCTAGTTATAATAAAAACTTATAACTAGCTCAATAATTACGAGGCTTTTCAATATGTATTTTTCCGAATTTTATTTGAGAATATTTCATAAAAACGTATAACTGGACAATTCGACAGTTTTCGAATACGAATTCGCTCAAACTTCATCTCAAAAAACAGTATATTTCGCGTATTGTGACAAAAATATAAGATTGTATGTAAGAAAAATAGAAGATATTCACTTCCTCCACCTTCATTTGATGGAAAATATGCAATTTTTTATGCTGTTAATCTCGTTATTTTAATGTAGTTCGGATATACTCCAAATACTGGATTTATTTTTCTAATAATCTGGACTGGTTTTTCGTTTAATATTCTCAACTGAAGACTTTGATTCAACAACACTTTTATTTTACTTTAGAATTGCAACACATTTTTTTTAGACAAAGGATAATGTTAAATTATCTTTGGAATTGGTTTACTTAAAAAAAAAATTCTGTTTCTCTCATACTTACCTTACTTCCTACACATTCTGTTTCAATCTTGGCGTCTTGTTTAAAGGTGTTAAAAATAAAATCCAGTTTTCGTACTTATAATAAGTTTATTGCTTGCTTAGTGTCAATAAATGTTATAACATTATAACATAAAGACAAATAAAGAAAAGATTTAGGAACAGCATTCCTGAATTTGAACGTAAAAGTAATTTCATCTAAAAGAACAAATATTGACGTGTTTCCACTCATTTGTTAGATCATAAAGCATTTAAAAAAATACTATACGAGATATTTTCAGAGGTGATCAAAAATATCATCTGAGGAACCTACTACACTCGCAGTAGATATTTTAATCGAATGTGCAGTAGAGGTAGCTGCTTTTTTTGAATGCTTTTTGCTAAGTAAGTGCTGGGTGAATTGCATTTCGGAATTCATCGACATGTTGCATATCTCGCAGTAGAACTGGCCACTTGGTGTTCGGTATGCGGATAATAAGTCTGAATTGGCTAGGAAATCGAAGAACAAAATTTTAGTTATCTATATCGTTTTTTCGATTAGCGAAAATTAGTTTCAAAATCTTAAAAATAAATGAAAACAAAATGAATAACAATGAATTTTTAATAAAAAAATATTGATTAGATCCGTACTGTAAACTTATTAAAAAAGTTTACAGGTGTTATAATTAAATGATAATAAATAATAGAGGATCTAATTTGCATTATTTTTAGAACCGAACCACGTGTTAAACCACATATGCACATGGCCTCTGGTATTTCCCAATGACTCCAATAATGATTAATGAGTTCTGACATGCTTTAATACTAATAACGTTTTAGACGAGTACATAAGTGCTATGTGACTGTAAACAAGTTATTAAACGATCTAAATAAATACAGGATGTTTCAAAAGAAATGGTAGATATTTCGGTATGTTACAGCATCTTTGATTTTGAGGGATAAAGTATATACGAAAATGTGTTCAAATCTCAAGTGTTACTGAAATACAGGGATTTATTGTGGAACGCTTTAATAAGCAATTATCCAATAAGCTGCTATAAAATGATTGTCATTTGTCAGTAGTTGACATTTTAAAATTAATTAGTTGAGATACACTACCGCTCAAAAGTGTTTAGGCACTCTCACTGACAGCAAAAATGTATAAAAACTGAGCAAAAATGTTAATAATATTTATTTTTTATGTACAGATACACGTACATGAATAAAAATATATTAAATAAATGTGAAAATTAAAACGTTTAATTTAAATTTTGCTTTCATCTATGTGACCTCCTCTTGATTTAATAATTGCAGCACACAATCGAGGCATTCTCGCAATAAGTTTTGCCAGAGTTTCTTGTGTTATTGAGGTCCAACTCGATTGCAATTTGTTCCACACGTCAGTAGTTGATGTCGCAGCCGACTTCCGTACTTTCCGATCCAATTCTTCCCATAGTAACTCGATTGGATTCTAGTCGGGGCTCTGGGGAGGCCATTCCATAATTTTGAGGGTTCCTTCCTCTTTTAAATGGCGTAAATAGTCTTTACATAATTTAGAGGAATGTTTTGGGTCATTATCTTGCTGGAAGATAAAATTTTGACCCAAAAGTCGAATTTCGGAAGGTATTGCGTGGTTCTCCAAAATTTCGCGGTAGCCTTCTTTTTTTAATATACCGTCAATTTTCACAATGTCCCCTACACTAGTGCCAGCAAAACAGCCCCAAATGATGATAGAAACTCCACCATGCTTCACGGTACCACCAATACACTCTTCTCACGTTCACCCACAGATCTTCTTACGAATATGCGCGTTCGGGTTCCGAACAGCTCAAATTCGGACTCATCCGTCCATAGGACGTTGTTCCATTCTTCTATGGTCCAGTGTTGGTGTTCACGAGCCCATTTAAGTTGTTTTTGCTTGTTTTATTTGCGTAGTAATGGTTTTTTCATCGCAATACATCCATGGAGCGCGGCTTTCTGTAGGCGACGTTTGACTGTAGAAACACTGACTAGTTTTTAGCGACCAACATTTAATTCTAGGGTGATTTCCGGAGCTGTTTTGCGTCTATTTAACTTGCTGGTAACCACTATTCTGCGATTATCTACAGATGTTGTCGCTTTTGGCCTTCCACTCCGTCTTTTATTAAGAAAACTGCCAGTTTCCCGATATTTTTTTACGTTATAGTCAACCGTAGCGTGGTGTATTTTCATTTTTTTGGCAATTTGTCGATTACTTATGCCACTTTTATGGTAAGTTATTATGAGCGCACGTGTTTCCGTACTAATTTCTCTTCGCGAAGGCATTTTAAAAAATTGTCACACGATATTTCGCTCACGACGTGAATAGAGTAAATACCACACTGCAACTGACCATAGGTTACAGATTTCACTATAATCTTCTAGGAAGGTGATTTAAATATTATTACCTACAATCTAACAGATGACTAAATTTACCCAGTAAATTCAGAGGGATTGTTATTGTAATTGCACCGCAATAAACAGTTTATGGTAATCCGACCAAGTGCAGGTAAATGATAGTAAACCTTATGCGATATAATGGGTGTTGATCTTACTGAACTACATTTTAAATACGTATTTCATTTTATTGTAATGTTTTTTTGGTAAACAAAATACTATATGAATAATCTATTAAAACAGGGGTGCCTAAACACTTTTGAGCGGTAGTGTATATGCTCAATTATGAACTGCGAGGACGGATGAAAATTATTGTTTATCGAAATATCTTCTTGACTTACATTTATAAAATTGAAATCAATATTTTATATTAAATGTTATTTGGCAGATTAATTCAATAAGTTATTTTTTATAAGCTCTCAGGGAGGAAAACTTACACTAAAGAAGTGTGATTCTAACATAGATGAATTATGTTAGTCACATTTTGTTCTGATTACGTTCTATAACATATGTGGCCAACAACCGGCCCGCGAAACATTTTGAAAAACCCAAATTATAATGTTGTACCTATTTTTTTTTTGATTTAATTTTCTTATTTTAATAAATTACATTATAATAACATTGTCGTATTATTTCATGTCTGATATCTATCGCAAAAAATTATGAACACTACTTTAAAATGCACTACTTTTAAACGCGCCCCGCGAACGTATTTGCGCACTAAAGTTTGGCCCACAACATGTCAAAGGTTGCCCACACTTGTTCTATAATAATTTAAATTAATCTTTAGAGTGTATTGTTCCATTAACGCGTAAAAATCTATTCTTTTAAGAACAAAAATGAGTGATCGAGCAGATCTAAGTGGACCGTATCATCGGCCAAGAAATGCGAACAATCTCTTACACGAAGACAAACACATACGTTAGCGAGGGCGTAAATGAAACAATACAGACATGAAAATTATCCAATATATTAGGTGGATTGAAGATATTTAAATGAAAGAGACATAAAGGAAAGTAGAACGGAGATTAATAGAATTCGGTCTAACAGTAAGAAAACTACGATTAAGTTCTATACACAAACGGAAAAGTCTAAATTGGATAAAGCTCACGCAAACTGAAGTGTGAATGATTGGAAAAATATGTTATAAATAGACAAATCGAAATTCGAATTGTTTGTAAGTAAACGTTGCATGTTTGTCGCCAACCTGGACAAAGAATGTTAGACGAATGTATTTCATAAACAGTGAAACATGGAGGAGAAACCATAATGAAAAATTAGTTAAAATGGATGAAAGAATAAATCATGTGAGAATCCTAGAAAACGATGCGGTATCAACTGGATATGAATTAATTGGGGAGGGGGTAATTTCTCAACGAGATAACGACTTATGAATGGTAGTGTACAGTGACGGCCATAGGTAAACTGATATGGATGAATTGAAACTTGTAAATGTTAACAAGCGATTTAGTTAACCTAACTTAACAAAAATGTAGTAGATGGCATGTAGCTTATAATAAACATATAACATTTTATAAACATCAAGATAAACAAATTAAAAAAAAATAAATGTATTATTTTTTAAGTGAGCATAGAGATACCACACTTAATAACAATAACGAAATACTATATTACTTCCTTTTTTAAATTATTTCTTGCTTTTGAATCTAATATTTTGTTGGAAATCCCTTACAAGCCAACACTGCTGCATATCTCGGCACACTTTCAACTAATTTTTAACATCTCTCCACAGGAATGTTGTGCCAGGGTTCTGTAATAGTATTCCACAATTCTTCTAATGCCGCTGGAGATTTAAACTTTATAACAACCTCAAAATCCCCCCATAGATTTTCTATGGGGTTTAAATTAGGGCTTTGTGAACTCGAATCTGTCTCTTCTCTAGCCACAGTTTTGCGGTCCTCACCGTATGTTTGGGATCATTGTCTTCTATCACGTTTTCTAAAATGCTGCGACATACTGATCCACTTTTCCTCCAATTCTGAATATGGGCCCATACCATGCCATGACATAGAAGCCCATACCACAACACTTCCTTCACCATGTTTCGATGTATTTATAGTGTACCTAGACCTGAATTTCTCATTGATAGGGCGTGGCACATATATTTTTCCGTCAGACCCAAATCGGTTGTATTTGCTCTCATCTGTCCAAAGTACAGATTTCCAGAAACAAAGCGGCTTTTCTTTGTGCATTTTCGCAAACTGCAATCTTCTTTGGCGATTTTTACTTGACACGAGTGGCTTTCGTGCTGCAATAAACCCATGCAAGTTAAATTCCTTCAGTCGATGTCGTATTGTTTTTCTCGATAAACCAATATCAAATTGTTTATAAAATTCAGTTTTTATTTGTGTAGCTGTGCGAAAAGGATGTTCTTGACTTAATCGACAAATAAGGTTGTCATGTCGTAAGGTTGTTTTACGAAGTCTAATCTTCCGTTTCTTGTTTTCTAAAGTTTATTCCATCTGAATATGCTTTATCGCATTTTGTTTTAATTTACGTGGTGTGCAATGTTTCCCCAAATTTTTGATATTAATAACACGTTAATTTTAAAAATGGTAAGTACACCACCTTTTTGGTACAAAATAACTCGAACCGTAACACTACAATAAGATTCCGCTACAGAACCGAGAACTATGTTATTCATGTGCCTACTAGGAAACTAAAACTAACAGTTTTTCATGGAATGCCGTATTATTATTCTAGAATACGTAACTAGGGGAAGTACACGCAACCTTTTCAGAGACTCTGAGGTTAGTTTCATAAAAATTTTAACGGGAAGGGCTTGAGCAGTTAATTCAAATGAAATTTGATGCCTGTACTATTTATGTGGCCGCCACTCTATATACATATATATTTTTTTTAATTGAATGAAGTAAAAGTAAAGAAACTAATACTCAAAATAAATTATATTTACCACTTCTCGGCAAATGTTCTGCACTTGCTTCAGTTTCGTTTGTTCCATCAGGTGATGCCTGAGATGAAGATATTCCCTCTTGCAAAGCTTTTAATTTTTTCGTGTGCTTGGAACCTCTTTCGTGTATCTCTAGTTGTCCAGCCGAGGTAACTGTTACTTGGCATATTTCGCATCTCCATTGGCTGCTTCCATGCGGTTTAGAATCTTTTCCAGCAAAATCATGGCCAATACTATCATATCCTGTGGCCTCCTTTTTTGTACTTTAAGGAATATCAATAAACAATACAAAATTAACTCCCTTTCTAAGTGGATAAACAGAGAACTTACATTCTAGTCCATTTCCCTTCTCCGTTATAATATCCAACACCAGCTGGAGTTTTCTTGCCATAGGCTGCCCTGGAACCTTAGAATCTGTCAAATACCAGTACGTTTTTGGGTAAATGCACCTTACTTTATATGATTTTTCCCCATGTAATGGGATTCCGCATGCATTTTACCTGTTAACGGAAGGTCGCAAACACTACAGTAGTAATATTTGGGGTCCAGTTCCTGCTACAACAAGATATAATTACATTTCCGTTTGATACACTGGAAAACATGCACGTCGTACGTCATCTTTTTTAATTCTTGGAAGAACAGCTCTCGGATGCAAAGGTTGCCCAGTTTTCTCCGCATGTTCTATTAACCAAGCCCTGATCTTTTTATCGTGATTTTTAGACTTGTAATGCATTTTCGCCATGCTATTTCCACTCAATTGAAACATACATAACTTGCAGAAAAGCGGTTGAAAAAGTGACAATAATCCGGCAGGCAACGTCGAATCATGCAGCTCCGTAAATGTCTCCTTGTCTATTTTAAAAGGGAAGCGATATTAAACTGACTTTCGTAATATTAATACAATATATACTCACATCTTTTATTTGGACATGTCATATTAGCGTTAGCATCGTGCCAGGACCTTTTTAAAGAACTTGTCGAACAATCTAATTGCGACCATGCCTGTTCTAAAGAACTCACTACGTGATTCGCAACTGCCGTCGAAACTGGAGATGAATACATATTAGACGGAGTATCTGCTGGGCTGCCATAGACGTCGGCTAATATAGAACTATGTTCTGTTTCTTCCGGATCCTCTTCTTTCTTTCGTGGAATTGTGAAGGAAAGATCAAATTCTTTAAGAAAAATGTATACGTTTGGGATTATGTTAGGCGACAAGAATGAAGGTAATTATTTCAAAATGTTTGTGCATTTACCTTTTCCGATTTGGCCTGTTTCTGAGTTCATTTCGAAATTAATTTTTGATTTTGTCAAGAAAAAGTAAATATTGTGAAAAGTAGACCAAGCGCCATCTAGAGGTGTTCATAACTAAGTTTAAAACTTATCTAATGAATAAAACTACATTTTTGTAATAGTGTATTTCTTAATAGGGGTATATTGTTAATTAGATGTTAAAATACCTTGTGTAATACGTTTATAATCTAATTTTCTGAATAACATGAACTAGGAGTGATATTCCCATTATACGACGCTGTTCCTATATCTTTTAGCATCTTTCAGGATAACAGATGACAGTATACATTTAATTTAAAGAGTTCGCTAAAGAGGATTTATCAGAAGCGAAATAGAGTGCGCGCATCGTCAGTATAAAATACAAAACATTGCTGTTTTATTTGGTCTTTTATACCAATATTGGCATAAATTTTCAAATCCGTTCAAAAATACGGAATAAACTGAAAAACGATTATTTTACGCTGTTTGTAAATATCCTGCAACTTTGATTATATATACATACATTTCTCATTAAGTAGATTTATTTTAATATCCTTCCTAAATATTTTATCTAAATATGTCCTGTACAACGATTTTGATTGCAAACATACTCTTTTTCAATACTTGCTCAACATAATAATATATTAACATTTGTTATATTTTTCAAACGCAAACTGTATGTAAGATAGTGACATTTTATTCAGTATTAACATAAAATGTTACTATATTATGTATACTTTGTTCTTTAAGCATTATTCCATTTAAATTTAATGTATATGTGTACCAATCCTATTATTATTAGTTTCTGCCAAACTGCGCAGATGGCGCTAAACGTGCAACCGTTACTAAACGGGAATTGTCCTTGTCGTCCCAGTACTTGAAGAAATAATTAATTAAAATGCAGGCACCATTCTTACCATCTTATTCAAATTTTCGCTCCGTAAGTCCATCATAATTTGAAATGTATATACCTCAAACGTGAGTGTTCCTCTTTGAGAGTGAAGAAAACACCAGGTTACAATGTAAGACTTTATTTCTGTTTATAATTCTGATATAATTTACAATGTAATTTGTATTCATAATAACGTTTTTTCTTTCTCTCTTAATATTTTTTTTTCAATTTTCTTCTTACTAACTATAACTCGCTTTTTTATATAATAATAGTTTTCCGTCTTTTATATTTACCTATTCTTAATAATATGATGTTTACCCAAATAGTTAACTAGAAATTTCTTTTTTCTTTTTAAGTTAGTTTTCGTAATATGACTCGTAGTTTTCTAATAAATTGTATTCACTCAAGTTTCGTGTGGTGTATTGATGTATTTTAGTTCAACCTATACTTAATTTATTCACCTTAATATCACCTATGATAGATATTTTTCTTTTAATTATTAAATTTACCGTACAAAATGAAACTTATTCTTTTCGTAGTAATATTAGAATTGATGAATATCACTTAACCATCAAAAAGTAACAGAAATATTGGGAGGAAATTAAAATTTCTCTCTTTGTGTTTTTAATTAATCTACTATAAAATCGAATATACTATCTCATGAGCGTTGAATATGATGAAAACTCGTCATCAATTTCTTTCCTTACTTTAGATAATTTTATTAATTTAATTTGGTGTATATAAAAATTAATATTTACAATATTTACTTCTCTATGTATATACTTTAATAATTTTAAGAATAAATAGTAGTGTCAGGGTTCTTATTACAATTTTCGCATTCTTTTTTTTTGTTTTGATCCGTATTAGTAAGGTAAATTGAGGCTTCAAACTCTGATATATTTGGCACTCCAATTTCGTATAGTGGTCCTGTATTAATAATACTTTCTGTCTCACTTAAACAATTTTTTTATATAAGCATATATTTGGCACATTTCGTTTTAGTATTTATAAAGTTGTTATTTATTTTAAATAATAAAATTATAACAGTAATATTTAAATCTTCATTAATTAAAAAGTGGTTCAACCAAAATGCTCAGGTTTCTGTAAAAATATTAGTTTGCTCTAACTTTTGGTGATAAAATTTGGTAATACTTCTTTTTAATGTTTTCATTACATGAGGATTACAAAAGCTATTGCACTTCTTATGTGTCGGGATCACAAAAAGTTGCAATTCTTTCTTTTATATTCAAATTCTGTTTTGCTCAGAGATAAACACATATCTACATTTATACTATTCTGATATTTTGGTTTACTCCATTGCATCCAAATGTCATGGAAATTCGTTATTTTAGCTATTTAATGGACTCGAAGTGTTTTTCTTGATTGTTCATAATATAGAGGGCAAATTTGTTAATAGCGTTTTGTATAATTTTTTTGTTTGTTTGGCACCACAGGAAAATCTGAATTCCAATTTTTTTAATAACTTTTACCGCTTTTATATAACTGTGTTGAATTATATTTACTTTTACAGTATACTATAAATTCCTCGTGTTTGTCTAATTGCTTTAAATTAATCTAAAATTTATACGTTATGTTGAATTGCTAGTAACTTTGCGGAGGCGACAGTAATCTTATGCATGTAAGTTGGCAGCAATGAGACTTGAAATCTGGTCATGCTAGTTTAACCCAGGATTTTAAAAGAAATTAATAGAACATTCTTGGATATTTTCCTTTTGTAGAAAATATAATTTAGGTGACAATAATTATTTCTCTGTTATATTTCAATAATGCAATCGCTGCATACAAGTTATAGGTGACGTTATACATATCTATTCTTTTTGGTATCTTTGGATTTAATTTATAATTGACGAAAAAACATTTTACTGTATTACTAACTTAAGGAAAAATCCTTAGCTTTTGAGACATCTAATGTCTAAAGAAGGAAAGGGAAATTTGAAATTCTAACGACTTTCTTATGTATAAACTTAGGTTTTTCCCAATATAAGAGAGAATTTTTGCATACAAATTAAGACTCTTTAAAGAGGTAATGGAAATATTAATAAGTAATATTTGTCTCGTATAATTTACTCGTTAGATAAAATTGAATCTGGAAAATCGGAAAATCTAAAATAAAAAACTGTGTCCTTTGGCAACATTGACATTTTAGTAACATTAAAGAATAGGTAATTTTATTTCTTATATTTTGGAGTATATTCCATAATCTAGTTTTGTATTATTGGAAAGTATTCAGTAGGACGTTTATTTTTCATTTGAAATGTTAAAAAGCAATAATAAATTAAAGAATCAAATTAGAACAATTATTAAATTAAAAAAATGAATATAATCTGTGCCAACCACTTTTAAATCTCGCGGACAATTTAAGTTGGTAGTTCCGGCAGTAAAGACTGTATTCGCACGTATTGCTTTTAAGAATTGTGAATATAATCTTCATTGCTGGGAATACCAACTGAAACTATTGGCAAGATTCAGAAATGGTTGACGAAGAATGAAATAAATAACAGTTTTGCTATAACTACATGACGTGACGTAAAGAGATTATATAGCGTCATCTATTATAATACATGATAATCTATATAAGTATTACCAGTGGCGGAAATTCTTTAAAAATTATGATAACATTTCTCTTTCGGCAAAAACTCTAGTATAATATTTAGTAATAGTGTAATTTATGACGAAGAAAAGAGAAGTATTATTTAAAATTAATAAACAACAGTTAATAATAGATAAATTTAATAACTGGTGGAGTAAATAAAATAAAAATATCCAATTTTAATTACTTTCTGTCAGTTATTACGCTGTGACACAAACGAAACCATGTACTTTTTTCCAATTTTAGCTTAATAGTTTGTGAGAGCTATTGTAATTGCTAGAAATTTGTTTAGCTTGTCAAGTATTTAAAGTATCAGAAATTAAACTACCAGGATGTTGGCACTGTCAATACGAGACTTGAAGAGTTGTTGAAAATTTGTTTTCAGCTTAGGTCAGTGTTGCTAATTGCTACATTTCGAGATAGTCTTTGATCATCTCTGACAAGGGGAACCAAATTTTAATATAATTGATCACATTAACATAATTTCGTCATTTTCTTTTTGTAGAGAGAAAGAGAAATCTTGCTAGAAATTTTTGTTTGCTAATTTTTTGTAATCGTCATCTGGTGTTAAATTGGAGCATTATTTAGTGTAGCAAGAAAATATATAAATTGTTTCCTCAAAAATACAAGTCTCGTTATTTTTTTTTTGTTACAAATTTCATTTTCAATAAATTTAAGATGGTTTTTTATGTATTAGAAACAAGAACAATGGCGCTAGCGGTGCTATGTCTGTAATTGCCCGCGAAAAATTAAACATTGCATAACTAAGGCTTTCTGAACAAAATGTTTTAT
The DNA here is from genome assembly GCA_023509865.1 of Trypoxylus dichotomus. Classification (NCBI taxonomy): domain Eukaryota; kingdom Metazoa; phylum Arthropoda; class Insecta; order Coleoptera; family Scarabaeidae; genus Trypoxylus; species Trypoxylus dichotomus. The sequence continues at coordinate 26,394,771 of CM042082.1, read as the reverse complement.
TTATTACCATCATAAAAAGTACAATAGCCATATACCTGTTAATATGAACAAAACGCCTTCTTGTAATTATATAAAAATGGAATTGTTCTGCTTTATGGTTTTAGGTTTTCTTCAAAATCTCATACTTCAAAGATATATACAATTATATACGTAAAATTATTCCAAAATAATTATAATTTTTTAATACTCTTCTATAGAATTCTTTTCGTTAGTTGAAAAATAAATTGACTCATATTTTTTTAACCTATAACTCCCCCATAATCTATTGCGTCATTTCATCGAATCCTTTATCGGTTTCTTCTATTTTCCAATTTCACAAGCCTTAACCATCGCATCTGATTAGAATGACTATCAGCGTTCCATATTTGTTATACTATGCACCAGGACAGGCTATGTATCATTCCCTCTTCTGCTCCATGCTACCGGTCCTCGCGAATTTCCTTCTAATGGGTCTGCCGGCGTTCGGGTCTAAGCTAGCCGATCTCTTATCGCGGATTTGGGCAGCCAGTAGCTCGATCTCCCAGTTACTGCTCGAGTTCTCGTATTCCGGTTCGTCCCCTGTTTCGGACGAGTCCCCTATGTCAGATTCCGTATCGGTTGCCGAGTCGATGTCAACAGTAACGCTCCCTTGAGATCTTAGCGGCCAGACGGCTTGCGGCTGGAGGGTTTGCTGTGGTAATTCTCTCAATTCCTGAGATTCTCTGCGGTTGCGTTCTTCCCATGAGAGTTGTTCGCGGAATGGGACGATGGTTTCGACGGAATCCTGTTTGGAAAGAAAACAAAATTAGATCCATTGATGTTGGATTATGATTGATAGAATGTGTAGCTTATTAGAACGCTATGAATTATATTCCTTTGTGGTTAGGAATGTGCAGCAAATTTAGCTCTGTGCCTATAACAAAAGAATATTTTTTATTGTCAGCTACAGCGGTTATAGCTATAAATATACACCACCGCTCACAATAGTATGGACACTTTCTTCAAAACAATAAGAAAAATATTTATTCATATATGATTCATTGCGCATGATCACATAAAAGAAAAAGTCATTATTTTGTATATTCCTCTATTTATTTTATTTTTGGAGTGGATAGAGGGCTATTAGAGGTCAAATTATTAAAAATTTTACCTCTAATAGTCCTCTAATTTCTTCTAATAACCTAATAGCTTTAATAATAATAATAAGAGGTACATTATTTTCATAGTATACAGAATATCAGAAAATTACAAAACATATTATATTTTTTCGCGAGTAACTATGGTTACGGGGTTATAACCATAAATAATCAGTACAATGACGTAGTTTTCTATAACCAGGAACTTTGTCGCGAAAACGGTGTTTTCAAATACTTTTAAAAACGACATCAAATAGGTTGTGTTCATATTAATATAAATGTTTTCTTTTTATTATTTGAGTATAAATAATCAAACATATACGCAATGAAATAAGTTCTGCAACTGAACTTCCATGTGAATCACTTTATATGTAAAATGATGAATGAAATAATAGAAATTGTATATATCACTTTCTATTGTATATATTTTCCTTTGTAATTTACATTAAAATTATTTGATCACACATTTTCCCAACAAGTAACCGATGATGTATATGTCAATTCTGATTAATAACTACAAATAATCACCTTTGTGAAGTAGTTAAAAAATATGTGTATGACGAACTAAAGTATAACTATTCTTCAAAAAAAAGCAGATGTTATCAAATTCTGTAATTATCTACGACATTGTTACTCGCAAAAAAATCCTTATATTAAAGTTGCAGTATTTTAATGGAATACGCTGCATATTACTTCATTTTCAATTTCTATAATTGAATAAGAAGAAGTTTTGTAAGGTTTGCCTCATCTAAACCTCACGCTTATTGAAATATTTTGTATTTGATGAAAACGTAGTACCAATTTCAATATGTAAATTCCTTGTAGACCAAATTAACATTATCGACTTTAGTGAATAATTAAGTTTTACATTGTACTTGTCCGAAATTTACTAGCGCATACAAAGTGTTCAATAATTAAGAATAAATAATTGTACACTTTAAACATCAGCACTGTCAGAATCACAAGAGAATAGCCCTACGTCATCAATAAATCAATGTATGAATTAAATCAGACCTTCACTGTCATACTAGATATCGTACTTTCGTTAGTATTTCAAAAACGTTAGGGCGTGCACATAAGGAAATGTCAAAACACAAGGTTAATGTCATTTTCAACTTGCTTTAATTTCTATGCAGTATTAAAATATATGTAGGCACCCAATTTCCGCTTGCAAAAATAAAGAGGGAACAGAGTGTAACATTAGATATATGTCATACAAAATGCAAATAACTTATTTATATGACATTTGACAACCTGTACAACTACGTTAATTAAATTACGTTTCTCAGTACAGCTGCTAATGGGTTGCATGTTCTTGGCATTTTTGTTGTATCTCTATCTTTGTTTTGCACATTATTGCACACACGCGGTTAATAGAGCATCTGTCTTACCAATATGAACCAATACGAACGAATACTGTACGTTTGTATTTCTATCTTTATCTTTTGAAGTATCTTGACTATCTATAACTTTACAAATGTGTTGTTACTATGGTCCATGCGCACCTTAAAATTCAGTATGGCTCTTATGGAATGTTACCCTCTCTTTCTATTGACAGAGAACTAATGTATGTACATACATTTTTTTCAGCCCAAGCAGAATTCTGCAATTTTGTACTAGTGATTTTTTTTGACAGCTGCATTACCAACAAATAAAGCTTTAATTCGAAAATCCTTATGCCTGTCCTTACTATCAATAGCTTTATGTCTAATATTCTTAATGTGTATTAATATATATGGAAGACCATTATTTATATTATATCATTGCAGCATGATTGTGAATAAATAAATTAGTTTACTAAATTTATTATACTCAATTGCAGAATCAATTCTAAAAGAAAGAAAAATGTACTATTCGTAAATTATATTTTAATAAAAGGCGTTTGGAAAATATAGAAATAACTTGTAATATTTATATTAAATACTGTCATGTAACATACATGTTCTATTTGTCGTTTCTTCGTATAGCCAACTGTAGAGTTTAAAACAACCCAAGAATATAATTTTGACACAATGTGGCAACCGCGTTCACGTTTCTCATAAGAGCCATACAGAATTTTAAGGTGCGAACGGACTCTAGATGCAACAATTTGTGACGCAGGGCTCTTCTGTTATGATTCTGACACTAACCTGATAGTTATTTGTTTAATTTAAATGGAATCACGTGTGTTACAATTCTAACAAGATCAAAGCTTGTTGGAGCAGAGTTATTTTCATAGACAGTACGAAAAAGTGTCTTACAGTTAACGATTCCTCGGCAGCACGTTCCAATTCGGATATGTGCAGCTTCAATTGGTTGATGATATCGTCACGTTTCTTGATCTCATCTTCCAACCTCTCGAACCTATTTTGAAACTTCTCTTGGACTTCTTGCATGTGGGCGCTCATAACTTGTTTGATCGCAACGAGAATGTCACCGAAGTATTGCTGGTCATCTTCCAAGGAACCTATTCAAAAGAATCTCGTTAAAAAATATCGAACACTATTTTTATAGAAATCGATCATAGTGGGTGGTTCTTACAACTGGTATAGTGTTTCTACATGTATGTATTTACTAATTTATTGGGACATGTAAGGTACGCCAACATATTCAGTCAGTGCTGGAAGAAAAATTTGCTTTTATCATTCTAAAGAGTAAATGGTGCGTGATATCAATAAAACAAATATAACAGATAGCCAAGAAGCTGTTAGAGCCAAGCGATAGTCTTTTTTTTTTTCAGCAAATTGTGCGTATGAGAAAGGAATAGATGCAATTAAAGGAAAATTAGTGGCTTAATTTGATTTCTCGAACGTTTATTTGGGATTCGTAGTTGAGAACAAATTTAGTCATGTATAACGGAATCTCTCAACCAAGTTAAACATCTAATCATTGATCCAAAGCCCGTCTTTAAGCTAATCTACTGGTATGTGTAATTATCGGAATAGCATTGACCTAGTTTTGAGTATTAAACGGATGTAATAGAGTTGCCAATTCTCGTTCGTACTATGCCAAGAACGATAACGCAGTGATTGAGTGTGTATTGACATGTATTAAAATTTGAAGGGATTCTCGTTTTTTAAGTTCTTACATAGCAAAAAATCTTTGTGGTGTTACAGTAACATGACGGCATTCTTTTACAGTATTCTCACTGCAACGTTATTTTTAATAACATCAATACAACCCGACAAGATTATTTCGCACATTTACTTCCCAACATGAATATTGGTGCTAAAACTGTAATTGCACACTCATAATATTGTCTAAAGTAGTTGGGGAGGAGATAATTCTTTACTGAACGTGATATTGAAAGCATAACGCAGTAGATTAGATTGCCTACGGTTTATTAGCCATTAATTCTTCACATTCGTTTCATATATGCCATTCATTTATCATTTACGGTGCATAGGGTAACTGCACATGTGAATGATCCCACATGCTTGTCATGACGTGTTAAAAAACATGTTGGGGATGCCTAAAAAACAATATCTTACATAATAATGCTGCTAAATACATGCTCATAGTGTTGGTGGAATAATTCACTATTCGTGTGCGCCCTTTCTGGTTTAGCAGTCCATGAGCTGCTCAGTAGAAGCATTGGGAAACTGTATTCGCTTGTTACGCATCAACAGTCACCTCTGGTTTAGCAATCCATGTGTTGTACTATAATTGTGGCACTGGATAGCGCAAAGAATACTCACTTGAACTGTAAATTTAGATATGGTGATAGTAGCCGAGCGGGAATTGCAGTGTGTTGACCAAAAAATCGCTTGCAACCACGCTGATGGTGTCGGGTAGGCAGAAATATGTCCGTGTGTCTCCTCGCATTATTTTTCCCGTGAATGATTCCACCAATACCATGAGCAGTTGTATTTAGCAATAGTGTTATATTAGGTATTGTTTTCTAGACATTTACAATGTGTTTTAATAAGCTAGTTATTTAGTGCTTTGGTCACATTCTATTTAAACTTTAAGGAACATATGAAATTTGTCAAATTATCGAAACATTACGTTTTCTAATTTTTAATCATTTAATTCAATTTGATACCTACTTTAATTTGAAGAAAAGAATACGCAAAGATCCGTAGGATACTAAAATTCCAAAACTGGTTTATATTCAGCTAGAAGAGATCTACACCTTTTGTTATGGAGATGATAGGTGAATTCGACCCTGTTTTGGCTGATATGTTGCCTCTAGTTCATAAGATAAAAAATTCCTACGTACCTTGGCAAAAAAATTCAATCAATTCAATTTTAAACTTACGTAGGCAGAATAAATATTTCTTAATAATATTTGACTGCACATCCGATATTGCGTATACGCGGCAGATAAGTATTATCATTCGTTTTGTCCATTTTGACACCTATTCTAAAAAAAAATTGAAATACGTGGTTTCTCCAATTTTCGATACGATTGATATTGTCTTAAACTCATATTGGAAGCGTTAAAACAAATTAATTTAGATATAAATGGTCTGAACCGACAGGGCTATGATGACGACTTCAATATGCACGATAAAAACACAGGTTTGCAGAACATTATATCTTAATCCATGAGCCTCTTATATGCCTTGTGCTACGACACATTAAATTTAGTGGTTAATGATAGTGGAAGTTTTATGTTGCCTTCATGGTATTAAAAAGAGAATAGCAGGGTCAATGAGCAAATTATTTACGATCAAATCTCTGGTAGCATATTGAAAGTTTATTTGATATTAAATAACTTCTAGAGGATGGTCATCGAATTCATTGCAAGATTTAATGTTTGTTATTTCAATTCTTTCGGGCAATACAGCCTCCACGTTTTTCCAGAGTAGTATAGAGAATCTTCTTATAAACATTTCCTTATACGAAAAGCACATTATTTTTAAAATCACTTTCGTTGAAATGGTCAGCATATTCTTGTAGTCTTTCCAGCTCAAAAAGTTTTAAACAAAGCAAACTAAATTTGCTTCTCAACTGTATAGTGATTTTCGTAATATATATCCACTAATAAACGAGCCATAATAATTTTCCTGAAAGTCTACAGAAATCTCACCACCTATCTTGCAAAGTATTAATGTAGGTAGACACTAAAATTTGTTATAGTTTGTTCAGAAGGAAAGTTATGCTAAAAATTTTGTTAAACATTCTACGAGACTTTGAGTAATATGTAATTTTTATTTGTCTATTAATAAGGAAAGGTTCCCGGGTGTCAGGTATGACTTACTCTACACCTTTAGAACACTCTGTATAATTTATAATATATTTAAAATCAATAAAGGATGTCAAAGATTAACAACTTGCGTTAATATCTTTTCCATATTACTATGACCAGATCTAGCAGAAGAGGATGGCGCCAACGCCGTATATATGTAAAATTCTAGTATCCTGAAAGACCTTTCGATAAGGTACAACATTTGCATCTAAATTTTTGTTGTATCTATTTCCGTTCAATAATTAAATCAAGAAAAGTGAAAATCAGTGAAGTTCCGAAGGGGTGTTTCACCTCCTCAAAGTGAATTTCAGCACAAAGATCTAAATTTGACACCCGAATACCTCTCCTTGTAAGTTCGAAACATTTCCTTTTAGACTCAGTTAAATTCTACAAACGTCGGATACCTTTGAATTACATGGAAAATGTGAGAATTTCTGCCGACAAAATTTGATGCTAATAAAGCAGCTAAGTGTTTTAAAATAAACCAGCAGAAACAAGAGTACATCACAATGATATGGTGATCCAATTACACTACTACAAAGGATCATAAAACTTGACTTACTTTTAATAAGCCTCATCTGATGATGATTCGCTTTCGAGGATATGATTTGATGTAAGCCGCATTTCTCCAGCTCCTGCCTCTTAGTTAATTCCTCCTCTTCCATTTCCTTGTTGCCGCCATGTTGCGGCGGTTGTTTGTGGTCGCTGACGCCGTTTTCGACCGCCGGTTGATGGAGCGGTGGTGACGAATTCAGCGGAAACGAAAATAAACTACCGCCGCCGCTGGTTATGTTAGCGCTATTCGGAGGACTCTGCAAGGTGTCTCTGTTAAAAGTCACGCTTTTAGAAAGCTTACTGTGTCTTGCCGCATATCCTTCGATAGTCGGCGCCCTCATTAGCTTTCTGAACTCTGTCGAATCGACCCGGTTAGGCAATAGAATCGGATCTTTGGGATCTTCGGTAAGTTTTTTAAGGATGGACTTCAGGTTGCGGCGTTCTGGTGTTTCGTTTGATTCTGAGCTGGAGTTCAGTGAGCTATGGACGAGGTTTGCGGTGAGTAGGTTCTTGTCTTGGTGCATCGTGCTGCCCTCGGAATGGGATCTGGTCAGGGACTCGGTATCTATGCTAGGTTGGGTGTCGGGAATGTCCAAACTAAAACTGCGCGTTTTCATTACGGATTCTAATTCTTCGAGTTTCTGCCTTTCGTTTAGAATTTTTAGTTTTTTAACGAATGGTAGACCGCCGTATTCCGGCGATAAATCGTCTATGGAACGGTAGATTTTCGTCTTTCGCGATAGGGTTATCGTTGGTTTAGGTTTAGCAACTGCACTATCGTCACTTGCTGCGGGCGTCGTTGATGTTATAGAGGTTTCCGTGGTATCGCGAACTATAGCCGCCTTCTTCAATTTACTCCACGGCGGTTCCGTCTTCTCACTACCTTCAACACTTTCTTTGGACGGCACTGATTCTTGTCCTTCCTCCTTGGCACTACCGGTGTCTTTGGCACTAGCACTACTGTTCGCAGCCGATAATTCCTTGTGCATCTTCAGACGGTCCCTAAAAGTCATTTTGGATTTAGCTTGACCTACGCCCAACAGGGTCTTAGCGACAGTAAGGCTTTTGGACGGCGGTCCGCTAAACGAAGCTCTTGTCGTTGTTGTGGTATGAGCTACCGATGTTGGACTGGTAGGCTGGCTACAAGGAAGATTCCCAGCCCTTTCCTCTTTCGCTTTCAAGAGGAGTAAGCGTTGAAGAAGGGGTAATCCGGCACCTATAACTTCTGGTTCCTCCTGCGTGGGCGGCGGGCTTTTTATGCTTGATGGGGATGGAGATAGAATAGATGGTGAAGTACCAGTGTTCGATAGGAATGCGGTACGTTGCTCTTCGTGATCCTGCTTTTCTTTTAGTAACCTATACAAAGTTTTAACCTTTTACTTTTTAAGATAAGGACGAAAATGATGTAAAGCTGGGTTTCTCAAACTGTGGTGTATCTGTGGTTAAGATAAAGTAACATATTTCTGGTCTAAACTAGAACCATCAATTGCCTTAAAAATTATTGGCGGTATGATATGGTGACCACTACTCTCGGCAAAGAGGGACAAGTTTCAGTGCCGTGCGGAGAACAATGTGGTGGGGTGAAGCGCGCAGCACGGAGAATCGTGTTCTCGTATCAAAGCACGCTTGTTCAGTTACTGTTTTAAGTGTTTCAGCATGTTATATAATATACTTTTTTATCATTATTTTGTGTGTAAACATTCCTTAGTCCGCATCGTCTATGCTCATTCATAAAGGTCACAAACACAACTGATGCGAGTAGGTAAACGTTACTGAACACTCGCCCTGATACGGTCGCTCAGCCCATCCACGTTGTCCTCCGCTCTACACTGTAACTTGCCCCACTTTGCCGAAACTAACTGACAAGCAGTCCCAACGACCAGTCGAATAATACTGCGCTTTGATACGGGTTCTCGATTCTCCATGCCGCGCGCTTCACCCCTCCACGTTATTCGCCGCACGGCACTGAAGCTTGTCCCTCTTTGCCGATAATAGTGATCACAAGTATGCGCATCCTGTGTTCTTATACTGTTAATTAGTTGTAATTATTCGGTTATTGTCTGGGTTAGGTTAAAATTTAAGAAACGACGACAAAATTTGGCCGAAATCCTCCATACTTCCCGAAAAACAGTATTATTTTGACTTTGAGTGTTCCTAAAAATACCATTTATTTCAAAACAAACAGTAAATCGTCGGATCTAATTTGGTCTTATTTAGTCTTCAAATAAATACAAACTAATACCGTAATTATATTTATAAAGAAGCCGAAATTGAAAAAAATATTATAGAGGTCACTGTACAAACTTGTGAAGTGGTATACAAAATTACGTCACACCGAATAACTTAACCCTTGAAGATATTTAAACTAACCAACCAAATAAACAAGTTTTGGACTGTCCAAACATACAACGGACCTAAGATTCGAGCCGGTCTCGTTGGATAGATGTCGCTTTAATGGCGATAACTAAGCGAATTAGTTCGATAACGTCTAAGCCGGTCGGCTGCCCTTTTCGATAAAGGATCGAACTTGTCATTTAGCTTTGACCGCTGGACGGTTCTATTGCATATTCTAAAGCGATAATTGATTAACTTGCCCTGGAATGTTAAATTGGGAGATGGATAATTTCTCGCCAATTAATTACATTATAACGTTAGTGTACAATGCGTACTATGGCTGGGTTTGTTATTTTGAAATTAATTAGGGGGGTGTTTGTGTATACTGCGTCTGGGATAGGGCAACTCGGTTAAAGGGACAAACATCGGCTGCCTTCTTTTCGTCGTTCAGATATTCGTAAAAATCAGAACTTCGTAACCCTCGTTTTTATCTTTCTCTGGGCTTATTTGCAGAAATATAGGGTATATTCCAGGACCGGACTTAGACGTAATAAACAATAAGTTATTACATACATACAGATGTAAAAACAATGAGAAAAAGTATTATTAATACCATTATAAAATGTGCAAGCATAAGATTAATTAAAAAAAATTGAAGTCTGCGGCAATCGATTCCATAGATCCATTTCTACCAAGAAAAATGGAACGGACGCTTATGTAAACCATAAAGAATCCATCAAATGATCCTAAAGCTAATAATGCCGATTGAAGTTTTCATCTTGCACATTTCTAGATCTTTAATTTCAGAATCTAAACTATCTGGGAATGTTGCAGCAAATCTGAAATGTATGTAGCAGCTACCTTTAGTTAAAACAAACGATCACTTTGTACTTAAAATCAACTTAAAAGAGAAGTGAAGAAAATGATTGATTGAGGCTTACGGCAATCGACTCTGCGAATCTGTTTCTATTAAGAAAAATGCAACCGACGGATTAGTAGCTTATTAATTACTTTAATAGTACTTAGTTTAATAATACTTACTTTAATAATAGTTAATAATGTAGTATTTTTTTGTTTCTCCGAATATATGCCAGTTTTTGCTTTTTGTTGTCGTTTTTGGAGTTATTAGATACACATAGGTGTAAAAATAATGAATAAATTATTATTATCACTATAACATGTTCAAGCATAAAAAAATTGAAGGAGGTAATTGATTGAGACCTACGGCAATCGATTCTTGAGATTCGTCTCTGTCAAGAAAAATGCAACGAATGGTTATATAAATCATTAAGAGATCGTTAAATTATCCTAAATCAATAATGGCGATTTAAATTCTGTTTTAGCGTAAAGTCTCCTTGATCTATAATTTCGGAATCGAAATTTTGTGGGAGTGGCCTAAAATGTACGCAACAACTATCTTTAGCTAAAATAAACGTTTATTCAGTACATAAAATCAACTTAAAAGGCGAAGGAGATAACTGATTCAGCTATATGGCTATCGATTCTATCGATTCGTTTGTATTAAGAAAAATGCATTCAGCATTATCAAAGGATCGGCAATCAGATGTACATTCCAGGACCGGACATATACGAATAATGTAATTCAAAATTAGATACATTGATACAATAATATGTAACAAACTGAGCATTAGGTATGTGATGTACATATTTATACGAACTTGTCCAACTCGGGAACGTTAACGTGACATATATCCACACTTTTGCGCCGATGGTATTTTAGTTAAATCGTAAGCGCTCTGTGTAGTGGGACGATTTAACATTTAGTCCTCGATCTGTCCCTGGAATTAACGTCATGTACCTGTGGGTGCCGATTTTTAGTATTTAGCATACGACGTTTCTTTCTCGAGCATCCGTCATCAGTTTTGTTTTTGAAATATTTATTATTACGTAACTAACCACATAGGATGCACGGACACTTTAATCATCTTCTGCAAAAAAGCTTTTTTATTTTGGTTCATTTGTTTCTGCAATCGACGTTAAGATTTAATTGTAAGATAGTCTTTTGCAAAATATATCAGCTTTGGTTCGTTTCTCATTTTTATTTTGCAACACGTAAGTTCATTTAACGTATAATAAAGCTGTTAATTCTATCCAAAGGATGTGCAATAGGAGAAAATAATACCCGACCAGTACAAGCAAGAGGGAACATATCAGCTTTCATCGCCGCTACAGCTTCCTCAGAACGACAGTACATTTTTCATTTATTTACCTGAGTACATTCGATTGGTGTACACGAAGTTGATACAGTATTTAGATTATTTTTAAGTTACATTTATTAGTCAATTATTTAGTTTGAGATTAGCAACTTTTGGTTTCTTCTATTATCATTATTTTTTGTAGATCTTGCTGGAATTTACCTTTACTTCTTTTATTTAGATCGTTTTACGAGGGTCGATCTCTATGCTGTTGCCCTGACCTCCTTACAGTAAAACTACAGTTGCATATTTTTTTATTTTTCGACATAGTTTCTGCACTAATATATTTGGTCCATCGGTTCTTCAATATCTCGACAGCCTCCTGCAAAACAGATCCGACGAATATGGTGGGTGTTCCACTAGTTCGAAGCGTGCTTGGTGTATAACAGCCATAGCAATACCAGATGTGTGGCTGGGAACACTATCCTGATGGAACAGCACACCGCGTGTTAACTTTCCTCGACGTTTCTCTTTAATGGGGTCTCGCAATTTAGAAATCAATTGTGCGTAGTAGTAGTCCCTGTAATGCTCTGTCCCTCTTGCGTCCTTGAGCGTCCCAGAACGCCGATAGCAAAATCTTTCCAGCAGACGGCACGGCCTTAAAATTTGCGTGGAGGAGGAGAATCGTGACGTGTCCACTCTCTTCTTTGTATTTTGGTCTCGGGATCATAGTGGTGCACCCTTGACCCTTTCTTTGCTTAGTATCTTTCCAAAAGATGCTTACAAGTCAACACCCATCTTGCACTCATCCTTCTCATATCCAATTCTTTGGTCAGTATGTTGTACACGACATGATATAATAAGCTAGTATCTTCCAGAATGTCTTTGTTTGTTGCTATCGTTATGGGAAGATTGCCGGCATGTTGGTCTTCACATTATTGTTTTCCCGAATTTAAAATTCCGACACCTGGAGACTCGCCAATAGTTGCCATAATGTCTTTATGAGTTCGAGTTGGCGTCATGCCCTCTTTCTGGGGGTATTTTATTACAACTCTTTGTTTAACAGGATTCATTTTTATGAGCACCATACACAATTCAAGATTTAGCCGCAGCACAACAACTTTTTGAGGTACAAACTTGATATTATGTATAAAAAACATTAATTAAACAACCAATTAAAAGTAGGAGTGGGGCATGAGAATTCGTTCTCGTAGTTTAGTTTCCGGATTTATGCTTTTATTAGAGTTTTAGTTGTAGAAATTATTTTCTTTCTTTTCGAGTAGACGTTTCTACATTTCTTCCTTCCTTTTATATTAAAAGAATTGTTCCTATTTTTATTTCTTTTTGTTCAAATAGCAATAATATTATCCTTTTTTAATAGACTACTCAAAGTAGAATATCAAAGTTTTTCCTTACCTCAATCTCGACAATAAAGGCAGTCCTGCGCCTAAGGGTGATGTTGATGCGGGCTCTGCGGGTTGTTGTTCTTGATGAGGAACTGATCCGTGACCATCTTCTTGGCTTAAATCGTGAGATTTAACCCTAGGCATACGTTTAAGCACGCTTTTGCTGTTTCCATTGTTAGAGGCCACGTGTAGCGGTTGCAGTTCCAGAGATTCTTGAGATCGTCTATGCGTCCTCGACTTCCTTAAGGCGTTTCTCAAACCCTAAGAAAGATATCCTTTTAAAATGAACGCAGAAACATGAAATATGTGGCAAGACTTTTACCCTAGCTTCGCTCTTTATTTTCCCAACCAATCCTCTGGGATCCCCGGCGTGAGCTCCATGATCCTTATTTTCTTTGGGAGGATGCCTTGCAGATGCTTTGACTTCCATTAGTCGCTTCCTACCTAAGGCTTGCAGAATCTCTTGAGCTTCTGGATAGTCTTTCATGGCAGCTAGGACGTCCTCTCTCGACAGAGAAAACAGTTCGGAATATCCGACAGATCGAACGTCGGCTGTTCTCCTAGAAGAGGCACGGAATATTATCTAAAACCTTTAATGGAAGGAAAGGTTATTAACTTGTTTAAACCGTCCAAATTCAGGATACCAATTTCCCCAAAAAAATCACCGGCTTTCATGGTAGTTAGAACTTTGCCAGTCTCGCTGAGGACCTCTAAGATACCGTCGGCGATGATGAACATTTCCCTTGCGACCTCGCCTTTTCTGCAAATCGAGTCGCCCGGTGTGAAGATGTACGCTTTCATTTTCAGGACGAGATCCCTTAGGAATTCGGGTTGGCACTCTTGAAAGATGGTTACCTGAATGAGGTAAATCAATTGGAGTTGGAGAATTTTGGATTTCGAATGCTCCATTACCTTTTTGAGAACGCTTAGATTGACGTGTAAGGCTAATTCCGTTTTGAGCTTGTCCGGAAGGAGACCAAGTGCTGTATTAATATCACCACCGCCTTGGATCCTGCCTCTTGACCAGGAATAATCGTACCATCTAAGAACTCGTCTTTTCATACCGCCAGGTACCTTTAAATTAGTTGAGTTTATTGATGGCAAAGGTTCCGTTTCATTAAATTTAAAGAAATAATGGAAGAGATGTTAATTGTGATATTTTTGGCATTTAAAGGCGTTCCAAAAGAATAGGTAATGTGGATATGAAAGAAATTTTGGAAAACAATGGGCAAACTATTATTGTAACTTCTGACTCGATATTCCAAATACGTGGGATATTATAAAAATCTTAATTACTATCAAAGATGTGTGAGGATATTATCTCGTAATATATAATATTACATCGATCGGCTTCGTGCAAATATTCTGCACGTCTTCAGGTTCAGATAGTCCAGAAAAGGACCATAGAACAAAGCAACTGTCCATAGTGTTTGCAAAGAGCAGCACAACAGCAAAAACAGCAGGAATAAAATTAAAACCGAAACTTTAAAGTAATTGTAAAGGTGCGTAAAATAAAACAGTTGTCAATTATCAGTGTCAGAGAGATAGTGTGTTTTACTGAGTTGCATATCTATAAAATTTTAGGAAGATTTGGTTAACGTAAAAACAAATTACTACATTCTTGAAACAGTCGCTCAATTTTCTTCTAAATGTATTACAATTGATATAAAAATACTTACTTTATGGTGTCTCATATAAGTTTTGGCTCCATCAAGTAGTCTTTCGAATTCTAATCGATTTGCGTTCCTATTAGTTATAACGTTTCCTACTTGACCTGAAATATAGATGTTTTTCATGTTAAATTGGCACCCTATAATAATTTAGTTGTAAATTTCCATGATTTTAATTAATTCATTCTGTCTAGTGCGAGGACGACCTGAAATGTTTCCGGAATCGACAAGAAAAATACGGTATTGGTGTGGTTTTTTATTATTATTTTTAGATTTAGTCTTCTCGAAGATCAATACGCTTTTTCAGAAAAGTAGGATGTTTTGAGGTCTGTAAAGCAGCCATCTTTAGCGGCGATGACCTCCTTTGGGACAAATCTCTTTCCTCCCAGTATTTTTTTTTCAGGTTAGAGAATAGGAAAAAGTCGCTGGGTGCTAGGTCCGGTGAATATGGAGGATGAGAGACTAATTCATAGCGTAACTCATTCAATTTCGACACGATGATGCGGGGTGAATGAGCTGGTGCATTCTCGTGGTGGAAAAGGACTTCCGCTACAAACGAGGCCGTTTCTTATAGTCGTAACAGCTGTCGTATTCTATCGTGCCACTAGGTTTTTTGTCCCTGATGTTTCGCGATCAACTGTGGTTCGCATTTTCAAAGATAGTCGCTTCGTGTACGTTGTTACTGCCTCAAATATGCTCCTTCAAACTTCGTGCGCCATCTCTTGCCGATTCCGGAAACATTTCAGGTCGTCCTCGTATGTATATATACAGCTGTGGCCATATGTATTCGCCACCCTTTTTTGTTTTTTATTCCGACGTATATATAAGAAATAGAAGAAAATTGATCGATGAAAATGTTTCATTGTGAGTGTATACAGATATATACAGATATTGCTTAATATTTGGTAGCTCCTCCCTGGGCTTTTATCACCGCACGAATTCGTCGGGGGATACTGCTCACTAAGTTGTAGCACTGTTCGGGGGGTGATTTTATTCCACTCTTCGAGTGTTTTTGTTTTTAAGCATTGCTTTGTGGTAGATGAGTATTTAGCTACATTTCGCTTTAAAATGTACCATAAATGCTCAATTGGCGATAAGTCCGGGGATTGTGCCGGCCATTCCAGGACCCGCATGTTATTTTCCTAGAACCAGCGCATTATTTCGCGAGATTTATGGCACGGTGCATTATCTTGTTGGAAGTAATACTCTGGCTCATCATTATCGAATAATTTTAACGCACACGGTTCCAGAACTTCTTCCAACATGTCGATGTACGTCCGATTGTTCATTCGGCGCTCGCAGACGAACAGTTCTCCAACGCCTGTTGCACTCATGGAACCCCAAACCATTATGCTACCACCCCCAAACTTGACAGT
Organism: Trypoxylus dichotomus; assembly: GCA_023509865.1. Lineage (NCBI taxonomy): Eukaryota > Metazoa > Arthropoda > Insecta > Coleoptera > Scarabaeidae > Trypoxylus > Trypoxylus dichotomus. Next base: position 26,378,986 of record CM042082.1, on the reverse strand, counting down.
CGGGATGATATAGTCTGGATGGAAGGCCTCTCCTCGCCTGCGTCGCACGTATTGAGGCCCAGGTTTACCACAAAGCTAACAACAAAAACATGAATACTGTTACATTTTGGAACCCATTAAAAAGAATAAAAACACTGTAAAAGCCAGGAATTGAATACAGAATACCGCAAATACAATAATTATGTATTACTTACCTCAAAATTTGACTCATCCGTCCACATAACATTGGCCCAATTGTCAATGGTCCAGTCGCGGTGACTTTTAGCCCACAGCAGTCTCTCTTTCTTTTGTTGCGGAGACAACCGTGGTTTATGTCGAGCTTTGTATCCACCTAAATTTAATTCACAAAGGCGTCTTCTAACCGTGCGAGGAGAAATAGCAAAATTATGTAGCAGGAAAAGCTCACTGGAAAGCTGTTTAGACCCTTTTTTCCGGTCTCGCAAAGACATCCGCTCTAAGACTCGCTCATCTCTGCTAGTTGTCTTCCCTTTTCGACCAGTTTTCTGTTTGTTTGTCAAAGATCCACTCTCTTTGTATCGTTTTTTCGTCATTCTAACTATCAATCGCACACATTTCACTTGTCGGGCAATAGCAGACACCGACAACCCTTGCTTTTCTAACACCACAATTTGTCCTCGCTCTACCTCCGTCAATTCGCGTGTTTTCGGCATTACTTTTTACTGTATACCATCGTATTACACAGACAAAATCACAGACACAATATCTTCACTCTAACTAGCTCAACCTTACTCTTACAACTTTTAAGAAAGACTGAAGAAATATTCAGAAATTACAATTTTACGTCTATTTTCTAATTTACTCAGAATGGCCTACAATTTACCATTAAACCCTCATTACCAGGTACCTAGTTAAGTCCGTCATCGACCCTGCTTCTTAGAAATACAATAATATTCGTGTAAGACGTTCAAAACGAGAGTGGCGAATACATATGGCCACAGCTGTATAGACACATATATATATAGATCACGATTAGCGGATGCTATCTCGATTGTCTATCTAATGTAGTCATGTAACTTAAACTCAATTTTAGATGAAGACGGATTAGCAATGATCATTCAATGGTACACTCCGTATTAGTTATTGCCAGAATTAAACAAAAAATAACTTTTGCCAAACTTTTTTGCTATGTAACAAAACAAGTCGTATCTGAGAGACACATTCTTTGAGTACAAATATTCTAAAATAAATTTATTTTACCGGATTACGATAAACAAACATGTCCCCATTACTTGCAGAATTATTATAGCTATGTATAAGCAGATACAAATGGAGGATGGGTGGTACAAGCAAAATACCGGTATATTTTACTTAGGAATACCTGATAATCCGCATACTGGTACTTTAAAACTGGGGAGGGATGCTTACAGAGACACCTATTATTATGAATGTATATTATCAACATGCCATTCTAAGAAGATTGGTATGAGTTTCCCAAAATGTTTTGAAAATAGTTCTCAGTGTAACGCAATATTTTAGGTGCGATAAAACTTATGATGTAGTGGTAAACGTTTTAGATTTTTAATGTAATTGAGTTTTTATTAGCAGAAGTTGTAAAAATTTCTCGTGATATACAGGCTTAAAAGGTCATATTACATAATTTCTATTACTTACAAAATTTAGACGACTTCAAAAAGCACTTACCTACAATAGTAGCAAAGATAAAGACGCCTATTAGGTACGAGACGATCGTGAAAACATACCTAAAAGAAATAAAACACCATTTATATTACATCTTCAAACTCAACGATTTTTCTAAATGTAGGTATCAAGTTCACACTCAAAGTTTCGTAACACTTGAGCTTTACGAAGTTCCTTTTGTTACAGTTCGCAATACAAGTTCAGGTCGAAAGAGAAAAAAAAACAGGAAAACGACTACAAAGTGAAACAGTGTGAAACAAAACGTTAAAAGCTTTTTCGCGGTAGAGGAAACGCGTGGAACAGGTGACGGGAAAAAAGTGAACATCGACGCGTCAGGACTGTGTTAGTGGCTGTTTCGAAACTTTGAGGTTACGTTGCGGAATGACTCCTTTAGTTATTGAAAAAAATATTGCATTTTTTTCGCTCTGGAAAGCGATTCAAAAAGCGATTTCTTCCGTTTTGGCGGTTGGTTTCATTTTTTTTTTTGATTGAATTGTGAACAGCCCTTTTTCAGTCCTGCCGCGTGGAATTCTGTATGGGGGAGACTTTTGTTTTCGCAAAATTCGTTGATGTTGATTTGATTTTCATTTTTTTTTTGATCGTCTTGAAAAATTGTGCAAATTTGATCGGTCGTAGTTTCTTTTTCTGTGGTAATTTCGATTTTTTTTTTGGGTTAGGACATACCCGCCATTGTTGTTGAACTGGAGCAACCTGGATTTAACACCACGACGCGGCAGGGACCTAGGGCCGTCCACAGAGTTGGTCCGCCTGGTGTTAGATAAGGGAGAAAATATATAAATATACTTGAAAAAATTATCTAAATGTTATTGGAAAGGTAACTTTTTCGCAAGCTTTACCTTTAGAATGGCCCATTTCAATTTTGCGGGTATTTGTACTGTTTCAGATATGAATGACCCAAATAAACGATTTTTTAGGTGATTCATTTTTTCCCTAGCCAGTACATCGTATAAAACTTGTTATTAAATATGCAAAGTGCATATATTTTATGTTTTGCATATTTTTAATTATAGTCTATAGGTAGACGTATTACATTAATTGAAGTTAATTAGCGCTAATTAGTGATTGGATATATTGCATATTTAGGCATTTCTATGCATATTTTTATAAAAGTTGCATATACTGCATATTTAGGATTTTTCTTATCCTTTCTATTAGTAAAAAATCCTAATATAGATCGACAACGGACAATTCTCAGAGTGATAAATCTTTTACATTGGCTTCTCTTATACTTTTTTCCAAGAACTGCACGTGTTTAATTTCGTCTAGCAGAAGGGGTGTGGTAAATACATTTTATTATTATTAATTCCTAAATAATTCATTGAATATCTTTGAGCCAATCAGCATGTAATTGTGTTACGTTTTTAAATACTGTGCGTACATACAATGAGTATAGCGAATGAAATTCCTTTATGGATTAAGCCGTATCTTGAACTGGTAAAGAATGGCGACAAAATATTTAGTAAATTGGTAAGTTTAATTGTACTAAAAGCTTTACAATTGTTTGTAAATTCTTTAACTTTTGATATAAAATGACAATTGTTGTTGTAAGTGACTTGTGAGAGAAAATACCTGGTTGATCAACACGCTAAAATTTCATTACATACTGGAAAATGTGAAAAACTAAAGCGATCCACATGTGTGCAGCAATCTATATATCAATGTGTATCATCAACTTCAGGAAACTCAGAACAAGAAGAATATAATACGGATCTATGTAACGCATTAATTTCGTCTAACATACCATTAGCAAGATTAAACAATGTGAATTTGAAATCATTTCTGCAAAAATATTGCAAACATAATATACCTGACGAAAGTACCTTACGAAAAAATTATGTCACATCTTGTTACCAGCAAACAATGGCAGAACTTCAACAATTGGTAGGGAGTAATTTTATTTATATCATGGTAGATGAAAGTACGGATAAGTGTGGCCGTTATATTGCCCATTTGTTAATAGGAATTCTTCATGAAGATATTGTAGGTAAATCATATTTAATTTATTGTAAAGAACTTCAAAAAACAAATAATATGACAATTGCCCAATTTGTTCAAAAAGGTTTATCAAAATTCCTTTTACCTGGAAGTATACCTTGTGAAAAAATTATACTAGTGTTGTCCGACGCTGCACCATACATGATAAAGGCCGCGCAAAATTTAAACATTTTTTATTGTAATATTATTCGTAGCACTTGTTTAGCTCATGGCTTCAATTGGGTAGCCCAAGACATTAGGCATCAATTTCCTTTGATTAATGATTTAATTAGCAATGTCAAAAAAGTATTTTTAAAGGCACCTTTACGAATCCAATTTTATAAGTTGCGACTTCCCGGTGTTAAGTTGCCTCCTGAACCGATTATTACGAAATGGGGTACATGGTTAGACGCTGCATTTTTTTACGCCGATAATTTTGAAGGAATAAAAAATGTAATTCTTGAAATCACTGCTGACTGCATTGCTCTAGAAGACTGTAAAAAGATAGTAACATCAACAGAATTGCTACAAAACCTTTTGCATACTAAATCAAATTATAGCTTTGTTTCAAGTTTCATTCGTAAACTAGAAACGCAAGGGATGTCGCTCTTAGAATCAGTCGAAATAGTAGGTAATTCTATATACGATAAATTTAAAAAAACGATAAATAAAAATGCGGGGTATTTGAAATTGAAGAAAGTTAAGAAAATTTTGGAAGATGAAACAGTAAACGATTTCGACTTTAATTTTTTGTTTAGAATGAATTGCAAAGTTAAAAAATGCACCACTTACATCCGTGGATGTTGAAAGAAGGTTTTCTATTTTGAAACATATGTATTTTGATAGAAGACAAAATTCTCTTTTACGCAATTTTGAAAAACATTTAATTATAAATTGGTTTAGAAATATGCTGTAAAAACATTTTGTGCAATAAAGTTAATGTTTAAATTTGATGTAAACATTTTGCATATTGTTGCAATTTTTTTTGCATATATGCCCCAGGTTTATGCATATTTTTTCAAAAACCGATGTATATATATGCGCATATATTCCAGGTTTTCTTTGCATATAATCCGGTCTCTATTTGTCATACTATTCAGACTAGATTCACCTAATTTGCGACAGAGAATATTATCTAACAAAATAAATTTCATTTAAAACGCGTTCTTGATGCTATCACTTAAGTAAAGTGTACAAAAATTTTAAAAGAATTTAAACCATCTATATGACAAGACCATTTACAAATGAGTTACTCCATGATCTAAATCTCTCTACAAGTGAAGTTGAACTTTAGCTTTAGGAGCTAAAAGAATGGGACTTATTAGATAAAGGGACAAAAAAATGTACATTTCATAATACGCAATTTCATAGAACTGCAATATTTATTTTCAATAATTAAGAAACATGAATTTGCGCGATTGAATACACACTACGTACTTCGAATGCAACTCTTGTAATTTACATTTTGTACGTATTTACATTACACCTGATGTAATTTGCGATGATTATGAGATCCTTTTTGATGCGTGATAAATAACTTTTGATTTGTGGCGACTTCAAGTGCCCTAATTTAATCAGTTCAAACAGTACTGAACGGAATTATTCCATTCTACTCAACTTTATGACTGCATTAAGCTTGGACCTTTTTCCGTAATGTACAAGTAATGCAAATAGGTACAGAGACATTTTGAATGAATTTATTGAACAGCTGTACGAAGATGAATTATAATATGGTTACTTCCAGCAAGATGGTGCATGGCACATATAACGCAAAGAAATATTGCTTTTCTTTGTGAGTTTGATCGCCTTGTGTGACAATTATGAATTTTTTCGTATTTTCTTGCCTAAAGAATAGAATATTTAAAATTTCTATTGCTAATTGCTGAAAAGTCCCGTGCCTAACACATAGATGACGCTAGTTTTATTGCAGTCACCTTTCTCTCAGTTAGTACTAATCTTCAAAAGACAACTGTTAAAATTTCATGATATTCTATTCATTAGTTTCTGAGTTATTGTGCTAAGAGTCACGCTACTTTTGTTATTTTCAAAACAATGGATCAAAAACAATTTCGTGTTTTAATTTTACACTGCTTCTTGATGGGAAAAAATACCGTTCAATCGAAGCAATGGCTTGAAAAGTGTTATGGGAACTCCGCTCTATCAGAAACAACAATAAAACGTTGGTTTGCTGACTTCAAACGTGGTCGTAGAGACACCGATGATGCAGAACGCAGTGGACGTCCAAATGAGGCGGTAACACCAGAAAACATAAAAAAAAATCCACTAAATCGTTTTGAATGATCGAAAAGTGAAGTTGCGTGAGTTAGCTGACATCGTAAAGATATCAAAAGAACGTATTGGCTTTATATTGCATGAGCATTTGACTATGAGAAAGCTCTGTTCAAAGTGGGTGCCGCGTTTGCTCACTGTTGACCAAAAACAAGAACGTGTTGATGATTCTGAGCAGTGTTTGGCCATGTTTAAACGTAACAAACCGGAATTTTTGCGTCGATATGTGACAATGGATGAAACATGGATCCATCGCTTCACTCCGGAATCAAAACGATCGTCATCTGAGCGAACAGCAACCAGTGAACCTCGTCCAAAGCGCCCGAAAGCACAACAATCGGCTGGAAAGGTTATGGCCTCGGTATTTTGGGATGTGCGTGGTGTAATATTCATCGACTATCTTGAGAAAGGAAATACCATCAACAGTGAATATTATATAGCGTTATTGGAGCGTTTGAAGGCCGAAATTGCAAAGAAACGACCGCATATGGCAAAGAAAAAAATTTTGCTCCCACATCCACCGTATTCCCCAGATTTGGCTCCCAGTGACTACTGGCTGTTCGCAGACCTCAAAAAAATGCTCGCCGGTAAGAAATTTCGCACGAATGAAGAGGTTATCGCTGAAACTGAGGCCTATTTTGAGGCAAAAGATAAATCGTTCTACAAAAGTGGTATTGAAATATTAGAGCGGCGCTGGAATGATTGCGTTACTCTTGATGGAGATTACGTTGATGAATAAAGCTAATTTTGAACCAAAAAAAACGTGTTTTCTTTATTAGGCCCGGGACTTTTCAGCCCAGGGAAATAAAAATAGAAACGGTTTTAAGGCGTTATATATATATGTACTTATGACTATTGACCTTTGTCAAATCAAACTATAGTATTATATGTTTTGTGTAACACATTAAAACGGTTTCTATTTTTGATAGAATATATTTTGTTGATAGGCAATTGTTTTACGGTTGATATTTTGAATTTCCTACAATAAGAATACTATTTTTTCCTAAAAGTTCTATTCTTTTCGTCAATACATCAAATAAAACGTGCTCAGATATCATATTCTTTAATAAAATAAATTTTCCCGATCTGCGGTATCCCTACATCTTGCAAGGTCAGCGAAATACCATAATTTACGAACTTTAAGGATAACTACCTACACCCACCAACCGTTCTTTTTCCCGGGAAATCTCTTCTAGAGGCCAAACAGCGAATTCCACAAACGAAACAATATTTACGAAGATTACAGATGGCGCCCGCATATGGAGCGGATCACCGACACATATCGAAAAAGAGAAAAGAATGTGAGAGCGCCCTTTACGCCTTTGGCAAACGAGTGCAAAAGGAACAAAGATTTTATATCGTTTTCCACTTCTTTTCGATTTCACTCGCATTTAAACAGAGATTTCCCGTTCTGTCAATATGAAAATAGAACTTGAACGACATGAATACGAAAATGACGGTTACCGGGTAGCTCCTAAAAGAAGAAGATTTAGATTTAGCTTGTAAGTTCGATCGTGTGTTATGGGAAGTATTGTGATACGTGTGCATGTGAGGGATTTTCCTCAAAGGATCTTACGTACAGTTTTCCATTTCGTTTTCTGTGTTTACATGAAGCAAATTGAATTGTGAGATTCCTCTCGCAAAATAAGACGATCGGAAAAGAATTGGTTTGAAAGTAAGTTGACTGCAGATTGAATTAATGCATTGTGGTGAAATGACATGGGATTCCTCACTACTTTTACAGCTGCGAGTAAATGTTATAGGCACCCTAATCAAACATGTGTTTCGCGCAGCGGGCAGCGCGTCTTAGAACAAGGGTACTGCGAACCTATACCTGGTTATTATCTAAATAATAGGATAATACACTAAAAATACTACAGAATCACATAATATGTAAGTATGTAGACTGTTTTTTTTTCAACCTCCGATGGCGGGGTCTTAAGAATTTTGTGATAGAGTGTTAAAGTTTGAAATTCCTTCCTATTATCCATGTTTAACCAACCTGTATCTCCAAATATATTGGTATTTACTAATCCCGTGGATATGCATACATATGTCAAACAAGCGTTTTGCACTTTTTGGGTTAGGTTCCTAGATTCAAAGTTAAGACATGAGTAGATCCGATTTAGAAAGATAGATGTTCTTGAGATTCCAGTACGATTTTTTTTATGTATTTATTTTTTTATATGCTTATAAATGGTATTTTTAAGAAATGTCAGATTTCAGTCAAATTTTATGGTCCCAATAACAAATGTTATTTTTCAGTTATCTGAACAGTTCTCAAAATTGCAACTTCTGTAAATTCTAGATATGATGTTACGTACATACGAGAGGAGGTCCAGAAGTTCGTGGAATGAAAGGGTTTTAAATAAAACAAAACAATAGATCTATTTTTCCTTTTCAATATAATAACCCTTAAGCACAATACATTTTTTAGATCTATGAATTAATTTTTCTAAACCATCATAAAAATATTTTTTAACTTTCGCCCTAAAATGGGCCAAAGTTGCCTCCTTTACCTCATTGTCGTCGGAAACCTTTCTTCCACGTAATTCTTTTTTTAAATTGGGGAACAAATAAAAATCACTAGGTGCCAGGTCTGGACTGTAGGGTAGATGGACTATTGATTGAAAGCCATGCTTGTACAGAGCAGCCATTGCAACTTTGCTCTTGTGAACCGTTTTTTCCTGATGGCCTCCTTTAATTTTTCTAATATCGCTGCGTAATATTCTCCGGTTATGCTCTTACCTCTTTCTTTGTAATCAATCAATAATATCCCCTCACAATCCCAAAAAACAGTAGCTATCAACTTTCCAGCCGATTCTGACACTTTGAATTTCTTTGGCGGTGGTGTCCCCTTTTTATGCCCTTGTATGGACTACTGTTTGGACTCAAGCTCAAAGTGATGAACCCACGTTTCATCTCCGGTAACAATCCGCTCCAAAATCTGTGCAGGGTTGTCTCCACACAGCTCCCAACTGTTTTTCCAACTTCCGATAGCGAATAAAAACAAGACAAGTATAAACAACAAAATGAATTTATTATCAAAGGAAAAAACGTACTATGGGGAAAGAAAGTGCGAAGAAGTAGAGAGACTTATGGGAGGCATAAGAGTATCAGAGGAATAGAAATTAATAAAAACATGAAGAAAGTACGAGGAGAAATAACAAAATAAATTTAATAGAAATGGGAAGATGGGAAGAATACCAAAGAAAATAGACCAGATTTCTTTTTAAAAGATATGAAATTTAACATTATTAAAAAAGACTGCAGGACCAGAAGGCATTCCCAATGAGCTGATAAATAATGATGTCTACAAAGAGAAAAAGTTCCCGAAGACTGGCAGCTATTAAGATGTGTTAATCGAAAGGCAATACGTACAAAGCTTTCGTGGAAAAGAAAATGAACCAACAACAGAACAAGAACAAAAGAAATGTTGTTAAAAGAAAGCTTGTAGAAGGTCAATCTAATGGAAAAGAAAGCGAAGAGAAACACCAACAGCAGAGAAAGAGCCAAAGAAATGTGCTTAAAATTCGGCTCGCTCTTCGATGAATTTCAGCTGCACTATGCCCTTCTGTTTGAAGGAATCGAATTACACTACGCAACTCGCACTTGGCGGGCGAATCAATTGTTGCAGCTATGTTTACGTGCTTACAACTCTGAAAACAGCGTAATTACGTTGCAAGTGGCGGATATTATAGTGGGGGAGATGCGCAGTCACCTTGTTGGGCATTCTCGTCTCCCATCGCTCGCGTGACTGTTTACAGACATGAATGGAGGTTGAAAGAGACAGCCCTCGTATATGTATAATCCAATAACCTATGTGCCGTATAAATTGTGTCAGGAAAACAAACAGAAGCACAGAAATTAAAAAAGAAAATCAAGAGAATAGAGAGAAATTCATCAACAGAAAGGAAAGTGGCTACGGCAGGTGTGAAGATAAAATATTATCGTCGTGGATGACAACATGCACCAAGAAATTATCCAGGATATGGCAAACAATGCAAGCAATGCGGAAAGTTAAATAACTTTGTAAGATAATGTCGTTTGTCAAGTGTCCGCATGATCGAGGAGTATTTAGATTATATACTGGGTTCTGTGTCAGTGACTAAAGAGGATAAGAACTGGTTAGTTCCACTTATCAAATTAGATTGTGGTAGATATATCTACTTTATGAAGGAACTCGGTTTATCATCATTACAAAACCAGTTAAATTATAGATTGTGTAGTACTAGTTTGAATCTTACTTATTGTGAAGGTGATTGTTTAAACATGATAGGGCCTTTTATTGCGTAATTGTAAAAACGGAGAGTATGCAAGCTATTCAAAATTTTAAGCAATGAAACGACAGAGAAGTTAAATCTTTTAATTGTTCACTGTAAGAATCAGAATATTAATGAAAACCGATATATGAAACAAATTTTTTGTAATATATTCAAGGGTATAGTTTTATATTAAAAAAGAATTATGAAGTATCAAGTTATTCCTTGCGGAGAAAAGTCCGTGTGTCTAATGGAGAAACTTGACAATGAAGGCGCAAACAAAGCATTATTTATAAAGTTGGTGCGTACACAGACTTTGTAAATCCTATTGTACAGGGTGGGGCGGGGGAACGGGAAATTTTGAAATAACGCAATTTCCAAGAATAAATTCATAAAACTAGTAATTTATTAACGAAAGTGCGTGTATGCAGTATACCATTTGTTTTTACAATCAAAATGTCCAAAGGTGTCTCTTTACTTTTTAAAGATGACATCGGAAAGATGTCCTCCCATTCGCCGTTCACACTCTAACAGCCTGTTATGAAAACTCTGGAGTGCGCGGTGTAGCAAATCTTGGGGAATGGCAGTGATTTCTTGTTGAATGTTCTCCTTCAGTTTATGGATTGTTGCAGGTCGTGTACGGTACACCTTGCCTTTAAGATACCCCCACAGAAAGAAGTCGCACACACTAAGATCAGGGGATCTCGCAGGCCATTCAATGTCACCGTTACGTGAAATAATGCGTCTTACAAACAATTGACGAACTGCTGCCATCGAATGTCGAGCAGTGTGTGACGTGGCTCCGTCCTACTGAAACCACATGTTTTCCATGTTAAGATTAAACTCGTACAGTCGCTCCACTACCATCCTCACGTGCAAAAAAATAAGGGCCGATAACATCATAACATGATACAGCACACCATATTGTGACCTTGTCGCTATGTAGTGATCGCTGGTGTAACTCACAAGGATTGTCCTGGGTCCAATAACGAAAATTCTGTTTGTTTACGAAACCGTGCAGGTGGAAATGGGCTTCGTCTGATATCCATATGTTACCAACGAAATTCGCGTCCTCGTTAATTTTAGCCAATATCTGCCTACTAAACTCCATACGTGACGCTGGGTCTCGTTCATGTAATTGTTGCACAATCTGCAACTTATAGGGATGGAAATGTAATTCGTGCAGTATTCTTTGTAAGCTTCGTCGCTTAATCCCTAGCGTAGATGCGTGCTGTCGAACGGAGCGGCGAGGACTTCTCTCGATTGCAGCTCTAACAGCCTCAATGTTCTCTGGGGTACGTACCGTTCGAATGCCACCTGGAGCTTTCTTTTTCAAGACAGATCCTGTTTCTTCAAAATTACGCACCCACGTTGTAATCGCATGCGCAGATGGGACACGTCCATGACGTCCAAGCTGGTAATGCTGTCGAAATATTCTCTGCGCGGCAGTCGCACTATCACCATTTTTATAAAACGCTCTCACAGCTACTGCACGTTCCGCACCAGTCCAACCATCCATGATTACTAAATGGCAATGCGTTCACAACAATTGTGCGACGTTACGAACAACTGCCGGCTCTACAGTGCTGACAACTGAAACGTTCAAAATTTCCCGTTCCCCTGTGCCACCCTGTATTACTAACTAAACTTTATGCCGTCATATAAATTTCTTTAGACCTACAAAGTTTAGTTGGGCCAACTTTCGAAGCAATAACTGGTGATATTGCAGGTTCCTGTTATTTTACAATTTTAGATTCCCACACAAGTTTTTGGCAAATAGTATTAGATGGTCTGTCTTAATAACTTTTACTACACCTCTTAAAAGTTACGTTACGATTTATCTTTGGCTCCAGAAATATATATCATAAAACTTTTAACGAACTATTTGACAGCTTTTAAGATGTTAAAGTTTATATAGACGACATAATTATACAGTGACCGCCATAAAGTTCGCAACAAATGTGAAAATTTTTTATTAACGCTTTTTAAAAATTTAATTACACTATTAATCTGTGGTTATTTGAAAACTAAATTAGGCCAAACCAGATCTAGCGAGCTGCTATTTGTTTTTAAATAAATGGAAATTTTAGGAACCGTCAAAGTTAATATAATGCAGTTTTTCGAAAAGTATGAAGGATTTTAGCGAAATTTTATTGTCGTGTGTTAAATTTTAACTTAACCTAGATAATAAGTATTGTTTTGATGCTGACTGATTTTGACATGACCAAATTTTAGAGTGGGTTTTAAGGAAAGCTGAAACGTATTTATTTAATTATTAAAAGATGAGAAACTAAGCTATCGCTGTTTTTTTTTAATGAGCATGCCCTTTATTGTGAAAAAACGGTTGCAAATGAATCATTCAGACTATTGGCCGTCGCTAGCTACAACTTTCTGGTAGATCTCGAATACCGTTACGGTAAAACTGTTCATCTTTTGGGCCTATATACGAATCAAGCTATTTTTCGATGTCTTCATATGAGCAGAACTCCTAATCAGCTAAAGCAGGTGTCATCGAACGGAACAAGTGATAATCGGACGGCGCAATACATGGGAAATATGGCGGGTGTGGTAAGACTTCCCATTTGAGCGTTTCCAGATAGGTTTTAACTGGTTTGGCAACGTGAGGTTGAGCGTTGTTATATTGTAGATTCACTTTTTCATGCCTCTGCTCGTATTGTGGCCATTTTTCGCGCAGTGAAGTCGATACCGTTCCCCAATGATAATTTCGTAGCTCATAATAAGTAAGACCGACCTGGTCCCATCAAATACGCAGTATAACCTCCGCAGCGTGAATATTCGGTCGAGTCTTTCGGTTGCTGTAATAAATCCATTTTTCACCATTCGCCACGATTGGGTGAAGAAATTCCTTTCTCTTTTGTCGCTGGAGCAGTTGTTCACAGGAAAAAAAACGACGCTCATCGTCCCTTGGCTTCAAATCATAAATAAACCAAGTTCCTTGCTTTTGAATCATTTCCAACGCATGCAATCGCTTGGAAATGGATTGGTAGGTATTCCTAATGCTGATGAAAGCTCTTGTTGCGTTTGCCATGAATCCTCATCAAGCAATCATTGTCTCTGAAGCGATGGAACCAATCATGGCACGTTGTTTCACTTAGAGCAGCATCTTCGTAAATTTTGAAAAGCTCTTGATGCGCTTCAGCCCCCGTTTCCTTCGAATGAAAGAAGAAAATCAACACTTCCCGCAAATGACGATTATTTAGCACAAAATCAGACATTTTCGCACAACTAAAAGTAAATGACACCAAAACAAAATCACTACTGCGTCAAGACGGTTTGCTTGCCATATGTCTATGTCAGTTCGTAATGTTTTGAATATGTCGAAATCGACCAACACTTATTGCTGGTGCAAGCTATTAATAAACAGCGGAAATTTAGTTGCCCACCTTATATTTAAATTGTGTAATAGTAACATATTAAGATGTTAGTACTAGATAAATTTATACGAAATCTCTATTAATTAAAGACAAATTTAAGGCAAATTAATAAAGAAAATGTAGTACGAAACTAGACAGTTAAACAACCTCAGGAATTTGGAAATCTCAAAGATGTATTAATAAATAGGTCAGTTTTACAACTTATCAGTTCCGTATGGTTTAAAGGCATTAAACCATTCACAATAGCAATACGCTCAAATCGGGAAAGAAGCTTTGGTCATACAAATTCCAACATCATCTGTTTGACAGACATTTTCCAGTTGAAAGGGACCATAAACCACTAGAGTGTATAAAATACCATTTGTTCAGTCCCTTGCAAAATTCGTTGAACGGCAAGACCTTCAATGATGATAACGGTGTGAAATTACACCTAATTAAATGTTTGGAAGACTGAAGAAAAAAAAGCGAACAGAGTGGGTATATAAATTGACGATGATAATACTTTAAGCCTCTTGTTTGCGGACGACCAAGTAATAATTTCCTGTGATGAGAAGGACGCGGGCTGCATGTTGAGAAAGCTTGAAGAGAAGTATAGAAAGTAGGGTTTGACCAGTAACCTAATGAAAACAGAATACATGCGACTAGGGAAGAATCTAATAACACAATTTTAAACCATGGGCTTGCATGATATAACAAGGGGAAAATGCAGTGAAAGCTGTACAACATATGTAGATTACAGCATTTAGAACAGCCACGCGACTCTTGAACTTGTTACTCTAGTGAAATAGTTAAAAATAAAAATTTCTATTTACAAGGTATAATAGAACTGCCATAGAATCTACTGAAATAGACTATTTAAGAACAGCACCATTGTTTTTTTTGGGATTCCGAATCAGGAAATAAGGAAAAAAATGGGGTGAGTTTGGACGAGTCTGGATGAAATAGAAACCAGACAGCTGATTTGGTACGGTCATATAATGAGGCTGAAGCACCAATAGCCAATATGTACCACCTACTCTAAGGAAGAGAGGGCAGCACCCTAGAACATGGAACCAGGGTATGTGCATTATAGAATAATACGCATAATAATAGCAAGTCACCTTCTCAGTGTATAAAATTTTATCGAAATCTAAACATTAGAATTGTTAATACTCCCTTGTTAGCAAATTGTACGTTTTTATCTTTACTTTTCTCGGTCGCACGACTTACCTCTACTCCTTTCTCCATTGTAATTATTCCCACCAGACTAGAGCCCGGATTCCGAAGTAAATATTCGTCGGAAGAGAAAAAGTTTCTGATTCGATTTCTATTTGCTTTTCAAAGTCTCCATTATCTCGCCGTTCGAAACGTCCCCGGAGACGACCACGGGGAAATTCGAAGCAAAATGGCAAATCGATGACGGTCCGTACTTATGGAGGTTTATCGCGGGTGGTTGTAAATTCCGAACCCGTTCCATTCTTTACGACGAATGAAGGGAACTTCGCTTTGATGTTTGCTTTAGTAACGCGCTAATTATTGGCGAAGAAGGAATTGATGCATGAGGGTTGGGGCAGAAGGGAACCGGCCTTAATCGCTGCCAGTGAATTATGACTTAATTTATAATTGAATTGTTAAATAATCGTCGATTGCTTTGGGAGAATTACGACGTCGGAGCGGATTCGCTTATTAAATACACTTTGCTTTGCGCGGTAGATTACGTGGAAGGCTTTGATTAAAATTTTAAACTGTACCGACGCGTACGAATTGGAATGGGGTTCTTTCGAACGCCAAGCGCTTGTTCTATGATCGTTGAAAGGCGGTAATTGTAGCGCTTTAATAGAGGATTGGAGAGAAGTTTTGAGGGTGATTAGAAAGGATTTCGGTTAACACCAATTAATAAGTTATTGTTGTGTAAGATTGGATCGTATTTCTGGTGGAGGCGCCAGTAATTGCTCTCATGAATACAGTTAAACCTTTTCTTTTGTGTTATCTTGAGAAAATTTAGTATAGCTAATTTAGTTTTGATATTTCGAATATTCAAATATTATCTAACATTGCCGAGACATTACTAGAAAAAAATTTCAAATCCGATCCAATATTCCATTCACATTAAAAAAACCAAGCAGCGTTAAAAGTGATTTCATGCAAGGTAACATTTTTTCTACAAATTTTGACGTAGACAAGGATACACGGGCAATTCGGAAATACAGGTTTCGATGAAACACTGGGGATTGGAAGGGTACCTTGGCATCGGGACATAATTTTTTTCAACGGCAGAACAGCCCTGTTTCTGAGTACAGCCCTTTGCGAAGATCTCGACAGTGCTTAGGTTGATCCATATCAAACTTTGACAACTATAATCTGAGCGATATACCAGGTAGACGCAATAAATTCTCGGCTTGGCGGGCTTATACAGGTTCAAGCATGTTCAAGGTCTGTCACGACATGTCACACAGGTCTACGCTATAAATATAACGGTTCAAAGAGTAGTAGTTTTTAGTAACCAGCCAACAAACGTGACTAGCGCATGAAAATGTTTGAAGTAATGAAAATTGAATACTGCGCGGTCATCAAATTTTTAACAAAAGAAGGGCATATGCCTAATCGCATAAAAACGTTTAGACGGTGTTTACGGTGATTCGTGTTCTTCGTATTTCATTGTAAAAACGTGGCCAAAATATTTCCGTTTGGAACAAGAATCTCTGGAAGATGCTGAATGGTCAAATTTCTATTATTGAAGATTTAGTGCTAGAAGGTTCCCGTTTGAAGGTGAAGGACTACTTTTTTTTTCTCAAACGTGAACGTCGAGTTGTATGTGCGCGGTCGTTTTTAAACATGTGTGGAGACGTCCCAAAACCGATTTTGGAGTCATAGGAAATGAAACAATGGTTCGTTCTTACGATCCTCTGTCGAAAAGGGAAACCATGGAATGGCCGCGACCTGATGAACCTTGTCCCAGATAGGCGAAAGTCCTTCAATTAGCGAAAAAGGTGGTGGCCACAATATTCTACGATTGTGAAAGCATTTTGCTGATTGACTTTAAAGAGCGCAATACAACTGTGAAGGGCACATATTATGCATATTTATTGCATAAATTAAGGGACAGTATTCGTGTAAAACGTCATGGAAAATTGACAAAAGGTGTGCAATTATTGCACGAAAATGCTCCCATCCATATTGCCGCCGTTTCACAAGCTGCCATCCGCGAATGTGTCTTTCAAGAACTGGAACATAAACCGTATAGTCGGAATATTCAAGCTTCAACCACTATACGAGGGAGTACTTGGGTGATTTAGAACTTTTTATAAGAGCACCGCAAGAGAATGGACGACTATGAACCCGGAAAATGCAATAATGATGGATGAGATAGCTGGACTAATTGGCAAAGCATTTCCATTAGCTTTCACACCAATGAATGGACTCAATGCAAATTATGAACGGTGTAGATTTAGCTATGTACTACAAGTGACATAAAAAATATGCGTGTTGTAGAAGAGTTCGAGAGTGTTATAAACAAGGATTAGGATTTTACCAGATTAAGACAAATTTCTGATGGTGTATGTATAGATAACATCGTTATCTATTTCTAACGATTATTTTAATTGTGCATGTGTTACATCTGTAGTTATCCAGCGGTCACTTTCTAAACGTAAACTTCTAAACTTACTCAGCACGTTGTGTGTTGCTTTCTGGGATAAATGTAGAAATTTACGTCATGCTACAAACTTTTTGTCAGTCTTATTCACTTTGCGCTACGCAATAACAGCTGTGAATAAGGCAAGTGTGTTATTCAAACAGCGTAACACATCTGTGATAGACTATAAATAACGCATGCATTACTAGGTCGACCTGTTACGATCCTGGCACGCGGGAAAAATATCCCAACTCTATTTATAACATAATTATTTTTTGTGTTGCTACGACTTTGAAATTTGAGTTATAAACTTTAATACGTTTTTCTTAGGTGACCGTATTTGTTGCATAGAATTAAGCAGCTTTCCTTGATTTCTGTATAAACTGCGGTCAAACGGGTAATATTTTTGCGTTTTTGCGTACTTTTGAATATTTCCATGTTTTTATAAGCTTAAAAACCAGAGCCGATTTACAAAACTGGTGGTATATTTATAGTCAGTAATACAACATGATTCCTAAACTCGTTAAAACGTCATTGACAATAAAATCAATGATTTTCAAATATTGAGTATTAAATAATTATTTAATTATTCCAAAAAAATATCTTTATTTTGGATAAAATAGTAAGCGTATTGATGAATTAACTGAACTATCTAACTAAATCTATGTTAAAAGTAATTTTTATAGATAGGTAATGGTCAGTTACTTCTGCACGTAACTGTACAGTTTTGGAGGGTATTATACTCCAAGCGCAGGTCATAATAGTAACAATAGGAGGCTTACGTAAGGTTTATTATTATGTTTACTTACTCGGCATTTGTCTCAGGAGTCGGCAAGTCACCGATTGTAGTTAATGTCAGGGTCGACCAATAGAGGGATCCCAGATATTTTCTCGTTAATGTCGCGTAGTCCCCAGGTCGATAAGGATACACCCAATCGCCCTGAAATTGAAAAGAGAGAAAAGAAAAAATAAGTTCGCTGAATATTAATGCTTCCTCCGCAAATACTAATAGGATCCTATCCTTTTGACTGCATACGAAGACGCTTTTTCTGTTTTTTCTTTTTTTGGTGAAATATTTACTCTCCGTTTTCAAAGGGAAATTCAAGAAATATTATTCACTGCTTGCGTATCATTTATCTAAACAAATTCTTCAAAGCATCCACTGTAGGGATAAAGAGAAATGTTTGACCTTTCCGTTTTAATCTAAGCATACGTGTTGTTATGTACGTATACGTTCTTTTTAAAAGAAAAAAAGGTATATCGTTTCTTTGTATTAATTATATTTATTAATGATGTTAAATTAGAAACAAAGGCGAACGACAGGGGCGATTATTTCAAGTATAATGAATGTTAGGTGCTACGATGATTGTAAGAACTTGTGGGTATGCAACAAATTTCACACCACAGAAATTAATTAATTAATTAATCTATTCGGAATGCAACGTTTCAAAAGCACGTGGGTTCTCATTGCCAAACAAATTACCAACTAACTGAACTGTAAACATTACATCGGCGTGTTATTATTTTGAAATTTCTTAAATTACCAATTTTTACAATATATTACGTGATGCCAAATCCATCTTTATTTCTTTGTGTCCGATTCTCTAGAAGAATTCTATATGCGGGTTTCACCACTAGATAATTCCGGTTTATTAAAACTATGTTCCTTAAATCTCGTTTCGAAACGCCTCGTCGTTTGCGCAATGTAAACTTTATCACATCATTACATGCGATTTAGTAAGTTCCAGACGCTTACTTCATTATCTTTGGGATTGTGTAAGAAGTTTGATAATGAGGGTTCACATGTCCTTGAAACACAGTATTCCGAACAGATAATTAATTTGTATGGCGTGTAGTTTACTGCGAGACTGGTGTAAGTTTTATGAATAGTTATAAACATTTGTCGTAGTTTTAAAGTATAAGTTTTGAAATTTCACCATAAATTTAATTTTTGGATAACCAGACATAAATAAACCAAAATCCACTTCAGTATTACTTTTAATGTATACAATTAAATAGTTCTCCTAATTGTGTTTCCATACGAATTTTTTGGTATTTAATATTTGTTTTAACTTCCTTTTTTTTTGGGTATTTTGTGTCATTTGAATATCTTTTCCTGTCTTTCTTTAGTAAGAATTTTTGTTACCTTTTTCTTGATGTTTCCTTTTGTATTTTTTATTTTTCACTTTCCATGTTTTACTTTCGACTTTTCACTTTTCACCTTCTACTTTCGAATTTTCTCTTTTTCCTTTCTTTATTTTCCGTTCACCGTTTTTCTTTTTTTTTCCTCATTTTCCTTTTCTCTTTTCTTCTTTCTTCATTTTCTGTTTCCCCTTTTTTCCTTTTCTTTTCCGTTTTCTCTTTATTTCTTCTTCTTCTTCTTCTTTCGCTTTCCTTTTTCCTCTTTTGTCTCATATTTTCTTCATTTTTATTTTTTCTGTCATGATTTCTTTTTCTTTATTGTCTTCTTTTTCTCTTCATTTTCTCTGATTCCCATCTTCTCTATTTTCCTTTGTCTTCTTTTTCCTTTTTTCAATCTCTTGACTTTCTTCCATCTTTCTTTTTTCCTCTTTGTCTTTCTTTCTTTCATCCGTTTCCCTTTTGATTTCTTTTTCGTTTTCTTTCTTTTTTCCCTTTTTCATTTTGTAACTAATTTTTCGCTAATCTTGAAGAAAAAAAACAAACAAACAGATTTAAAAGATATTGTTGTATTCAAATGACCCAAAATTTCGAAAACAAAAGAAGTTGAAAAGATTTGGTGCAGGAAATACATACAAAACTTTTTTATTCCTTTTGGTCATAAAAATAATTGGACAAATACTTTTAAAACCGTGGAAACTTGAATACCTAGAACTATAAGGTAAGTATATTTAAGGCTTGTTTTGTTGGAAATGATTCCCTGAAGCATTTCCTTTCATTTCATCCAGGACTTAATAGGAGATTCTACATAACTTTCAGAGGCTCTATACCTACTCGTAACCAATTGTATAGAATCAGGCAAACAATTTAATTTTTAGGCAATATTTGCTTATGAGATTTCTTTTAGTTTGAAGTGAATTTCATTAATTTTTTAATAATTTTTTAGTGCAATCAAAGAATTCACTCTAACAAATGAAATCCAACGTTAATCCAATGTTAATATTTTATTTTCATCAAACTTTGAACATAATAAACTAGCGTTGAACCAAGACGTTTATTTTCTCTCATTGTTATTTCCCTTTTGTAATTTAGTTCAGAATATTTTCCTACGTAAGTATATAATAAATATATCAAGCTTTAAAACAAAATACTATCGCATCAATAAGTCCGACACTTTACTACTTTATTTCACTGCATAAAAATAACAATAAAGTGTAGGTCATCAGAAGGACCCTAACGGCAAAAGAAATAATTATCCAGTATCGTTATCGTAAATCTTTCTTTACGAATGATTCGCCTTTAGATAGAATTTATTCTGCTACTAAACTACGCCTGAAATACACACCATTTCAATATATTTTTATCTATAAATGTAGACATATAGATAAACTGATCAATAAGGCGAGGACTGGCTATATCCGTTTTTAAAGTCAGATAATCTTGAGACCTGACCCGTTATATATAACAATGTAATGGCACGATTACGTTGTATTGTACGTACAGCATTGTAATTAATACCATATAAAGATCTAAGACATGTATGTGTAACACATGGGCTGAAAAGTCCCGTGCCTAACACATAGATGACGCTAGTTTTATTGCAGTCACCTTTCTCTCAGTTAGTACTAACCTTCAAAAGACAGCTGTTAAAATTTCATGATATTCTATTAGTTTGTGAGTTATTGTGCTAAGAGTCACGCTACTTTTGTTATTTTCAAAACAATGGATCAAAAACAATTTCGTGTTTTAATTTTACACTGCTTCTTGATGGGAAAAAATACCGTTCAAGCGAAGCAATGGCTTGCAAAGTGTTATGGGGACTCCGCTCCATCAGAAACAACAATATAACGTTGGTTTGCTGACATCAAAGGTGGTCGTAGAGATAACGATGATGCAGAACGCAGTGGACGTCCAATTGAGGCGGTAACACCAGAAAACATCAAAAGAATCCACAAAATCGTTTTGAATGATCGAAAAGTGAAGTTGCGTGAGTTAGCTGACATCGTAAGGATATCAAAAGAACGTATCGGCTTTATATTACATGAGAATTTGACTATGAGAAAGCTCTGTTCAAAGTGGGTGCCGCGTTTGCTCACTGTTGACCAAAAACAAGAACGTGTTTATGATTCTTGGCCATGTTTAAACGTAACAAACCGGAATTTTTGCGTCGATATGTGACAATGGATGAAACATGGATCCATCACTTCAGTCCGGAATCAAAACGATCGTCATCTGAGTGGACAGTTACTGGTGAACCTCGTCCGCCCGAAAGCACAACAATCGGCTGGAAAGGTTATGGCCTCGGTATTTTGGGATGTGCGTGGTGTAATATTCATCGACTATCTTGAGAAAGGAAATACCATCAACAGTGAATATTATATAGCGTTATTGGAGCGTTTGAAGGCCGAAATTGCAAAGAAACGACCGCATATGGCAAAGAAAACAATGTTGTTTCATCAAGTCAACGCACCGTGTCACAAGTCAATCAAAACAATAGCAAAACTACATGAATTGAACTTAGAATTGCTCCCACGTCCACCGTATTCGCCAGATTTGGCTCCCAGCGACTACTGGCTGTTCGCAGACCCCAAAAAAATGCTCGCCGATAAGAAATTTCGCACGAATGAAGAGGTTATCGCTGAAACTGAGGCCTATTTTGAGGCAAAAGATAAATCGTTCTACAAAAGTGGTATTGAAATGTTAGAGCGGCGCTGGAATGATTGCGTTGCTCTTGATGGAGATTACGTTGATGAATAAAGCTAATTTTGAACCAAGAGAACCGTGTTTTCTTTGTTAGGCCCGGGACTTTTCAGCCCATGTGTTACTTAGTAGAAAAAATAAAACGAAAAGATTATACGAAAGTTGAGGTAATATATTATGAAACAGACGCAACAATTTGCATCACGTCAGATACATTTAATTTTAAAAGAACCAACTTCCCGTTACTTTACACTACTTTACGCAAGACCGATTGGTCTATTCTTGACACTGTAAGCAACGCTGAGACTTGCGGTATTCTCTATGGTGTTCTAAATGAAGCATTTATTGCATCAGTTCCCAAATTTCAATTCCTAAAAGACCAGAGTCGCCACTATCCTCCGAGATTACTCATGGTTTACGTGTTAAGTCCACAGTGTTAAGAAGATGCAAAAATAATAAAATATAATATCGGGATAAATTTAAATGATTTAAATCCAAAACAAAAACTTATTTCTGAATGGAGAAAGATTAAATAATTTACAACTTATGGATAGAATAACATATCATAGACCAGTATGGTTTGGACATAAACACCATACAAATAAAATTAATGGTCATTAGCAATGAAAAAATTGACAAGAGTCATCTTACAATAAATCAAAAACGGATATAACGAGTATACAATTTTACTTATGTGGGAACTATTATGAAGGAATAATGGGACAAGAAATACGTAGCAGAATTGAAAAGGGTAGGGGTTACAAACACTAAATCATCGAGAATGTTTTGTTTTTTATATTTATGTATCCTTCAGTTCATTTTTTTAATGTGTTATTTGTTACTTTTCTTATGTTCTTATATTGTATATTTATATATACATATATATATATATATATATATATGTACTTTTTACTTCAATCTGTATATGTATATGCTAACAAAAATACTAAAATAGCGTAAAAGAAATCGCTTAAAATGCATTTATAATTATATTAGCGCGCTGTTGCTGCAGAATTTAGCTTTACGGCAGCACGCCGGGTACGTATTCAATTGTCACATCACCGTTCACGTCGTGAAAATCGCAACAGTACGACTGTTGGTCTGTCGCGGCTCACTCATCGACTGCGCACGCGCGGGCTCGAAATACGTCGCACGTATTAGACGGCCAATATATAATCATCCTTTTAGCACGATTGCTGGTTTAAGGTTTTCTTCCTATAGTGAGGGGGCTGTGGCAAAGGAGCAAGTAGTGTATCGTTTACAGACGAACACATAGGCACACAGAAACAAAACAAAGTCTACGGACTCATACGCACATTGATGCGAAGCCTATCCGAAAGATATAAGGAAGACCTGGGTAGTCGAGAGTTGGGGTGACGTCGACCGACTATTAATCGTCACAATCACCCTACTGGGTCTTCCAGCGCTTAAACAAAAAGTAATAGTGGTTTCCTAACACAAGCAAATGTGCAAGCGTATAGCAAACATTTACGGAAACCATGTCAAACATTAAATAATATTTAGAGTATAAAATCTCTATCAAAAGCAAACAGATTCAAGCATATACATATACATTTATACAGACTGGTGGTAACAACGAATTATTATTATATAAACACACAAAATTCTTTAATATATGTATTAAGCAGACTCTGAGTCACTGGCAAACAGTCCAATAAACCAATTGGACGCTTAATACTAGGTCTACTTATAATAAAATGAAAAATCTGCTCATAAGCCATGAGATAATGTATTTTCCGTTTTATTTTATGGAGTAGAAGCATGGACACTTACTAAAGCCACAACAAGGAAATTGGAAGCATTTGAGATGTGGTTATACCTCAGGATACTGAAAATACCGTGGATGAAACATATCGAAGTTATGAGAAGGATTGGAAAAGAATTGTGGTTAATGCCGTGAAAATTTAGAAATTGGGAAACTACAATACTTGGGACACATAATGAGAAATGAGAACAGATTTCAGGGAAAAGTAATGTGAAAGAGGTGTATTGGTAGAAAACGAATTTGTTGGTTGAGAAATCTCAGAACCTGGATCGGTATGAATACGACTGAATTATTCCGAGCAGCAGCGGATAAACTTAAAATAGCATGCACGATAGCTAACGTTCGAAACGGATTAGAACTATTAGAAGAAAAAGATCGTTATATATTCTTCTAGGTGTGCCAAGCTTGACAAAAATTGATTTTATTTGATTTAACATAAAGTTATTGGTGGTGCTATTATAGCAATAAACTAATTCTGGATATTTTGAATATACATTCACTACCAGTAAGTATTTAACTTCATTAAAATGAGAAAAACCCATTTCAACTGTTTGCCATGGTCTCCTTGGTATATTCTTCATCAATAACCCCCTTTCACTGTTATTCTATTAGAAAGAGATGTGCATATCAGATTGTTTGATAGTATCCATAATTTCTTTTGCGATGAATGGCGAATACACAAAATCACGAATATTTAATAATGCTTTGTCAATTCCGAAGCAGATAGGAACTATTAGAAGAAGAAGAAGATAGAGGTTCTCGTGATTGAAATTGAAAATATTCTTGTAATGATCCGAAATAATTCTGGTTCTTTATTCATCACTGACGAGGACATAGCAGAATACCTCCACCTATGCGTCACTTTATATCAACTATATAATCAAACTAAACTAGTAAGCAATTGCATTCATTATTTGTAATATTGATAGTAATCGAGTTTAGCTCCCACTCTCAATTTTCATAGCAAATAGAACTCCTTTTAAAAGTGAAAAATAAGTGATGCCCGGAATACACTTAAAGCATTTGGGATGCTAGCCACAATTCCAGCGGCCCTGATTTTCGATGTCTATAACGTTTACAAATAATAAATAGCTAAAACATCACAAAAGCTTTTCACTTTACTCCAATGTTTAATTAGGAATAAGAAACAAATAATTTATACAAATCAAATGAAGTGAGAATCTGTGAAAATTTAGCACATAGCGTTATCTATTTACACAATCATGCTATAAATGAGAGAACAAATGAAATACGAATAACAGTAGAGCAATCAAAACGAACAGCGCTACGATAATAACTGCATAGCAATCTCGATCCCTTTTGAAACGTGAATGGCATTTCAAATTAACACCTACTACACACGTACAGTGAGAAAATACCTACAGCCAAAGTGCTCGTTTTTTTTTGTCGCTATTTCGTTTAGCGAAAAGTCGTATAAACTGAATTCGCAATAATAAAGGGACTGCATTGGGCTGTAGTAATTTTTAGTAGCCATCCGTATGTAACGGCGTGTTCAATGAGAGCTGTGCGTGTATCGCCAACTCAATGGGACGTGCAGTACAATAGGTAGTACCTATATAGTAATAACATACTCTTGTATTCATGGCTGAATACATGCACTAGTTAAAACGAGTGCTTTTTATAAATGTGGCTTCACTATGATTACGTGAACGTTTCGTAAATGCACGGCATGGAAAAATAGCAAGAATAAATATAATTTTCTTAGATATTAAGCATTAATATCAGTAAAGAATTTTCAATTTTTAACTTCGTTTGTACAATTCTCTTTCCTTTAAGGAATCTAAGGAATTTAGGTATTGGAAAAAGGAAGGAAATTACTAGAACGATCTAGAATTTAAAGAGCGAAGGATTGAATAGGGAATCGTGAGAAAGTGTTCGACTTATGAAAGAAGAATTTATGACTGGTTCATTCTCAGTCAAATTTGAATAAAGTCACTTTAGATTGCTGAACCACCTGTCTTCTGAATTTTTTGATATATTTTATCGATAAAAATGATGCAGAAACTAACGTCCAATCTTAATTTAACGAACTTATAAAGCTAAAGCTTTATTTGCTAACATACGAAGGCGAATCCTCATGCCCCAGCCCTCACCTACTTCTAATTGTAATTGGTTGTTTGTTTAATGTTTTTGACATTTAGTTAAAAGACACTTGTAGATCATATCTACATAACATCAAGTTTCTTGAATTGTGTATCTTGATCGTTCATAAAAATGATCCTGTAGAACAAAGAACCGTAATAAGATACCTCAAGAAAAAGGGCATGACGCCAACTTAAATTCATAAAGATGTTATGGCAACAATTGGCGAGTCTGCAGTTTCTTATGTTATACTCAAACGCTGGTATCGGGATTTTAAATGCGGAAGAACATCTTGTGAAAACCAATATGCCAGTGGTCCTCCAAAGAGCTAGCAATAGACAAAAACATACAAGTACACGATATCATCCTGCAATGCATCAGGGACATTGTGGAAGATATTGGTTTATCATATCATGCGGTGCACAACATACTGACTAAAGAATTAGATAGCTACCAGACAAACAAAGAGAAGTTTCTTAGTCGGCGTGTCACCATGGTTGGAGTCATGGGTGCACCATAATGATCCCCAGATCAAAATGCAAAGTAGAGAACGGAAACATAACGGTTCTCCTCCTTCACGCAAATTTAAGGTCGTGCCGTCTGTTGGAAAGGTTTTGCTATCTTTGTTCTGGGATGTTCAAGGAATCGTCGTGGTTGACTATTTGGAGAAAAGACACAGCATTTCAGAGGCCTACTACACACAATTGATTTCTAAATTGCGAGACGCTATTAAAGAGAAACACTGACGAAAGTTAACGTACGGTGTGCTGTCCTAGCCATACATCTACTATTGGCTTTGAATTAGTGGAGCACCCGCCATATTTGCCGGATCTGGCCCTTAGTGATTAGAAGCTGTTCCTCAAATTAAAATAAATCTTACATGGGGCAAATTTTCCAGTAATTATGGGGTGATGCAAGTTGTAAAGAGGTGGTTTGCAGAAGTTGGACAAAAATATTACCAGGAGGTTGTTGAGATGTGGAGCGCCGATGGAGCAAGTGCATTAGTGTAGAGGGGGACTATGTCGAAAAATAAAAAGATATAATTCGACATAGAGATCCATCCTCATATGTTGCAATAAAGCCGTGATAAAGTATAAACATCCCACCCTTTTAAATGTCATTCGCTACAACTGCATCAGGCAAGTATTTATATTTCTTCTCAGGCTTTCGAACTAACACGAATTTCCTAATACTCTTAATTTATTTCATATATAAGACAAGCAAAAAATGAAATAAATTTAAATATTTTCTACGTAATAGTAAAATAAATCGATGAATATTAAATGCAGGCGTAATATTTGCCAATAATATCTGCTTTATTATGCCTAGCAGGCCTATTTACCTGCCTATTTCTATTTATCCACCAAGAATAGACCCTCTTACTTTATTTTGTAGGAAGGCGATATTGACAATAAATCCCAACAAAGATAAGAGTACAGGTCCATTCTCTTTGCCCGTAAGCACTACGGTTACTTTATTCAAATTAAATATGTTAAAAAGTGAACCTAAGGTGTTTTTGATATTAGTACTTCCATTGTTAACGTTGACATTGCGATAGCTCTCTGATATTGTATAGATTTTAATGATTTGATTCTATAAAGTTAGCAACTAAATACAGGCAATTGTGTCCCTTTGAGTTTGATAAAATTCTGTGGGGATGCAGAACACCGAAAAATATGTATAATGTGCATTTATTTTAGCTGCATTTTTCGAGTTAAGGAGGTATAATTGATGCCTAAAGTTCTTCGCCGAAAACATTTTTTTTGCTATATCTCAGGAACACGACAAGATAAGATAGAATCCCTTTAAAAATGGGGTTGCTAGGAGATTATTCCTGTGTACTATATTCCTTCAAAATTTTAATAAAATTGGAGATGGGCTATTGTCTACGTTTGATTGTAAATGTTTAATTTGCTTATAGTAATGTAACATCAAATAGTTGCCACTGCACTTACCTGGAAACCTTCCGCTTCCGATAATAGAAAATAAAAGCAGCCAAACCAATGGGCTAGTATGAGCAAGATGTGGATCAAGTTAACGACTCGCCACAAATTCGGATAAACTGTTCTGGACTCGACCATGTAATAATAGTTCACAGCACGGTACACCTGTAATAAAATCCAAAGGAGTAACGGATGCTTTATGTACGCTCTTTGATATATCGTCTTAATTTTTACTAACCTTAAAGAATCTGGGCCACCTGAGCAACGGCTGTGGTCCAAACCTTAATTGGAGAAGATCTAACGGACACAGGGCAGCCAGGTCCAGGAGGAAGGCACGTGAAGTTAAATAATGCTTCGCCAGCTTTTTGGAATCGTATACCATAAGACCCTGTTCCAAATAGCCGGTCCTAAGCTGTACGCAGACGTCGAGGATGAAGAAGACGTCGCTTAAGGAGTCGCAGGCCAACCAAAAGTTCGATATTAGTTGCTGGAAGAGAAGATATTCGAAGATATGCGGTAAGTAATTAATCCTATCTTCAAAGTGCTTCCCACGAGTTTCAACTTGCAACTAATGATTTTCTGGTAGACTAAGAGATAAGACTGTTTGAGGTACTATATCACATACAAGATCAACAACCATTGCCTGTCAGATATGTCTTTGCAAGTAATGAAGCTATTAGGACAGAAATACCGTTCGTTTGAGACTCTGCTGCAGGTTATGTCAACTGAAAACCTCAGAATAAAAAGTGAATAAAGACCAAAAATTTGATTTTATAGGAAAGACAAGAAACAGTGTTCAATAATTTACTTTAGTTGGCTATATCTTCGTTGCATAATATATTTTAACATGGACATAAAGAAGTATCATTGCCGTAGTGTTTATTTATCATTCCCTTAGGCAGAGCAAAATCAACTTTATATTAATTTGGCCTATTTGTCGTTAGGAAATATTTTATTTCATGGCTTTTTAAAATAATTCAGAAAACAGCAAATTTAGGTGAGGTGCGAGAGGTAATATTATATATTTCTCCTTTTTTCTAATAAAATATGCAAAAATAGCTAAGAGTAGGGATTGAAATTTTTAAGTATATCCATATTCAGAGTAGGTTTTTGGAGAACTCAGAAAGAATCTTTGAATTGTATTTATTGTAACAACTAGATTCTCATATTATTAGTAAATATACGTAGTCTTTAAAATAGCCATCTAAAGAATTTATCAGATAAAGAGTGTTTTATTTGAAATAGAAGGGTTCGTATACGTTTTCGGTTTAATCGAGTGTGCCATGAAATTAAAGTATATTATCAGCAAAATCTTTCGTTAAGAGATCAATTAGGAAAAATTAAAATAGACAGGAAGAAAATACATTAGCATTAACATTGTGGAGGAATTCTATGAGGTTGATGAGAATTGCGAACCAGATATTTTCACATATGAAAATGGTATTGTCAAGGATCAGAGGAAATATCCGATATTATCATAGAGGAGATAGAACTAGCCTTGCGGAGAATAAAAAATAACAAATGACCAAGTGAAGACAATATAGGTCAACTTTTGCTTGAAACATTTAGAGATCTTTTTAACCTCTTCCTCTTTCCAATGAATGGGATAATTTCATCGTGATCCTGCGTCATAAGAAGAACGACGTAGCTCACACTCGGCTAGGAAATAAAATTTGTATTAACCAGCGGAGCACGTTTCCGCCGAGCATTTGGAACAAAGGACCAAACCACTCATCTAGAAGACAGTAGAGTATAATAGATCATTGGTCTTGGCCTTCGTCGATTTTCACAGGGTTCTCAGTAGAATTGAATTGATGACAGTTTTGTCGACGCTTCTGGAATACAGGGTCTATTACCGATACGCCAAACTTATTTATAACATGTACAAAAATGCTACAATTACGGTAAAATTGCAATAAAATACTGACCCCATAGCTATTGGGCGCGGGGTTAGACAAGGCGATGTAATGTCTCCCAAACCTTTCCTCACAGTCCTAGAGAGTATATTTAAACAGCTAAACTGGGACCAACGATTATTGTGGAAAGGTCACATGAGGTGAATGGGCCAGGATAGACTACCCTAAACAGTTTGTAAATGAATTACGTGAAACGTCGACCACATAAATGTTTAGATTAAAGAATAACCAGAAATCACTCATGGCCAAATTAAGCGAATAGGGTGGATGCTTAACGACTTTTGCATTATTTTCACGTAAAAGTTCGGCTGCCTGCTGTGCACTGTGTGACGATGCATTATTGTGATACAACATTAACTCGTGAATGTTGACTGTTTCAAGAATTGCAGGTAAACATTTTATGGTGTATCAGTTTGTTGTGACTGTGCGTTGATTTTCCAGCTTAATTTTCTTTACTAATCCTGTACTACGAAAGAAAACTGCGTCGATAACTTTCTTGACAGCTCTTTGATTTTTGGCTATTGTTGGTGTTTGTGCATCTTCGTGGATCCACACATGGCGGGTAGAAATATCGCAAAATGGGGTGTAAGTGTCATCACCTGTTACTATTTTAGATAGAGTACGATGTCCACCATTATTTCACATTTCTAACGTTGCCAGAGCGATTCTTAGTCGCTCTGCGTTTTGAAAATCTTTAAGCGTGTGTCTCACTCAACGAGTAACAACTTCTTCGTCCGAAGATGATCATATAAAATTGAGTTGTGGAACATCAAGATTTGTCTCAACCGCTTAATAGGTACATCTTAGCTCTTCTTCGATCATACGTCTCACTCTCTCAATATTTCCAGTGGTAACTGAAAAACAGGGTCTACCAGGATGTGCCTCATCACCAGACGATATCGATCCTCTTTTAAATTCGCTATACCAGTGAATCACAGTTGCGTTTTTTTTGTTCTTTTCCTTGTTCTCTCGACAAGTCCATGTTTCGATGAGAAATCGTATGTACCACATTTCTTCTATGCCAACAACGACTCAACTTACAGTCAGAGCTTACTACCTAAGGATGGCGGTATTTAGAAATGCAATATTGCCGGCTCCAACTTCTCTGGTTTCGTGGCATCTCAAAATATATAGCGTGACGCTCGTATGCTAGCGTAAGTTACTATTCGAAATTTGAAGAAAGCTTGAAAGTCAACGAGTTATATTTTCGACTAGCAATAAGAGGTTTATTAGAATAGAAATCGAAATCATTCGATCGACTCGAATTATAGTATGGGGTATGCAATATTCGCTGATGGCGAAACCGGAACTGAAATTAACGTAATACGTCGACCTAATTCTCCGGGTGCGATAATTTGAAGCTCTTGTAAATTCACCTATTTCCGACTGAATGGATTGCCGACGGCTAAGCTTATTCGAGGCAATATGTGATGGTGTTCGCATTATATATGCTACACGTAACATTATTATCAATCCGATCGGTTAATGATAATCCAACGCATTTCCCTCGTTAGCCCCTATACTAACCTGCAACTCCGGAAAGCTCTGTCTAACGATCAACGTCCACATGTTATACAAAATACAAATCGTTAATATGAGCAACCAGTAGAAGTAAAAGTTTTCGTCCGGATTCACCACCGTCCGCGGTTGTTTGCGCGTCCTCCGTCTTCGTCTAGCCGTCGACTGGGGGTCCCCGGCGCACCCCTCGCTGCCCGTATCCTCGACGGTCTCCTGCGTTTCCGGAATTTGTCGCGTTGAGAACCTTTGCAAGAAGGAATCTTCCCGTTTCAACGGTGGCTTCTAGAACACATGTTATACCGTTGTATAAATGAATATAAACGGATAAGGAGGGATTACTGTATTATTGTATTGCGCTGTTTTTATTAAACTTAGTTCCTGCGAGACATACGTACGCACAATATAAGACAGCTGAAATGAAAAGGTTTCTGTGACATTTAGCTGAAGGAAAAGGGATTTCATCTGTTAAAAATGTGACGTATATTTACGGAATTAAAGTTCAACGTGAATTGGCGTTAATACTGCATTTCCATGGAATATTAGAATTTCAATCTTTAACTGGAGATCTTGGCTTTTGTGTGTAAACATTCACAGAGCAGTGAAATGCGTTATAGTATACCGGGTGTAAAGCTGCAAGCTATCGATTTGTTAACATTCGGCGACTCGTCATAACTCAGCCGAAATAGAATGAGCGTGATATTCGTTTTCTCGCTACAGTTTTCCTTTCTATCGCTATTGATGATATGAATAATAGATTTATAACCAGTTAGCTAACAATAAGCGAACAATTGTAAACGCAATTTACGAAGTTTTTAAAACTAATATTAAATCCAACGTTACATTTGCATTAATGAAAAGGGAAATAACTAGACAATACTCATTCAATAAGTAAAACAGGTCATAAATTGCGATGTGTAGCATTGACTTGTTTTTATTCATATCCAGATGCTATACCGAAGCATCAGCTAATGTAACTAATAACAGATTAGTGTGACAGAATTTATAATAGCCTCATGAAAAATAAAATAATATTAAACTTTCTAAACTGACTAAAAATTCTTATCAAACAAAAGATAAACATACATAAAATTCGTATTAGAACAAACAAAGAATTAGTAAATACAACTTTTGGGGGCGACCATGTTTCTGGTATTGACAAGAAAAGCACTGTATTGGTGTGGTGTTTTAATCCTCGAGGTAGTCTCCTGGAAGCTCAATAGACTTTTTCCAACGGTGCTTCAGTCTCTTCAAGCCGTCAGAAAAGTATTAATTCTTTCATGTTTGGGAATAGGAAAAAGTCGCTAGGGCTAGGTCCAGTGAATATAGAGAATGAGAGAGTAATTCGTAGCGCAACTCATTCAATTTGGACACGACGATGCGGGATGAATGAGTGTCGTGGTGGAAAAGTACTTTTTTCCACTGCAAACGAGGCCGTTTCTACTTCAATACTGCATCGTATCTGCTCAATAAATCGCTATAGTATTGGCCCATGATCGTCCTTCCCTTCTGCAGATAGTCAATGAGGATCACACATTGGTAATCCCAAAAAATGGTCGCCATTACCTTAATGGTCGATGGAAAGGTCTTTGCTTTCTTCGGAGTCGATTCGCCCGGAAGAGTCCATTGCTTCGACTGTTCCTTGGTCTCCGGTGTGTAGTGGTGGATGAACCTCTAGCAAAATATTTCGAATTTCTGTTGGTTTTTCCAGCCATCGAGAAGTGTTCTATTACTGCATGAAATTCGAATTTATCCATTCTTTCTACACAAAACACACTCTTAAGCAATAGTTATTGACAGTAGACGTCTGAAATTTTGAGAATTTCTATAAAAAAGGTTGCCCCTGCCGACCAATGAATCCACTTCAACCTTCACGAGTCATCTCTTGCCGATTCCGGAAACATTTCAAGGCGCTCTCTTAAACTTAGAAGCGGTAATTGCAAGCAAATGTAAAACTATAAATAAAACAACAAATTACAAGAGAAAATGAACTTTCTCTCTAGGTAAAGTGAATGACGTAACGTTTTGACCTGCGTTGGGGGAGATGTCATATGGAGGGTAGTAAACCGGTCCGGTAGAGTGGAAGGTGGTGGGCTGTTATCATGTCTGAGTAAGAGGTGCACACGTTCGTTGAGTAACGTTTTGTTATTATATTTTTGGCGTGGAAGAGCGTAAAACCCGTTGAATTTTGCGTCAGTTAACTACACAATTTGCTGAGAAAACGCTTTCAAGGATCCAAGTCTACGACTGGCGAAAAAGGTGGTGGGCTGTTAGTACTATCATGTCTGAGCAAGAGGTGCACAGGTTTGTTGAGCAACGTTTTAGTATTATATTTTTGGCGTGGAAGAGCTTAAATCCTGTTGAATTTTGCGTCAGTTAACTACACAATTTGCTGAGAAAACGCTTTCAAGGACCCAAGTCTACGACTGGCGAAAAAGTTTCCCAATGACCGAGAGTCAGTTGAAAATGACAGCCATGCATGCCGACTGTAGACGAGCACCAGTGAGGTGAATATTCGTACGATCCGTCAGCTGATTGACGATAACCGCCACCTTACAATATGGGAAATGGCTGCACACGTCGGAATATCATATCCCCAATCAATCATTTCAAATGATTTGGGTTAGCGAAAAGTGTCGGCAAGGTGGGTTCCTCGACTCTTGACGAGGACGTGAAAGACCTTTGGCACGATATCGAATAGGGGAGAATGGTTTGTTGGGGCATATTGTCACTTGTGATGAGACGTGGGTGCAGCATTATACACCGGGGTCTAGGCAGGCAAGTATGAAGTGGCGAGAACCTGGAGAAGGCGGAATAGCCAAGAGCCGTCTTTATGCTAGAAAAATTCTTACAACGGTTTTTTGGGATTCTAGAGGCATACAGCTCATTGATTTTCTTCACGATGGGCGTACAGTTAATGCTGCGTACTACTGCCAACCGTTTGCTGAATTGAATCTAACCTATCGACGAAGAAGGCGAGACATGCCCATTCGAAGTGCCATTCTGCTCCAAGCCAATGGTCGACCACACGCAGATGCATTGACTTAATATAAATTGGACAAAATTCATAGGAAAGCGCTGGAGCATGTGCCCTACAAGCCCGATCTGTCACTTTGTAATTACCACTTGTTTGGGCGATTCAAAGAGGAACTGGAAGGTCACCACACGATGAAGGTGTGGAAATGTTCGAGCGCAATTGCTTACAGACGCGACCACGTTCATTTTTCGATGGCGGAATTAAAAAACTTCCGATACGGTGGGAGAAATATATTCAATTTTTTTTTAATGTAGCAATAAATCTTTTAAAACCTAAAAGTCCTGCTCATATTTGATTCGCCCTCATACATTACGACGTTTCACATCCAAGTAATCGATATATTACTATTATTATTACAAGGGAATGTTTTTCCATAACTGGAAAAATTTTCTACATTAGAAAATAATATATTTATGTTTAGACGGTTTCAGAAATAAAGTGGAACACTACACGTCTTGTTATAGCATATAACATGCGTTATTCGTTGATATACCTTTTATTAACGAAACACCCTGGTAGAAGCATTGAAATTTATTGCGAATAAATTTCAAAATTACCCGCCCTACTGTCGATAACACTAAATATATACGATATATAGTATATGCGCGTCGATATTTCCCTGTACGTAGTGCTGTTGTGATTTTATTGACACCGAAAGAGACAATAAAGCAAGGATATAGCTGGTATACCTGGGTAATTCCGCTGTTTCATTCGAACAATATAAAATCGAATGGATGTATCGAGAAGTTCCGATATTCTCTCCGAATAGTGTCGATATAGCGATACTACATGCTTTGCTTTTATTATCGGGCGGATCGAATGAAAGTATGTATGTACATACATACGTACGTTCTATAGAAATTGTATAGGCTATGTTTGTAGCGCTACAAGACCCGTATGAATTTTAAATAGAGATATGCTTTTAGTTGAACGCGTATATGATTTTCAAAATAGATTTTTCAATGTTGAGAGGTTTTGCACGTATTGATGCTACACATTAAACTCAAATTTTTTTTTTTATTGTTTTGTTTTTATTATTTTTCCTTCCTTCATGAAAGGATACAGTTTTAAAAACATAAATAAGTGCTACTGGGATACAAAATGAAAGCTTTTTCCGATTTCCTATGTGTAGATAACTTTCCTAGATTGGCTCGGACTTTTGAAAAAAGATCTTGAAGCATTATTTCGTTATAGACTGGTTGGGAAGAAAAATTACGAAAAGACGAATAAAGATTTTTCTCAACTGTAGCAACCAATAAAAAAAATAATGTATCTCTTGGTACTCTTCAATAACACATAGGATACGGTAGAGGAAATACAGTCAAAGCCATAAGTATTGAACATCCAGGTTAATTTTGAGTTTTTTTAAGAATATTAAATTAAAATAAATTGAAGCAACTTCTATAGGTTTGTAATGTTTATTATTCAAGAAAGAACAATATTTAGTGGGTACCCTTTTTGACTAAATTACAGCAGATTATTTTTTTTTGTAGAGAGCCCATAAGCTTTTTATAGTCTTCGGGCTTTATAGCGTTCCACTCTAGGCTCAAGTGATTCTTTAACTCTTCTTTTTAAGTTATTGTCTAACACCTGACCTTGCGCTTTAATAAACCCCATAGATGTTCTATGGGGTTTCGGGTCCGTTGATTTAAGAGGCTAGTCCAGAAGCTCAATACAATTTTCCATAAAACCAAGCCATTGTGCGGACAGCTTTGTGACAGGTTGCTTGTTTTACGCAATATGTGTCTGAAGCAATAGACAGCAGAAGCCAAGTTGACACTATTTATTTGGACTTCCAGGAAGCGTTTGATCAGATAGACCACTATATTCTTCTACGAAAACTGAATTCGTTCGGATTTTCAAGACCATTACGCTCACTCTTACAATCGTCATAATAATAATAATAATCAATAGAGAATTTCAAGTATGCTATAGGAACTGCGTATCATCCAAGCGCTTCGCTACTTCTGGTATACCGCAAGGATCTAACCTTGGACCTCTAATGACGATTGCAAGGACTGTGTGGATGTACAATTCACAGGTATAGCAGTAAACTCCACTCACACAAATTAATTAATTATGCGGAACGCAGTGTTTCAAGAGCACGTGGGCTCCCATTGTCAACCGTGTTACCGACTGAAAGTAAAAACTGTATCACACATGCAAATTATTTTCTACGCAGGCTCTAAAATTTCTGAACCATATGACTATTTACAATCTACTAGGTGGCCTCATGCCTTTTCCGGGAAAGGATGGACCGAAAGCGAACCGTATTTTTAACAGGGCCTATGGTAATAAATCCATCAAACTCGAGTGTGCAATTGGGGGTGGTTCTCTGTTCAATAAGTTTCCATTCTTTTTCATATATACCGTTTCGTACGCATCTAATTCTCTATACGAGTTCACGGTTTTAAGTAGTGTCAGATTTTTTAAATCAATCTTATGTCCGGATTTTACCATATGCTCTGCTACGCTTGATAGTTCAGGTTTGTCGAAACGATAGTGTCTAATATGTTCTTTGAACCTCGCTTCGATACTCCTTGTTGTTTGTCCAATATAAACTTTCTCACAATCATTGCATGCGATTTGGTATATTCCAGACCTTTTTATCATCTCCGGTTTGTCTTTGGGATTCCCTAAGAGATTCTTTAAGTTGTTTTTTGACACAAAAGACACGTTCATATTTAGTTATCGGAAAATTTTACTTAACCCTTTTACTGTTGGGTGAAAAGGAAGAGTTATAAATTTCTTATTACCGGTGTTTGTTGATGTCAAAGTCGTGGAATTTCTGATGTGTTGTTTGTATTGGACCTTCCTTAAAATACGGTCGACATCCATAGAAGAGAAACCATTGTACCTCGCTACATCTTTGATATACTTTAATTCTTTGTCATACCTGCTCTTGTTTAGCGGAAATCTGACGAGTCTATTGACCAGGAAACTAATCGCGGACATTTTTTGTTGTTCGCAATGGTGCGAATCAAACATGATGAATCTGTTGGAATTAGCTTCTTTTCTGTAGATGTCTATTTCTAATTTATTGTTATTGCGTATGACTAGAGTATCTAGAAACGGAAGGCAATTGTTCACTTCTTCTTCAATAGTAAACTTGATCGTGGTAAATTTTGAGTTCAGTTCTGCTAGAAAATCTTGTATGTTTCCTTTGTTGGTATCAAACACAGCGAAAATATCATCTACGTACCTAAGCCAAATTCTCGGGAAATATTTGGTTTCTTTTTTCAGGTTTCTTTCAAATTTGCTCATGAAAAGGTTCACAATAAAAGGAGATAAAGGATTACCCATCGCCGTGCCTTCCACCTGTTCGAACCATTTTTCACCTATTTGAAAACAATTTTGTGACATGCATAATTTAGTTAACCTTTTATATTCCGCGGTTTTCACATCATCTACGTTATTTAATTTCAAAAATTCAACCAAATACTCCAGCGAACGGATGTTCATAATGTTAATTTGAGATTTAAAGGCCAACTTACTCTTCCAGTTCACAGCCTAAAGATGTTCAAAAGGTTACTCTCTCATACTGTTGTTGGATGCCTTAATGCAATTGTTTAGGACATTCGTGACTTAAAGCCAACACTGTTTGCCTGTCAGCTGCGTAAGCGTTATTATCTATATACCTAGTCAGCATTTTCGCTTTCTTTGTTTCGTTATTGATCTTCAAAATTCCACTCTTTTTATGTTTTCTTTTTCTATCTTGTTTCAGATTTTAGTTAAGTCGTTATAGTTATATTTTATTCATTTTATGTATGTATATAGGTGATCTTTGAGTTTAGAAGGAAGAGCAGATGCTTATTTCTAAGTCGTTAATCCTGAACTCATTGGCACATTTTTAATTTTTTTAATATATTTCATATATTCCTATATTGTATTTGTATTTATTTATGCTAATAAACCGCATATTACTATTATTAAGTATTCACAATATTTAGCGGCATTGTTACTACATAGCAACCAAATGACAACTTTTATTAACTGCCAAGCTGAATGATAGAACTATTCTTCATAAGGCTATCTCTATTTTGTCATAAATGATCAGATGCAAAGTACACTACCATTAATAGATGGAAGTAGTTAGTATTTTACGTCACATGCAAATGATTTTGGTTATAAATAAGGCGGTTTTCATAAGTTTCTGGATAAGCCTTAAGCAAACAGTAATATTTTTGAATAATTTTACTTATTTTTGTATATTAATTTGTTTCCATGGGTGTGTATAATAACTTAAAGAACTACACTCAATTTAGTCAAACCGATTCTATATTCGGAATCAATGCTGCAAAGTGATACTAGATTCCTTGGAGCATCTTTGGAAATAAAAACCATTGTAGTGCACACATACACAACCATGGCTATCACCACGTGATAAAAAGTGTTTAGAAACGATACACTCCATAAACACATAAAAGTATTATGTATTGAACCATATAAATATCCGGCTTTCGTATAGAACACGTCTTGCCGAGGAAACACAAATTTTAGCTGCCTTATATCCGTTCGTCGACGTCGTCTTGATGAGGAGCGAGTGAGAAAGACGACGTCTTTGTGACAAAGCGGTGCGAGAACGGCAGTGTTTGATATAATCTGTCGCCAAAGCGAGGCTTTAGCCAGGCTCGAGGGTTGTAGGATGCTCTTGATAAGGATCTTCATTTGGAATCATCGTCGACGTATTAACGAAGACGTTTGGATGAAACGGAAGTTTTTTTGTGATCGATAATACGGGGGCGGTTGTTAGAACTGAGCTTTAAGCGAACGGTCGACGTGATGCAATTGTGTGGGCGAAGGAGAAATAGACGAAATAGGTTCATTAAGACCGTCTAAGGGAACAGAAAAAAATCTGTTTGTAAATACAGGATGCTTATACTGGCTGTTCGAAAATCGAGAGCGATCAGACTGCTAAAGTGGAGATTATTCTTCGTTATATGCGGTGTCCTCGATGCATAAGAGTAGTAGTAATTGAATGGTTTACTTTAGTAGGTCATTTCCTTCTTGTTTCAGTTTAATTTTCTTTTGAATTGGAACTAATGTTTTTATTGTTTCATTTTCTTCGAGATCCGACTATATTCCTCACCATTTTTTAGAACATTCTAGCCAAACTTTATTGCTACCTACCTCATTACTTTCCAATTTACCTCTTTCAATGGATATAGCTCCCCATCAACGGAAGACTGCCTTTGTTGTGCGCCTGTATAAGGTGTCCAATTTGCGAGTTGTTTGTTACAAGGTGCTGGAGCCAATTACTACGGAGAAAGTAATATCTACTACTTGTTTATATATAGTCTTTGAAGTTTTGCATATAGAGCTAGAATAAAACAGTAGGTAGCTTTTAAAGACTTTATTATTTCTCGAAGTATTCTCCACTTAGTTTAATACACTTTTGCATGCGTTCGAAGCAGTTATTTTAGTCTTTTGTTGGTATAGTTAAAATTACGTTTTTGAAGGGATTGACTGCTCTTTCTGGCGACTGAAACCTTTGATCACGCAGTCAGTTCTTGATTACCGTTGGCATTAGTAATGATAAAATTACAATTTTTCTTGAAATTTCCAACGTATTAAATTTTCATAAGAAATTCAATTGTTTTGCGTGCTGTCTGCGAACTTGCATTATGTTGGTGGAGGATGATTCTTTGTTCGGGGTTGGTTTTTCAAAGCTCAGCGATGACTTGCCACAAACAAATGATTGCAGAGGAATATTGTTGCTGCATAACCTGTCGAGACAAATGTTGCGACCATCATTTTGAGAACGCATGATTTTTGTCGGCCTTTCTTTTCCTTAAAACACCCAAATAGACGACTGGTGTTTATTTTCTGGCTCGTATGAGTAAATCCAAGATTTTGTGCACAGAATCAACATTTTCCTGAATGAATGATCGTTGTTTTTGGTGCGCCTGCTCTAGGATAGTCGCTTTCGACATGCCAAGGAGAAATTGTTGTCTGATGTAGTGCTTCATTTCGAAAACAGAAATCAACTTGGCGAGGCATTGATGCTCAGATAATTGCCTTTGAAAATTATAAAAGATTATGCGATAATGTTCTCTCAGTTTAATTCCATTTTTGAACTTGTTAACTTTGACAATTCATTGTACCTACAACACTACATACATCGCACTGGAAGTTTGGATTTAGGTTAACTAAAGATGGTGGTTAATTTTTAGTACTGACATTCGATTAGTGATGTCGTCTATGTGCTACTATGCAAAAACTAAAAGACATCCCTCGTAATTCTGAAACAACATGGCTTTATTCTATTTACACCCACGTTAGCAAAGCCTTTAACAAAGTTGACCACCAGTTGCTATTATGGAAGTTAAGCGCTTATCGAATGCTTTTGCCTTGGTTTGAAGTTTATCTGTCAAATTGCAGTCACATTGTGCGTTTGGGAACTTGAACATCAAGCCCAATCCGAATAACCTCCGGTGTACCTCAGGGTAGCCATCTGGATCCAATTTCATTTCTCCGTTTTATAAACGACATCAAATATGGTACAAATTTTTCTAGATTCGTATTATTCACAGTTGACTTAAAATTATTTCTTTCTATTTCCTCTCCAACGACTTGGATAAAACTCCAAACCGACAATGGCATTGAAATAAACTTGAATCGAATTGTTTGTTTGAAGGATTTTGACATGTTTATTACAAGTAGAAAGAGGTACCTTCCCTACACAAAAGTCTTAGAGCAAGATCTGTTTTTGTATCTTTTCTTGGGTCTTTCAAGTCCTACTAACGACCAAAATACCCTCTAACACCTGGCTTGTTACAATATTTTTCGCGATAGGAAGTTTAAATACAGTTGTATCAGTGCTTTTTTGCCAACTGGTAGCATTGTAGCACATTTCTATTGTTTTGTATCGAAAACTTTCTAACATTCTCTTTAGTTGTTTTCTTTCTAAGTTGGAAAATGAAAACTCACCGACGATATTTGGTTGTAGAGGTAGACGCATTCATTATACGAGGGTGAATCTTTATATTGTACTCCTGACCCCCTTACAGTAAAACTACAGTGATATTATATTTTTTATTTTTCGATATTAACGCACTTGTTCAATTGGTGCTCCAACATCTCAACAACCTCTTGGAAAAATGTTTGTCCAACCTCTGAAAATTACCTCTCTACACCTTACATCACTTCATAATTACTGGAAAATCTTGCCCCACGTAAGATTTCTTTTAATTTGGGGAACATACTGTAATCACTAGGGGCCGCATCCGGCGAATAAGGCGGGTGCTCCACTAATTCAAAGCCTGCTTGGTGTGTAGCAGCCATAGCAATACCTAATGTACGGCTGGGAGCATACTCTTAATGAAACAGCACACTTTGCCTTAACTTTCCTCGGGGTTTCTCTTTAATAGCGTCTTCCAATTTAGAAATCAATTGTTCGTAGTGGGCCCCTTTTGCAAATAGTCAGTCAAAATGATTTCTTGAGCATCCCAGAATGCAGATAGCAAAACTTTCCAGCACATGGCACGACCTTAAATTTGCGTGGGAGAGGAGAAGCGTGGTTTCCAGTCTCTACTTTTAGCCTCGTGATCATAGTGGTGTATCTATGGCTCATCCATGGTCACATACCGACTAAGAAAGTTTTCTTTGTTTCCTTGGTACCTTTCCAAAAAACGCTTATAAATCAACACCTGATTGCTTTTTTGATCAACGGTTAACATTCGGGGCACTTGTCTTGTACTCATCTTCTTCATATCTAATTCTGTAGTCAATATATTGTACACAGCATATGATAAGCCCGTATTTTCCACAATGTCCCTCATGCGTATTCGTCGGTCTTGCAGTACGATATCGTATATCTTTTTAACGTTTTTGGGGGGACCACCGTAATATTGGTTTTCACAGGATGTTCTTCCGCATTTAAAATCTCGACACCAGCATTTAACTATATCAAGAAACTGCGGACTCATCAATGGTTTTCATAATGTCTTTATGAATTTGAGTTGGCGTTATGTCTTGTATTTTATTAGGGCTCTTTGTTTTTACAGGATCCATTTTTATGAACAATCACGCCACACAATTCAAGAATCAGCCACAACACAAGACATCGAGGTACGAACTTGATATTATGTAGATATGATCTACACATGTCAGTTAACTAAATATCAAAACTATTAATCAAACAACCAATTAGAAGTAAGAGAGTAAGAGAGGTGGGGCATGTATTTCCATGTGTTGTTTATCGTCTTTTTGTTTATCTGTCTCTTTATTCAAGTGTTTGGTATTTCCCTTCCTGTCTATTTGAATTGCTTTTTCGTTTTCATTTGGCTTAAGACTATTCACCTCTGTGGGTTGGATTGGCGTTTTTTGGTTTTTGTTCCTGACATCTTTCTTGGTCCATTTTGGTTTGTTGCCGTGATCGTAAATTAATTTTGAATATATTGATAATGCTACATTGCGTTTCAATTTTTATTGAATTTTCAAAAATGTTGCTTAACAATTCATCGATTGTTTTATGCATGTTAAACACCTTTGTTTCTTTCCCAGCACTGGCACATTTGCCGCATTACCACTTCATAGTGTCACTGCGTGTTTTAAAAGGGTTTTAGTTCTGTGTGTTTATAGGCACTACGAAACGTGTTTGTAATTTCTAAAGCACTTCAAAGGTTTACAAATTTGTTTTTTTAACGTTAATTTACATATTATATAAATATAATTGTCCAATACTCTAACCCAGTCCATGCCATCGAAAAGTTTTTAGCAATTCTTGGAGATGATATTGCTTATTAATCTCTCCTTTTTGTAGGTATTTTTGCCGCAAAATTTCTATAAAATTATTCCACTAGTTTTCCTATATTAAAAATGCTATATTTTATACCCTCGGAAGATCAGATTCATTAACCTTATTCAAACAACTTTACAATACAGTAAT
Source organism: Trypoxylus dichotomus (assembly GCA_023509865.1). Taxonomy (NCBI): domain Eukaryota; kingdom Metazoa; phylum Arthropoda; class Insecta; order Coleoptera; family Scarabaeidae; genus Trypoxylus; species Trypoxylus dichotomus. Next base: position 26,335,744 of record CM042082.1, on the reverse strand, counting down.
GCGTTCAAATCCTCGCTGATAAGTAGTGCAATTAAAAAGTGTGGAATTATTTTAGATAACCAAACTTTCATATTCGCTCTCATCACTGAGCTTTACACCGCCTAATTTCCAACGTCTTCGCCACTTTAAGCTTAAACTTGTTAAAAAAAAATCGCGTCATTTGTTCGACTTTATTGCGACTTTACCTTAGTTTATTTCAGCCCTTATTCCTGTACGCACGAAAAGTTAAAATGTCGTCCGGTATTAAGCAAGATGTATGCGGTAGCTGGTATCTCGACGTCGTCTTCGCCGCCGTATTTATCGAGGAGCAAGATAAATCGTGTCAGTGTTGCCAACGTATCCTTTATGTGTTATCGCGACCATCCCGTAACGTGGCCTACCGTTGATAAATACTGCGGGTGTATGCGGTACCTTGTGTGTGCCGATAATTTATACGTTACTTGCGTCGAACCGTGTGAAACACTCAGACACATACATACATACATGGGTTGTTCATAGATTTGGCTTAACAGATTGTTATTTGCTTTTGTGATCATGCTTTATCGCTAATTGTTGGACTGTAATAATTGATTTGACGAAGCTACTGATGGCAGGTAGACGCGTTATTGGTAGATTAATCTTTCTATTCCATCTGGATCGGTTTGATCGGAAAGAGAATTTAAGTTGAAATTGTGATTTTGTTTAAATTTCGTCTGGAAATTGGTAACTGCATTTATACGAGGGCGTCGTGAAAGGTTTCCGGAATCGACAAGGAAAACACGGTATTGGCGTGGTTTTTTTGTTTTTATTTTTCGATGTAGTTTTCTCGAAGATCAATACACTCTTGCAAACGGTGCTCCAGTCTCTTCAAGCCGTCGGAAAAGTTTCCCAACAATTATTCATGGCTTTCTTTTTCCTTTTTTTTTGGCTTCATAATTGTGTCTCGTATAGATTTTTCTGTCTTCCGGATCTTGTGTTATCAGCCACTTCTGATATGCTATTTTCTTTTCATGTACTAAAAACTTTAATGTATCATTTGACCTTTCTTCTTTTTATTTTACAAATAGGACTACTGCAGGGAGCTATATGAGTGGGAAAAGAGAATGCACACTACGAGATGAAATTTATTACTATAGGTGATAAAAAACCTAGGCAAAAGGAACTATACATAGAGTAGTTGAGTGTAGGCTATCACGATCGTAGTCCATAGTAGAAATGTTTTTAGGGTTTTATCATGTATTCACTGTTTTTCTTGACGCTTCGCTGATCATGACTCATCGGAATACGACTTCAACATAGTGACAAAGAAACATGTTAAGAAGTTCGAAAAACTCAAACTCAAGAAGATCAATACGTAACCAGTCATCAACCAGTCTACATTGCAACTAGCACAGGAATAAATAAGAGTACTAGCCAAAAGACTAAACTTTGCAGTCCCACCAACCAGAATACCGAAAGAAGAAATCATCACTCAAGTGGAATGTGCTATTCGAAGACTGCCAGTCGAAGAAGCAGAAGAAATACCACATAAAACCTGCCGTATCCTCCAGAAAGCTAAACCACTAGCGAGGAATATCACCAAGGAAGAGAGGAAAGCACTTGAGGATATACGGTGCAATCCGAACCTAATCGTCGCACGAGCTGATAAAGGCACCGCAATAGTGGTGATGGATCGTCAAAATTACAACATGAAGATACAAATGCTGCTGGATATAGACCACTACAAGAAACTAAACAAGGACCCAACCACGGAGGTAGAAAAACAAACCAGAGACGCTATCAAGGAATCACCAATCCCAAAGGAAGACAGACACCAAGACTGTACGGACTGCCAAAGATACACAAACCTGACAATCCTCTCAGACCGATAGTTAGTACATGTGGCTTGCCTACCTACGAATTAGCTAAATATGTCGCAAAACAACTAGCAGAATACTCCGGGAACACGAAAAGCTTTGTGAAGAACTCCGAACATTTCATCGAGATACTACAACAACACGAAATAACAAATGAAGATCTACTGGTATCTTTCGACGTCGAATACTCTTCACCAATCTACCAGTGGAAGAAATACTAGAGATCATCAAGCAACGACTAATACCAAAAGAACTACAGTCGCATCTGATTAATTTGGCGAGACTTTATCTTGCTTTGACCTACTTCCTATGGAACGGAGAATTTTACGAACAAGCGAGTGGCGCTGCAATTCTTCTATCACCTGTCATCGCCAACATCTTTATGGAAGCATTCGAACATGAAGCCATCGAATCTAGCGGGATGAAACCTAAATGCTGGTACAGATAAGTAGATGACACCTTTGTCATATGGCACACACCTAGGTCTCTAGATAAATTCCTGCAACACATCAATAGACAACATGCTAACATTTACTTCACCACGGAGATCGAAGAGGGCGGCAACTTACCATTTCTAGATATACTAGTGGAGCGCACGGACAGCAACAGACTGCACACAGACCGATACCTGCATGCAACATCCCACCACCATCTTCAACAGAAGAGATCCCTCATAAACACATCGTTAAGAAGAGCGGAGAAAATCAGCGGCGAACATTACAGGAATAGTGAAATACATCACGTCAAAAACGCCTTGCAGAAGGGTGACTACAGCACGAAGGATATAAGGAAACCACGGAAACAGAAAAAGAAAAAAATTCAAGTTCTAAAAGACCAGAGTCGCCACTATCCTCCGAGATTACTCATTGTTTCCGTATTAAGTCCACAGTGTTCAGAAAATACAAAAATCATAATAAAAAAAAATCGCGATAGATTTAAATTATTTAAATCTAAAACAAAAAACTTATTTCTGAATGGAGAAATATTAAATAATGTCCGCTATGCAGACGATACGGTTATTTTAACTGATAGCTTGGAAGGATTACAACAAATGCGTTCAAATCCTCGATTATAAGCAGGGGAATTAAAAAGGGTGGAATCAGTTTAGCTAACCAAAACATTTATATTCGCTAGCTAGTGTAGGCTTTCACGACCGTAGTCTATAGTAGAAATGTTTTTTGGATTTTGTCGCGTATTGACTGTTTTACTTGACGTTTCGTGATCATGCTCTCAACTTCTTCAGAAGGTTTCTAAGGGCTGGCGTTGTCTGTTGCTTCTCGTTATATACATCTAGGAAGAGATGTCCTAGTGGAACGCACCGACAGCAACAAACTGGGCCACAGTGTGTACCGGAAGAAGACTCACACAGACCGATACCTGCATGCAACATCCCACCACCACCCTCAACAGAAGAGATCTCTCATCAACACATTGTTAAGAGGAGCGAAGAAAATCAGTAACGAACGTCACAGGAACAATGTAATACATCACGTCAAAAACGCCCTGCAGAAGAACGGCCACAGCACAAAAGATATAAGCAAACCGGGGAAACAGAAAAAGGACGAAGACCAACAGCAACCAGCTAAAAAAATACGCTAGGGGAAAAAAAACATTACCACACGATACAACACGGTGACCAAGGACGTGTTACCGAAACCACGAGCAACAGGCAGATACTAACTAGTAGATTCCAATGAAATATGGACAAAGCTCTATTATGCTCACAACGTTAAAAAATTCAGTCTTTCTTTTAAGTTAAATACGTTATCCGAATAAAATTGAAAAGAAAGAAAAAAGTTTCTTGGTCTCTTTCGCTATTTCACGGATGGAATTCTAATTTCAATATAATTTTAGCATTCCGAAAGGTTGCTTCCGAAATAGTCGCGCTATTTACAAACGAACGAGCAACTTCGAATGAAAAACGAAAAAAACAGTAATAGTTAGAACGTATCGACCATTTTCAAGCACGTAACTATCCGCATATACGAAGCTGCGTTCATAGTTACCAACGTAACAAAATACATATTCCGCTATTCGTATTTATTGGAGCGTACGGAGCTGATTTCCCCCAAACCAGTGCCTCCCGTTGGGGCTAATTCGAATTCCATTTCGATCTATATTCCCTCCCATACATATTATATGTACCTTGAACGAGATCTATCGGATTTTACCGAGTCGAACGCGTTGTGTCGTATCATGACAATATTTTACGACGAAGTCAGTCTACATCAACGGTAACGCGCCAGCCGAGACGAACGGTGTAGGTATAATTTGATGAGAAATTACGTAGGGGGCATATAAATCACGTCGTTTTTACACTTCTTTTTCTGATTTCTTGAATTTAAGACGTGGGAGATGGATGAAATTGTCGCAAAAAGTATGAGTTTTCCTCGAGTATGTAATGTACAGGTATGGTTAAAAATATTGAGCATAAAAAATGTTTCCAAATATAAAACTTTTTATTGAAATATTCATGCGACGGGGGAAATATATTGTATAAATTGCATTGTACGATCTTGTATTGTTATTTATATAATAGGGCTTGCGAGTATGATATATTGCGTGATTATACCGGGTTCTTTTTTATCATCAGGTAGACACTATTTATCTGGACTACCAGAAAGCGTTCGATCAAATTTATCTGGATTTTCTCTCCCGTTATGTGCTCTATTAAAATCGTATCTAACTAACATACTTCCAGGTATATTATAGGAATTTTACATCTGTCAGGCATTTGACTGCCTCCAGCATAGCACAAGGTATAGCAGTAAACTCCACTCACACAAATTTATTAATTATGCGGAACGCAGCGTTTCTAGAGCACGTGGACTCTCATTGTCAACCGTGTTACCGAGTGAATGTAAAAAGCTGTCACACATGCAAATTATTTTCTACGCAGGCCCTAAAATTCCTAAAACATATAACTATTTACAATCTTCTAGGTGGTCTAATCTCTGGTTTGTGTGTATTTTTTTTATATTTTATATCAATCAGACTCGAGTGTGCAATTGGGGATGGTTCTCTGTTCAATAAGTTTCCGTTCTTTTTCATAAATATCGTTTCGTATGCGTCTAATTCTCTACACGAGTTTACGTTTTTAAGAAGATTAAGATTTTTAAATCAATTTTATGTCCAGATTTTACCATATGCTCTGCTAGGCTTGATAGGTCTGGTTTATCGAAGCGATAGTATCTAATATGTTCTTTGAACCTCGTTTCGATACTCCTTTTTTGTTTGTCCAATGTAAACTTTATCACAATCATTGCATGCGACTCGGTAAATTCCAGACTTTTTCATCATCTCCGGTTTATCTTTGGGATTCCCTAAGAGATTTTTTAAGTTGTTTTTTGATATAAAAGACACGTTCATATTTAGTCGTCGAAAAATTTTACTTAACCCTTTTACTGTTGGGTGAAAAGGGAGTGTTATAAAGTTCTTATTACCGGTGCTTGTTGATGTCAAGGTCGTGGAATTTCTAATGTGTTGTTTGTATTGGACCTTTCTTAAGATACAGTCAACATCTGTAGAAGATAAACCATTGTACCTCGCTACATCTTTGACATATTTTAATTCTTTTTCGTACCTGCTCTTGCTTAGCGGAAATCTAACGAGTCTATTGACCAGAAAGCTAATCGCGGACATTTTTTGTTGTTCGCAATGGTGCGAATCAGCCGTGTTGAATCTGTTGGAATTAGTTTCTTTTTTGTAGATGTCTATTTCTAATTTATTGTTATTGCGTATGACTAAAGTATATAGAAACGGAAGCGGATTGTTCACTTCTTGTTCAATAGTAAACTTGATCGTAGCGAATTTTGAGTTAAGTTCTGCTAGAAAATCTTGTATGTTCCCTTTATTGGTGTCAACCACCGCGAAAATATCATCTACGTACCTAAGCCAAATTCTCGGAAGATGTTCGGTTTCTTTTTTCAAGTTCGTTTCAAATTTGCTCATGAAATGGTTCGCAATAAAAGGAGATAATGGATTACCCATCGCCGTGCCTTCGAACCATTTTCCGTCTATTTGAAAACAATTTTGTGACATACATAATTTTGTTAACACTTTATACTCCGCGGTTTTCACATCATCTACGTTATTTAATTTCAAAAATTCAACCAAATACTGGAATTGGTACGCTTGGGAAAAGTGAACAAACGTCGAATGATACAAGGATTTCCCCATCTTTAATGCAATTTTTTCAATTTTATTTACAAAATCTAAGAAGCTTTTAGGCTCTCTAGTTAGGTGTTTACTGCTATACCTGTGAATTTTAAAACCACACAGCCCTTGCAATTGTTAATTGATTAATGATATCGTCGATACGGTTAACTGTAATATCCTTATATACGCTGGTGATGTAAAACTTTATTCTACCATTGACTCTACCACTGATTCTTTTTTACTTTAGAGTGTTATGGGCCGAATTTTAGTATGGTCAAAAATAAACAAACTATCTCTTAACATCTCTATATGTACTACTGTAACTTTCACTAAACGTGCAAAACCTATTGACTATCAATACAATATTGAGGGTAAAATATTACAAAAAACTATACCAATTAATGAGCTGGGGATACTCTTTCATACTTCTTTGTTATTTTCGGGTCACGTAACCAAATTAGTTTCAAACTGCTACCAAACGTAAACTGTAGAGATTTCCACAATGTAAAAGTATCGGGGGATTTTATCCTGAAAGGGGTTGTCAGTATAATGTTTTATGGAATAAATTCAATTTTGCATCACACTGCATTAGAAGAATAATTTCGTTACTCAAATTCTTATTTTGTGCTTTACACAATAGAATTGACTGCGCGTGGCTAGTAAATAAATGTACCTTTCTTGTTCCTCGAGCCAACTCCAGGTCAACCTTTACTTTTTATTGCTATCGTATTACAACAAATGTATTGGTTAGATCGTCTATTTCACTTAATGTGCGCCAATTTTAATCGAATTTCTGATCATTGCGCTGATCCACTTAGTTTAGTTGTAGATACTGTGTCCGTCATTTCGGACGTAGTGACTAGTTCTTTTTATTTTTAGTTTTAGAACTATGAAATCGTCCTTTCTAATGCGTTGGTATTGTTTGGTTTTACAGTAGTATAGATTTGTATTTGAATTGTTGTTTACTTGCTATCATGTATCTTAGTATTTCCTGTAATTGAGTGTAATAACTTGCTGTAAATAAATCACTATTATTATTACTATCATTACACATATTTTCCTATGTGCAACTTTAAATAATTGTCAATAAATTAGCAAGATAACACACGGGCTGAAAAGTCCCGGGCCTAACAAAGGTTTTCTTGGTTCAAAATTAGCTTTATTCATCAACGTAATCTCCATCAAGAGCAACGCAATCATTCCAGCGCCGCTGTAACATTTCAATACCACTTTTGTAGAACGATTTATCTTTTGCCTCAAAATAGGCCTCAGTTTCAGCGATAACCTCTTCATTCGTGCAAAATTTCTTACCGGCGAGCATTTTTTTGAGGTCTGCGAACAGCCAGTAGTCGCTGGGAGCCAAATCTGGCGAATACGGTGGGTGTGGGAGCAATTCGAAGTTCAATTCATGTAGTTTTGCCATTGTTTTGATTGACTTGTGACACGGTGCGTTGTCTTGATGAAACAAAATTTTTTCTTTGCCATATGCGGTCGTTTCTTTGCAATTTCGGCCTTCAAACGCTCCAATAACGCTATATAATATTCACTGTTGATGGTATTTCCTTTCTCGAGATAGTCGATGAATATTACACCACGCACATCCCAAAATACCGAGGCCATAACCTTTCCAGCCGATTGTTGTGCTTTCGGGCGCTTTGGACGAGGTTCACCAGTTGCTGTCCACTCAGATGACGATCGTTTTGATTCCGGAGTGAAGTGATGGATCCATGTTTCATCCATTGTCACATATCGACGCAAAAATTCCGGTTTGTTACGTTTAAACATGGCCAAACACTGCTCAGAATCATCAACACGTTCTTGTTTTTGGTCAACAGTGAGCAAACGCGCCACCCACTTTGAACAGAGCTTTCTCATAGTTAAATGCTCATGCAATATAAAGCCAATACGTTCTTTTGATATTTTTACGATGTCAGCTAACTCACGCAACTTCACTTTTCGATCATTCAAAACGATTTTGTGGATTTTGTTTTATGTTTTCTGGTGTTACCGCCTCATTTGGACGTCCACTGCGTTCTGCATCATCGGTGTCTCTACGACCACGTTTGAAGTCAGCAAACCAACGTTTTATTGTTGTTTCTGATGGAGCGGAGTCCTCATAACACTTTTCAAGCCATTGCTTCCCTTGAACGGTATTTTTTCCCATCAAGAAGCAGTGTAAAATTAAAACACGAAATTGTTTTTGGTCCATTGTTTTGAAAATAACAAAAGTAGCGTGACTCTTAGCACAATAACTCACAAACTAATGAATAGAATATCATGAAATTTTAATAGCTGTCTTTTGAAGGTTAGTACTAACTGAGAGAAAGGTGATTGCAATAAAACTAGCGTCATCTATGGGCTATCTTAGGGCTTGGACCTTTCAGCCCATGTGTTAGTAGGCAAACAATCGTACACTCATATTAAAACAGCGAGAACCCTAAGCTCCTAGCAAAACCAATTACCAGAGGTTTTTTGTTCTCTCCAAGGCAACCTAATTTTATCATTAACCTATAGGTAAATCCTCATTTCAACTATACTGCAGAATAGCTTTAGATCTCCCTACATAGTATTTTGTAGTCTTTCAATAAAAAACCAATTTAACAGTATTCCCACCTTAAATGTTATATTCTTATTTTGGTCGTTACATTATTTATATGTAAATATACACCTTTATACTTACTTTCTGCATTGCAGATGATATCTGCACCGTGGTTCTGAGTTTCATCCATCGCTGATTGGATTTTGTTCTGGAAAAAGATACGAGAATGAATGCTTTCATGGCCAGCAGAACAAGGCGTTTCAATCTAATAGTTCGCCCGAGCATTTCCCAACTGTCCAAACTCTAATAGTAACTCTCACAATCCACTAAGTTTCCAACGTATACATGAAACGGTAGTGTACAAGTGTTCCAAACAACAAAACAAGTAGATACTCATCTAAGTTGCGCTAAGTAGTAAGTTCTATTCTATATCAAGTATTCCAAGATGTTACTGTTTGAGAGTTTGCCAAGGTTTTGAAATTTAATGTCTTTTTATAGTCAGGAAAGTTGCTTTGATTTTGGACATTCGGATTTGAATTCAGGCAAGACGTGGGCAAACTCTCACATTGCCAAAAACAGATTATACACAGCAAAAAGTACCAAAAAGAAATGCTAAAAGTTCATGTCAAAAACTAATCTTCCAAAATAAGGAAAAAAATTAACAATCAAATGAAAAATGAAAACGGGAAGAGAAAATAAACATATGGTTTTGTTTTGCTATATAGAAAGTGTGTTGAGGTGAACATTTGGATCTAAATATCCGAATATTTTGGGAAAGATCAATAATTTTGCAAATTGGTCTCCTTTTTGTAGTTTGAGGTGAATTTCAACAATTAGTGCAAAATTCTAAAGACATTAATTAGGAAACTACTGTATAGGAAGTTTGCACTGAAACTTATTTGAAAATATATTTGACTTTTAGTGTTACTGACAACAGCAAGAAGTTACCATTGATAACGTGCTGTAGGACTATTCATATCTTTTTGGGAAACTTTAAAAGTATCAGGAGATGCATTTATCTACCTGAAGAAAGTTGATTTCTCAAAATAAGATTATCGTCGTCACATATTTGTCCTTTCTAAAAACCGCACGGCTATTGCTTGCTAAAATTAACAAAGATCGAAAGCTATTCCAGAAATAAACTCCAGTTGTTGCTTGCGTATTTTCATTATTTAATAAATATTTTTTATTTGGTTGTCTTTGACAAGAATGAGTAAAAGTAAAATTTGAATATTTTTTTTGGGAAAAACATTATCTGCTCTCTCGAATATCCTTTTTGTGTTCCCTGTAGACAATTATTAGATTAAAAAGAATTTTCGTTATTGAATCGAGATCGCGATATTATTAGGTTTTCAATATCATAGTGAAAAGAGAACACATGATTTGACATGTGATTTGATTTTCATTATATTAATATGATACTTCAGTGAGCTGTTTAATGATACATTAAAATTTTTCCTTGTAATTTCCAACGTTAAACTGTAATAATTTATTTTTTATAATTCCTATATCGAGGAGTTAAAGATAATTCATTTCCACGGCCTCCGTGGCGTAATGGTAACATACTAGTCTGGAAGACAAAGAGATAAGGGTTCGAACTTTACCGGAAACCATAAAAAGAATCCCAAAGAATTTTAGTGTTAAAGCCAGACAAGGAAAATTGTAATTTATCAATTTGATTTTCTATAACTTAAGCCAGTGTTCATGACCTAATCGATTTTAAACAGTGACATTTTGAGAGACTAAATACGCTTTTCAAATTAACTTTAAAACTATGTAGTTCAGCTATAGGAAAAGGAATATTTATTCGCTCTAATTTTAATCGCAGAGTGAAATTGCAAAAAAAAATTATTTAAAAATAGGAAGAAATTGACATTTTTCCGATTTTAAACATCTTCATTTAACTTAACATTCCTAATTTTTCTTCTGTGCTCTATAACAATATACTGTGTGTCCCATTAAGAAAAAGAAATGGGTAAGAAATATTTCCTATCAAACCGGAAGTGAAACTATTAAATAAAGTAATAAATTCGTCATTTTTAACAAGCAAATCTCAGTCTTGTGACAAGATACCAGTGCATAAGAGTTGGGAACAAACATAAAAACTAATAAACGCTATTCTGAAAGCAGGAAAACACCTAAATTGTATAAAGCGAACAATTACCATCTTTAAGAGAAGTAATAAAAAAGGACCATAAACTTACAAGTCTACTTCATTACTCTCAACATTAAACAAAATTCTGGAAAAAAATCTCCAAGCAAGATTGTCAGATTATCTATTAAAGAACAATATAACACACCAACAGTAATAAGTAAAGACCCGATTATATGCAAAGTACATATATTTTATTTTATTTATTTATTATAGTTTACGTCTACTCCTAGATGTCTTACACTGATTAAAGTTAATTAACGCTAACTAACTTTAATCAGTATAAGACATCTATATATAGACGTAAAATATCATAAATAGATAAAATAAAATATATGCACTTTGCATATAATCCGGTCTCTAGTAATAAGTATTTCAAAAGATTTCAGGAACATCTGCAACATGTGATCTAATTAACCTGATAAAGAGAAAACTGAAGGATCAAAATATAATAGAAAACATAGACGTGAAAAAAACATTCTATACAACATCAAAAATAAGACTAATTGAAAAACTAGAAACCTTACGCATAAAAGGAACCGAATTAAACCACTAAGAACCTACTTAAAAGATAAATAATGAAACATAAAGATAAATAAAGAAGAATGCGGCTTATCACAAGGAGGAAATTTGTTCCCAATCTTATACATTCGTATAACATTCAGTAGCTAATACGGATATACAATGATGCATATGCAATATGTGATATAGCTTTTGTAAATAAATAAAGAATATCCTGCCTGTATATATGCTAATGACGTATTGTTAGATGTTCTTAAATGTGGCACAACCTTTGCATGAATCTTCTAACTTTCTCGGAATTGTAGTTACATTGAAAAAAAAAACAAAATTTATTTCAAGCAAATTTCATTCAAATCTGAATTTGATACCCAGGGACTTTTCCTTATTAGCGGAGAGGTAAAAAATCCATGAATTCGTTTTTAAAGGGAAGTTAAGAGAATATTTTTAAAGATAGTTTGTACATTTTTTGGTAAATTCAACTTTCACTTCAACACACTTCCAGAAGGAAAAGGAATAATAAAGTCTAGTAACGAAGAGATCAATCTGAATCGGGCTACAAATCAATCAAAATCATAGTCAAATTAGGTCCAGTCAGTTAGTAACTTGCTGATCGTGTGAGTAGTACTTGTAGTGTAAAAGTACAGGTAATAGTAATAATAATAATAAAACGATAAATTAATGATAATAATAATAATAACAATAATAATAATAATAACAACAACAATGAGTTTATTATTATTGAAGGAGGCCACCAAAACATCGAACAGAGGTTGCAACAACTGCAAGAAACGGCTTTAGAAATGAGATATATAATATATATAGTGACTAGAACCTCTTGATCTTGCGCAGCGTGTTGTAGTATGCCATGACGGCCCGAAGGTTCTTCCAGCTTTGGGTGGCAACCTTCGTCGATTCGCCGGACCTCTGCTGGTACTCCTTTCTTCGTTCATCTCTGTAATACAGCACCAATTTTCTATACCGTTGCATTTAGCGATGCGTTCAACGAGCGATTCTTTGATCTTCTCAAAGACGCTAATGGCAGATGGATTGTGTGACTTAGAAACTTAACTTTAAGTATGTGGAGGGTGATTTATGTCTATGCGAACGAAAATTGTAGTTTTGTGAGTAAAGTTTCTTTCAAAAAGAATTTTTCCATGTAAAAATTTTTTATAGAAAAGGTAAACTCACATATGCACAATTTTGCACTTCTGCAGAGATTAATCGCGTTGTATAATTTGCATCAGTGTAAAATATTTGTTCTTTTCTTCTTATGCTTATGATATTTTTGGTAAAAGAATCATTTGCTATACAATATAATTAGGTCTGAAGTTATTAATGGCCAGAGATATATATTGGATTGGAGTAAAGTGAAAATAGTGATATTTATGAGTCTTTCTATGCAGTTGTATGTTGTTCTCTCTTGATGGAAGGAAGATCAATTTCATCTTTTCTTAGGAAATATTTGAATGAGAAAAATTGAGATTGCATTCCTTTTTGCACTTTACATCGCGGCGTTAAAGGTTTTTCACCAGTTGACACAATATCCAAAGTAATATGAATACCTTCTGACTGAATATCTTCTAACAAAAAACTGCTGTAATAAAAATTTAAAAATCGCATTTTTTTCTCTGAGTATCTAACAAGGAAAGTACCCGAAATGTGAATTAATAATATTAATAGTGATAGTACTATACAGTCAGCGAAATTTATATAGTTCCATATGAATTTTTGAACAGAATATTTGGGTTTATTTATTTATAATTCTTTCTAAATTTGGTAGTGTGTTAGATCCTCTATTCAAAATAATTTCAAGAATTTGGGTCTTCAAACTGTCTATCAATTTGGTCGTTATTGAAAGAGGAATATCATTCCAACACCTCGTTATCGCAGATTTTAGTTCTTTGTTTATTATTGGCACTTCTCTTGCCAATATTATCCAATGAGTTTTAAATCAGGCCGAGAGGGTGGGTCATTGTAATAAGGTAATTTCCTATTAATCAAACCACTGAAATTATGGATAACTGCATTGTTTTGCTGAAATATTTAGTCTTGCGTAGGCAATTGTTTACCAAAGTCTACCTAAATCGTTTCCAGAAATTGTATATAAGAATTAGAATTCTTCATTCGCGTAGAAATAAAACATATAGGTGTTTTATTGTTTATTGTATTGATAAAGGGTGATGTTGTACTTCGATCTATTGATCTATTGTATCTATCTTATACAAGCTGCTAGGGTTTGCCCACACTTATAGCTCCCCATCTAAGAGCTTTAATAAACTGCAGTAGCTGTGATGGTTTCAGAGAAGGTATTTCCGCCTCATCTATGGCGTCTTTGCCGATATGGTTGGCATGGGTCACTATGATAGCAGCGCAGTTAGATGTTAGGTGCTAAAGACTTTCAGTCTCCGCCCCACAAAACTTACAGTCCTATCCTTGTCATGGGTTCCCCAAGGTGACAATGCCCTGTAAGAAAACCTGCGAGGACACGTAATGTTTTCTAGTTTGGTATTTGAATGTCTTAGATCGGGAAGATTCGCCCAGAGAAATGTTTTGAGCTTCTCCTCCTTATCTTTGAGTTCCCTTTTATGGGTGCTCATTCATATACTACAAAACGGCTTCAGTCCCACAAACGAGATTGTGGCGGTCTTTTTCCATGTGATTCCAGTGTGTCCTTGTACCCAACATAGTGCAACTCTGTTTCCTCTAACTAGGGTATTTAGTTTTTCTAGGCATTATGGCTGCTTGAGAAAATTGCAATGCTTTGCCTTCCATAGTTCCTGTCGAAGTTCAATTGAGTACATCCTCTGATTGCATTGATCTTCGCTTGGAAGACGCTAGGGTACGTTCCCATTGATCTTGAGTATTTGGTTCCCGAATACCCTTGCAGCTGTTCATTTATCGGTTTTGGAACCATCCGCATACCATTTAGTGGTGTTCGCTTTTAGAAAATGGATGGAGGATTCCCCCTTCCAGTCTTTTTTATTACTTAGCTTTGTAAAAAGTTCTTTTCGAAGTTGTACTTTCTAACCATTTCATCGCTCGCCAGACTTAGAAGTAGGGATAGTTCCGCTCGAGGTGACCTAGCTCTCTTTTACAGAGTCTCGTCCCCTCCAGTTCCCGCCCTGGTTAGTCTGTATATTGCCGCATAAGCCACCCCCTCCACCACGATGTGTAGGCATGTGAAGTCTAAGACGACCTCTACGGCCGTGCTGGGTAAGTTCTCATAGCTCCGGTGATGCATACACATACTAACTGCTATAAATTGTCAAGGGTATTCTTGGTTGTGACATCAAGTCTATAGGTACCAAATTACCATAAAGTCTCGAATTCCCCATAATAAGGGTATTCCTCCATTTCGTCTTAACAACGGGAGATACTATTGAATTACAGTCGATGGGGTCTACAAACTGACTGTGTTTCATTAAAATCGGTAATAGACACTTTGGGTACTTTCCCCGTAAGTTTCACGTTACAGTTTTTCAGAATAAATGGTAACCATTTTAAAAATTGTGATAAAAAATACTTCGTTTGTTATCAAATATGAAATAAAGTATTTGATGATATAAAATACGTTTCTTTTTATTTCATTAATATAATATATACTGGATATAAAAAAATTCATTCTATCACACAAATTTCATCACACGTTTTTTTTCTTTAAAATAGAAGGATAGAAGAAACTAAGAAATAACTAACGCTGACTTTCATTTGAAGTTTGGCGCTTGTAATACTAAGGATAAAAGATCTCTTTGAATACAAATGCTGCAGGAATGAACTGCGAATTGCTTGGAAAACGGTATTCGTTTGTTAAATTGACCAACGATATCCTTTGTAAGAGTTAAAATCGATGTGCTAGCTTCGTTACTTGGAGTAGAAATGGAAACAATGGAACTTTTATGAAAACAATTGAAAGTTTAAATATCTCTGGCGTATTGTTTGAAACGATTATGTTATATATTATAGTGAAACAAGCTTGTTCTTTCGGAAGTACTCGTTGATACTTATTTTAAAAGCTATCTGTGGAAATGCAAAGCGCTATGCTGTGTTTTAAAAGTTTTAGTAGTAATTGTAATAATTGTGGAACAACTTAAGTAGTAAATGCTTATGTACGTATGCAATGAAGATTTTAAGCACACAACTATTGTTCTAAAGTTATCAATAAAAAAATGGAATGAATTAGAAATAACATCTGTCAGCTATAATCTTAATAAAGGGTTATTAAATTTTACCCAGAGAATGAGGAATTTTGAAAACTTTGTATAAATACCAATATTTAAAACTAGTGAAAATTGACTAACACAAGCTTAATGCTGATACTTGTGCATAATTAATTGTAAAAGCAAATGATTCAATTCACTCGTCGATATATCTAATAGAAAAAAAATATTTAAATTATGAATTGAAATAGATATTTGGAATGAAATACGATAAACGAAATTTTACACTGATGAACATTCAAATATTGTGGAGTGGCAATTTATACAATTACTGGTGCATCATCTTTGTATGTGAAGAGTTTTGTGTAGGTATCTTTCACTCTAGTAAGAGTAAATAAGAGTGGGTATACAAACTTGTTACAGAATTTTTACGTTACTTTTGAGGCGAACATTAGCTTTTACAATCGCTGATTTCATTAATTTTTCTGTTGGATTTGTTTCAAGTTAGATGATTCTCAATGTTATAACTGCAGTAAAAAAAAAAAAAAAACAAAAAATTGCAACCAAATAAATAGGAAAATATTTATTTATAATTTCATAGCGCCAAATATAAGACGTATTTCAGAATCTCTATTAAAGCTTCAAGTATTTGAGTGTAGGCTTTCACGACCGCAGTCCATAGTAGAAATGTTTTGCGGGTTTTGTGACGTTGTTTTACTTAACGTTTCGCTGATCATGCTGTCAGCTTTCTTCCTCAGGTTTCTAAAGATAGTCTTTAGAACCCTTCTGAAGAAGCTGACAGCATGATGAGCGAAACGTCAAGTAGAACAATGAATACACGACAAAACCCGAAAACGCTTCAAGTATTTGTTTTTCTATGCTTTGCGAGCAAAAGTTCTTTTCGAAACCAGTCTTCCAAACTTTATTTTTACCTACAAGCCAAAGAAAATTAGCAATTCGCTTAAGTAGAATAAAATGTTCATAATTAGGGGATAATACTTTTGATGTTCATGAACATGCATAATCTTTTTATATTTCAGAGGTACAGTAAATCTTTCGTATAACGATCATCGATTTAGCGAAATTCCCTTCACGATTATTTTTTTATGAGCACTGAATGTCACAACGATTGCAAAGACTGTATGGTTACATAATTCGTAGGAATCGCAATAACTTTTTGCTTCGACAATTCCGTTATTGCGATCTGGCGCGTTGTCTTGATGGAAAAGGATTTTTGTTTGCTTTTTTTCGTATCTCTTTTGATCCAGAAAACGTAAGACATTACCTTTCTTGCCGATAGGATCACTTTGGCCTTTTTTGGAGCCGCTCCACCACGTTTACACCCACTGTTTTGATAGCTGTTTACATTCCGGTGTGTAGTGGTGGATCCACGTTTCATCGTAAGTCTCAAATTGTCGCAAAAATGTGTTGGATTTTGCCAAAACCGCTCCAAAATGGCTGTAGAACATCCCGTGCGTTTGAGTTTTTGCGGTGGTGTGAGGAAACGCGGCATCCATCTTGCACACCGCTTACACATGTCTAATTTAATATTTTGTACTTTAGCCGTTCTCTGGATATGTCTGTTGTCTTATCCATATCTTTCAATGCTGATCGGCGATTAGGTTCCACAAATTTCAAAGCTTCTTTAAATGCAAACAGTCTTAAAAGTAGGAGCATCCTCGCCTAACACATTTACCGTATCAGCATGAATTTATTTCGGCGGAGAATACTTTTCACAGGTATTTAATCACTGCGCGAATTTCAATGTCGTCTATTTTTAAAAAGTACCAAAAATCCTTTGCTTGGAACGAGTGTACACAACAAACTACTTGACAGATTAACATAAAGTTTAACACGTATATCGTTGAAATTTCAACCTATACAATAGCGTCAAAGATTGCTGTCACACAGCGTCATCTGATGGTTAGTTACCGATTTTTTCAGCTTATCCTCGTATTTTTGATGCTCTAGATTTCGAATTGTACTTGTCTTAATTGTTGTGCCAACTTCGGGGTTTTTCTAAAATTTAATTTCAAATACCTTCTAAAGCGACGACAGTAACACTTTATCGGTTAGATTAGCATATTTTTTCAGATCTGGCTTCCTTTGTTTGATTTTATCCTCCATCAGTTCTTTCGAAAAATCAAGTAATTTACTTTAACTTATCAATTTATTGACGCTTTTGGATCATGATAGCCTTGCGTATTCATAAGCAACAATTTCATGAAAAGAACAAGCAATACTAGATATAGATTTTGGCCATAGATTTCTCACTCAGGAAGCATAGAAAAACATGGTTAGCTGAAGCTTTAGTGGAAATTTCGAAATATTCTATAGACACAATTTCCGTTTCTAAAAAGCAAAATATATCTTTAAATAACATGAAAAGAAAGCATATTCTTTCTGTTTCACTAGTTTATATTCATGAGATGAGGCCCAAACTGTGTTACCTTTATTAACTTTTAAACCTTGCTCAACAAAACGTAAATTAAACCGTGAGGCAGCAGCTTCTTTTGGAGAAATATATGTTGCTCTTTTATAGATATAAAAAAGGCAATACGAGAAACATTACGAAGACGTATTGTTTGGTAAAATCTTGCGTCTTTCCCCATACTTCTTTCATTACGCCCACGAAATGTGTCAATATTCCCTTTTATCTTCGAAGAGATTTTCAGAAAAAAAAACGTTTTATTTCGTGTGTTCTTTGTTAGAGAGATATTGTAAATGTGCAAACAAATTCGTCAAGCCTAAAAAAGAAACTGTGCACCCTAACATTTCCGGTAGCAAGGTGCTTCTGTAAATGTTACATATTACAGCAGCGTTTCGAGAACATGCCTCCCTATTTTTGTTTCTACACGGAAAATGGTGCTTTTAGTACGTTCATGCCTAATTAATTTTCGTTTGTTTTTATGCGTGCGAGAATTTTCGAAATACTGCATGTAAAAATACTAAGGTTGTGCACAGGGTTCGAATCTTCAGGATCTAATTAGCAGGACCGTATTCGATATTATTGAGTTTAGATTTTTCTTTTTCTAAAAGGTTGCACGATAAGTAGGGTCGTGGATATGATAATCAAAGACGGGATAATAAAATAAATAATAAAATATAGGATACAATGGTTTTCAAGCTTTCACGGCCATCTGCTGGCTGCTCCTCAGTTAGCTGATTCTTTTCCGCGTAGGAAATTTGTTGTACTTCATGTGACTTCCCATTTGAGTGTGAAACTATAGTCCGTCTTCTATATTGATCTTGTTTGGACTCTTCTGTATTTCAAGAGCTTCTCTGAAGAGACAGCCCTCAGTATTAATTTGTAGCTAATTCTTGTACATGTTCCTTAACTTGATTTTGATGTTTCCGCTTATTTGATTGATGTATACCTTTCCACAAGCATAAACTATCTCGTAGTCTCCCTGGTTTTGAAGCGGCGAGATACGATGTTTTGGTGAAGGAAATTTCGTGGATAGTCTTTCGGAAGCATTGGAGATTACCTCCATGTTGTATTTTCGCTGTTTTGTTCCGGTTTCATCTTTGTAATTTTTGATGTATAGTAAACAGGTGGTGTCAATAATCCTGTTGTTCAGATTTTCTGTTGATAGTGTCTGTAATGTCTTTGAATCTGCAGTTGTTTTGTTATGGTAAATTCTTGAGATGTTGGAGTTCAGGTTCATAGTGTTCTTCATTTTATATCATCTTTGATATCATCTCTTCGTGCCGAGTGATGGAGGAAATTTGCATTAAGGTAGCCATTCGTATTTGTTCCAATGGCTGGTTCTTCTTCCTTTTCAGTAGCACGTGCAAGAAAGGCAAGGAGTCATCCTCTTCGAGTACCACGGTAAATTCTATTTTGTTGTACTGTTTGTTGAGGTGTTCCAGGAATTTCGGCAATGCACTGACTCCGTACTCCCATATCACTAAAGTGTCTCGATGTGTCGATACCAGAATTTCGGTTTTAGTCCCATTCCATAGAAACGTTTATTAGTGTTGGCGGCCATTTTCAGTTGTTTGTACAATTCTCAATCGAAAGTGAAATACGTTGAAGAGACGCAGACTTCTGCTAAATATACGGTGTCATCTTCCATGTTAATTTCTTGCCAGCGTCTTCCGATGATATTGATAACTTCTTCTATTGAGACATTTGTGAAAAGTGATTCGACATAGAAGCTCACTAGAACGTCTTTCTACTTTGACATCCTTGACTTTCCCGATGAAATGAGCCGAATTTCTGATGCATGTCTCCGTATCTCTTATGAGTTTTTGCAGATTCTTGATCAGGTATTTAGCAAAAGAAGATGTATGCGTTTTGGGGAGTCCACACAATCTTGGTGTTTTGGTGCCTGTGTTGATGATGTTCCAGTGTAACTCCTCAACAAACACGAAACATGGTATCGACTTTGCAACCGAATTACATTACTGGAGAAGATTGTACAGAAGAATCCCAATAACATCCACCTATAAAGCATTCACACTCAAACGGAGAGCAACGGATATGCTTCAACAGAGCGGAAGCGTTACCTACCAAAGGATGTACGACTACATGCGAGGGTTTTCTTTTAAGTATTGCATGTGGTGTTGGAATAAAACAGTAGATAGCTTTCAAAGATTTTATTATTTTTCGAAGTATTCTCCACGAAAATTAATCCACTTTTGCATGCGCTTGAACCAACTCCGAGTTTTTATTTCACTCGTTTATTGGAATGACAGTCAAAATTGGGTTTTTGAAAGCATCACCTGCTTCTTCTGATGACTGAAACCTTTGACCGCGCAGTTCGTTTTTGATTTTCGGAAAAGCATGGGGATCGTTGGGATTGTACGGAGAACGGTTTAACAATTCGACGTTTTGTTGCGTTAAAAATTCAACTGTTTTCCGTGCTGTGTGCGAACTCGCATTGTCTTGACGGAGAGTTGGTGTTTCAAAGCTCAACGATGATTTGCACCAAACAAATGATTATATACCAATCGGCAGTAAAAGTTCTTTGATCTTGTAAAGGAATTGTTACGTAACACAAATGTGGCAGCCATTCCAAGATTCACCACCACTGATGATGATATACACGTTTTTAGAGTTTCCGGAGTTGAAGCAGTCTATGAATTTTCTGACGCCAATTTATCCTAGCTGCTTTCTCTACTTCTATTAACAGATGCGGTATCCATCAGGAAAATAATCTTCTACACACAATTCTTCATGCAAAATTTCTTGAATTCAGGTCTTTTGAAAGCCGAAATGATCAATCTCGCAATATGCCATATAATTTTGGTGCACCTGCTCTTAGATTGTCGCTAAGGCTAATCTGTCTAAGTTTACAAAAAAGAAATGCCCGGAAATGTTCTCAGTTTAATTCCTTTTGTCAACTAACTTGGGAACTTTGACAGAACGTTGTAACTACAACATTACACGCATCGTAATGAAACTTTGGATTTAGGTTAACTAAAGATGTGTGTTAATTCTTAGTGCTATCCATTGATTAGTGGCGCGCTCTACATCCCAGTATGCGAAACTTCAGTCCTGAAGAAGATGTCAAGATAGTAATCGAAGAACAGCCAATATACAGGATATTCATTACTCTCTTTCGGTAGGATTATATCTTTAGTTATAGATATTAAATCGACGCCCAATAGCCTCCTTTTTCCTTTGAAGCTTCCAAGTCAAGTATTTAAAGTAAACGGGCAGATAAGAAAATAATAAAACAAAATTAATATAAATATAATGTTTCCTTCGGTGGTGTAACGAATATTATAGACATTGGCACTTAAGCATGCTCCAATGAAGAAAGATTACAGTCAAATGCCTTCCGTTTTATCCGAAGAAAAAGCATAAAACTGTTTTCGTATTTACTTTATTACTCAATATTATAGCCAATAAAAGAATTAAATTGCAGGAAGTAAAGGAAATATGATCCTTACTAAAACTTTGATTTTTTTACTTGGAAATCCCTATTATATTTGTCGAAAACTTTCCACCGTAAAATTTCGACAAACGAAAAGGGTATAAGGCCATAAAGTCGCGAATACGGTTCTGCTGAAAGACCTGAAGATACGGGCTGTAACCATGAAATGGATCTAAAGATATTCCTTTTAATGATCCTGTGCGCAATATTTCATTTTAACAATGAGTTATGCAAAAAAATTTACGTCTAGGTAAAAAATGTTAAAAAAAAACGTTCTCTTTTGTGGTATTTGAAGCGAAACTATGTTAAAAAAGGGCTAGATGTTACGTCATACATTGTACAATATAGAATGCGTGTTTTAAGGAAGTTATTGAAACATGTTTTTGCATGAAAAACTATTAATGCTGAGTGTATTGAATAATCTTTGGTGAATTACTTTGGGTATATTTTACCTTAATTATCTTTATTCGGCGTAATAGTTTCTCTTTTTATGCAACAATATTTCCTTCTTTCACACACTATGCAAATGGAAGTCCTCATTACTCAAATATTGATAATGTAGTCAAACTTCAAATTGGTACTGTTATTGGAGTAATATATCAAGCGATGTAGACCAGGTACATCATAAAAAGTGGTAGTTTTCGTGCGTGTAAAAGCGATTTTGAAACGTCAAAGTTAATAGCGTAGAGAAAGCAAATAGTACAGGATAGTATCGATCATCAATTTCAGATAACTGACATTCGTATCACTCAAGTTTTATTGAATCTGACTGGTATTTGTGGTTGCTGTAAAATTTTGTTCGATTTATTCCATTTTCCGTTAATAACTTGCGAAGGAACTTGATTATTTTACATACAAGATAATGATAAAGATTATTACAGAAATTCTCTGAAAGTTTTAGTGTATAAGAGAAGGATAAAGCCTGTATAAGAAAGATAAGAAACCATGTTCAAAATACAAGTCATCATTTCGCTTAAAGAATTGAACAACTCTGATCTGCAACAGATTTTGAAGAAATATATAAACCGCAGTTTTTCTGACAAATACTGCACCCAACATCTATCAAAAAATAATAATAGTTGCTATTAAACTAAAAATGTCTAAAAACTATGATTCGGTTTGTGCTGATAAAGGTATCGACATATTGCTGTTTCGTTCGTATGTCTATATAACACATGGGCTGAAAGGTCCCGGGCCTCACAAAGAAAACACGGTTTTTTTGGTTCAAAATTAACTTTATTCATCAACGTAATCTCCATCAAGAGCAACGCAATCATTCCAGCGCCGCTCTAACATCTCAATACCACTTTTGTAGAACGATTTATCTTTTGCCTCAAAATAGGCCTGAGTTTCAGCGATAACCTCTTCATTCGTGCGAAATTTCTTACCGGCGAGCACTTTTTTGAGGTCTGCGAACAGCCAGTAGTCGCCGGGAGCCAAATCTGGCAAATACGGTGGATGTGGCAGCAATTCGAAGTTCAATTCATGTAGTTTCGCCATTGTTTTGATTGACTTGTGACACGGTGCGTTGTCTTGATGAAACAACATTTTTTTCTTTGCCATATGCGGTCGTTTCTTTGCAATTTCGGCCTTCAAACGCTCCAATAACTCTATATGATATTCACTGTTGATGGTATTTCCTTTCTCAAGATAGTCGATGAATATCACACCACGCACATCCCAAAATACCGAGGCCATAAACTTTCCAGCCGATTGTTGTGCCTTCGGGCGCTTTGGACGAGGTTCACCAGTTGCTGTCCACTCAGATGACGATCGTTTTGATTCCGGAGTGAAGTGATGGATCCATGTTTCATCCAATGTCATATATCGACGCAAAAATTCCAGTTTGTTACGTTTAAACATGGCCAAACACTGCTCAGAATCATCAACACGTTCTTGTTTTTGGTCAACAGTGAGCAAACGCGGCACCCACTTTGAACAGAGCTTTCTCATAGTCAAATGCTCATGCAATATAAAGCCAATACGTTCTTTTGATATCTTTACGATGTTAGCTAACTCACGCAACTTCACTTTTCGATCATTCAAAACGATTTTGTGGATTTTTTTGATGGAGCGGAGTCCCCATAACACTTTTCAAGCCATTGCTTCGCTTGAACGGTATTTTTTCCCATCAAGAAGCAGTGTAAGATTAAAACACGAAATTGTTTTTGACCCATTGTTTTGAAAATAACAAAAGTAGCGTGACTTTTAGCACAATAACTCACAAACTAATGAATAGAATATCATGAAATTTTAACAGCTGTCTTTTGAAGGTTAGTACTAACTGAGAGAAAGGTGACTGGAATAAAACTAGCTTCATCTATGTGTTAGGCCCGGGACTTTTCAGCCCATGTGTTACTATACAGTTACAGTGTTCGGATTAATATGACCCGAAGCGTTCATTAAAAAAGAGAGACTTCACAAGTTTCCATTGCTTGTTTATTTAATGTAACAGTAACAAATAACTATTACTGAGAGCCCAGAAGTTACAGATAATAGTAAAATATTGGTGCAAAAAATGTTTATGGTATACAATTCGAACGAGTGTATGTACACTACCGTCCATACTAATTCGGACACCTAGTAAAATGTTGTAAAGTTTACTAAAAGATAATACAATTGGTTTTATATATAAGTGACATTTATGGACCTAATATAAATGTCATCTATATGTAAATTATTTGTGAAGTTCATTGTTTTTTAATTGTACAGGCAAACTTCTAAGAATATCGACTAGAGAATGAATAAAATTCTATTATGTTTACAATATAATAATTTTCAGAATAATCTTCATCGCCACAAATAGGATTATTCTTGGGACAATATTGCAGATTTTAACTTTACAATACTCTTTGGGGTAGGTGCAGGCCACCTGAAAGTGTATTGGGTATTGATAAATGTTTTAGTTCCTAAATAAATCTGCTTATGCGTGTGTTAGTGTGAATCTGAGTAAAGTTGCTTTTCATCAAGAAGGTCATTC
Organism: Trypoxylus dichotomus; assembly: GCA_023509865.1. Taxonomy (NCBI): domain Eukaryota; kingdom Metazoa; phylum Arthropoda; class Insecta; order Coleoptera; family Scarabaeidae; genus Trypoxylus; species Trypoxylus dichotomus. The sequence continues at coordinate 26,311,516 of CM042082.1, read as the reverse complement.
ATTTCGCCAAATTTCCGAAAAATACATCGACTGTTAGTGATATCATTCGGAGACATCAACGAACGGGCAGCTTAAGAGATCGGGCACGTTCAGGTCGTAAGAGAATAAAAGTTACAAATCTTTCCGGTCGCATTGCAACAAAAAAGAAAACCCTACTTCGACGCCGAAACAGGCAAAAACGGCTACAGTGGGCAGAAGTACATAGATTTTGGACAGTGGATGATTGGAAAAAGGTGCTATGGACAAAATTTGAGGTGTTCGCCATTCAAAGCGTGTTTTTTGTAAAAAAGACCGAAAGGCCAAAGAATGTTGGAGGGATGTGTAGTGCCAACTGTCAAGCAAGGAAGAAATTCTGTGCTTGTGTGAGGTTGTTTTTCCTATGCCGGTACAGGGGACTTAAAGCGGATCGAAGGTATTTTGCGAAAAGAGGTTTATTTAGAAATATTGTAAGAAAATGCAATACCATCGGAGTAATGTCTAATTGGTGAAAATTTTGCATTTATGCAGCACAACGACCCTTATCATCAGTAGTGATATATAAAAATTTCTTAAATTAATAACAAGGTAATGGTACTTTACAAATAATGATATGGCCCCCGCAAAGCCCCGATCTAAACCCCATCGAGTTGTTATGGGATGAATTATATAGGAGGATTCGAAAAATATGCCGTACATCCTTAGGCCACCTGTGGAACATTTTACAAGAGGAATGGATTAATACGGCAAATGGAGTCCTTGGAAAATTAGCGGAGCGGAATGCCTCGGACTGTGAAAGCTGTTCTTGGCGCAAAAGGGAGTTCCTTTGATGAACGGAATGTTTAAGAAATTATTTATTTTCCGTTAGAATTACTTTTTTTGCATGTATACTTTAATTCCAGTCGCTATTAATTAAACGCAAAAACAATTTTAAGTTTTGGAAAAATGTTCGTTTTTTTTTAGAATTTATTTGCGTATCCGAATTGATATGGACGGTAATGTACAGCGTGTTTGCTAACTTGCTTATGCCAATTAATACACAAATGCATTTGCATTATTGTCTTTAGTTGAAAGGCAAAAAATGAAGAGACGCGTGAGTTCAATCTCACGGCATCTCAAAATTGATCAAATAATAGTTACAGGTTTCGTTACTCTACACATCCTCAGACTCCAGAAAAGGACTATAAAATTTATGTATCTGTTTAATTTTGTGCAGGACGTGGTACATCAGGTCATGAAATAGTTGAAATTCGCAATCTATTTTATGATGAAAGATGTATAAAACGACACAACAGATTTCCTAAAAATTCTTGGCGTCGATCTTACATCGAATGGTTTTTGACATTTATACCAATTTCAAGTTTGACTACTTTATTCTACGTTAGGGTTTCGGAGTTCAGTACGCTTAAGTTTTTGATATCAAACATTCTTTCTTATTGGAAGACAAAAATCTTTTTTCTAGTCTCCATAACATATCACAATCACCATACTTCTGGCAGTTGAATTATATAGAACTCCTCCTCTTGTTCTTCAACCGATCTTTACCCGATGAGGACTTCCCACATCTCTCAAAAAGGATTATACGAGCGTTCTAGTTGTAAATAACAATTCCCTACGTTGTGCGATTACAACGGTAATAATCTAAGGTATAAACGTGATCGCAAATCGCAAACAGGGTATTCCCCATTCGAGACGGTCGAACAGAAACCCTCTTGGAGGCAAATACCTTTGATTCGGACTTTTAGCGTCTGATTCGTTGGCGTTTGACGATTCGTCTTCCTCCCTGCTGGTGTTCTGAGATCGAGGCGATTGCAGGGAGGTTCGGGCGTCGTCGGAACTGGCATCGTCCCCTGCAACGTTCGGTCCTAGGCTCTCTGCTGTGTCTTTTTGCGTTTCGCTGGGCGGGTCAATCTGTAACAAGGTAAATTTATGTATATTTCGTGATTTGGTAGCGTAAATAGGGACAATTTACAGACTAGAGAATTGGTTTTGAAGTAAAGGACTTCCACGGCAGTTGTTTATGCGTCCGTAACGATTTATAAATTACGTGGTACATATGAATATTGAAAAATCTGTAATTATTAAGGCGTCGTATATCAATCTCACTCAAGCTAGGGGTTGCGAAACTAGACATTGCAGGTATCACGATCTTATTAAATCAACATAAAAGTTTACTTTTTAATAATTGCCCTTTACATGACCTCGGGGGCGGTTTAAGTTATATTTAACCTTCGCTAATGCTACGGAATTTAAAAGCATTTTATTCTTCAAAGGTAAATGATGTTCTTTTATAAGTTGATTGAACGTGGCTTGTGTAATGAAGCAGATCCACTTATAAATTTGCTAAATTGAGATTCCGAAACGTGTTTGGTGAATGTTAAAAGCGCTCAAGAGAGTATTTAAATTGAACTTGCCTCGCTTCGAGTGCTTTTTCAAAGTTATTTATCTGCTTATGTACGAAATACATTAAAAAATAAGGACGAATTTAACAACGCCAATGTAATTTGTAATTAATTTAAATAAGGTGCATCGGTTTAACGTAGAGTATCTTTTCTCAAACTGGAGGTCGCGGTAATAGTAGTGGTGTGTCGCGAAAATAGGTTAAACAACAACGAAACCATTTTATGACAAAAATTATTTATTATAAACATTTTACTTACAATGAGTACATATATAAAGAAAAGAAAAAAATGATGTTACGGTTGCATTCGTTTTTCATTTAAAATTTTCTCCATACTTCTACATTAGAAACACAAAATTAAATTTTTTTTGAATAATAAAAGGTGATGTCCTGTATTTAGTTTCTAACGCAACCATAGATGAAAAACCCTTTTCACAGAGATAAGACGTGACGAAAGGGAACTTTAAATATTCAGATGTAAATTGCAGTTCTAGCGCTTTGTCGGCAGATATTTCGATAATGCTGGTCGTAAATTTCAAGTGGCAATAATAGCGTTATCACTAAACTGATTCAGCTCTCATCTCTTGGAGAAATAATTTTTGTCTTCCGGGAAATACTCCGTCAACGAAATTTTTAGTTCCCGCAACTGCATCTTCATGCAATCCAAACTGCGGTTAATGATGGTGTCTTGTTCATTTAAATTTTTCTCAATATAATCTGAAGTGAGTGAAAACATATCTAAATTTTTGCTTTGAAGGCGGATAACGCAGGTATTAATCAAAGCATGAACATTGTCTGTTATTATTTAAAATATGTTTATCATATCCCTGTAAATTCACATTCAAGTCGTTTAAATGCGACGTATACTCATCATTCTGTAAAAGCAATGAGAATGGCGTTTGTTTATCCTGGAAAAATATTATTAATTCATCACGTAATCCTAGTCCAGGGTTAACACTTTCCCTCGCGATAGCCACGTAACATCTGTATGAAAAAGAAGAGATGTTTTATTTTCGGCTATTTCATATCATAGTGAAGCAAACAACCTGTTCTGTAACGGTAGCGAAAGGCAAGATTGAGGGAATCTTTTGCGAACTGATAAGAATGTGCCTTAGAATCACTAATGAATGGAGTTGGGGTTGAACATCAACTCAGCAAAAACCACGATTGTACTTTTCATTAGGAAGGGGAAAATTTCGAACATAAAGGCATGACACATCTACCTTGATGGAACATTGATTGAATATAAATCAGAAGTCAAATATCTAAGACGTGGGACTGTAACCCAAATATGCTGCGATGGCTGTACATCAGTATAGTAAGACTTCTAACACATGGGCTGAAAAGTCCCTGGCCTAACAAAGAAAATACGGTTTTTTCGGTTCAAAATTAGCTTTATTCATCAACGTAATCTCCATCAAGAGCAACGCAATCATTCCAGCGCCGCTCTAACATTTCAATACCACTTTTGTAGAACGATTTATCTTTTGCCTCAAAATAGGCCTCAGTTTCAGCGATAACCTCTTCATTCGTGCGAAATTTCTTACCGGCGAGCATTTTTTTGAGGTCTGCGAACAGCCAGTAGTCGCTGGGAGCCAAATCTGGCGAATACGGTGGATGTGGGAGCAATTCGAAGTTCAATTCATGTAGTTTTGCCATTGTTTTGATTGACTTGTGACACGGTGCGTTGTCTTGATGAAACAATTTTTTTTTCTTTGCCATATGCGGTCGTTTCTTTGCAATTTCGGCCTTCAAACGCTCCAGTAACGCTATATAATATTCACTGTTGATGGTATTTCCTTTCTCAAGATAGTCGATGAATATTACACCGCGCACATCCCAAAATACCGAGGCCATAACCTTTCCAGACGATTGTTGTGCTTTCGGGCGCTTTGGACGAGGTTCACCAGTTGCTGTCCACTCAGATGACGATCGTTTTGATTCCGGTGTGAAGTGATGGATCCATGTTTCATCCATTGTCACATATCGATGCAAAAATTCCGGTTTGTTACGTTTAAACATGGCCAAACACTGCTTAGAATCATCAACACGTTCTTGTTTTTGGTCAACAGTGAGCAAACGCGGCACCCACTTTGAACAGAGCTTTCTCATAGTCAAATGCTCATGCAATATAAAGCCAATACGTTCTTTTGATATCCTTACGATGTCAGCTAACTCACGCAACTTCACTTTTCGATCATTCAAAACGATTTTGTGGATTTTCTTGATGTTTTCTGGTGTTACCCCCTCATTTGGACGTCCACTGCGTTCTGCATCATCGGTGTCTCTACGACCACGTTTGAAACCAGCAAACCAACGTTTTATTGTTGTTTCTGATGGAGCGGAGTCCCCATAATACTTTTCAACCATTGCTTCACTTGAATGGTATTTTTTTCCATCAAGAAGCAGTGTAAAATTGAAACACGAAATTGTTTTTGAACCATTGTTTTGAAAATAACAAAGGTAGCGTGACTCTTAGCACAATAACTCACAAGCTAATGAATAGAATATCATGAAATTTTAACTGCTGTCTTTTGAAGGTTAGTACTAACTGAGAGAAAGGTGACTGCAATAAAACTAGCGTCATCTATGTGTTAGGCCCGGGACTTTTCAGCCCATGTGTTAGTTATATACAAGGCGATAACCTGGTTTCAGAGCGTTACTCAAGTAACAACCAGAAATACTTTTGACAACTTGCAACGGTTAGCATCCATATGCATATCTAGAACCACGAAAACATACCAAACTACGGCCCTAGAGGTCATCTTAGATCTCAGATCTCTTCACATAGTGGTGGAGAGGGTGGCCCATGCGGCAATGCGGCAGACTAACTAAAACAGTACTTGAGGGGACGTGGCTCTGTTCAAGGGAGCTTGGTTATCTCTAGTGGATCTCACTTCTAAGTCTGCCCAATGATGAATGGGAACATACACTAGCGTCTTCCAAGCAGCATGCAGTTGAAAAATGTACTCAATTAAACCTCGACAGGAAGTATCGAAGGCAAAGCATTGCAATCTTCTCGGATAGTCAAGCAGCCATAATGGCGCTGAGCACCGTCAGATCGAAATAAGTCTGTGAATGCCTAGAAAAACTAAACCACCTGGGCAGGGAAGACGGAGTTGCACTATGCTGGGTACCAGGACACGCTGGAGTTAGCGGCAACAAGAAAGGTAACCTATTAGCAAAAAAAGCCGCCACAACACCATCTCGGCAAAGACGTCATAGACGAAGGGGAAATACCTTCTGTGAAACCATCACAACTACTGCAGTCTATTAAAGCTCTTAGACTGGATGGGGAGCTAGAAGTGCGGGCAAACCTTAGACGCTTACAGCTCATATAAGGGGGAACAATAGCTCAATAGGTCGCAGTGGAACATCACTCTCAATTAATCTAATCTAATCTACAGCTTCACAAAGAATTTGATCGAGATTTTCTGGCATATTCTTTGTGACAAGAGCACGTCCGTGAAAGAAGCAGTGTATCCATTCCATCCTTGGTATAAGACGATCTTTCAATATATTTTATCAATCCCCTGTTCCATCCTGCTATCGCCTTTACTGGATCACTACATACTGCAATACAGTTTGTCTACTCTATCTTAGTAGAGCTTCCAGTAGCTTCATAAAAAACATCAGAAAGACATTGTCCTGTTGCATTGGCCAGTACTGTTTTACAAAGCAACATATTTTCTTTGATTGACGTGTCTCTATCACATTCATATCTAAAAGAAGATAAGAACAGAGACATATTTACTACATTTGTTGATTCATTAAATTGAATGTTAAAAGATTCACTTCAACTGTGACGATTGCATCCATACGATGACAGGAAGTTTGCTGCTATTCTTCTCAGGTCCAATTCTTTTGATAAAATGTTGACATGTGCTATACGATAATACTCACATCGCTACAGATGTCTTGGATATAATCATTCACAACTGCATTCTGAACAGCAGCAACATATTCTGTTGTAAAGTCGAATAATGTTGGTTCGAAACGTTCATCGTCCTCAACTGACGTTCAGCCATATTTAAAACGTTCAAACTAACCGTAAATTTGTTTTTGACTCAAAGTGCCATCCCCAAGTCCTTCTTTTAAGATTTTATTTGTTCCTGTGTCAATCTTACCGAGTTTAAAGGTTGATAGAAATATGCTGTTCCATCGTATCGATCATTGCAGAACCATAATTGCAAGCAGATACAATAATTAAAAATTTTTCATCCACTTTGGCTACTACCTCATACCAGATACAATTTATACAGATTCTTTTGCTTCAAAACTGCATATAATTCAGATACATCTAATTCACCATAATCGACCATTCTTGGACAACGTATAATAAGAGGTCTATGAGATAACATTATTGTTAGGCTTGAGTGCACGCGTCTAAATTTTCATCGTTTCCAAATGGTAGCTTTTTAAAATCTTACTCTGTAAGTAAATACAGCAATGACCCCAGCAAATAGAATAATACGCGTCGGCCGAATCTTTGACCCCATCGCCTCAGTTCAATATATATATAAAGCTACAAACGGTTTGCCCAAAAAGGGTCAAATTAATTAAAACTGTGAGTTGGGGACTTAAAGATGGAAAAGCTGGGGATCAAAGTTTGTACTTCTAATTATGATTTGGGTTCGAATTCAACCGGCAAATTAACGAAAGATTATTACAACAAAATTTCCCGTCCGTTTTAATTAAATTTGCAATTAGGATCTTAAAATCTCGTTGGACGTATCGTGGAATGGCACGACAATCTACAAAATGTATTTTCTTGTGCTAAAATCGGATAATAAATGTCTTGTAATTGGTGTTTATAAGATGTTCCCTTTTTAGAAGATATTTTAATCCTATGTTATTGAAAAGTAAAACAAGGATGGTTGTAACTTTCACTAGAATTAAAATCTTAATTTTCATCTTTATAAGCATTTCTATGATTAGATTGTAAACTTGTCGATTCTTTGAACACAACAGAGTAACTATAGATGCAGATAATGAGAACTTTAATGGAGCTAATAGGCTAATAAATGTTCTATAAACTTTTATACTATGGATACCCAAAAAAAATTTCGTTGAAATTAGCTAATTGATGGCTGTGGCATGCAGCTGATTCCAATTTAAATAGATGGGATGGGTATAAACCATGTCCAAACCTAATGCGAGCAATTGTTGTACGTTAGTACCAAGAGATGTTGTTTGTACGAGGAAAAGTCAGTAAGTAGGCCATAAAAAGCTATTATAAAAATAATTGGAGAAATAGTTAGTCAAAAACAAGTTATATTTTTTAACAAAGTCACCAACCACATTAATACTCTTATCCCATAGTTTTATCAATGCCACAATGCCTGCTGTAGAAAAGTGATTGGGTTGCCGTCTGAACCACGTGCGTAATTCTTGTCGAACATAGTTATCATCCACGAAATGTTTGCCGCGGAAACGACTTTTGAGATAACCAAACAGTCGCTTGGGGTTAGGTTGGGACTGTAAACCGGATGTTACCGTCGTTTCCATCATGATTCTGCAATTATTGTCTGAGTCAAGTGGGCTGAATACGGCCTGGCATTATTGCGATACAGCAATATTTCTCTCGTCAGTGGGCCTCAGGGTTTCTAACGAATTGCAAGTATGATTCAGCAGTCTCGTTCTCATTTGTATTCTGGTTAGGGTGGCCAGTTAGATGATCGTCAACAACTTTCGGGCGTCCTTGTTATTACGAATTTATGCAACAAACATTTTTCACAGTAAACAGGAGATATTTCCTTATGGATATCTTTTGTTGGAAGTCTTTTTGTTCAGAAAGAACGCACAACAGCACCCTGATCATCCACAGTACATTCTTCGAGGACAATCGCCATTTTAACACTGCCTACGTACGCGTATGGCAACCGTCATTTGAGTACCATAAAAGTGGATTGTGTTGACACCTATGACAGATAGGGAAATAGCTCACTGCTATTTTCAGATTACCACAGCAGTTTGTCACTTATTTAAATACTTTCTCCCATATTATACAACCATTTAATGCTTGTAGATAGATGAATGTAGGCGTACTGAATCATCCTGTTGGTGTATGTTGTTTGCCACCAACCTTCCTATTCTCTTTTCAGCGCATTTCGTTTGGAATTTACAAAGCACCCTTCTCACAAAAGGATTGAATTGTAAATAACTAGCTTTAGCCAGATTGTCAAGAATTTCGTTATCCAAGATCCAATCATAGTATCCGACCCAGTAAAATTTTGTATGCCTATCTCTGGACTCTAGAGAAAGAAAGGCCCTGTAAGGCACGGGCACTGTATGCTCAAAATTAGTGGTGGCAGTATAACGAATTGCTTTTAAAATGGCTATGGCTTCCGCGGTGAAAATTGATCCGTTCATTTCTAATCGAAAAAATTTCTATACCTAGTGTCACAACAATAAAAGGGACATCTACATCCATTGTTGGCTTTTGAGACCATCTATAAATATAATTAAACTTTGATGGTGATGTCTTAGAATAGCTTTAAAAAGTTGCACATTACGGTCTTCTTGCCTAATATAAGGAGAGAAAGCGATATTCAGGGGTTTTATATACTAAAAGTGTGTGATTACAAGATTCGAAAGTTTGTAGAGACGACAATCTAATTCAGCGGTGTAATAAAAAATTTCATATCTTTGACAAAATAGCACATATTTAATTGCTATCATACGTCTACGTAGAACTAAAGGTGGTTCCTAATATAATGCTGCTAAATACAGTTACTCATGGTATTGGATATATAACACATGGGCTTAAAAGTCCCGGGCCTAACACATAGATGACGCTAGTTTTATTGCAGTCACCTTTCTCTCAGTTAGTACTAACCTTTAAAAGACAGCTGTTAAAATTTCATGATATTTTATTCATTAGTTTGTGAGTTATTGCGCTAAGAGTCACGCTACTTTTGTTATTTTCAAAACAATGGATCAAAAACAATTTCGTGTTTTAATTTTACACTTCTTCTTGATGAGAAAAAAACCATTCAAGCGAAGCAATGGCTTCAAAAGTGTTATGGGGACTCCGCTCCATCAGAAACAACAATAAAACGTTGGTTTGCTGACTACAAACGTGGTCGTAGAGACACCGATGATGCAGATCGCAGTGGACGTCCAAATGAGGCGGTAACACCAGAAAACATCAAAAAAATCCACAAAATCGTTTTGAATGATCGAAAAGTGAAGTTGCGTGAGTTAGTTGACATCGTAAAGATCTCAAAAGAACGTATTGGCGTTATATTGCATGAGTATTTGACTATGAGAAAGCTCTGTTCAAAGTGGCTGCCGCGTTTCCTCACTGTTGACCAAAAACAAGAACGTGTTGATGATTCTGAGCAGTGTTTGGCCATGTTTAAACGTAACTAACCGGAATTTTTGCGTCGATATGTGACAATGGATGAAACATGGATCCATCACTTCACTCCGGAATCAAAACGATCGTCATCTGAGTGGACAGCAACTGGTGAACCTCGTCCAAAGCGCCCGAAAGCACAACAATCGGCTGGAAAGATTATGGCCTCGGTATTTTGGGATGTGCGTGGTGTAATATTCATCGACTATCTTGAGAAAGGAAATACCATCAACAGTAAATATTATATAGCGTTATTGGAGCGTTTGAAGGCGGAAATTGCAAAGAAACGACCGCATATGGCAAAGAAAAAATGTTGTTTCATCAAGACAACGCACCGTGTCACAAGTCAATCAAAACAATGGCAAAACTAACTGAATTGCTCCCACATCCACCGTATTCGCCGGATTTGGCTCCCAGCGACTACTGGCTGTTCGTAGACCTCAAAAAAATGCTCGCCGGTAAGAAATTTCGCTGGAATGAAGAGGTTATCGCTGAAACTGAGGCCTATTTTGAGGCAGAAGATAAATCGTTCTACAAAAGTGGTATTGAAATATTAGAACGGCGCTGGAATGATTGCGTTGCTCTTGATGGAGATTACGTTGATGAATAAAGCTAATTTTGAACGAAAAAAACCGTATTTTCTTTGCTAGGCCCGGGACTTTTCAGCCCATGTGTTATATATATATATATATATATATATATATATATATATATAATATATAATATATATATAATATATACAATTACTACTCGACGTCATCAGCGCGGTTTCAAGCAATTGTTTCAACCACACATTGCAAATTCCCTCCTTGAATGCACGGATAGTCAAAAGTGAGCATTTCTTAGCGCTATCTAGTGCCAAGAAAAGGCACTTGTCTGCCATTCATAGACACCGACACAAGCGCGTACAGTTTCCCAACCCTCCCCCGAGCAGTTCATGGACTGCTAAACCTACGAGGGCATACGCTAACCGCGCATAAGGTAGCTGTACATGTGAATAATCCCTTAGGCTAGCCATGATCTATTAAAAACACATAAAAGAATGCATGGAAAACAATGTTTAACATAAGTCCAATAGCAGTCCATGAGTTGCTCGGGAAAAGGTTTGGGAAACCATACCCACTTGTTTTGCTGTGTTTGAATGGGCAGAGAGGGACATTGTGTTCAAAAGATCTTCAAAAAGTTTCTCGATATTTTTATTGGCCAAGTATGTATATGCAAATACCACCAGTGTATTGAATGATATTAACCTCGTGACTAAACGTACAATGAAGATTATACGATATACGAACATTTAAAATATTTCTTAGATCTTAGCATATTTCCTACAGCAACGTATCCTTTGCTTCAAGCTGTTTTGATTATCTGAAAGCAACTTAATGGTCTGGATAGAATGTAATAAATTTAGTTTAGAGTAAGTAGTATGCAATTAGGTATCTAGATAGTACTCTCCTTTATAGCTGCGTATTTTATCTTAAGCGGCTTTCCTGATGGGTTTTGCATTTCTAACTCGTTAGATCTTTTCTGAGATTTACGATATTCCAAAAGTCTTCTTCTCGTCGGTTAAACGCTCTCCGGGATAACTTCCTCTAACTGAATAACTAAAAGCTATTATCCAGCTCAAATTGCAATTAATGGAAGGCATTAAAATCTGTATCTGGAAAAAGGTCGATCTGATGTGAGATTACGTAATATTCCCCTATTAAAACTTAAAAAAATCGCCCATTTACGGCCCGTAAAAGTTTATTAAAAGGGCTATGCTTCGGTTAAGTGCTGCGATCAACATATTTCACTTCCTTCTTGCGAGAGTTCTGTTTCTGAGGTTGCTACAATCAGAGATTCCGGATTTCCATCGTTTCTCCCTAGGATTTCATTTCGCAGTATTTTAAGCGGATTAGTTAGCGTATGCTGCGCTGCGGGGGCGTTGTTGTACAGCGAAATTTCAGAATCGCTATTTCTCGGACTAGGTCAACAAGAAAAGTTGCACCCTAGCTAACGGATTAAGGGGCATTTGAAAATTCGTTACAGGAAAGTTTTCGCGCGGTTCTCATTGAGAGGATGGCGCTTTTTTTTTTGGTTAAACCTTTATGTGCACGGGCCATGAAATGTAACACTTAAAGTTCGAATTCCTAAAGGGAATTATATCGCGACTTATGATGGACGAAACTGGCCTATAATGAGGATTGTTATGTGTTGCATAATTCTTTTTAAATTCGATTGTTTATCTGAAGGGTTCCATAAATTAAAGATGGGACTTGGAGCGTACGGAATACAGAGGAAATTGTATTCTGTATCACCATGAGTAGACGACAATGTGTTATTGATTTTATGTTTACATCACGAAGAGAGACTGGGTATGTAATTTACTCGGTTGCGAAGGAATATATTTTGGAGTAGAAGTGGAATGAATGTTGGTATTGTGAAGCCAGGTAATAATAGTAACGTAAAAATCTAGAAATGCGGCACTTCAAGTTCAAAATATAATGAACATTTTAGATATTGCAATCTTTCAAGGTAAACGAATATGTATAAAAGACGAAATAATATTTTCGTCGGATCCTACTGAAAATTTATACACGGATTAGCAAAAGTAATATACATATATCGGTGGTGCAGTGTCTATGTTGTATGTTTTCGACAACTCTAACTATACATGTATAAATACGTATATGTACACTACCGCTCAAAAGTGTTTAGGCACCTCTGTTTTCATGGATTATTCATATAGTATTATGTTTACCAAGAAAACATTATAATAAAATGAAATACGTATTTAAAATGTAGTTCAGTAAGATAAACACCCATTATATCGCATAAGGTTTACTATCATTTACCTGGACTTGCCTTTTTTTTGAATTGGGGAACAAATAAAAATCACTAGGTGCCAGGTCTGGACTGTAGGGTGGATGGACTATTGATTGAAAGCCATGCTTGTGCAGAGCAGCCACTACAACTTTGCTTTTGTGAACCGGCGCATTGTCTTGCAAGAGCAACACATCCTTCGTGAACTTTCCTCGACGTTTTTATCTTAATGGCCTCCTTTAATTTCTTTCTAATGTCGCTGCGTAATATTCTCCGGTTATGCTCCTACCTTTTTCTTTGTAATCAATCAATAATATCCCCTCATAATCCCAAAAAACAGTAGCCACCAACTGTCCAGCCGATTCTGACACTTTGAATTTCTTTGGCGGTGGTGTCTCCTTTTTGTGTGATGAACCCATGTTTCATCTCCGGTAACAATCCGCTCCAAAATCTGCGCAGGTTTGTCTCCACACACCTCCAAAAATTGTTTGGACGCACAGACGCGCTGCTCTTTCTGTAGCGGCGTGAGCATTCTTGGTACCCATCTTGCACTGACTTTTGGTCAGGTGGTGGTATCTGATACTCCAACTAATGCAGATAATTATTTTTTCTTCAAACGGGCATCTTGCAGTAGAAATGTTTGCACTTTTCCGACGATGTCTGATGTGGTGGCCTCAACTGGCCGTTCTGAGCGGGGGTCGTCTTCAATTGACTCCCGACCATGTTTAAAAAGACCACGCCACATATAAATCATTGATTTACTAGGGCACTGTTCCCCATAAACGGTTTCCATTTCATTCAATATGGTTTGAGCGTTCTTTCCTTGCTTTGTAAGGAACTTTATCACAGCACGGTGTTCAATTTCCTCCATAGTTTCAGTTTTCTTCTGGATTGACTTGTTTAGCAGGCAACTATTCGTAAACGACTTACGCTATAGGGCTGCAACTTAACTTAACTAATGATGAGTCGCCAATCAGAATAACACCTAGCGAGCGCCTTTATCCCCACTCAATCCCCTCCATTCCACGAACTTCTGGACCTCTCCTCGTACTTTCATGTGTTGTAACTATTACATTTATCATTCTGTTGTTTTAATCGTAGAATTACGTCTGAATATGCACATACAATTTTATTTACTACAGATTTAATATTTCAGAGAGATCCTCAAACTTAAGTTTAGCGCGTAAAATTGCTTTCATAAATTTATATGTTGTAATTTGGGTTGGGGGTCTGTTCAGAATTTTGTCTCTCTCTTTTTGGAATGAACTATAGTATAACGATAAAAAAGTATGACATCTGTCCAACACTAAAAGTTTAGTACATCATTCCCTCTCCTAATTCATTTATTTAGCTTGATCCAGTCTAAATAATATTCCTCTCGATAGACGTGAGCTGAAGACGGTAGCGACACCGAGAAAGGGCACAGGGGACGGATACAAGCGATCGAAAAGGGTCTACGTTGACTCACGAGACCTTGAACTACCTAGACGGAATTTTCGAGGATGTCGAATCGATTGCACTTGTCTCATGTTAATTGAAGGTTACGCGGGGTTATTTTAAAACTTCTGCCATAATTCGTATTTATGTATGTATAGAATATTTTAAGTACGGTTTGAATGAATTTTTCCTCAATAGCGCGTTTATTTGACGCAATTAATTAGGGAATATCAAATATTAATTTATCCAGCCTCGTTCAACGGCGAGGTCTTCTAGAAATAGTTCGGAATTGGTCTGTCCCTCCAGCTTTCTACAGCTCTATTGATTTTCTTTATGTACCTCTGTCCTGAATGATCATTTTAGTCTGGTTTTACCTAGCAAATGATAGGAATTGTTCGGTTTCTCAAGTGAATTTTTTAGGATTTGATTATCAGCAATGGTTTAACATAAATAATATTTATTTCAGGTTTTATGATTTAAGAGACTTCGTTATTTTATTCAATACAGTTGTGCTGGCTATTTGGCAATGTCTAAAGGATTGAGGGGTTTGTAGATGCAATAACAATAATGAAGATAATTATAATAGTGTACTACTCCGACAACAAAAAAACTTGCAAGACTATAATTGTATATACATTCAGATGTCTGATGTTAGTATGTACAGTGTGGAAACCTGGAACGTGTTACAAACAAAGCCACAACAATTTACGGGATTTTCTGGTTTCCCATTAAACTTTGGCAATATTAAAATTGTAGATTATATGTCAGTAATGAACAACTAAAGTAGATATTTGTAAAACTTAGAAAGAAAACTGTACACACTAAATATTTGAAATAAATACAATGAAGAGGGAGCCCTAACGATACTTTGCCTCCAACGACAACATCAACAATAACAAAAACAAGAGCGTGAACCATACAGTGACGAGAAAATATCCAAAGTAGAAAAACAAGAAAAATTTAGAAAATCATTGATAAAAGATTTAAAAGACAACACTTCATATCATTATAACATATTCTCTGGGGTTTTCGCAGATGAAATACAAACTCGAAATCTCTTTCATCTTTTTCTGGAGCGAGTCGTGATAGACTATATACAGGGTGGCGCAGGGGAACGGGAAATTTTGAAATAACGTCATTTCCACGAATAAATTCATAAAACTAGTAATTTATTAACGAAAGTGCATGTATGCAGCATGCCATTTATGTTTTTACAATCAAAATGTCCAAAGGTGTCTCTTTACTTTTTAAAGATGACATCGGAAAGATGTCCTCCCATTCGGCGTTCACACTCTAACAGCCTGTTATGAAAACTGTGGAATGCGCGGTGTAGCAAATCTTGGGGAATGGCAGTGATTTCTTGTTGAATGTTCTCCTTCGGTTCATGGGTTGTTGCAGGTCGTGTACGGTATACCTTGCCTTTAAGATACCCCCACAGGAAGAAGTCGCACACACTAAGATCAGGGGATCTCGCAGGCCATTCAATGTCACCGTTACGTGAAACAGTGCGTCTTCCAAACAATTGACGAACTGCTGCCATCGAATGTCGAGCAGTGTCTGACGTGGCTCTGTACTGTTGAAACCACATGTTTTTCATGTTAAGATTAAGCTCGTACTGTCTCGGTGTAAAGAATGTTTGAAGCATTTCAACAATTCGAGCGGATGTTACTGTCGCTGCACTACCATCCACACGTGAAAAAAAATAAGGACCGATAACACCATGACATAATACAGCACACCATATTGTGACCTTATCGCTATGTAGTAGTCACTGGTGTAACTCGCAAGGATTGTCCTGGGCCCAATAACGAAAATTCTGTTTGTTTACGAAACCGTTCAGGTGGAAATGGGCTTCGTCTGATATGCATATGTTACCAACGAAATTCTCGATAATTTTAGCCATTATCTGCCTACTAAACTCCATACGTGACGCTGGGTCTCGTTCATGTAATTGTTGCACAATCTGCAACTTATAGGGATGGAAATGTAATTCGTGCAGTATTCTTTGCAAGCTTCGTCGCTTAATCCCTAGTGTAGATGCATGCTGTCGAACGGAGCGGCGAGGACTTCTCTCGATTGCAGCTCTAACAGCCCATAACGTCCAAGCTAGTAATGCCGTCAAAATATTCTCTGCGCGGCAGTCGCACTATCACCATTTTTATAAAACGCTCTCACAGCTACTGCACGTTCCGCAACAGCCCAGCGATCCATGATTACTAAATGGCAATGCGTTCACAACAATAGTGCGACGTTACGAACAACTGCCGGCTCTACAGTACTCACAACTGTAACGTTCAAAATTTCTCATTCCCCTGCCCCACCCTGTACAATAGGCATATAATAGTAGTAGATGCTACTCTGTTGGGCAATATTTGCTGTTAAATCATCGACATTTTTTTGAATTGCAATCTATACGTTTTCTTTTATTTGATGTAGTGTACCAGTTGCTATTTGATAGCTACAGGAAAGTAATACGTATATTACATCAGAAGTATTTAAAGAAAATTAGAAAAATTGGCGTTTGACACTTTCTTGTCTATAACTGTCAAGACTATATAACTTGATTTTTTAATCTTAGTTAATGTAGTTTGCTGACGTCGATGTTCAGTTGTTAAAAGCACGGGCTGTAATATACGGTTACTATGGAATTAATTAACCTGCATCGTATCAGCTGCTTCCAGAGTTGGTTAGAGGGTATGTGACAATCAAATCTTGAAAGACTGTCTGTTGTCTTATTTCAGGTCTATATACAAAAGTTGGAAACAACCCTTGTATACCTTTTAAATCAATATTTGCAGGCAGCAACCACGTATGGAACCTTCGTTTCAACGTAGAACGGTCAAGTCCTTATAGAAATCAATTAACAACACCAGTTAAGACATAAATAGAATAGGATTGGTGATTTTGACGGGAAATGAATGACTAACAGCATTTCGAACGCGCCACGTAATAGACCGGTCCGCCTACGCGCTTCATCCTCGGTTAAAGGAGAAAATTAGAAGTGCCAGCGCTAGAAGATCGTAGCATGTGCATACATATACATGTACATTGAAGAAGAAAATCAATGGAATTCGTAGGACGCAGCCCAAATTTATGCTTTCCATTTCCCATTCCGATTTTCACGGTCTGCTTGTTTCCGTGCCGTGACCGTCGTGTTTTTTCTCGGCCGTGGTGATGTTTATTGCGTGTGTTGCGCGCCATCTGAACGTGGAAAATCGAGTTAGGGGACAAGTGGAACATACTATTCCGTTATCAGAGCTTGATTACAATTATTGTTGTTATTGTTTTGTTTTATGAAAATGTTTAGGGTGGTTAAACGTAAGATAATGCGATGCGAGAGATTGTTTTTGGCTATACAAATATGAAAGCGAGATTACATAGATGCTTTTAACACAATTTACATAGTTATCAATGTAGTATTACGAGGTCGGTTTTTTTTTATCAGAATCCGATAGTTCATAAAAACACCACAAGTGTAACTAACAAAATCAATTTATGACCAAAAGTTATGTACAGAGATGGTTACTTTTCTAAAATATCCGTGAAGATTGGTGCATTTGCCATACGAGGGTGACCTGAAATGTTTCTGGGAATCAACAAAAGATGGCGCACGAAAGTTGAAATGGATCCATTGGTCAGAAAGGGCAACCTTTTTTATGGGAACTGTCAAAATTTCAGGCGTCTACTATCCATAGTTGTTGTTTAAGAGTGTATTTTGTGTAGCAAGTCAGGCGGTTACGTAAAAATGGATAAAATTGAATTTCGTGCATGCTCGCTTCTGAATGGCTGGGAAAATTCGAAATATTTTGCTAGAGGTTAATGGAGGATATTCTGCATCATTTTCGACCACTATCTTCTGGGTGATCGAGTTCAAACGTGATCGCACAAGCACACGAACCACATAGTTTACGCCTAAAAGCCGCTACCAACGATGAAATGGTTGACAAGATTCATAATATCGTGTTAGCCGATCGTCGACAGGCATCTCAGAAGAACGCGTTGGCCATATCCCACACGAGATGTCGGGTATGAAAGAGTTTTCTGCGCGATAGGTACCGCATTTGCTCACACCGTAGCAACGAAATCGGGTGACCGTTTCGGAGGAGTGTCTGGCCAGAATCCAACGCAATCCAAGAGATTTCTTCATGCGTTTCGTAACCGTGGATGAGACTTGGATCCATCATTACATACCGGACACCAAGGAACCGTCGAAGTCATGGACTTTTCCGGGCAAATCGGCTCCGAAGAAAGCAGACACCGTTCCATCGGCCAGAAAGGTGATGGCGACCAGTTTTTGGGATTCCCAAAGTGTGATTTTCATCGACTATCTGCAGAAAGGAAGGGAGATCGCGGGACAATGCTACAGCTATTTATTGACCCGATCTGATGCTGTATTGAGGGAGAAGCGGCCTCGTTTGCAGCAGAAAAAGTGCTTTTCCACTACGACAATACACCGGCTCATTCATCCCGCGTCGTCGTGTCCAAATTGAATGAGTTGCGCTACGAATTAGTCTCTCATCCTCTATATTCACCGGACCTAGCCCCCAGCGATTTTTACTATTCCCAAACCTGAATTAATTACCTGGAGGAAAGAGATTTAACTCAGATGAGAAGACATCGCCGCTACAGATGGTTATTTTGCGGACCTCGAAACATTCTATTTTTCCGACGGCGTGAAGAGACTGTAGCAGCGTTTGAAAAAGTGTATTGATCTTCGATGAGACTACATGGAAAAATAAAAACAAAAAAACCATACGAATACCATGTTTCTCTTGTCGATTTCGGAACCATTTCAGATCACCCTAGTAGCAAATGTAACCGATTTACACTTGTTACATACAACACATCAAAATAATCTCACTGGCCAGATCTGCAATAAATATATCATAAATTTAGAATAGAGACCATATTTGTTCTTACAGCGATGACTAGGCGGCACTTTCTTTAACTACTAGCCCAGTTTCCAACCGTGCCCTACCATTGCTATATCAGTGCTCTATCTACACAGTTTATATTGTCTGTGGTAATGACGTTGCAAGTGATTCATGTCAGGTGGAAGAGATGCGCAGTCACCTTTTAGGCATCCCTGTCTCCCACCACCCGCATGACTTTACAGGCACGAACAGAGATAGGAAAAAAAAACAGTCCTTGTACATTGTTACCATTTACATTGAACATATTCATCCGAAATTCTGTTTTTAAACAACAATCCTTTGATTAAACCCGCAGAATACGGCCCTTTCACGAATTTAAGTTACACAAGCGTTTTCCGCATTCGAAAAAGCGCTTCAAGATAACAATAACCATTTTTAAGGAAACGATTGTAAATCACGCGGTGTACATAACAAAGGCAGCGTTAAAATATCCGCATTGCGATCTCGTTTGAAATTTTTGCACCGAGAAACAAGATACTATACTACAGTTCCATTGTAAAATGGTATGACCTACGGTCGGGAAAACCGTACAGCAGTACAGCCGGTGGCTGTACGCTCCGAAGCAATGGAAAATCTCGCTTTTCACAGGCGCCCATGGTTCGCGAAAAGTTCGCGTAAGTCGTCATATTTCACGAAATCAAAGTTTTAGAAGCTTCTGTACGGAAGGTACAAGAGTGCGTATTGATTTTGTCACTTCTGAAAGGCTCCTGCACAGATGTTGCTTCAGAATAAAAGGGAATTTGCTTGAATGTGTTTGGGAAAGAGTTGTCGGTAAGGTGACGACTCTTTTTACAAAGACGGTGGAATGGCGTACTTCTGGGGGAAAGGGGAACGAAAAATATCTCGTATTTCGGAGAATCGTCGCAAAAGTTTTTGAAAAATTAAAAATGTTTCGATGATCAAACATGATAAGGTTATAATATTTAAAATAAAAGTAAAGGATAATAAATATAATGCGGCAGTTATAAGCAACAATACAAAGCAGTGGTATGAATACAGAAAAATTCACATTGAAGTAGTAAGTTCAATAAGAGAGCCGAAAAATAATTACTTGTACAATACTTTAAAGAGGAACAGAAATAATAGTCAAGTTTGGAAAAAGTTGAAGCATTTGACATCAAAGAAAATAGGTGATGTTAGTTACATTGAATTTAACAATTGCATAATTAATGATGACAGAGGTATGGCAGAAATTGTAAATAATATTGTCGAATATTTAGGTATTTAGCATATCTAAATGTTACAATTTCTCAAGAACAGTATGTCATATGTCCTGCTGCATCATGCAAATCCATGGCGTCGCGGTAATGGACAGACGAGCCGTTGGAGGAGGGGGGGGGCAATGAGGATATAAGTCATATTTGTGTTAAGTAGAAGTCAGATAGTTAGGAGGTAAGGAGTTCTATTATAAGAAAAGAACGACAAAGCTGTATAATACACAATGTAAATCTGGAGAAATTTATTTATTAATTAAGCCCCCTAATCTCTAGCTATGTCACAAGTGGTGGAGGCGCCGGGTATCCCGTGTGACATGTGAAAGTTTAGTGAAAAAGAAAAATAGGAGAAAAGGTAAAAATAAAATTATACGAAAAACGAACGTTGTTCTTGATACGCAAAATATCTAAATATGCGATAATATAATACCAGTGCATGATTATAACTTCGTGATAATAGTATTCCAACATGCGCAATTATGGAGCAAAACCATTAAGGAAACGGAGAATACGCGGTGGTTGAAGATGGTATCACAATAATTACGTTGAAGGATGCAGTTAGTATTATTTGAAACAGATTTTTAGATGTTATTAATACGAGGGCAATCCCAAAAAAAAGGTCTCCTATATTTTTAGATATACAAAGAACCGTTTATTTTCTATAATTCCTACATCACTTTAAAGATTGAAGAATGCTTTATTTTTCAACATAATCGCCATTTCGATCGATGCATTTTTGTAGACGCTGTGGCAGTTTTCCAATGCCCATGTCGTACCAGCTTGCCGCTATGCCCTTTATGAAGCGTTGAACCTCATCTTTCACGTCATCATCGGAGCAGAACCGCCGTCCAGACAAATGTTCCTTCAACTTAGGGAACAGGTGGAAATCGCTGGGTGCCAAGTCCGGACTGTAGGGTGGGTGTGTGATGACGTTCCAACCAAAATTTTGCAGGAGATCGACGGTTTGACGGGCGACGTGAGGACGGGTGTTGTCGTGGAGAATGCTTACACCCTTGCTATCTCTTCTCCGGTTCTGAATTGCCCTTCTGAGTTTCTTCAGTGTTTCACAGTATCTGTCAATGTTGACTGTTGTCCCAGCACGCAGAAAGTCGATCAACAGTACCCCCTTCCTATCCCAAAACACAGTTGCCATGACTTCACCGGCAGATTGTGTTTGCTTGAATTTTCGTGGCTTGGGCGAAGAGGGATGCCGCCACTCGCGTGACTGTTGTTTTGTCTCAGGTGTAAAGTGGAATGCCAAGGTTTCGTCACCCGTGAGAATCGAGTCCAAGAAGTTGTCCTTTTCGTCTCCATAGCTTCGAAGAAATTCGCGGGAAGAATCAGCCCGTTGCCGTTTGTGGTCTTCTGTCAGCATACGCGGCACCCATCTTGTACACACCTTCCGATATTGCAACTTATCCGTTAAAATCCTGTGGATGGTGCTTCTGGAAACCTCAGGAACCAAAATGCAGAGAGCATCCAGAGTGATCCTCCTAGCTTTACGCATGAGTTCCTCAACTTTCGCGATTGTCTCGTCGGCAATTGACGGCCTCCCGTTCCTTTCTTCGTCATGAATTTCAGTACGACCGGCTGTAAACTCTCTACACCACTTGCGAACGTTTTTGACATCCATGTACGACTGTCCATACACTTCCGTCAATAGGCGGTGAATTTCAACCGGTTTAACCCCTTTTGCGTTCAAAAATCGAATAACTGTGCGCACTTCGCACTTGGCGGTAACGTTTATCGGGAGCTCCATTTCGAATGGCTACCAAGCCAAGACTGAGCATCCGAGCGAAGCGCCTGCGTGCTTATGTGGTAGCGGAGAAGGCACCACTCACAACAGTGTTGCCAACAACCGTATTAAAACTTTCTCTACGTCCCCAAAAAATAGGAGACCTTTTTTTGGAGATTGCCCTCGTACATCGTTAACTTCTGGAGTTTTTCCTTAGAAGTAGTGGTGCTCTCTGGTAACACCAGTTCAAAAAATACAGAACACTATAAAAATGGAACAATTTCGATTTTATTAACACGTTACCACTCTACGAAAAGATAGTAGAAGTTGCTGTAAAGGATAAAATCTTAAATTACTCTAATATTTATCTTGTAATAAGTGATGCACAATTTTAGGAATAATTATTTACATGAAACTGTTCCGTGGGATGGACGTACAGTGGAATTACATGTTTTATTTGTCGACATAGCCTCCATCGACGCTAATGCACTTCGTTCATCGTTGCTCCAACATCTCAACAGCCTCCTGGGAAGATTTTTGTCCAACCTCTGCAAACTACCTCTTTATAGCTTCCATCACTTCATAATTACTGGAAGATTTCTTTTAATTTGGGGAACAGCCTATAATCACTAGGGGCCAGATCCGGCTAATATGGCCGGTGCCCCACTAATTCAAAGCATGCTTAGTGTATAGCAGCCATATCAATACCAGATGTATAACTGGGAGCATTATGCTGATAGAACAGCACACCGTACCTTAACTTTCCTCGGCGTTTTTGTTTACTAGCGTCTCGCAATTTAGATGTCAATAGTGCGTAGTGGGCTCCTGTGATGCTCTGTCCGTTTTGCCAATAGTCAGTTGGTATGATTCCTTGAGCATCTCAGTTGAATAATACTGAATAAGCGTGTTTAGATAGGGATATTCGATTCTTCGTGCTAAGGACTTCACCCCTACAGGTTGTACGGCACTGTAACTTGCCCCTCTTTTCCGAGATTACATGTTATTGTCTCTCTGTCTAATAAATTCCATCGTTTGAGCTTTCATGCTAAAAGTTCTGAACTTGTCCCTCTTTGCCGAGACTAATTATTATTATAATCAGGCATTGTCCGATTCTTCCCATTCTCTGTTTGCTATCTGTTAAATAATAAATATAAATGGAGTAATATAAAAAGTAATTTCACATTTGAACATCCATTACAGTGGTAGTTGAGTACTAAGTCCGGCATAATATATTTCCTTTATAGGTTCCTTTTTAATCTTTTTCTGATTTTGCTATCCAATCTGTCGGGCTATTAATGAATATAAATTCGTTACTATTCTGGCATTTTAGTTTGAAATGTCTGTTTTTTTCTTGTAAAAAAAAACGTTTCCAATCTAAAAATTTTGAAATAACATACAAAAAATAATAAAGCACCTTTTGGTCGAAGTAATTCCTTGTTGCTACAAACACATCAACGTTGAAATAAATTAATATTTTCTCCCTATATACCGCAACTGAATTAATTCAATTTAAATTCGGCAAGGTATCAAAATTACCCTCACGTAAACGTAAGGTTTTCCATTTATAAGTAATATAATATTTTCCGTTGTAAAGGAAAGCAATATGGCATCGCCATGTTTAACGCATTTGCCTTCCAAATTTCAATCATGTACCTTTTTTTTATCGCCCCACGTTCCCGTTATTATTTTTTCGAGAAGGGCTGTTTTCACTTTCAGATGGTCGCTTTAGGCTTCCTCTATGCGATACCGTGTCCTCGGGGCACATCCTTTCAGACCTCATGGGAGGAGGAAATATTTATACGCGTAATAAATATATGGGATAATCGTACTCGTGGCCTTTCCTTCGAAAACAACTCGTGTTTTTTTCACGACACGATAAAAAAATTAAATAAAAAGTATAGAAAAAGATACTTTGAAAAATTGTTTTTGTTTGATGGATACTTTTGTAGAAATGGCTGTAGCAGTGTATGCTCTGACAAGCTGTTATAAGATCTATCATTCTTTTCTGCTCGTTAGGTGATATCCTCACGAATTTTTCGCCGCAATTGTTTGTTTCATTTCGGAAATGGAATGAAGTGTCTTTCTCGTCCATTTTTCTTGTTCTTATGTGGCTACGTATTAAAAGGATTTAGGAATTATATCTCGAGGTTAATATGAAGAATCCCTTGGTAATTATAGTCCTTTTCTTTCTTCGTTTGTTTCCCTTTTATTCCTTTGTTTTTCCTCTTACTTTTATTTGATTTTCTCCTCTTATATCTTATGCTGCTTGGACAAAATTCACTACAGAACATTCTCAAGAGACTTTTCCAAGATTAGAGAGTATTGAAATTAGCTTATAGTTTATATAGTCGTAACAGTTGTCGGGTTCCGCCGTGTCTTTAAGGTTTTTGCCCCTGACGTCTCGCGAACAACTGCGGTTCGCAGGGACAAAAACCTTAGTGACAGGGCGGAACCTGACAACCGTTGCGACTATGTCAAACGGCCGTGAAAGTTTGAGATACTATTTAGCTTATTTTTTTTTTTAATCCTATGTCCTTTATACCTTGCGGTGTCGGACTATTTATTTCTTATTTTTATCTTCCACAGATTCCTGTTCTGAGCCAGTTGTTTGGCTTCAATCCATCCCATACTTCTCTTTTCCAATGTTCTATACACCTTTCCTACCGCGGTCTACCTATTCTGTTTTTGCCCTCTGTTTTGGCTTCAAATATCCTCTTTGTGATTCGATCTTGTTCCATTCTGTGTAGATGTCCAAGCCATCCCAGTTGTCTCTCTTCTATGACCACTTCTACTGGTTTGATACCCAGACTATTAGTGATTGTCGTGTTTCTGATTCTATCTCTTATTTTCATGGCCGTAACTCTGCTTTTCATTCTATTCGTGGTTATCCATGACTCACTACAATATGTTAATGTTGGTCTAACCACTCTTTTATACACCTCATTTACCTCTTTCTCTATTCTCCCATTGTCTTCAATGATTGTTCCTAACTATAAGCCTTTTAGCTTATAGTTTTCCAATTGAGATTTGTCATCGTTCTTGAAAACAAGACAACACACATTGTTTCGTAGTGAATGTAGCAGAAACAATTGTTGTAAAATACTTGTTTTTAGATTTTGTCTTTTAGTAAAAGTCAATGGAACAAACACAATTGGAATAAGCAAACAGATAATTGTGAAGCGAAGATATTCTGATATTGGCAAACGGAGTTCGATGCGCACAATCATGAAATAATAAATTTCCAGGGGGTTGTTATAACTCAACAAAACAATAAAATAAAAATACGGAAATTATTACCAGTGGTTGGGAATATACTCATGTAAATGTATTTTAAAATATTATTAACACATATTAATCTATAATGTCTTAATTTACCGTAAAATATATACAAATATAATACATATTGCACCAAACCATTCAATGTTCCCAAAATTACGCTTCTAAATATACATATTCCATAGATATACATATTAATAACCATAAGCATATAGAAATTTCAACGGCAAACTCTCACACAACACACGAATTACCTTCAGGCTGAAACCGAACATGTTTGAGATCATTTTAACGAGCTTTCCGGTGATATATATGTATATGTAAGTCGCTATATGTACTGCGATGAGAAGGGGTGAAAGCTCGTACAATAATTCAGCGTCCTGTTGCGACTACGGCGGTCTCGAAGCTTGCTGGCCAGAAATAAGGTTGTCCGTAGGTAGAGACGCGGTTCCTATCGTTATCACACATGTCAGTTTGTGAATTTTGCTTATGTACGAATAAATACACTTCAAAGTTTATACAATGACATTTATCATTCACGTGTATCTATTGTTCTATTACGCGGTACCGTTTCCCGTGGCAAAAACGTGTAATTAATTCCTTTCCTTTCTGCGTTCGGATAACTCAGAGTGATTTATTGCTACTGCGGGATGTGCGTGGGAGGAAAATCTAACGCCATCTGTTGTGAAAATTGCGAAATATATTACGGACAGTTTTATCACGTATTTTCAGAATGTTGTATGTTTACGCACTGAGTGGGGAAAGAAATGAGCCACCTTTAAATATTTTTTTAAAGATTTTCACTGACGTTTTTGTCCCCATCAATGATTCAAATATTTAATTCAATTAAAAAATAATTCAAACTTTAACTAAGTTTAAGTAGCAAAACAGTTATCATAACAACATTACTTTGTTCCCAGACGTCAGAAACTGATTGAAATGTATTTTGTTTCTGATCATTTATTTATGACAAAGTTTTAAGTAGGCATTAATTTTGACTGTTAATAAAAGGACAAATAAAGTTTTCAATTGTATATATTGGGTTAGCAAGGAAATAATTCCCGATTTTAAATGTAGATGGAAGTAGTGTTTCTTTTGAATGACTTCCGTTACTGTTACAATTATACAGTTTTAGCATTTATCACCTGTGAACATTAGCTTTCCTAAAAAAACATATTATATGTATTTTTTGTGAGATCTATTTGTGTGAGTTCAATCTGAACATAAAGAAGAAAAGCGTTCACTTTAGTCATATTTTGCTTTGTTATTTTCGAAAAGGGAAGAACCTAACACAAGCTGCTAAAAGGTTAGGCGATGTGTGTGGTGATGAAGCTTTAAAAGAAAGACGGTTCCGAAATTGGTTTGACAAATTTCGTTCTGGTAATTTTCCACTCAAAGGTGAATCACGATCTGGTAGACCAATCGAAGTTGATGATGATCAAATTAAAGCCATAATTGATTCGGATGTTTGTATTCCTGTCCGAGAGATTCCAGCACACAATAATTGAAAATCATTAAACATATTAACATCTAAGATTTACATGAAAATGAATAGCTTATCATAGCATCGGGCGAAAGCGGTCATTGTCTGAAGAAAATAGACTAGTGCAAACAAAATCGAAACAAGTACCAAAAGAAGATTATGCTATCAGTTTGATGAGATTGCAAAGGTAGGACAAATTAAACTGCAATTTAGAAAAAAATGGTGAATCGTAAAGGTTCGTTTATGCTAGAAACGTATGCTAGAATTAGTCGAAATATGTCATCGAACATTGTCAACTATGCACGAAAGAAAAAACGCCGAGTCACTGTAACCTTCTGCCAAAGTGGTTTCGCCTCTAACGTGGTTTACACGTTGAGTTACCGTGCCACTATTCTCCTGAAGAAGGCACCTGCGACGGAGGCGAAACGTCGAGATCCCACCTTTCTCCTTTGGTCTCTTTCTTTTTCCTTTCTTTTTTTTCTCTCGATTGCTTCCCGCCCCCTCCCTCCCTATTTCTTTCTCTTATTATTTTCACCTTTCTTTCTATTTCACGTCCCCTCACCCTTTATCGTTTTTTCTTTTTCTTCTTATTTTTCTTTCTCCTCTTACTCTTATTTCTTTATATATATATTTCATCATGACACGGTCCAAACCCTGGCCGTGGAAGCCGACGTATTCATTTCATATGATACTATGAACAAACAGGGATATCCACGTCATTTAATAAGATCTGTACAAGGTTTATACACAGACACAAGAATTATGGAAGATATAGGCGGAAGATTAACTAGAGAAATATCAACAAACAAAGGAGTTGACTAGGCTGCTGTCTGTTGACAATATTATTTAACATATATATTGATACTATTATAAAGGAATGGAAAAAGAAATACTCTAAAGGAATACGTTTAGACAAAAATGTCACTCTAAACTCTATCTTATATGCTGATGACTTAGTATTCCCAACAGGCACAGAGGATGAACTACTGAAAGGGATATATAACTTACAAAAAAAATGCCAAAACTATGAAATGAAAATATCGGCAAATATAACCAAAACTATAGCTTTCCTATCCAATTGGGGCAAAAATAGCGATATTGCACAGGTACAGGTGAAATATCTTATGATCAAAACAAAGACATATAAGAAAAACTGAATAAATTCATACATACCTATGGAACAAGCAGAAGAACGTTAAGAACAATAAGACAAGGAAGGATACGCAGTGACACATGGACAACAACGAAAAAACAAGAAAGTAATATACAGAAGACACAAGTTTTAAGGACAGTGAAATGTTGCACAGGATCTGATAGAATAAGGAATGGAGAGATAAATGAGAGAATAAAGGAAAACAAAAATAAGTGGGAGGAACACATAGAACGGATGAAAGCGACAAGGTTGCCAGCTTGACAGAGATTTTATAGATAAATAGTATCTCAGACTGTCGGGTTTCGCCGTGTCACTAGGTTTTTCGTCTCTGACGTTTCGCGAACAACAGCGGTTCGGATTTTCGAAGGTACTGACTTCATGCACGTTGTCGCTGTTTTAAGTATGCTCCTCCCCGACAACTGTTACGACTATGAGATTTTATAGATGTTTGGGAAGAAGAAGTGTAAGCAGACCAAATGGAAGATGGGTATTGCAACAAATCTGAAAGGAAGAAAAAGAAGAAAATGACAGTTTTTAGTTCTTTTCTATTTTATACAATTTATAAGGAATCAAACATTTTGCAGTATTTCAAATAGACTTTGAATCAGCATATAAAATTGCGAAACATTATTCATTTGGTTAGATCCTCATTTTCAATAACAAGAAAGTCCACTCATTCCGACGCACACTGTATAACTTGTAAAAATGGATTTACGCCTGCCATAGTCAATCCTATATGAAAACGTGTATATTTTTAACGAAAGTTAAAGCATCGTTTAATTCTATGCATCTATCTAACTAAAAGAGAGAGAACATAAGATTTGAGGAAACACACCAATATTTTATTTCGCAAGTATTCACAATTCCCTTTAATATCGACCCATCGTTCCAAATGAACTCGAATTGTACGTATACATATATATCATTGGATTATTCCAGGTGTTTTTACCATGTCATTATCCACCGTATTGATTACAGGCGGCTATATAAAGTAGTTACATACCATAGCACATGATTTCTTGGCATAGTACTGGCTATAAACGATATTTTAAAATATTCATTATTTTCTCCCATTAGGACGATGTAGACGCATGAAGGACACTCGTTCCAGAAGTGGTCGGAAGGAATATAAAAAATTACTAACCCACCCAGGATAGACGAAGTTCGCTTATTCTCCGAGGAAATGAATTTTTAATGCTTCAATGTGAGCGTATTTCCTTTATTTGTCTTTCAATTTAAGCAATAGGAAAAGTAAAATGTCGTCCCAACTGCTGTGGGCACTTCACTGAAGGGAATTTCACAATCCGTAGAATATTTGTGTGTGACAAACAGAAAGTTTTGCGAAGGGATCGGATAATGGAATTGAAATCGTCTTAGGGTTTTTTTATGCTTGCATAAAAATAGGCATCTAAGCCAGAAGTATCTTCGGAGTAATTGAATTTTACCAACTGCTCTTGAAGGTAGTGAATAAACGGGAGGAACTTACAGAAGAAAAAAGAATTATTTGTTTACATGTAAGCGTTTCTCCTTATATACGATGTGCGGGATGACGATTTGAAAAGTTAGTAATGGCTACGTTTCAGAAAATACAGGAGCTACAAAAATTATTCTAGTTCATCAAGAGTAAATTTAAACGAAATAAATTATCTAAAATTTACGGAAACAATGAGTGTGAAAACTGTATTTTTGTACTTGATATATCTTGGAAATAAGTGCGCACCCATTGGCGGCGATGAGATATTTCGAAAGCGGTCGAACATACCCGAAGTCGGGATTCATTAGGTTAGATTGATGATGGCGAATTGACGGCGTTCTTTTTAATGTGCGATGCGTGTTAGTGGATTTCTTAACCGATTTTCGACATTAGAACATATGTTAAACAAACCAAAGACGCTATCAAGCAATCATCTATCCCAAAGGAAGAACAAAGAAGAGTATTACCATAAGAGAGCCGACCACCAAGACTGTACGGATTGCCAAAGATACACAAACCTGGTAACCCTCTCAGACCGATCCTTAGTACATATGGCTCACCTACCGAATGAACCAAATATGTTGCAAAACAACTAGCACAATACACCGGGAATACCAAAAGCTTTGTGAAGGACTCCGAAAATTTCATCAAGATACTACAACAACACGAAATAACAAATGAAGATTTACTAGTATCTTTCGACGTCGAATCACTCTTCACCAATCTACCAGTGGAAGAAACACTAGTGATCATCAAGCAACAACTAATACCAAATGGACTACAGCCGGATCTGATTAATTTGGCGAGACTTTGCCTTACTTCTACCTACTTCCTATGGAATGGAGAATTCTACGAACAAGCGAGTGGTGTTGAAATGGAATCTCCTCTATCACCTGTCATCGCCAACATCTTTATGGAAGCATTCGAACATGAAGCCATCGAATCTAACAGGATGAAACCTAAATGGTGGTGGAGATAAGTAGATGACACCTTTGTCATATGGCCGCATGGACCAAGTACTCTAGAGCAATTCATGCAATACATTAATAGACAACATGCTAACATTAACTTTACCATGGAGATCGAAGAGGATGGCAACTTACCATTCCTAGATGTCCGAGTGCAGCGCACCGATAGCAACAAACTGGGCCACAGCCCAATAAGGACGTGTTACCGAAACTACGAGCAAAAGGCATATACGAACTAAAATGCCAATGTGGAAAAAGTTACAGCGGTCAAACAGGACGGAGTATTCAGTGCAGGGTGAAAGAACACGAGAGAGACGCACGCCTCAGGCATATTAAAAAATCCGCAGTAGCAGAACACCTGCACCAACAAGGAGACCACCGGATAACCTACAGCGACTTTAAGGTATTAGCCAGACCCAGCCACTATTACCTGAGGATAATACGCGAGTAAATAGAAATAATGAGGAATACAAACTACTTCAATCACGAAGAAGAATACAAGATGAGCGATACGTGGAAGTTAGCACTACGGAGTCATTGTACAACGAAGGACGCGATTCAACGGAACGGAACGGTTACGGATCAGAAAAGCGGAACAAAGATGGAATATATAACGAGAAGCAAGAGACAACAAAACCATGAATGAGCTGGTGCTTTGTCGTGGTGGAAAAGGACTTCTGCTACAAACGAGGCCCTTTCTTATAGTCGTAACGGTTGTCGGGTTCCGCCGTGTCACTAGGTTTTTGTCCCAACAAAGTTGTTCGCGAAACGTTAGGGACAGAAACCTAGTGACACGACGGAACCCGACAACCGTTACGACTATGTCAAACGGCCGTGAAAGTCTGAGATACTCTTTCAACAACACCAGTCTTTAGAAACCTTCTGAATACACGACAAAGCCCGAAAAACATCTCTACAAAATTTTTATTAAACCTCCAAAACACATCCGTGGGCTTAAACAGGCTTATCGGGGAAATCTTTAGCAACCACAGCCGATAGTGACGAGATGGGGAACGTGGCTTAAAGCTGTTTTATATTATGGGAAATTTTTGCACGTCTTAAATCTTGTATCTTAAATTTAAATACGCAAGAAGCCCAAGTAATTTCAGTAAGCCAATGGCCGGTTTCAGATACCGAAATTCAGGTTCAAATAGAGGAAATTTCCGATGATTATTTAATTCTCTTAGATACTACATATTTTCAAATTATAGAACATCAAGCTGTCATTACATGAAGCGCTAAATATAGGAGATCACCTCAAAGCCTCGTTAGGTAATCTAAAAAATAGTATAGCAAGATTAATAACCGATAAATTATGTGCAGTTATAAATCAAAGTCATCATTAAATTATAGCACGTACACACAGGAGTTGAACTGAAAACCAGGAGTGCGAATATGACGCGAGCGACCTTTTTAAATCCGCAAACACCATATCACTAGAGGCAGAACGCTCCTTTTCTAAATACACCAAAATATTTTCACCACGCCGTAGGAGTATAATTGATTCAGCACTGGAAAGCATGCTAGTGATATAATAGTACAGCGTATTATAGTATAATAGTCATTCTACATCAACAACACAATCAAACTAAAATAGCAAACATTGCCAACCATTACTAAATCTTTATTTTTCACTGTATTCTTGATCAATAGAATTCATTAGTTTTTAGAAGAAATACTAGATTTGTGTTGCAACATTTTTAATAAAATAATCTTGGAATATTCGTTACATAACATAACAAAAGCTACTACAACTCTTGTGTGAATTTTTTTAGAAAAAGAAGCTTGGAGGCCATTGTACTCTAACTTATACTACACATTACTGCAACTGCGTCTGACGGTCATATATATTTTTCTCTTGGTGTGGTAGCGATGGAATAAGTTGTTATAATATATTTTTCAATAGAAGGAAAAACGCTTGTACTTATTTCGTAGCCCTGTATTTTAATTATTTTAATCTGTTATGTTTATGTTGCGTAATTTTTTAACTATCTTAAAAACTAATCATTATAGTTAAAAATGTTTAAAAAATAATTAAGCAAATTTGAAAGAGAGAATAAACTACTTTCTTTTTGTTGCTGTGTAAACAAGTTTAGTTCATTTGAGTACGAAATATCAACTAAATTATAGGTTATAAATCTCAGGCACGATTTGAGTTACTAGATTCCAAAACTGTTTCCAGCAGTTCTTGTTCTAAAGCGGATCCTCATGTCCCACTCCTAGCCTACTTCTAATTGGTTGTTTGATTTTTTTTTGATATTTAGTTAACTGACATTTGGAGATCACATCTATCTCTGATATCTACATAACATTAACATTGCATCTCAAACTGTTGTTGTCCTGTGGCTAATTCTTAAATTGTATGACGTGATTGTTCATAAGCATGGATCTTGACAAAGAGCCTTAATAAAGCCCTCAAATTCATAAAGACATTATGGCAAGTATTGGTGAATCTGCACTTTCTTATTATATAGTCAAACGTTGGCGTCGAGATTCTAACTGCTGAAGAACATCCTGTGAAAACCAACATGCCGGTGGTCTTTCCATAACGGTAACAACAGACAAAAACATTAAAAAGGTACACGATATCGTAGTGCAAGACCGACGAATACGCATGAGGGACATTGTGGAAGATACTGGCTTATCATATTATGTGGTGTACAACATACTGACTAAAGAAGTAGAGATGAAAAAGATGAATGCAAGATGGGTGCCCCGAATGTTAACTATTGATCAAAGACGAAGTTGAGTATTGATTTCTAAGCGCCTTTTGGTAAGATACCGAGTGAACAGAGACAACTTTCTTAGTCGATATGTGAGCTTGGATGAATCATGGGTGCACCACTATGATCCCGAGATCAAAATGCAAAGTAGAGAGTGGAAACATCATTATTCTCGTCCTCCACGCAGATTTAAGGTCGTGTCGTCTGCTGGAAAGATTTTGCTATCTGTGTTCTGGGATGCTCAAGGAATCATCCTGACTGAGAATTCGCAAAAGGAACAGAGCATTACAGGAGCCTACTACGCACAATTAATTTCTAAATTGCGAAATGCTGTTAAAGAGAAACTCCGAGGAAAGTTAAGGCACGGTGTGCTGTTCCATCAGAATAATGCTCCCAGTCATACATCTGGTATTGCTATGACTGTTGTACATGAAGCAGGCTTTGAATTAGCGGAGCACTCGTCATATTCAACGGATCTGGCCCCTAATGATTACAGTAATTATGAAGTGATCAAGCTGTGGAGAGATGGTTTGTGGAAAAATAAAAAAATATAATGCCACCGTAGTTTTGCTGTAAGGAGGTCAGGGGTACAGTGTAGGGATCCGTCCTCGTATTAGTCCATCTTAGTAAATGCTGTTCTAAACATCCTGTATATATGCACGTCTATTTTTGATATCCAATTCATTTTATTGTGACAGATTTCGAGCTTATGGCAGTTGGTTAGAATCGTTCTACCTCTGATAAATATCCTCCTGACAGTAAAAACTAAAAAAAAAGTACTTTATTTGCGAATACTCAAACAGTTTCTGCCACCTGCAGCTTTTAATCCATCTATGTCCATTACCGAACAACGAAATTAAATTTCCCCGTTATATTTATGACTCTCTACTGTTAGCTGCCAACGGAACTGAATATTTCCCCCTTGACGTGCTTCGCGATCGTCGGTGTTTTTTACAGATGGCTCAGGAGAGAGAAAGGTATCTTCGAAAGGACTGCAGTTTTGTATTCAGCGCTGTTACGTCCAATTAGTGTCACATTGCGTTCGCATTAGAATAAAAGAATGGGAAAATTTACAAAAACATCTTATGGTGTATCTCACCAGTTGGTTTTTATTTCGGCGTTAAGCTGAAGCAGATATCGTGTTCAAATTTGGTCGGGGGCGGTTTAGTTTTTTGCTGGCTCTCATCGCTTCGAAAGGTTTCATTATTGCTAATATCCCGAAGGTAAAATTACTATATCTCTTTCGAATATCAAGCGCGAGGTGGGCGATATACGAGAGAAACAAAATTACAATTTATAAACTTGAGAATTCGTGTAAAATATTCATACCTCCAGGGTTGCTATTTGCATAAGGTATATTTGCTTTTCTCCTTGATTATGTATAGCAATAATATTTACATTAATTAACACATGGGCTGAAAAGTCCCGTGCCTAACAAAGAAAACACGTTTTTTTTTGGTTCAAAATTAGCTTTATTCATCAACGTAATCTCCATCAAGAGCAACGCAATCATTTCAGCGCCGCTCTAACATTTCAATACCACTTTTGTAGAACGATTTATCTTTTGCCTCAAAATAGGCCTGAGTTTCAGCGATAACCTCTTCATTCGTGCGAAATTTCTTACCGGCGAGCATTTTTTTGAGGTCTGCGAACAGCCAGTTATCGCTGGGAGCCAAATCTGGCGAATACGGTGGATGTGGGAGCAATTCGAAGTTCAATTCATGTAGTTTTGCCATTGTTTTGATTGACTTGTGACACGGTGCGTTGTCTTGATGAAACAAAATTTTTTTCTTTGCCATATGCGGTCGTTTCTTTGCAATTTCGTCCTTCAAACGCTCCAATAACGCTATATAATATTCACTGTTGATGGTATTTCCTTTCTCAAGATAGTCGATGAATATTACACCACGCACATCCCGAAATACCGAGGCCATAACCTTTCCAGCCGATTGTTGTGCTTTCGGGCGCTTTGGACGAGGTTCACCAGTTGCTGTCCACTCAGATGACGATCGTTTTGATTCCAGAGTGATGTGATGGATCCATGTTTCATCCACTGTCGCATATCGACGCAAAAATTCCGGTTTGTTACGTTTAAATATGGCCAAACACTGGTCCGAATCATCAACACGTTCTTGTTTTTGGTCAACAGTGAGCAAACGCGGCACCCACTTTGAACAGAGCTTTCTCATAGTCAAATGCTCATGCAATATAAAGCCAATACATTCTCTGGATATCTTTACGATGTCAGCTAACTCACGCAACTTCACTTTTCGATCATTCAAAACGATTTTGTGGATTTTTTTGATGTTTTCTGGTGTTACCGCCTCATTTGGACGTCCACTGCGTTCTGCATCATCGGTGTCTCTACGACCACGTTTGAAGTCGGCAAACCAACGTTTTATTGTTGTTTCTGATGGAGCGGAGTCCCCATAACACTTTTCAAGCCATTGCTTTCCTTGAACGGTATTTTTTCCCATCAAGAAGCAGTGTAAAATTAAAACACGAAATTGTTTTTGGTCCATTGTTTTGAAAATAACAAAAGTAGCGTGACTCTTAGCACAATAACTCACAAACTAATGAATAGAATATCATGAAATTTTAACAGCTGTCTTTTGACGGTTAGTACTAATTGAGAGAAAGGTGACTGCAATAAAACTAGCGTCATCTATGTGTTAGGCCCAGGACTTTTCAGCCCATGTGTTATATTACTTTTACTTTTTGATACGGATTTCTAGATGATAATTTATGAACATTTCATTTTAGACAGTAAGGAGTATATACACTATGTAATCGGTAATGAAAATGTGGTGTGAATTAATGTAACACCTACAAATGTTTTTGTAAACTGGCGTAACCTTTTTAAATCGACAGTTAAGTATACAGGTATGTTTTAACGTGCTGATGCATGTTTGAGTCGATGCTGGAGGGTATAAAAACTTTACAGTATGATTCAGCAGTTAAGTTCTCATTTCTATTCTGGAAATGGGCTAGGAACACTTCTTGAGAATCCCAAAGTACGGTAGGGATAACTTTACCAACTAAAGCTACACCCTTTTGTAGTTGCTATGCTGTCTATTGTTATCCTCCTGTTAGATCGAATCATCTTTTCCACCCGTCGAGGTGTTGCATCTATCGTATTCTGAACGGGGTGGCCAATTCGCTGATCATCAACAACTTTCGAGTGCCTCTAAGAGAATTTTCCGGCCCAGTTATATACGGCTTTACACGGCAAGCATTTTCATCGTAAACAGGAGACATTTTCTTATGGATATCCTTAGCAGGAAGTCCTTTTGCCTAGTCTTCACAGGATACAACATCAAGGGCTTTAATTGCAATAACCGGCATCTACTCATTCTGAAAAAATACCTATTCCAACGTTCGGTAAGTTACCCATGCTTCCGGAGGATGACTTAGATATGTCGTTTGAGGAGGTGCAGTTCCAGATAAGTGAAGGTGATAGTGATTTTGAAGGACCATCAGCGAGTTCCCAACACTTCAGCTAACAGGAGTTTAATGACCTTGTTAGAGATCCGAATCTCTCAAAGAAGTCGTCCGAATTGCTTGCTTCCAGATTAAGGGAAAAGAACTTACTGTGTCCAGGTAGTAACATTATTCGATAACCAGAGAGAAAGATCTGCTGCCGTATTTCTCTAAAGGAAACAACTTAGTGTTTTGTAACGTAATAAGAGGTCTCTTGAAGAAAATAGGGTTAAATACACGCCAAATGAATGCCGTCTTTTTGCAAGTTTAAAATATGTACTTCTACACAATGGTAATAAGCATGGTTCTATACCTACTGAACATTCCACCACTATGAAAGAGGAATACGAGACTATATCGTTTGTTCTAAAATATATCTAGGATGAAGAGAAACTTTCTCCTCGAACAACAAAGTGGCTACACAAAATATTCTTGTTTTTTATGCAAAACTTTCCAAGACAGCAAAAGACACTGAAGGCTGGCTTTTTTTTGGTCGTCACATAAGGCAACATTAGAATAACGCGCAGTTCACGAAATCTGCGAACGTGCGGAAGTCTAATGCTTCTAGCTCTTTTGTTGAAGTTGTTAAAAATTTTCTTGGAAATAATATAGCAGAAAATTACGTCGAATTAGTAGAGCAGATGCTTTCTAACTTTCACATGCTGGGATCTAACACGAGCATCAAAACTTCGGTGATGTAAGTGAGGATCAAAGCGAAACATTTTAAAGAAACATCACCATTATGAAGGACAGTTACCAAGGAAGATGTGATACCCATACGATGGCCGATCACTGCTGGAATCTTCGGTGAGACTGTTCCGGTAAATATCGCACAAAGAAATCTTATAAAAGGAAATTTTTAACTTTTGATTGCTTGTAGTAGTTGTATATGCACATTGCAAAACCACACATTCCAGGTATCATGATTTTATTAAATTAACATAAAGGTTTCCCTTTTAATAATTCACCTTAACATTTTTTTTGTGTTTCAATTAACAGTTATCAAATAGTAATATTTAAAAAGTTATGTACATAACAGAATATTATGTCTAATTTTGGCGAATATTCCCTAAATAGTGCAGAATAGCCCAAAAGTACCAAAATGTGTGTTGGCTAGTGTTATTGCTGTAACAGCAATATTTTTGTTCCTTTAAAAAACTAAACAAGTTTCGTTTGATCAAATCTGGACATTTAAGCAAGGTTCCATATAAACCAGACATTGTAGGTATCGCGATTTTATTAAATCAACAACATAAAGGTTTTCCCTTTAATAATTGACCTTTACATGAGCTCGGGGGCGGTTTAATTTATATTTGACCTTAGCTAATGCTACGGAATTTAAAAGCATTTCGTTATTCAAAGGTAAACGATGTTCTTTTATAAGTTGATTGAACGTGGCTTGTGTAATGAAGCAGATCCACTTATAAATTTGCTAAATTGAGATTCCGAAACGTGTTTGGTGAATGCTAAAGGCGCTCAAGAGAGTATTTAGTTATTGATCTGCTTATGTACGAAATAGATTAAAAAAATAAAGACGAATTTAACAACACCAATGTAATTTGTAAATTAATTTAAAGAAGGTGTATCGTTTTGATGTTTCTCACATGGAGAAAAACAAAAAAAATAATGTCATGGTTACATTTGTTTTTCATAAAAAAAATTCTCCATACGTGGATTTATCTTAGAAACACACAAAAGAACATCTCTTTTCGAGTGATAGAGGACGATTTCTGTATTTAGTTTTTAGCGCAACCATAGACGAAAAACTTTTCTCACAGAGATAAGACGTAATGAAAGGGAAATTCAAATCTTCAGATATAAAATGCAGTTGTAGCGTTTTGTTGGTAAACATTTGGATTAGCTGATCTTGAATCTCAACTGGTAATTTAACAGCGGCAATAACGTTTTCACTAAACGGATTCAGTACCAATCTCCCAGAAATTATTTTTATCTTCCGGGAAGTACTCCGTCAACTGAGTTTTTAACTCAAGCAAATGCATCTTCATACAATCAAAACTGTGGCGAATGATAGTGCCTTGTTGTTTCAAATTTTTCTAGATTATTGCTTCGATAGTGAATAACCCAGATATCAAGCTTCTTAATGAAAGCATGAAGCGTCCTTTTAAATTCACGTTCAAATCATTTATATGCGAAAATACGAGGGTGAGCTGAAGAGTTCAGTAACTAACCATGAGATGATGCTATGCGAAAGCAATCTTTGGCGCTATTGTACAGCTTGATATTTCAATGATGCGTTAAACTTCTTGCGGATCTGTCAAGTTGTTTGTTGTGTACACTAGTTCAAAGTAGAGTACTTTTCCTTTTTAAAAATTGACAATATTGAAATTTGCGCAGTGATTAAATACCTGTGGGAAAAGTATTTTTTGCCCAAAGAAAGTGATGCTGATATTGTAAATGTCTTAGGCGAGGATGCTACTTGTTTTAAGACTTTTTGCAAATGGATGAATAAATTTAGAATGGTTGTACGAGCGACTATCCCCGTTCTGGACCCCCAAAAACAACCACAGGAGAAGGTATACAAACAGTTTTGAAGTTTCTGGAAGCTGATCGCCGATCAACATTGAAAGCTATTGTTAAGGCTACAGGCGTCTCCATAGAACGGATGACATACATTTTAAATGTTAAATTAGACATTTTAAGCGGTGTGCGAGATGAGTGCCGACATCTTAAGGCGTACTGTCCACTGAGGCATCATTTGACGAATGCGTGCAAATTACAAATGACAACAGGGGTAATTTGCGTCTTATGTTCACGCAATCGCCATATGATCATCATGCAAGCTACGAAGCAGTTTATTTCTCTCAAGTTTAGTATAGCGAAAGCACGTTCTATTTCACTGCGAAAATGTCATCAAGCTATGATGAAGACGTGATTGCAACATACCACTTTAGTAGAAGGTGACGACACAAACGTGGCGTCATCCAAATATTGAAAGAAAAACAATTGTAGATTATTTAAAACCACATCTAAAAGAATGCCTAGAAAATAACACCATGATTAGACAACGCTTTAAATACAGCTTCCTCATGGTATTTGTTTCTTTCTTTTGGCACTGGTTAGCGGTTGAATATTCATTTGTATCGTAGGGTTAGATGTGGCGGTAGAAGCAGCGAGAGAATTACCTGGGTTGAGCATAAAACCGCTCGAAACCGCGCTGATGACGCCGGGTAGGCAGAAACATGTCCGTGTGTTAGCGTCTCTTCACATGTCTTTCTCGTGAATTGATTTCACTAGTACCATGAGAAAGCTGTATTTACAGCGTCTTGTTATCTTGGTGTAGATTATTTATCAGAAAATTATTTCTACTTTCAATCATTTAACCGAATGCCTAAAACTACGTACAGTCTCTATTATTGGACCTTTAATACAAAAACGAAATACTGTAATGCGAGATTGTGTC
This sequence comes from Trypoxylus dichotomus, assembly GCA_023509865.1. NCBI lineage: Eukaryota > Metazoa > Arthropoda > Insecta > Coleoptera > Scarabaeidae > Trypoxylus > Trypoxylus dichotomus. The sequence continues at coordinate 26,271,679 of CM042082.1, read as the reverse complement.
AGCCTAGAAGAAAGGATACTTATCACATTAAGGAAAGTTTTAAACAGTTTTTTGTATGTGTATAGTATTTATTGGTATAACAATAAAACAAAACAAAATAAAATTAGTCGTAAAGCAGCAGTCATCGGATATACAAATTTCGGTCAGATCACAAGTTTTCAAGGTTTCGAAGTTCTGGTAAATCATCAGTAAAATTTATATTTGCAGAATAATGTAATGAAGAAACTGGGTTATTTGAATTAGATTCTACAGAAGAAATTGGGGATTAATTGTGGATAATCCGAAAGAAACTTGGTTTGTACACAAAGATGTGTTTGCGTCTCGCAGTACGCTTCAGTAGTGGTAGTCTGCTATACGAGCTGCATGACGATCGCATGATGATACGCAAATTCGACGATGCCGTATCGTGGACACAGTTTCGTTCCTTTCTACGCAAGATGCAAGGAAGCTACAAATATGCATAAAACGGTGTTGAGCGTATGACGTGCGTGACAATCGCAAGCTCCTCTTTTATACTGCTCACAGCACGACTTGTTTAAACGAGACCAAATTACAAAGGTACACGATAAGTCGGAACTTGTAAATTGCTAATGTATATATGTACACGGCATACGTACATGTTCAAAGGAAGGTGGTCGCGTAATATTAAATTTTATTTATATTACTTTCTGGGGGATCGCGAAGCTAAGAAGATTAAGAATCGCTAACGTAGGGAAATATTTTTAATGAATTTAGGCAAACACCTCTCGTATTTTTATACAATTTCCGCAAATGTAATCCAAATAAATTTGTTGGAACCGCCAAATTTAGTTTCGCATAAAATTCCCCGTGGATAAATTTCCTTCTATAGCGGAAAACACTTCCATCATATTCAAATAAGCCTTGTCATCGCATGAGCAGGTTCTTTCCGTCGCGGATATCCCATCAACTTAATTGAATTTCACATACCGCACGATGCGGGAAAAGAAAACTTTAGAGGTGTAAGGTCCAACGCTATCAAACGTTCGAGGATAGCTTACCGTTTGTACCTCTTTTTTCTTTTTCTAAAGCAGAAGTAGGATGAAGAGTTTTTATCCAGAGAATAGCGAGTATTTTTGTAAAGCATTCGAATTGGGTCAAGGAAAAGAGAAACTAATGCTTTTGGCAAATGGGAATCAGATCACCTGGTCCCTTTTCGTAATAAAAATTTTTCATTGATGGAATACTTCAACGTGTAACACTGGCTAACACAATTTTTTCTGACGCCTACATGAGAGTTGTTTTCTACTAATTGGGGTGTGCCGAATCCGAAAATCATGTTAGTTCTTGCGTATATCGTCAACGTTTAACTGTATGTAAGAACTGATAAATTATAAACATAGTATAAAAAATCTATAAACAAACTAATTTATTTAAATACAATATTAGTCACAAATGCAGTACAAGTACGGGGAATATATTTTTGATTGCTGCACTTTCTACTGTGTATTTTGCAGGAAGGTCATGTCTTCCTTGGTACGAAGTTTCCATGGATTTAAATCTTGACCAAATCTCTTGCCTTGTTCCCCGGTTATAGTACCGAAACTTGGTTATGGAAACTTTTGACATATGTACTTGAAACAGTCCCATTGCAAATCTAGAGCTTTAAGATATTGCTTCATAACTCCCAATTTGTTATGAAGAGGTGGAAAAATTACTTTTTCTCTATCAACCAAAGGTTCACTTACAATATTCTTACAATTATTTTAAAAATCAATAATTTATTGCATATACGAGGGCGTATTCTCACCCCTCACCCAGTATAATTTTTTGTTTAATCAATGTTTTTGACACTCAGTTAGCTGAGATTTGTAGATCATATCTGCATAGTATCAAGTTTTTATCTCGATATGTTGTTGTGCTGTGGCTAACTCTTGAATTGTGTGTCGTGATTGTTCATAAAAATGGATCCTATAGAACAAAGAGTCGTCAGAAAAAGCCCAACTCAAATTCATAAGGACATTATGGCGACTATTGGTGTGTCTGCAGTTTCTTATGATATAGTCAAACGCTGGTGTTGAGATTTTAAATGCGGAAGAACATCCTGTGCCGATGATGACGATAACAGACAGAAACATGAAAAAGGTACACGATACCGTACCCCAAAACCAACGAGTAGGAATCAGAGACATTGTGGAAGATACTGACTTATTATATCATGTGGTGCACAACATACTGACTAAAGAATTAGATATGAAAAAGATGAGTGCCATGCGGGTGCCCCGAATGTTAACCATTGATCAAAGAAGAAATCGGGTGTTGATTTGCAAGCGTCTTTTGGAAAGGCACCAAGCAAACAAAGAGAACTTTCTTAGTCGGTAGATGAGTCACACTATGACCCTGAGATCAAAGTGCAAAGCAGAGAGTGGAAACATCGCGGTTCACCTCCTCCACGCAGAATTTAAGGTGGTGCCGTTTAAAAGAAATCTTGTGATGCAAGCTGTAGAAAGGTGGTTTACAGAGGTTGGACAAACATTTTTCCAAAAGGCTGTTGAGATGTTGGGGTACCAAGCGTATTAGTGTAGAGGGAAACTATGTCGAAATATAAAAATATAATGCCACTGTAGTTTTATTGTATTGATTTGCAAGAATTTTGGAGTCGGCAAACAGGAAATGCCGTAGAAAAAGGAATTTGACGTGATAGGAAGAAATGGGTTTCATACTTGTCATGAGCGTATCTAAATTAATTAAACAAGGTGCCAGATCCTAGTCAGCAGATAAAAAATTACTTGTTTGCCGATGTACCATAATTAAAGCTTGCAGCATTGAATTTTCTTGAGACTTGGACGCCTTGATATCTTACAACTGGCTATTAACATACATACATCGCATCCAGTTTAATTTTGTACTAAAATCGGGACGATTCCATTTAACTTCTCTAAGTTTTACTTAATTACCTAACTCTTCAAAGTATTAGGCAGTATATTCTTCTAGACAATAAAGTTAGTAAGTAGTTTTCTGCGGTCACAATTAGAGTCCTTTAACATCTTAAGCACCTGAATGTAAATAAAATTTAAGCGTCAAACTTTCACAAACCAAAATTTATGTCATAACGCTGTCTCGTGGTAATATCTTAGTTGCAGCAAGAGTTGATTATCTACAACTTTACCTTTTGGAAACTTTACTAAAAGTTTACCAGATATGTACGCAGTTTTGCAGATGATTTAAGGTGCAAATATAGTTGTACATTTATAATTTTGATAGCTAGTGTATATCATTTCGTAAATGCAATTGCATTGATATATTATTTCCTATTTCGTGGGTTCCCATTTCTACTTCAAATACCACTTGCACTACTTTTTCTTCAATTTTAATCCCAATTTCGATTCAACCGCTAATTTTATTGGTTTAAATTCAATCTTACGCAAAACAAACAATTTGTCACAGGTCAAGTTGGTTAGAAACTAAGTAATGCATTTTATAACGCAAGTTTTCATTGTGATAAGAAGGAAAATTGTACAATGACTTCAACAAAGTACTCGAACAATAGGGCAACTAATTCACAACGGAAAATTCGTATTCGCGATGAATCCGAAGCTAGCAGCTGTTGATTCATTTGTATTCCAATTTATGTTTGGCATTATGCAAATTTTAGATCTCGTTTCGCTCTAAAATTAAAATTAGCATCTACTAGCTTCAGTCTTAGATATGAGATTCAGGAAGATGTGTAAGTTATACGCGTTTACTCTGTATATACAACTGCGGGATATACTTTCGTCTTGCGAAGGAATAATTTAGTTTTCCACCTCAGACAAGGGGTGACGCTTACGTTGTTAGTTTTAGAGGAATATTAGGAAATATTTGACACTAATATAAGAATACCCAAACTCGCACTTCAACTACTTTAATAACGCTATATCTATCTTATTACACTTTCAATATATAACTTGCACATCCGTATCGACACATCTCTTCTAAGGTTTCTAGCCTACCCCTCCTTTATTACTATTTACTACCCGATCTTTTTATCCCCTCTTTTTATATACATTGCCCAGAATTATTTCCTTACGCTAAATATTAAATATTATTAAAGTTAAAGCGTTGAAAATTTCAATTAGTACAGGGTAGCGCAGGGGAACGGAAAATTTTGAAATAACGTCATTTCCACGAATAAATTCATAAAACTAGTAATTTATTAACGAAAGTGCATGTACGCAGCATGCCATTTATGTCTTTATAATCAAAATGTCCAAAAGTGCCCAAAAGTGTCCAAAAGTTTACTTTTTAAAGATGACATCGGAAAGATGTCCTCCCATTCGGCGTTCACACACTAACAGCTTGTTATGAAAACTCTGGAATACGCGGTGTAGCAAATCTTGGGGAATGGCAGTGATTTATTGTTGAATGTTCTCCTTCAGTTCATGGATTGTTGCAGGTCGCGTACGGTGCACCTTGCCTTTAAGATACCCCCACAGGAAGAAGTCACACACACTAAGATCAGGGGATCTCGCAGGCCATTCAATGTCAGCGTTACGTGAAATAATGCGTCTTCCAAACAATTGACGAACTGCTGCCGTCGAATGTCGAGCAGTGTGTGACGTGGCTCCGTCCTGTTGAAACCACATGTTTTCCATGTTAAGATTAAGCTCGTACAGTCTCGGTGTAAAGAATGTTCGAAGCATTTCAACATATCGAGCGGATGCTACTGTCGCTGCACTACCATCCTCACGCGCAAAAAAATAAGGGCCGATAACACCATGACATAATACAGCATACCATATTGTGACCTTGTCGCTATGTAGTAGTCACTGGTGTAACTCACAAGGATTGTCCTGGGCCCAATAACGAAAATTCTGTTTGTTTACGAAACCGTTCAGGTGGAAATGGGCTTCGTCTGATATTCACCAACGAAATTCGCGTCCTCGTTAATTTTAGCCAATATCTGCCTACTAAACTCCATACGTGACGCTGGGTCTCGTTCATGTAATTGTTGCACAATCTGCAATTTATAGGGATGGAAATGTAATTCGTGCAGTATTCTTTGTAAGCTTCGTCGCTTAACCCCTAGCGTAGATGCATGCTGTCGAACGGAGCGGCGAGGACTTCTCTCGATTGCAGGTCTAACAGCCTCAATGTTCTCTGGAGTACGTACCGTTCGAATGCCACCTGGAGCTTTCTTTTCCAATACAGATCCTGTTTCTTCAAAATTACGCACCCACATTGTAATCGCATGCGCAGATGGGACACGTCCAATATATTCTCTGCGCGGCAGTCGCACTATCACCATTTTTATAAAACGCTCTCACAGCTACTGCACACTCCGCACCAGTCCAATGATCCATGATTACTAAATGGCAATGCGTTCACAACAATTGTGCGACGTTACGAACAACTGCCGGCTCTACAGTGCTGAATTGTAACGTTCAAAGTTTCCCGTTCCCTTGCGCCAACCTGTACTTGGATAGAATCTTTATAATTGGTTCTATAAGAGTGATGAAAGTATTACTCGAAAAGTGAGATTTTTCGAATTTTTCTGAAATGGTTTTCTACGAGCAAGAGGTTTGTTATTTGTAAGTAAATACACTCCGCAAAAAAAGTATTGCATAATTTATTTTTGTCTCACAAGAATGATTTTATGACTAAAGCAACACAGGTATTGTAAAAGGAAATGTATTTTTGAAGAATAAATTATAGGGTAACATTCGATTCAGTTAACCTCCGTATATAAGGTTGGTCTAAATTCTTCCACTCCTTGCGCAAGGTATCTTCTAATCCCTGTAATAATAAATCTTATTATCCCTAGTGGAGCAACATGAAGATAGTCCCACACGGTTTCTATAGGATTCATGTCTAAACCCACCGCAGGCCAATCTAAAACTGGAATACCAACCTCATCAAGATACTCCCAGACGATTATTGTTACATGGGGCCGTGTATTCACAAGCATCCGTTGCCTATTACTGGTACTTACGTTACTACATGATCTTGTAAAGTGTCTATTATATGCCTGTGGGTAGTCATTGTACGTTTGTTTACTGATACTGATTCTTCATGGCCTGCTAAATAGATGCTTCCCCAAACCATGAGCCACCACCAAAATTAGGCATAGATTTGATGTTGCATTCAGAATAGCGCTCACGGTCTCGTCTGTATACTGGTGTATGTTTATCTGTGGAGTAAAGATTAAATCTTGACTTATCTGTGAAGAATATGTTGGCCCAATTTCCAATTGACATGTTCCCTGGCACATCTTAAGCGGGTCACTCGGTGATTCCTAGTAAGGCGACCTATTACGAATGATTTGGGTTCTTATTCGAGTATTTCTGACTCTAGACAAGTCGATCTGTAATTGCCTTGCAGTTACATGCCTTCGACGTAATGGTATAGTCTTAAAAACCGGCCATCTTGAGGAGTAGTACCACTTAGTCGATCTGGCGCTGGTTTTCGTATGTAACCTCCTGTTTCTCTATATCTGGATACTGACTTTGAAGCACTTGACTGATTAATATTGATTAAATTAGCCACGTCCTCGACTAAAGTAGCTATTCCACTCACTTGTCCTGGTGTTAAATTACCCATCTTGTTTCTAATAACGTTAGTAAAGTACTCTATAGTCTATATAGGAACAGTTTAATAAACAACTAGATAAATCATGTGTATATACACTTTTTTAAAATGTTTCTCTAATAGCAAAAAGAAACTTCTTTTCTATATATTTCTAGTAGGTGCTCATATGACAAGATATCTCAGTCTATAAACACCATTTCGCAGTCTATGTGATACCTTTTCGACGGAGTATGTATTTCTAGCTTCATGGGATAAATAATATCCAAAGCAGAAAGCGATATATCAAATGTTAAACAAGCTAGAATTATGAACAATGTGACTACAGATTTTCCTGATGAAGCTAAATATGCATTAATATACAGAGTGTTTTATTAAATAAAACGTAATTTTGATATGTATTTTTGCTCTTTATATATTAAAATAACTTTAAATTAAGCTTCTTATGTGTGACTTTTGTATGAAGATGATAAATAAGGACCCTGCCATTACCCTGTATGGATTATACTATCAAACAGTTTAAAAAATAGTAAATATAGCAACCTTCTCCCCTGTATAATATTTACCCAGGAAGAACTACAAAATAAAAAAGCACGTAGGAAAGATAACAGAAACAAACGAGGATAAAGAAAACAACGGAAGAAGGGATATTAAACGAAAGTTAATATCTTGTTCACGACACCACATTAAAAGCTTTCAAGTTTTAAATTAATGTAAATCAACCCGACCTTCTGCAAAAATGTTGTTTATGTATACCTTTATCTTTTCATTTTGCTCAAATTTCTTAATGAATTCTTCTTCGTTATCCTTTGTTATTTATTCTGGGGATAATTTAAAATTCTATGTTTGATGCATTTCCGTAACGGAACCTTTCCGAAATTATTCAAGGAATGGGTTATCATAAAGATTTAATTTATGAGTGGCGATATTTTAGTCCCGTTTGAAATGGAAACATCCTTATTTTAACATACAAAAAGAGCTTATTTAAGTACAACCTACAAGTGGTGTAATTTAAAGAAAATATTAGCAGTAGATCTTTCCCAACTTGAGTTGACTTAATTCAGTTGGGGTCCATTAAAAATGATGTTATTTTATATATAGATGAGAAGTACTAAAATGACAATAATAAGGAAATTTTGCACAACAAACAAAAATGTAAACATAAAAGGGTATGCTTGTGTCGTCTTGTAGTCTTCTCACTAGAGCTGCTTGGAATATCTCCTCAATCTAGTAATTTAATTGGTGTCAGTATTTTTCGACAGTCATATTCGTAATGTTTTTGACATACTTAAGCAAAGTAAGTTTGCTCACACTGCATTTAAAGGAATGTTATGCGGAAAAATGGGACTTTTATGATTTCGAATGTATTTCAACGTCGAAACAATGACTCGATCGATTTTGCTTGAGTACTAGATACAGCATCATCCAAAAGCAATGCTAAGAATTAGTGTTCTAAATATCAGTAAAATGAGACTGACAACTTGCGACACATGATCTCACAAGGCATGAAGAACTAATATATATATTCCTGCTGTAAGAATAGCTACTTATTGGCTGTGTGCTTATGAGGACGTACTTTAGTAAAGATAAAAGAGATGAATAAAACGTGTCTACAAAGAGAAACAATTGCTGTGAGTAAAGAATACTTAAACTAGACGTTACATGACTAGAAAACAGCGTTATGACGAATCAAAATTTAAAATTGTGGCTCTCACCGTAGTATTTCCATTCATCAGCAACCAGAAGAACGTCAGAATCGAACTTGTCTATTGCTTTTAATAAAGCAGGTAGATGGTTTTCGATTGTTTAATTGATATAAGGACAGGAGACTTGATAAAAATAACCATAAAAAAGAACGAAAAGAAGACTATCTGGACATCCTAAAAAAACAACATCTAGAGGTTTGTATACCAACAATATAGCAACCCAAAGCATATAGCTAGCGCACGTAAGAATTTTTTGGAAGGCAAAAAGAGCAGTAAGTTAGGTAACTATGGTGGTGTGGTTCCTCCAAAAGTCTGGATTTGCCTCCCATTAACTTTTTGTGAAATGATCTGGGCAGAAGGGTTGGAGAATAATTGTCACAAAAAGTTCAATAACTTTTTAAAACTCGGAGGAAGTTTGTTGTACTGGATTTGTAAGACTGCCAAGTAGGGGCTCCTCCTTTATCTGAGGAATTGCCAAAACTGACACCTTTCGTTACTTCGCTGATTTTGGATCCCATAAATACTTTTTCTCTTATTTAAGTTTCGCTTATTCGGGCAAATTTAATGGCCTTTACGAAATTCTTCGTCAACCGCAACCTAATGCGAAGAAGTAACAGCAGTAGGGTTACTTCTGTTTGGCTGTTGGTTCTTAATAAAATGCAAAACTTCGAGTGCCCCAAATTCAAACCTGGTACTAGCGCTAAAACTTCTAGAACTGGCTAAATTTTTCATTGAAATCTTCGATACTCTGTTTTATCCAACATTAGCTTAATGCTTTCATACGACTTTTTCGTGTTGACAGTAATGGAAACGGGAATAGAAGGATTTTTGCATTTCCCATTACGAAGGAATACAATTTTTAGGTTGTAGGAGTTTATAGAAGCTGATAAAGACTCACCAATCTCCTGGATTGTGACTCTAGCCCATTGCCATTAATAAAGAATTGACATATTTAAGTAAGAATACTATGTTATCTAATAGTTTTGAAAATAAATACTGCAGTTCTTTTCGCCTTGAGTGGCATACTCTTGTCCACTTGTTTAATAAATTCCATGTTTTGTGCCTTAAAGCTAAGACTTTTACTTAATTTTTTGATAAATTCAAACCACGGATAAGGTCATTTAAATCTATCTTGTTTATTTTAAGCTGTTCCTCGACCAATAAAGTCTGTGTTCGTCTCTCTTTTCTTGACACTCGAAGACACTTACTGGTGTCTCTTAAGGAACCAGAGTGCATGCATCTGCCGGACGGGGCATTGGAGGATGTGTAGTATTATGCAGCATAAGTCTTATAGCTAAAGGGAGATTTGCATCTTTTACTTTAGTTCTTGACATACTTGATATGCCAGTGATCTTAGTTGTACAAAGGTAACTGTCTGAGGATTGGCGACTTGTCTCTCTCTTTATAATTGGGACTTAAAACGGCATGCAACGGAATTGTTCATTCAGCCAACCACTAAACTAGCTAGCATATGTTTAAAAGCAGATATGTGAAGCCCAAATCTTATCTTGATCCTCAACTTTACACTCGAACTTCCTAACCATTTTTTAAAATTGTCGAAGAACTACTGGCAGATATATGAACCTCAGACATAATACCCCCCTCTTTTAATATCCATTTTGGCCTCGTCCAAAATTTTTCATTTTTCAGCTCAAATATGTTCCTTTCGCATTCATGTCAAGCCATTTCCCTTTAGTGTAATCAACAAACTTATATTGTAAATAAAACACTTGTCTATTTATGTCACCTAATAGAAACGTTTTGGATTTTTTAAATTTTGTTGTGATTGAAAATTCCTTAATATACGACGTAAAAATTTGGAAATAACTTCAAAAGAGTACAGTTTAATTAAGGAGAGATATAGAATACCCGAGGAAAGTTCCTTATATCAAGATTTATTTCGTAAAATTAAAGCAAAAATACATACGAGGCTGGATCCTCATGTCCCATTCCTCACGTACTTCTAGTAGGTTGCTTGATTAATGTCTATAACATTTGTAGATCATATTTACATAGTATCAAGTTTGTATCTCAAAGTATTGTGCTGTGGCTAATTCTTGAGCTGTGTGTCGTGATTGTACACAAAAATGGATCCTGTAGAAGAAAGAACCTTAATAAAATACCTCCAGAAAAAAGGGATGACGCCAACTCAAATTCATAGACATTATGGTAACTATTGGTGAGTCTGCAGTTTCTTATGATATAGTCAAATGTTGGTGTCGAGATATTAAATGCGGAAGAACATCCTATGAAAACCAGCATGCCAGAGGTCCTCCCATAAAGGTAACAACAGTCAAAAACATTAAATAGATCAAGGACATTGTGGAAGATAGTGGCTTATCACATCATGTGGTACATAACATACGACTAAAGAATTAGATATGAAAAAGTGAGTGCAAGATGGGTGTCCTGAATGTTTGATCAAAAAAGAAATCGGGTGTAGACTTGTAAGCATCTTTTGGAAAGGTACCAAGCAAAGAGAACTTTCTTAGTCGTTATGTGACATTGGATGAGTTATGGCTGCACGATTATGATCCTGAGAGCAAGGTACAAAGTAGAGAGTGGAAACATTACGGTTCTCCTCCTCCACGTAAATTTAAGTTCGTGCCATCTGCTGGAAAGGTTTTACTATCTGTGATCTGGGATGCTCAAGGAATTATCCTGACTGAGAATTTGCAAAAGGGACAGAGCATTACAGGGATGTACAACGCACAATTGATTTCTAAATTGCAAGACTCTGTTAAAGAGAAATACCGAGGGAAGTTAAGGCACTGTGTGCTGTTCCATCAGAATAATGCTCCAACCATACTTCTGGTATTGCTATGGCTGCTATGCACCAAGCAGACTTTGAATTAGTGGAACACCCGCCATATCAGATCTGCCCCCTAGTGATTACAGGTTCTTCCTCAAATTAAAAGAAATCTTACGTGAATTAGTGTAGAGGGAGACGATGTTGAAAAATAAAAGATATACTGCAACTGTAGTTTTACTACTAAAGGATCAGTGGCACAATATAGAGATCCACCCTCGTATATGTACATTTTTATCACATACAATGTTCTTTAAAAAAAATGTAGAATCAAGAATTTCGTTCAACCTATATTTTTTACACATAAAAACTGCAAATGTCCTTTGTGGCTGTAAAAAATCATTTTCAAATAAATTATGTGATGGTACGTTTTCTATATGACCATTCTTTTTGTGTCACTATTCTAGTCAGAGTAATGTAGATGTATATTCTTATATAGGAAATCTAGACCAATGTAGATGCAAGCTTTAGCTCTTCGGATTCTATTAAAAAATTTTCAAAACACCTTCCACTAATTTGGCTTTGGAATATAAGGCTTATATGCGAATGGGTGCATCTTGTAGAAGATTTTGGAATATAGAGCATATGTATTAATAATTTTACAAAATTTTCAACGATGTCAAGTAAGCAATAGATACTCTTTATACAATATTTATTTCCGAAATTAGAAACAACCCAGAATAGGTACTTTCGGGAATTTCAAGCATAATGTAAAATCTAATTTACTTTTGCTCCTTGTCCTACTATGAAATGGTACGAAACACAATGTATATATTTAAGAATTATCACAAGAGATGGCGTTATTCCATAAAATGTTGCTACTATGAATATGCATGTAATTAAAATATAAAATTGAACTACTGACATTAATACAAATGGATAACAGAAACATGGAAAAGCTTTGAATTAAAAGAAAAAGTTGTATAATGTAGGGTAGTCATTTCTACGGCTGTGGTCTGTTTAGAGGATGTGAATAACGTGCAATAAATAAAACTTAACGGATGTGATGGAAAAAAATAATATAAATAATTTTCTATTATGAATATACTCACTCAAGTGTAAGTTAAACATTTTTTATTATTTCTTTTTTAAAATCAAGAATCGAAATTTAAAATATATGTATATATTAGTCGTTTTCCACTAATATCCATCCGTAAGATATTAAATTTTATTTAAAGAAATTTAGAGGCAAAACAGTAATAAGAATACGTTAGCATGGCAACAATAATTAAGACGTTTAACTTAACCTAATTGAATAGATCGATAAAAATATTAAAGGCAACAATAATAATGAAATAAAAATAATAGAATTGCCCGACGAATTGTAAGTAATAAAACCGTCTGCATCGTTATCCCGCGAAACACGCCACTATATCGAATTTTACCGGTCCACGGCCAATGTGCTCAAGAAACCGTTGGCGACTGACATTTTCAGTAGTAAACGCGAAAGGGCAGGCGCGCCCTCACGTTCAAAACACTCACTTACACGCTCTATCGGTTCCCTACCGCCGCTTCATATCCATCCACCTATTCGAACGCCCAATTGGCAACTAATTCATTATCGAAGACTCACGTGCGAATACAATGCGGTCTGCCGGTTCGATGCCGGGCAATGCGCAATGTTCGGGAAAGCGCATCTTGCGGTGGACGAGCGATTATTAGCGCGTACGGGGATGGTTTGATAAATACTTGCGTTTAGGAAGACGTAATTCTTTTAGATTTAGTGAATTTATGTCTCGCTTAGTGTAGCGATGTTACAATCATTTTAACCCATCCAAATAATAGGATCTGTCTAACTCTACAAAATAAGCTTCCATTTCGGCGATGACCTCTTCATTTGACGTGAACTGCTTTCAGTTAAGCTATGTTTTCAGGTTTGAAAAAAGGCACAGAGTCAAATCTAGCGAATATAATGGACGGGGCGCCATTTGGTTAGTGGTTTTTTTCTTCTGACGAAATTAAAGTAGTAGAAGCAATTATCAGGCGTTTGCATAAGTTTTTTTTCCGGATTTTTGCTAAGAAGATACACATAATTTTCAAGAGAAATTATTTTTTTATTATGGCGAGCGCGTGCCCGATTGAGGCGAAGAGGTGATAGTGAAATGGCCCTAGGTCTTTGGAGTACCGCGGTTGCTGAAAAATGTCCCATCCAAGCGATTTCAAGGTGTCTTCCACTGGTTTTGCTGTGTGAGACGGTGCATTGTGGTGTAACAAAATCACTTTGCCATGTATTCTGACCCATTCTGGTCGTTTTCCAATTAATGGGTGGTTTAAATTAACCATTTGTTGGCGATAGCGTTGTGTATTAACGATTTCGCTGGGCTTCAAGAGTGCTTAATACTCAATACCGCTCTGGTCCCACCAGACACAGAGCATTGTCTTCTTGCCGAAGCGATTTGGCCTTGGTGTTGAAGGGCCGGCTTTTTTCGCTTCGGGTTTGCAAAATAAATCGATATTTCGTCACCTGTCACAATTCCGCACAAAAACAATTTCCTTTCGTGGCGTTGAAGCAGCAATTCACAGGTCACTGCGATTTTCTATTTGACGTTCATCGTGTGGGACCCATTTCTTGTGACACATGTAATGCTTCTGCTAATTGCCGTTGAGTTTGAGTTCGCTCATCATCCAATAACTTCCGCAATTGCTCGTCTTCGCGCTTTTTGTGGTCTACCAAAGCGCTCACTGTTTTTCACATTAAAATCACCATTTTTAAATTATCGATACCATGTCTCACGTGTTCCAATCGATGAAGCCTATTCACCATGTGTCTCTACCAGCAAGCGATGACTTTCAACAATCTTTTTCTTTCGATTAAATAAGAAAAGTAATGCGTGCCGCGAATGTTCTTTTTCAGGCACAAAACTCGACATGACCACTGAGCGATAAAGCAATGACGCTAGTTTTTGACGAACTCAGCTTATGTGTGTTTGTAGTTTAAATGTCAGACGAACAAAATGACGTATACGTCGAATTAATACGCTGCGTACTTTCCGCGAGCGCCATCTCTTACTTAAATCGGAAAAAAACTCATGTAAACACCTGGTAGATTTGTGTTACAGTATCGGTAATGATTTCATCAATCTACCTTTTTCTATTCTACTGAAAGACATTCTGAAATTTCTTTGTCCTGCTGTTAGTCACAATTCTATTGGTTATTACATGGATAAAGATTTTGCGATGTGTGAAACCACCAGTATATTGTAAATTATACATGTTTTCCTGCATTTTTATATAACACATGGGCTGAAAAGTCCCGGGCCTAACAAAGAAAACACGGTTTTTTTGGTTCAAAATTAGCTTTATTCATCGACGTAATCTCCATCAAGAGCAACGCAATCATCCCAGCGCCGCTCTAACATTTCAATACCACTTTTGTAGAACGATTTATCTTTTGCCTCGAAATAGGCCTCAGTTTCAGCGATAACCTCTTCATTCGTGCGAAATTTCTTACCGGCGAGCATTATTTTGAGGTCGAACACCCAGTAGTCGCTGGGAACCAAATCTGGCGAATACGGTGGATGTGGGAACAATTCGAAGTTCAATTCATGTAGTTTTGCCATTGTTTTGATTGACTTGTGCGTTGTCTTGATGAAACAAAACTTTTTCTTTGCCGTGTGCGGTCGTTTCTCTGCAATTTCGGCCTTCAAACGCTCCAATAACGCTATATAATATTCACTGTTGATGGTATTTCCTTTCTCAAGATAGTCGATGAATATTACACCACGCACATCCCAAAATACCGAGGTCATAACCTTTCCAGCCGATTGTTGTGCTTTCGGGCGCCTTGGACGAGGTTCACTAGTTGCTGTCCTCTCAGATGACGATCGTTTTGATTCCGGAGTGAAGTGATGAATCCATGTTTCATCCATTGTCACATATCGACGCAAAAATTCCGGTTTGTTACGTTTAAACATAGCCAAACACTGCTCAGAATCATCAACACGTTCTTGCTTTTGGTCAACAGTGAGCAAACGCGGCACCCACTTTGAACAGAGCCTTCTCATAGTCAAATGCTCATGCAATATAAAGCCAATGCGTTCTTTTGATATCTTTACGATGTCAGCTAACTCACGCAACTTCACTTTTCGATCATTCAAAACGATTTTGTGGATTTTTTTGATATTTTCTGGTGTTACCGCCTCATTTGGACGTCCACTGTGTTCTGCATCATCGGTGTCACTACGACCACGTTTGAAGTCAGCAGACCAACGTTTTATTGTTGTTTCTGATGGAGCGGAGTCCCCATAACACTTTTCAAGCCATTGCTTCGCTTGAACGGTATTTTTTCCCATCAAGAGGCAGTGTAAAATTAAAATACGAAATTGTTTTTGATCCATTGTTTTGAAAATAACAAAAGTAGCGTGACTCCTAGCACAATAACTCACAAACTAATGAATAAAATGTCATGAAATTTTAACAGCTGTCTTTTGAAGGTTAGTACTAACTGAGAGAAAGATGACTGCAATAAAACTAGCGTCATCTATGTGTTAGGCGCGGGACTTTTCAGCCCATGTGTTATGTACATATCTAACACCTCTGGCATTTCTTTGATTTATTTCATAGAGTTCACATTCACGTTTACTGTGAAGTGTCATAAGTCCGCAATCCTACTTAATGAATCTCAATTTACTTCATTACATTGTTACTTTCCTTTTAATGCCTGGAAGATGTTCCTTGTACCAACATTGATTCCGTTAGATGAAAAATTTTACCGGAAAAGACTTAAGCATACACCTGGTAATATTCTTTTTGATTGATAATCAATTCCGTCGTCAACGATTACAAGGACCGTATGATTGTATAATACAGGTATTGCGCTCCACGCCACGTAAATGAATAACCTATTCGGGACGCAACGTTTCAAGAGTACATGAATTCTCATAGTCAGTAAATTTGCTGACAATGGGAGTGCATGTGCTGTTCAAAGCTGTATTCCGAATAAATTATTAATTTGTGTAATGTGGAGTTCACTGTGGTACTTGTGTATTTAGTCGTCCTTGAAGAAGGAGTTTAAAAGTTAATATTTAAAGGTCTCTTCAAGCTTCTTAATCATTAATAAAATATTTTTATGTAGATAACAGCTTCGATTAACCCAAATTTTCGTGAGAATTAAAAAAACAAATAGTTTATATTTTGTTATTGATTATAATTCCTTATAATGTTGGCATATACATGCATAAAAATCAAATAAATATCTAAACAATCTTTTCCAAAAAATGGGAAGATACGTGTACTACAACAAAACGCTTTTTTTATTCTTGAATATTCATTAAACGAAAATACGAAACATTTTATCCTTTTATAAGAGCAACATTATATAAATATTAATTTAATTCAACAGTTGGAAATTAAAAACACTGAGAAAGATTATTCATACACGCACAATTAGGATGATGTGTGGACTAAAGTTCCAGCAGATGGCGCGATCTTAAATTTCCGCGGTGGAGGAGAACCGTGATGTTTACACTTTCTATTTTACACATTGGTCTCGAAATCATAGTGGTGTAGCCGTGACTGATCCATAGGCACATACCGACTAAGAAGGTTCTCTTTGTTTTCTTGGTATCTTTTCAGAAGACGATTACAAATTCAACATCCGATGTATTTTTTAATCAATGGTTAACATTCGGGGCACCCATCTTGCATTCATCTTTTTCATATCTACTTCTTTAGTCAGTATGTTGTGTACCACATAATATGATAAGCCAGTATCTTCCACAATGTCCCTGGTGCGTACTGGTCGGTTCCGTAGTACGATATCGTCTACCTTTTTATTGTTTTTGTCTGTTGTTGCCGTTATGGGAGGACCACCGGTATGTTGGTTTTCACAGGATGTTCTTCCGCATTTAAAATCTCGACACCAGCGTTTGACTATATCATAAGAAACTGCAGAGACACAATAGTTGCTACTATGTCTGTATGAATTTGAGTTGGCGTCATGCCCCTTTTCTAGAGATATTTTATTACGGCTCTTTATTCTATAGGATCAATTTTTATGAACAATCACGACACACAATTCAAGAATTAGCCACAGCACAACAACACTTTAAAATACAAACTTGATATTATGTAAATATGATCTACAAATGTCAAAAACATTAATCAAAATAACCAACTAGAAGTAGGTGATGAGTGGGGCACAAGAATCTTCCCTCGTATTTGCTCTTTTACAAATATCGGGGTATCCGATCAAATAATTTTGTGCAGGTACCATATATAATACGCACTGCTCCAAAAAAGAATTTTTTTATTGCAGCTATTATTGTAAAACGAACACATTAATGAAGATGTGTATTTCAAGAGACAAAATAAATATATTTCACAATTATTAATTTGAGAACATCCATATTTTCTCTTAGCTTCATAAAACCATATCGAAACTTGGAAATTAAATTATGATTTTGATCCCACTAATTCAAACCTACTTGTTTACCTTTAAACAAGTTCCACACAAACAAAACACTAAATACGACACCTCCCGATTCCACAGCGTTGGACCACCAAAATGGAATCGACTCAGCTATCCCGTCATTGCTAGAACTTCGCTTTTATACGGCGCCAAACTTCGCTAACAATAATAAGTATAAAGGACAGAAAGTGAAAAGAAAAGCTTGGGAATCCGGTGTGCCTAAGCGATGGCCGAAAACGTTAAACTTTCGTAACAAATTACAGCGCTAATATTATCGAGGAGGAAGAAAGAGATGAATAAGGAAAAATATGACAGGCGAAAGAATAATCTTGCGAAAAGAATGAATCCTGGAATTTAAGGATTTCGCGGATATTGGCGTCGTAAACTCGGAGCACAGGGAGAAGTGGAACATTTACGTATTAGGGAGAATTAAGGAGCTGTACATCTTATTTTCTTCTATTGATCTGGTTAGTGAAATGTTTCGAAAAGTTTCGGATTGATGAAGTATGTTTCAGAAGCGGTTTTTTTGCAAACAAGTGGAGAACTCATTTATCAATGGGAACGCAAACAAATTTCATAATTGTTGTGTAGGTTGTTTCTTCTGGAAAATTTTAGAAATTATATGAGTACTATTATGAAGATTAAAGACTGTTTTTTTTTCTCAATTTGCTCCGGTGTACACTAGGGTGACAGAATAAAATAGGCACCTACTAATTAAAAAAAAAGATACTATTATTCGTTATATATACAAAATATTTTAAAATTTTTAAATTAGACTAATATTTTGTCGATCCACCTTTACTTGCGTGAAGTGCTGCGAGTCGTCGTGGCATAGAATCTATTAAATGATTAATGCTGTCTTCTGGAACATTTAACCACTCTTCTGTAACAGCTGCCACGAGTTCTTCCTTATTGCTGGGTTTTAGGGGTTGTTCCGCCATATTTGTCTGGATTCATGTCTGGTGATTGGCCTGGCCATGGTAAAATCCGAATCCCCTGTTCCTCTTTCCATGTGGTTGTTGTTCTTGCTTTGTGGCAGGGTGCTCCATCCTCCATAAAAGTGGCGTCTTCTTTAGATAAAATGGCGTTGTCGAATATCGGTAGTAGTCCTTCTGTTAATATTTGGATATATTTTGCCGCTTTTATATTTCCGTCGCAGATTACTAATTGCGATCTTCCACCATACCATATCGCGCCCCATACCGCCGAATTTCACCGTCTGATGCAAAAATTTGTCGTCCAGTTGCTGTGACGAACGTCTCCATGCCCACGTACGACCACTATCACTGAATTGACAGTATCTGCTTTCGTCTGAAAAAATGACAGACCGCCAAAACTCTTCGGGCTTCGTTCGCATTTGGATTGCCCAAGCCATTCGGCGCCGTTTTTGAAACGCCGTAAGGAGAGGTTTTTTATTTGCCACCCTTCTATACATCCCCACACTGTAGAGGTATCGCAGAACGGTGCACTGACTTTTCTGTGAAGTTGCCGCAAGCTCAGCTGTACTTTTTCGCGATTCTCTTAACACTTCGCGCACAAGCATCCTTTTAGTTCTTTCAGAAGGTCCGGCACGACCTGGTCTCGGCTCCACTATTGTTTTTTCCTTGCGTTTAAATTGTGTAATCACACGGTTAACTGTGAACAACGGAATATTTAAAAATTTACTTATTTCACGTTGCGAAGCGCCGCGTTCACTCTGGCCAACGATGCGACACCCAGGGTGAAGTCGCTAATATCACTCGAACCTTGTAAGCGAGGCATAGTTGTAACGATACTAAACTATGACGGATTCCTTCCGATACATATACCCCTACCCTAATGACAAGAGAAAGTTCTTAATTCGTTCTTAGAATTTAGCTGTTTACATATTTATACCGCTTTACCTGGTGTCTATTTTATTCTGTCACCCTAGTGTATATGTTTTATAGTAGGATACCACGCATTATTTGTTATACTATAATCAGAAACATTACGATTATTAGAATAGAAAGGCGTATGATGAACAATGTGAGTTTTTTATTAAAAATTAAATTAATATTACTATGAAGCTCTCGTTGGTGTTAGTGATAAAATTATGACTATCTTGCAATTTACCAACGTTTTAAATTCCTGAGAAAATATTAGTCACGGTAGAATTTGAACCCACGACCTCTGCGTTACCGGCGTATTATCCTACCAACTGCACTACGGGATTGAATGTGTGTTCAAATCGCTTTTATTATCTGTATGTCACAATGTCCGTACATATAGGAGAGTTCGCTTATAAGGGAGTCGTATATAACGTCCTTTCGAATACAGCGTACACTTTCTTTGGTCACGCCAAAGCCTTATTTGAAATATTATATTTTTGTGCTGATATTACGTACATATTTATTACGTTCAAAAATCTTGTTCAAAAAAGAATTATGTTTTTTATAACGTATTTGATTTTTTAGTAACGTACTTATTATATAAATCTGGCATAGAGTAGCATGCGGTACGTGCTAAATACCGGGGAAATTACCTTTTTCGACTGAACAGTAGAAGGTCACACCACAATCGCTGTTAGCTGGAGCGTATAATATAGTGTACTAAAGGGATTATTTTTCTTCACACGAGTTGCAGTTATCGTTAAACTTAGATACATTAGTTTCGATAGACTATTAAGTCCAATTTTACGTATTAAAAATAAGTACTTCTACTGAGCTGCGGCGTAAAGTATTATCGGTTGAAGGGAAAACTAATATAATTACAGAAATTCAAAGTGGCAAAAAGCAATCTGATATTTGTCGTGCTAAATGTTTTTAAAAAACATTTAATGAAAATAATGAAAAATAAAGATAAAATTCTCGCATTAGAGCGGGCAAATAAAAATATCAAGCGATTACGTAAACCGGTTCGAGGAAGAGTTGATGAAGCTTTACTATGATGATTTGAGTATCAACAAGCTAATAATATAGCAATTAGCGACTCTATTCTTCAAACTAAAGAAGAATTTGATAAATTATTGAACGACAATAAATTTTAGTGCACAGCAGGTTGGCTACACCTTTTCAAAAAACGTCACAACATAAATTCTAGTTACATTCATGGTGAAAGTGCGAATGTAAATCTAGAGGAATGCAAAGTGCGGCTGCAGTCGACCCTAAGTGATTTTTTGAAAGACTATCACATAAATGATATCTTGAACGTTGGCAAAACGGCCCTGTTCTACAAACTTACACCTAATCGTACACTAAAATTTAAGCGGGAAAACAATCGAAGGAGAGATTAGCTGTCTTGGTGTGTGCTAATATAGCAGAATGTAAACTAAACGTAAAGTTTTTATAATTGGAAAATTCAAATATCCAAGATGTTTCTGGATGCTGCTAATTCTCGAGCATGTATGATTTTTAAAACTTTTGAAGACGGAATAAAAACTTGGGATAAATACCTAATAAAACAGAAAAGAAAAATTTTATTATTGGTCGGCAACTGTCCAGCTCATCCCCGTATAAGTGATCTCAAAAATATTCGTCCGGACTTTCTACCACCAAATTCCACCTCCGTAATGCAGCCAATGGACAATGGAACTATTCACATCTTAAAATACTATTATCGACGCCTGTTAGTAATGGAGCACATTACGAATTCGAATACTGGAACTTCTAATGAAGTAAATTTGCTAGAAGTGATGGAAATGTTAGCCAAAGCTTCGTAATAAATTTAGAAAGGAACCATAAAAATTCTTTTCAGCACCCCTGGAAAATTGATTTTGATGAAGACGACAATTTAGCGTTGTCTCGATGGTTTGTTAAATGTAGTGATAACATCGATGACGATAATTTGCCTTTAACACATGGGCTGAAAAGTCCCGGGCCTAACACATAGATGACGCTAGTTTTACTACAGTCACCTTTCTCTCAGTTAGTACTAACCTTCAAAAGACAGCTGTTAAAATTTTATGATATTCTATAAAAAACTCGACGCTGGTTAAAGAGGCGCTTGAAAATGCTAAAAATTTATGTAATTCTTTTTGGAAAAGTAATTACTGCAAAGCGAAATGGCGTTAGTACAGCACGTTCAGAATGAGAGGACATTTTGACGATACGTGCAGAGGAGATGTAAACTCTACGAAGGGTCCACGGGGTGTGTTACCTACAACCCCTTCACATAAAAATAGGTAACACAATTTTTTATGTGGAGGGGTGGGAGGCAAACACCCCGTGAACCCTTTGTAAGCCTAATATATAGAAAAGTCAAAAAGTGTATCAGCTGATATTATTAACACATGGGCTGAAAAGTCCCGGGCCTAACACATAGATGACGCTAGTTTTATTGCAGTCACCTTTCTCTCAGTTAGTACTAACGTTCAAAAGACAGCTGTTAAAATTTCATGATATTCTATTCATTAGTTTGTGAGTTATCGTGCTAAGAGTCACGCTACTTTTATTATTTTCAAAACAATGGATCAAAAACAATTTCGTATTTTAATTTTACACTGCTTCTTGATGGGAGAAAATACCGTTCAAGCGAAGCAATGGCTTGAAAGTGTTATGGGGAGTCCGCTCCATCAGAAACAACAATAAAACGTTGGTTTGCTGACTTCAAACGTAGTCGTAGAGACACCGATGATGCAGAACGCAGTGGACGTCCAAATGAGGCGGTAACACCGGAAAACATCAAAAAAATCCACAAAATCGTTTCGAATGATCGAAAAGTGAAGTTGCGTGAGTTAGCTGACATCATAAAGATATCAAAAGAACGTATTGGCTTTATATTGCACGAGCATTTGACTATGAGAAAGCTCTGTTCAGAGTGGGTGCCGCGTTTCCTCACTGTTGACCAAAAACAAGAACGTGTTGATGATTCTGAGCAGTGTTTGGCCATGTTTAAACGTAACAAACCGGAATTTTTGCGTCGATATGTGACAACGGATGAAACATGGATTCATCACTTCACGCCGGAATCAAAACGATCCTCATTTGAGTGGACAGCAACTGGTGAACCTCGTCCAAAGCGCCCGAAAGCACAACAATCGGCTGGAAAGGTTGTGGCCTCGGTATTTTGGGATGTGCGTGGTGTAATATTCATCGACTATCTTGAGAAAGGAGATACCATCAACAGTGAATATTATATAGGGTTATTGGAGCGTTTGAAGGCCGAAATTGCAAAGAAACGACCGCATATGGCAAAGAAAAAGATTTTGTTTCATCAAGACAACGCACCGTGTCACAAGTCAATCAAAACAATGGCAAAACTACATGAATTGAACTTCGAATTGCTCCCACATCCACCGTATTCGCCAGATTTGGCTCCCAGCGACTACTGGCTGTTCGCAGACCTCAAAAAAATGCTCGCCGGTAAGAAATTTCGCACGAATGACGAGGTTATCGCTGAAACTGAGGCTTATTTTGAGGCAAAAGATAAATCGATCTACAAAAGTGGTATTGAAATGTTAGAGTGGCGCTGGAATGATTGCGTTGCTCTTGATGGAAATTACGTTGATGAATAAAGCTAATTTTGAACCAAAAAAACGTGTTTTCTTTGATAGGCCAGGGACTTTTCAGCCCATGTGTTATGTGTATGGTTAGAAAATAATTTGCAGGATCCTAGTATCGTGAATCTAGAAACACTAGATAAATTTGTGTCAGTGGATTATAATCTCATTACTTGATTTATCCCCAGTGATACAGATTTTTTTGAGGAAGTTTTAAATCAAGAAAATAACAGCGATGATAGTGAAGAAGAAGAAGGGGCCGCTGAAATAGTAAAATCTAGTTATGAAGATGCGCTTACACGATATTTAGAAACTGAAGAACGTACTAGCAATATAATTTTAAGTAATGCATTAGGTATTGAACATTTTTAGAATCTATTTGTTTCAAAAAATCAAAACGGCAGATCCTCATATTATAAATAAAAATACATTTTGAGAGTATATAACGTAATCTTTGGTTATATTATTTTATAACATACTTCCTTTTTAACGGACTGTTTTGTATGGTCTCGACAAGTACGTTATAAGTGAGTTTTACTGTATATCGTAATGTCTTAGATAAACGCTAAAGATTACAAATCTTAATGTGGAATTCCAATAGACCCCTGTCAATTATACAAGGGTTAGAAACAGATGGATTTCAATTAATCAAGAATTACTTGGTAACAGTATTACTGTTTTAATAAATACCGAAAGTTGAAAAAAAATTAAAACGGAAAATATTGCTGTATTTACTATTATAGTAGTATGCAAGTACAATTGTTCCAAATATATATCTATTGAGTGCTTCCTGAAAAAACATGAAACATTTTAGCATCCAATTCTTTTTCCATTAGAAATCAAATAAAATGTCGCGTGGAATAGCTTTTGCATCAATTTAAACACACCTTGGAAAAAAAGACAATAAACACCCCAATTTTTCTGTTTCATTTCAAGTTTCATTTGCCATCGTATTATTTTCGTAAATCTATTACGCACATGGGTATATTTCGCGCTGACACATATTCACTAACTTCAATTTAGAGCAATCATGGATGACAAGAGAAGGAAACGAACAAATATTTCAAACACATTATTACAGATGGGGAAAAATTACGTATCACTTCATGCCATTATCTGTAGGGTCGGGCGTGAATATTTATGAGAACGTTTTTACATTTTGACAATATCTAACCCTTCTTCACGCAACGGCTAAAGGTGCGGCTTTTGTAAAGGGGAATTGTACCCTGATTTTTGCATATCCGGATGGACATATGAAAGGCAAATTTGCCGATCAATAATTTAATTCCTTTTTTCCATTCAACAGTTCAGCCTGTAAAAGTGCTGACGTAATATTTCGTTTTGCTTTAACAGGGTGCTGGGTAACACACTAATAAACGTTTTATGGGATATCGCCGCTTCTTAAGCTCTCTAGATCTAAAAAAAATCTTCGGGGTAGATCAATCCCCATTCTCTTCGGTTTATATCTTCTCGCATATGTCTCTCCATTCGTTTCTGTCTTTGGTCTTGAGATTACCGATTTCGTGTATACGTCACACATCATCAGGCCCAAATTAGAACAGATAATATAAGCTATCTTATAGCTCACTAGCTAATTTTGGCGTTTACAGTTATTACAAATTTTGCCAATTATAAATAATGATTATTAAATTGATGCAAATTTTTTCAGACCTAGTATTGTGGATGTAACGCTTTAAAACACTAGATGACGTGGTTGTTAAGGATTCAACCATACTCTTGACTTCTAACTTCATAATTTTGCATGTTATCGACAAAAGCTTACATTAAAATAATTTAGAAAGCGTGAAAATATCGGTATTACAAATCTTGAATGGACATAGCTCATTAAATTCATATGCAGTAATACCTTGCTAGTCCGAAGCTGCAATAAACCGAATTCTTTGGTAATTCAAATAGATTTTTAAGATACAGTATATGCTTCTTAACCAGAATTTTTGTGATTTTCTTATCCGAAATGTACTGTCAATAATTTCTACAAGTTTCAGCTTGTATAAAATTATGTCATATAGAAACGCGAGGTTAGTTGAGTTAAGTCGTTAGTTCGGAATTGTTACACGGAATACAGTTGTTAGAAATAGCTTCAAAACGAAAACACAATACACTAACGCTGAAACAAAAGTTTGGAATTTTCGATAGTGGTGCAAGTGGTGCAAGTGGTAAAAAAATTTCTGTTTCTTATGGTGTTGGATAATCCACTATTTCAGGTACAAAAAAGAATAGGGCTAGAATTAGGAGGTAAGAAATGCATCTGTTGTTATGACTCCAGTTAAGTATTTTAGCATTCTGCCTCGCGCCAGATAACAGAAAAACACTCAGACGTGCAGAATATCTAGAAATGGAAACTTGATTATATTCGTGGTTTAGAAGCGAGCGACCTCGACTGCTCCAGTTACATACGAAATGTTGGCTGCTAAGTCAAGAGTACTGTATCAAGAAATTTACAAAAAAGGTAATTTTGTAGCAAGGAAAAGTTAGTTATGTAAAAGCCAGAGTGGTTTCCTTGAACTAAGAACTACGAATAATTGATCTAGCAATCATAGTGTAGTCCACCTCTTTTTAGAAACACTAAAAGATAAAATCAAAAGCTCTGGTCTTGCACCTACACAAATTTATAATGCAGATGAGGCCGCTTTATGCTGGAAATTACTGCCGGAGACGACAGTAGTTCATTCTGAAGAAAAACAATCACCTGGACGGAAGAGTTTTAAAGAAGCACTTGTGCAGACAGAGATGGGTCCCACAAATTAAAATCATTGGTCATAGGAAGGTCAAAGAATCCAGGATCATCTAAAAATGTAAATTTACCAATCAACTACAGGTTTGAATCTTACCAGAAATTGTGAAAAATTTTTCATTAAATTCTAACTTTGGAAATTACAAGGAAAATTAAGATTTATTATCATACATGGTGTTAATATCTACACATGGCAAACAAAATTTAGGAATTTTTTTATACACACATTATATGTACACTACGGTCCATATTAGTCCGGACATCTAGTAAACTGTTGTAAACTCTACTAGAAGGTAATATAATTACTCTTATGTATAAATAGCATTAATATTAGGTCCTTTATGAAATTTCTTGTTTCTTCATAGCACAGGCAAATTACCAAGACTACCTATTAAAAAATAATTAAGAACCTATTATATTTTATAACCGAACATAGTAATTTTCAGAATAATTCTCATCGTTACAAATAGGATTATTTTTGGGACAATATTGCAGGTAATCAATTTACAATATTCTTTGGGGTGGGAGTTTAAGAGATCTCGCATGTTCAGGTAGTAAGGGAATAATAACTCACGTCGACGATGAGCGTATAAAATTGCTGATCATGCGAAATATGAGACTGACAGTATTAGAATTTCTTTTTAATTTATTTGCTTATTCGAACTAATATGGACAGCAGTGTATAAATTTAAATTCCAAATTTCCGCATTCTTAAGACAAATAGGTTTGCTTTAATTTATGTCGTATCCTCACACTTTCCAACTGTAACTTAATCTACCTCAGCCGTTATTATATGCACACATTGCTACTATCAGCCGACTAGCCAGTTAGTTAGTTGCCGAAGTTCTGATTAACTAAACATTTTAGATTCAACGAAGGTGCCGTGAACATTTTAACCTAATACCGAATGTAGCACCGTGGCTGGCGTCACCGCGAAGGCGATAACGGCATCCCGATGAAAAGTTCGACCATTTCGGTAAAGGTTTATTGGGAAGGATCTATATGCCAAAGACGTTCTAGGGCGTGGAATTTCGGTTGAATATATCTGAATTGGGTGTGGGATTAGCAGGTGATTCATTGCCCGGCGGGACATTTTTAATTTTATATACGGTAAAATACGGTCGAGTTTTGTGGAAATTTCGCGGATTTGGTTAGTTCTGATTGAGAATGTAAATTATCTATTATGGACGTTTTGAGCTTCGTTGAGAATATAAATTTTCTATGGTGGACGTTTTGGGTAAATTTAAATGGTATTTGCAGTAATACTCATAACGCATATCGGAAAATATTAGGATATACGAGGGGAGGTCCAGAAGTTCGTGGAATGGAGGGGATGGAGTGGGGATAAGGGCGCTCGCTAGATGTCATTCTGATTGGCGACTCATCATTAGTATATAAGTTAAGTTGCAGCCCTATAGCGTCAGTCGTTTACGAATAATTGCCTACTAAACAAGTCAATCCGGAAGAAAACTGAAACTATGGAGGGAATTGAACACCGTGCTGTGATAAAGTTCCTTATAAAGGAAGGAAAGAACGCTCAAACCATATTAAGTGAAATGGAAACCGTTTATGGGGAACAGTGCCCTAGTAAATCAATAATTTGTAAGTGGCATGGTCTTTTTAAACATGATCGGGAGTCGATTGAAGACCACCCCCGCTCAGGACGGCGAGTTGAGGCCACCACATCAGACATCGTCGAAAAAGTGCAAAAATTTGTACTGCAAGATGCCCGTTTGAAGAAAAAAACAATTATCTGCATTAGTTGGAGTATCAGATACCACCATTTTGCGTATCCTACATGACCACCTGGGTATGACAAAAGTCAGTGCAAGATGGGTACCGAGAATGCTCACGCCGCTGCAGAATTAGCAGCGCGTCTGTGCGTCCAAACAATTTTTGGAGCTGTGTGGAGACAAACCTGCACAGATTTTGGAGCGGTTTGTTACCGGAGATGAAACATGGGTTTATCATTTTGAGCCTGAGTCCAAACAGGAGTCCATGCAATGGCGTAAAAAGGGGATACCATCGCCAAAGAAATTCAAAGTGTCAGAATCGGCTGGAAAGTTGACGCTTACTGTTTATTGAGATTGTGAGGGATATTATTGATTGATTACAAAGAAAAAGGTAGGAGCATAACCGGAGAATATTACGCAGCGATATTAAAAAAAATAAAGAGGGCCATCAAGGAAAAACGTAGAGAAAGACTGACCAAGGGTGTGTTGCTCTTGCAAGACAATGCGCCGGTTCACAAAAGGAAAGTTGGAATGGCTGCTCTGCACAAGCACGGCTTTCAATCAATAGTCCATCCACCCTACAGTCCAGACCTGGCACCTAGTGATTTTTATTTGTTTCCCAATTTAAAAAAAGACTTACGTGGGAGAAAGCTTTCCGACGACAATGAGGTAAAGGAGGTAATTTTGGCCCATTTTGAGGCGAAAGATAAAACATATTTTTATGATGGTGTAGAAAAATTAATTCATAGATCTAATAAATGTATTGTGCTTAAGGGTGATTATATTGAAAAGGAAAAATAGATTTATTATTTTATTTTATTTAAAACCCTTTCATTCCACGAACTTCTGGACCTCCCCTCGTATAAGATATCCGTTTTACAGAAAATTTATTTAACCTAATTAGGTAACCTTGTATTTATTAAATTAAAAATAATTGTAGAGGTTAGACAAGAATTTGTCGCTATCAACATCTACCTTCCCAAATTGTTGGAATATGGCAAAATTATGTGCAGTTCAGAAAAAAAGCAATGCTACTTTAATCAGCAACCACATAAGTATTGCTTTAATAAATAAGTACGCCAAAGTATTCCAACTGGTTCTATACCGTCGCACATACGTATAAATTTCGTGCAATTTTATCTAAAGACCAGCATGATTTTGTGCGTGGGCGATCCACTGTCACTAACTTTACTACGATTACGCAATCCATAGCCGAATCACTAGATGAAAGTATACGAGTTGATGTAACTTATACAGACTTTGCGAAAACCTTTGACCGAGTTAACCGAAATAACCTTGGCCACGTCCTTTTTCTGGTATTTGTTAACGATCCAAGTAGTCAGTTGGATTGTGACAAGTTGTTGTTTGCCGATAACCTCGAGCTTTATACCAAGATAAGCACCATTTCGGATTGCCAACTGATGCAGCAGAACCTCAGTAAAGTAGAATCCTTGTGTGTCAATAATAATCTTCTTATGAACATTGAAAAATGCAATGTTGTAACTTACTCACGAAGATTCCGTCTGTGTTCTTTTGCATCGTCGTGCCTCTTTAAAGGACCTAGGTGTTTTATTTAACACCAAATTAGCTTTCAACGACCTCATTGGTAGTATCTCATCTACTGGACTGACGACTTTTGGATTTATATTAAGAACATCCAGGCAGTTTAGTTCTCTTGATGCAATAATCGCACTATATTTTGCGTTTGTGCGTTCTAAACTTGAGTATGCATCCATAGTCTGGTCGTCCTTGTATGCATCATCCGTATGTCTACTTGAAAGTGTGGAGAGAAGGTTTGTTAAATAAGCACAGTTTAAAGAATATGGGGCACATCCAATGCAGGGCTATAATTATAATATTCTATTGAATAACTTTCAGATACAGTCCTTATAATCACGACGTCCTCAAGCTGATGTGAGATTTCTCTGTAATTTGGTAAACAATCCGATTGA
Source organism: Trypoxylus dichotomus (assembly GCA_023509865.1). NCBI lineage: Eukaryota > Metazoa > Arthropoda > Insecta > Coleoptera > Scarabaeidae > Trypoxylus > Trypoxylus dichotomus. The sequence goes on along the minus strand of CM042082.1, from coordinate 26,242,335 downwards.
TTCCATCACTACTTGAACGAGTTCGATATGTTGCGCCATCGCACAATACTCGCCTATCTTAAAACTTCTACTGTCCCATTGCTAATACAAACGTTTTGGTTAAATCATCAATATACAGAATGTGTACCACCGTCAATGAAATTAATGCTGGTGTTGATATTCATGTTTCCCCTCTGGCAAAATTAAGAAATTCTTGTTTATAATTTTAAGTTTAGTTTAAAATAACTCCTGGTTTATGTGTTATTATTGTATTTTTAATTTATATTCATTGTCCTGTAATTAGATTCGCCTGTTGGGCAATAAAGATATTGTAATTATTATTAAGAATTTATGCTTAGCATAAATGCTTAAGAGATGCTGCAAATGGCACTTTTGATATATAATTTGACAGTTATTATGTGTGAATATATGTTGTGGTTAGTGCAAATATGGTGATGGTCATTGTTTATAGACTTTAAACAGGTTTTTGAAAAAACAAATGGACATTTTATTTGTGTAGAATGCTAGGGTGTACCGAGCTTTGGTTTAGAGTGTGCTTAAATAGTACACATCAATGTATAAACATGCAATATGCAGTGTTCAAGTATTGGCTACTTTTGCAGGAATCAATTAATTTGTCTTTGACCCATGTTTTATACTTTTCAAAATTCATCTCGTGATGATAGTCTCCTGTCTTTTGTGATGATCTCCACCGAAGATAGGCACCAGGAACGAAACCATCTTCCCTGCCAGCCCGAACAATAAATAAAAGATCCCTTTTAGATGTTGGTTAAGCAAACCGTCATTAGAATCATCGTTCCAACTGTCATTATGGGTGATACGTCATGAGTGTATATATGTTTCATCCATGTATACAATTAGACGCTTTTCCTCTCTGTACTGGTGGAAGTTTTTCGAAAAACTGCTTCTTAAATTGCAGATTCCGTGATGTTTAACCAATAGTTTTCGATTTGTCTTCACTTCTCGCAAACGGAATCCTGTATTCCTCATAACTTTTCTCAAACCTTCAGGACATCCGTGATACCCTGCATTGCTCTTCTTGAAATGGTTTTGTCTCTATCATCTAAGTCACTTTTCGTTCTTTTTCGTGTGCGTTTTTTATTTGGTGTCTCGAAGCTTTTAACAAGTCGAAGTTCTATTTGTTCTTCCTCATTTATAATTTTTCTTGTATCTAAACAACAAAATAATACAACATCTATGAATGTTTATTACTTTATGTTTCGGTTATTCATTGTATAATATAATAGAAATACTTTACCTTTCTTAAACGAAGGGTCAGTGCGGTCGTTCCTTTCTTTGCTCATAAATTTAAATACACAATATATTACTTCTCTACTATGAGCCTCTAAAACCTGGAAATAATTCCATTATAATCAGAGGCAGTTAAAGTTTGAATAAACATACATAAGAGCATCAGCATTAATTTGTTAGAATATTGATCGATATATCTTACCTTATTTTTATTTTACTTTTAAATTCGAGAGTAAAATACACGACACTTTATACGACTATTGCACGTAATCGTTGACTACTCTTGCCTTAGCTGTAATATCTTTACTATATTGTGGCAGGAGTATATAAAATAGATGAACAATCGGCATGTACATGTTTTTAAAAAAATTAAAATTATTTTCATAATTCAAAGTGTATCTTTCATTTCAAAGAAGCCTTTTTATGTATTGTGTAACCGCAGTAGAATATAAGGTATAATAAATGGCAAAAGCATATTATTTTAATAAATTAAAGTTTACGCCTGACATCTCGCATATGAAACTTTCTCGGCATCTCCTACATCCTCAAAACGCAATCAATTAGTAAGAATATCCTTGCAGGCGATATCTAACCGATATCTCTATTTAGATCACCAAATATTACCTTAACCCCCATATCCCACCCCGTTTATGAGAGAGGAGTAATTTCACCCCTACGAATTTACACGTTATCTTTATTTATTACCTTAAGCGCATTTCTGGAAATTACAGTCGGCTTTAGCGGTGAAATAATTAAAATATTCTACGGACCTCGTAATTATATACAACTTAGAAACGTTTTAACCGCTACACCACTATCCATTATTAAAATATTCCAAGTATTATACGTGTTCTGTGTTATTGGATTCAACGAAAGATTTTTTATTAAAATTCTGTTTACATTGTATAACGTAATGCCTTTTATATTAAGTCAGTATTGATTAACTTTGGCAATTTTCCATAGGTATTTGCGTCAATTACTAAGTCTATTACAGAGTTTCGATTAAAATCCGTGGAGAAGTGATGATAATTGATTCGAACAGCTTGTAGCGTTAAATATTTATGATTGGCTTCAAAAGAGAAGGATGTTGTAACTCTATTTGATTGGACATTTAAAAAAATTAGTGGAAATAAATTGGGTAAATTTAACGGAACACAGAGATACAGTATCTATCAAATATTTATTGCTTTTTGAAATAAATTTACAACAGTTGGAAGGATTCCGATGTTGTGACTTATTTTCAAGTTTAGACTATGACTCATTAAGAAACTTATATTTTGGTGAATTTCCTGTTTAACGCCGAATGGCATTTTCTTGAACTATAAAGAAGTTTGTATTTTCCAATCGTAACATTTTCCTTTTTTTTTAGACAAAGTAAGTTATGGTAATTATTACAGCTGTCAAATTGTGTCGGTGAACCAGTGTCTTGAGATGTGCACTTGTGGAATACTATACTTAGTTTATATATAGTTAACTGTTTGTCATTTACCTTTTGCTTCACTTGCCAAAAATGTTTCGTCAATTCTGGGATACATACAAAAAATAAGAAATCACCACCCCAATCAACATTACTGAGTTAATATTGCAAAATAAACAGTTCTAATTATGTGTGAATGAGACTGCAGGTTCCGAAAGGAATTCTTTTATCAATACAGTTGGGATGCATTCCCGTAAGCCAGATTCGCAATGAGTACGCAGTACCCTCACTAGTGTAATGATATAGAAGGTATGAAGCATAGAATTAGAAGTTAGTCCCCAGTAGATCTTATCTATGTACAGTAGACATATAATTATTATATGCGGAAGAGAAAAATGAGACCATTGGATGACGCATTGCGACAGTTTATTGATGAATTACCGGGTTAATATTACGAGGGTCATTTGGAAGGTAAAGAACCTTTGTTTGACGATTCCGCCAAGTGTGAGGTACGCAGTATTATTCGCTTTTTAAACCCGTAAAAAGTCCGACCCATCAAAATTTATAGACCGATAACTGAGGCTTACGGTAACGTGATGAAAGAAGCATCAGTTCAGAAGTGGTGTATCATTTTTAATAGCGAACAGAGTTTCAGTGTTCACAATGAGGATCGCCTAGAAGTAAGACCATAAATTCAGTGGCCTACTGTCAGACGCTTCAATGACTTCGCATGGCTGTTCAAAACAAGCGGCGCAGAATGCTAAGCAGTGAAGTCATCCTCCTTCACCATAATGCAGGTCCGCACGCACCGAAAGTGACACAGGACTTGCTTCGGCAGTTTTGGTAGGCAATTTTTGAACATCCACCATATAGTCCGGACTTAGCCCCAAGGGATTTTCACTTATTCACCCAAATTGAAAGATTTTTAAAGTGATGATGAACCTCAAGAAGCCGTTAATCAGTGGTTCAATGACTTGGCGGCTACTAAATATGCAGAAAGCATAGAATAAAAAATAAAACGGTATGATAAGTGTTAAATTTGAACGGCGACTACGTAGAAAAGTTGTTTGGGCATCTAGTTTTATGTAAAATAAAGTATCGTTTAATTATATCTCATAAAAATTTCGATAGTAAAATACGGTTTTTTTTACTTTCCGAGTGGCCCTCGTATAATGGTGTTACGATATACTGTAAAGTTTGCGATAAACTGTTGATGTATTGAGACAACTGAAACGTAATTTATGTTTCATTCATTCGATAAGCAACCGTATCATGACTTCTGGAATAAATATACTTGCAACTGAAAGTTACCATCACACACAACGTTGTAAAACCATATACCAGCTGTGCGTAAAGGCATTGAAGACATGATCAAAGTTGAAGCTTAATGAACAGCTGTGAAAAACCTACTTTGAATATTACACTGCGTGCTCTAGATCTTGTTGAGGCGATATTTCCCATTGTTTTAGTTAGCAAAAGATCAGAAAAGTGCATTTACGAAGCAATTATGAAAATAGGGATGGATACGTTAAAAACATTTCAACTTTCAACTGACCAACTCTTGATCTTTGCCAACGATAATGCAGCAGCAATGTGTAGTGTACGTCGTTCTCTCACGAAAGGCCATGAGAGATTTACGTGTGACATGTTAAGTGCATGCTTTACATCTGGTGGCAGAAAGTATTCGACAATGTTATTCAGAAGTGGACGTATTAATTTCAAGTACTAAAAGTTTGTTTAAAATCTCCTAAATGAATTCCTCGTATTCCTCTAGCCACCACAGCCAATTCACACACTTTGGGGAACATTGTTGAAATCGGTTTTCTATTGCGAGAATTTTCAACAAATAAAACCTATAGTTCTACGATTCAAAGCTAACGAAGCTTGAGCAAATAAGAAAGCTCACAGAAGATTTGAAAATATTTCAGTTGAAACCTTTTAAGTTTTAAGGACTTATTTGATTTAGTAGAAACATCCCAAAACACTGGGTTGTCGTAGACGGACTCAATGCAAATTATGAACGATGTACAGTCATTGCTATGTGGCCACAAGTGATATAAAAAATAAGCGTACGGTACGAATGAATTTCCAACATTTGTTTCATGTAAATGTATTATTATTTCGAAACCGAAATAATTTCAGCGACAGGTTTAACATGTTTATTATCTCTGCTTTTAATGTTTGTACGTGTTTCGAATTTGTTACATTGCTATTTTAATAAAATACACAAACACAACTTGATGAATTGACAACAAGAGCGTATAACACAGTTTCAAGTGCATTCATTTTTAGATCATTAATTTATTGTAATTGTTGGAGGATCAAATTGAATCCGAGAGCGTGAAATTAGTTTTAATAATTGACACAGAATCGTAATATGCTCAACAATGAATGGTAATCATGGAACAATTTAACCTAATGGATAGTAGAATTTTTAATTAAAAAGATTCTGTAGCTAAAATTATTTTTATAGTGGATTATTTATTTTTAAAACGGATATATTTAAAATGTTGGCTAGTATTTGTTAAGCATCGTATAATAAATTCTTTCAAAGACAACGTTCTGGCGCTATATTGAAATAATTTAGTAATTCTAGTACGAGGGCGACCTGAAATGTTTCCGGAATCGGCAAGATACAATCGAATTTCGTGCAGTAATAAAACACTTCTGGGTGGCTGGGAAAACGGCCACGGAAATTCGAAATATTTCGCTAGAGATTGATGGCGGATCTACTCCATCATTTTCGACCATCATCTTCTGGGTAAGCGAGTTCAAACGTGGTCGTAGAAGCACATGTGACGAACCACGCAGTGGAAGCCCAAAATGATGTGGTGTTAGTCCATTGCCGATTGAAGCTGAAAGAGGTAGCAAAGACAACAGGCATCTCAGAAGAACGCGGTGGCCATATCCCTTGGCTATAAAAAAGCATTCCGCGCGATGGGGAAATCGGGTAACCGTTTCGGAGGAGGGTCTGGCCAGGATCTAACACAATCCAACGGATTTCTTCATGCGTTTCATAACTGTGGATTATATTCTACCACCAGATACCGGAAACCTAGGAACAGTCGAAGCAGTGGACTTTCTCGGGCGAATCTGCCCCAAGAAAGCAAATACCGTTCCATTGACCGGAAAGAGGATGACGACCCCAAGGTGCGATCCTCATCGACTATCTGCAGAACGGAAGGACGATCACGGGGCAATACCACAGTGAGTTATTGACCCGATTTCATAGCAGTATTGAAGGAGAAACGGCCTTCTTTGCAGCAAAAAAAAGTGCTTTTCCACCACCACAACGCACCGCCTCATTCATCCCGCATTGTCGTGTCCAAATAGAATGAGCTACACTACAAATTAGTCTCTCATCCTCCATAATCACCGGACCTAGCCTCCAGCGACTTTTTCCTATTCCCAAACCTGAAAAAATCACTGGGAGGAAAGAAATTTGTCTTAAATGAGGAGGTCATCGACGCTGCAGATGGCTATTTTAGAGACCTCGAAACATCCTACCGTGTTAAATTTTGAAAAATAAAGCAAGTAATGTATTGAGTCCGTCTTTTGAGGTTGTCAGGGTTGTATAAGCATTAAAGACATGCATATTCAACTGACGATATTTTGCTTTAACATAAAGAATAAATTACAAAACGTGCCTGCCATATACATTTCTTGTATCCATACAGTACGTTACTCAAAACCGACACCAGAATCTTTACAATTACAAATATATGCATGTAGTTATTAAATATACACCAAAACCACTCGGCTCAGTTCAGACAGAATTTCCTAGATAAAGGAGTATGTCATACATCCAATTTCCATAGTACCAACCGGATAAAATGAATATTCAATAGATGGCATCATTCCACTACATTTATTAGCTACGTTCATCTAGAACGAACCTGCCGAGTTTAAATATGCATATAAATAAAAGAAACGAGCACCATGAGTATATAGAAAGGGCACGCAGAGCGAAAAAATATACGAAATACTGTACGCTCTGCATTCCCTTCAGTAAATTATGAGATCGTCGAGATTAGATCTATGTACACGTTTGGTGCAGTAGATAGGATTAGCGTCTTGATAAGTTTATTGGAACTGCGGATAAAGTAGGATCCTTTCTTGTTTAAAGAGTATTAAAACGTAATTGGGTACATGTTAGTCCGAGGCTAATATGTACACGATACAAACAAAGCCGAGAGATTTAACTAATGGGTGTTGAAATTCTAGAAGGTCGACGTCTTTACCTTTGTAGGTGTTTGATTAATTAAATAAGGGTTAAACTTTGAGATTATAAGTGTAGTGATAAGTTTTTCTTGGGGAGTAAGCGATTATAAGGTCAAATAATGCAGGTTATATTTCAGCTACATCATGTCTCTTTGATTCTCTTTTATTCTTATCAACAAAATAAGAAGCAACCAGAACACTAGATGGAGAAATAGCTTATGGTTAAACTGAACTCGGTACTATTAGTAACTTTGTTATTACTGAGACTACGTGTACAGTTTTTTGAAACTTGATTACATTAATCAGAAAAATGGACAAACAAAGAGATAAAATGCTGCCTAACTCTAGTTTTTTATTTCTGCCCCAATTTTAGACAACGTTCGTATCTCACCTATGTATACTAAACCGCAAGAGCGTAGAATGTATCACTCAAGTCAAATAGTACTACCAAAACCCCAAATTCGGCCTTACGGCTTAAGACATTACCATCCACGTAATATGAAAAGATGCAAGGTGATTGGTAATGGATGTAAGTAACTACACATTTCCCAATGTTGAGTTTTAGTTTATACATTTTGTTACCTATACTAAGCACTTACCATACTTTGTTTTAAACCTTATTTAACGCAGACCTTTTCAAGGTGTTAAGTTTCTAATTAATTAAAAGTCAGAGTGTTAGTGCGTTAAAGTTACGTAAAGACATAACTCTTACCGTGCTGAATCAATTCTTCTTCGATGTTTTTCAAACCTCGTCCCGTAATTGTCCGTTCTATTCTAGTAACAAGTTTCGTGCTACCCCGCATAGAGCCACCAAAAAGTTAACCAAAAACATAAAGGACTACTGCGGTCAAAGAATCTCCAGCGTCTGTAATTCTCTTTAGGATCTCGCCAGCATAAAAGAATTCTCGCGTCTCGTTCGTCGCCATCACCATCGTCGAAAAAGTAATTAAGATATCGTTTTCTGACGAAGTACCGTTCAAAAAAGCAGCGGCTCGAGGCGCCTCGACCATGAAAGAGCGTTTTTCGCCTCCACTATTCGTCGGAACGACAAGCAAGGAAAAAGAATTAGAGCCGAGGCGCGAAAAAGTGATGAATGGTTTGCCAAAACCGTAGCATCACCGCCAGGAGGCGCTATCGGCACGCCGCTATACGTGACGGCTCGCCGTTTGCCGGGTATGACTGATGACGCTTTGAGGTCAACACTTTCCGTCCCGTTCCGGATACGTTCGTAATTTAAATTTCAATAGGGCGACCGCCGCGCGTATGCATGTTGTATCGTGTAGCAATGACAAGCTCAAGTTCTCTTCTCCGTTGGCTGTTCTGTTATGCTGCGTTGTATATCATTTGGGAACGGGGTACGTTCATAAATTTTTCGTATTGGTAGCTGTCTATAGTTTATTCCAAAAAGAGAGGGAGAAAATTCTGAACAGACCCTCAGTCTGTGACCTATAAATTTGTGAAATCAATTTGATGCAAAAATTGTAAATGCAAAATTAATATTGCATGACAGCAAAATATATATTGTAATGATATAAATTATTTTGACACAAAAAATTTCACCCCAATATTTTTGTAAAAACACTCCGAAATTCGTCAAAACTATGGCAAGTATCTTGGATAATAGAAAACCAAGTAACTGCCTCCAAATCTAACGATGATCTACTACATGAAAAAATATACTCGCCATCCTGCATAAATGGAAGTAGAATCTTTTCTAAGGAAATTATAAGATTTACGGGATTCTCTGTTATCTCATTAAACTTTGGCAATACGTCTTTTATTTTAAGGTTAGTATTTTGACCACGAGATCTGTTTAGATGACTTGAATTAACAGAACGTTTAATGTCCGAAATACGTTCATCGATGCTTTGAATATTAAATTTTTCGTAGTTGTCAATTAAATCATTTTTTTTTCTAAAGTTACTAAAATAGCACCGCGTTCATTCATAAGGTCATTTACCTTATCGCCTAAACTACTAATGGACTTTTTAAGCTCGGAGATGTTGTTGGAAGTATCGCCAATCTCGGATTCGTGTGAATGTGTTTCGGCCATTGTTGGTCTTATGTCTATGGACCATTAACACAAAGTAGAAAAATAAATTGAAATTAAAATTTTCAAAAATTTAAATGCCTCACGTTGGGCGCCAACTTTGTGGTGGAAAACCTCAGGCTGTTAATTTTCCTAAATTGGTTATTTTATTTAATTTTTTTTTGATTTTCCTTTTTAAATTCGAATATAGTGTTTAATGATTGAAATAACCAAATTTAAGATTGTACAAATCGAAAATGTATATATATCGCTTTTTTAACAAAATTTCTTTTTGGTAACAAAAAACCTAAATTAATCCCTGTTAATTTTATAAATTCTAAATGAAATACAAAATTAAATGAGAGCAAAAGGACATACTGTCGGTTTTGAAATCCCTACAATCACAATATCTTGTAAGGTGGTATTGATATGTTGTATATGTTCTACTAAATAAAGTTACCTAGTACTTGGAAAATCTGCTTTATCATGTCACCTTTTCTTGTGTTGAGTGTATTCGTTCCATTTTTTTTTTGTAAGCATTCAAAATTGTCTGCTTTTCAGCGTTACTCAAGTAATTTACTTCCTCTCGTTTCTTTGGGGTAGAATACACACCTATACTTTTAGCAGTATTGGTGCTAGGTTCTACATCCATCAACTACAGAATTGTAATTTCGATACAACTAATGTTCTCTGTATTCGTAATTTACTTACATAATCTCTTAATTTTCAAATCAAAGCTTAGAGAAGAACTGATCTATACCACAAAATATCTAAGGTAATGTAATAATTATGAAGAAAATTTATGAAATGCGAACGTGATATAAACAATCTTAGTTTTTGACAATTTACAGCAAAAAGTTATGTTTTACGGTGTGATTTTGCCTTGCTTTCAAGCAATAAGAAATAACTGTTACTTGGGTGTGTTCAGAAATTTGTCTCTTTGTTTTTTGGAATATTTTATAGAATATATTGAACGTCGGAAAAAGTACACCGTTGCGTAATGAATTTTTCAATCCGCAAGTCGATATGTTTCTTTTTTTAATAATTTCAAGAAAGCATGCTATTTCACTGTATACAATGATATTTTTAATATTGTTTGGCCTTTTGCGGAAAATACCAATAAGGTTGAATTTGTTATAACTTGTACGACTTTCTTATAATACGGGGACAATTCGGAAAGTAGAGAACGTTTGTTTTCACATGTCCCATGACCTGCCATTGACCTTGGTATTCATCCACTTCAGTTCGGTAGCAGTCACGTTTCAATACGGTTTATTACTGCTTAGCTGTGCTACTTTAAATGTGTGACAAAATTGACGATTCCGCCAAGTGTGAGGTTCGCAGTATTAAGGTCTGATCTATCGCAACTCTAACTATCGAGCCGATACTCAGTGATAACGGACTCAAAGCTCGAAACTGAAACAAAATTCCGAGAAAATAGACGTTTCACAATTTCAACTGCTCTTATTATTTCCAGAAATTTCAAGAACTGTCTCGTATGGAATTGTTAGTGCAGATTTAAGCTACAATAAAGAGTGTGTCAAGTGGGTTCCTCGAATTTTGTCAGAACAACACAAAACCAAACAAACGGCAGCTGCATTGACTTTTCTCAGTCGCTATCATAAGGGCGGTGATGAAGTTTTTGATCACATTTTCATTGGTGATGGGATTTGGATATCACATTTCACACCAGAAACAAAGCGCCAATCAATACAATAGCATTGTCCGCAATTCCCAACGAAAATTAAAAAAGCAAAACAAATTATAGTCACCAGAAAGATTATGGCTACGGTGTTTTGGGATCGTAAGGGCGTCCTGCTCATCGACTACATTCCTAGAGGTAAGACCATAAATGCGGCGACCTACTGTCAGATGCTTCAACGATTTCGCCTCGCTGTTCAAAACAAACGACTAGGGATGCTAAGCAGTGGAGTCATTTTCCTTCACGATAATGCACGTCTGCGTGCAGCTGTAGTGACGCAGGACTTGCTTGTGTAGTTTCGGTGGGAAATTTTTCAACATCCTGCATACAGTCCGGACTTAGGCCAAGTGGTTTTCACTTATTCCCCCAATTGAAAGATTTTTTGATCGGACAAGGCTACGAAAGTGGTGATGAACTTAAAGAAGCCGTTAATGAGTGGTTCAACGACCTGATGGCAACTGAGTATGCGGAAGACATGGAAAAGCTAATAAAACTCTACGACTAGTGCCTAAATTTGAACCAATACTATATAGAAAAGTAGCTTGGGTATCTAATTTTATGTAAAATGCAGTTTCGTTTAATTACATCTAATAAAAATGTCGACAGAAAGAAACGTTCTTTACCTTACGAATGGCCCATGTATTTTGAGAGCTTCATTTCCTAAATATATGCTCAGAAAATCTATTGTTTTTCCTTTTTATTACTTCATAAGGTAAGAATTTTAAAGTACCAATTTATTAGTGCGAAGCTATTCATTCATTTCCCCCAGAGAAATTCGTAAATTTTCTGTCATTTTTCATGCGATTCTGTAGTAATGTATACGATCGTGTTATCTGCGTACATCGTAACATTGTTCAACATCCATCATCATTTCTATGTTTGATTTTGGTAAATTGCTTACGTAAGCTACGTACAAATATAGGAATGTATCAATTCATACAGATAAATTAGAATCGATAAAATAATTATTGTAAGACTGAATCGTATCTCTACAGGTTATACAATTTGACAAACAAGCTGTTTTATAGCACAGGTTTAAGGGAATGATAGAGATTTGGGGTATTTATTAAACCGGAAGATGCTGTGATGTAACTCCATCATAGCCTGTCCCTAGCCCGGTTGAGAAAACGGCTGGTAATGATCGTGGGGAATGTGCTGAAGCCGATAGACATAATTCTTTAAGTACTACAAAAAGTCAACTGAAACAGACGACATTCAGCTCTACCAGCAAATCCATCACTAGAATAGTATTGGGTGCGGATGAGACCCTAGCGCCCTAAAACTGAAGTCTTTCGGTTAAGGGTGGGAAGTCCCAACAGAAATTTCTGTGGTCGTCCAGGTTGGGAGTTGAAGCGATGGGCACAAAAATAAACATTATCTGCAAAAGATCAAGATGGGAACCCTAGGATTCGAACGGTAACTCAACGACGACATAAGGAAAGAAAAAGGACAATGATTCTCGAGTGCTGGAATGCATAAGGTATTAGCACTAATATTCATGAGCTTTTTGGGGCATTAAAAGATTCCAATATCGACATAGCAATGCTAAGTGAAACCAAAATGAAAGGGAATGGAAATGAATTCAGCGACAACTAATGCACTTCTATTGTGGAGTGAACAAACATAAGAGGAGAAGAGCAGGAATTTCCAATGAATTACATAAAAAATTCCAAAACATGGTTAGAAACTGGTCGGTTATAATCAAATGTTTAATCACATTGCACCTAGAAGTATTTGGTCACAAAATAATATGATAGGGGTTTACGTTGCAATGGACGATGCAACTGCAGATATAAAGGATAACTCCTTTGAAGAACTAACAGGTATCTTAGATACTGTGGGAAATATGTAAGACGTAGTATTAATGGGAGACTTTGGAAAAAAAGGATGATAAAATAGTGAGCCAACATGATGAGATGTTGGCCATTTCCCTACTCTACTGGCGCTACAACTTGCACAGTGACTCAACAAAATGTGGGAGATGTTAATACTCCACCCCGTATTTAAACTAACAAACTTTATCTGTTATTAATCTGGAATTAAACATATTTTTAGAAAATTCTTTCCTATCCATAATATTGTTCGCAAAAAATTGAAAAGGATAGTGTCATTATTCTTAGAGATACATCCAACAGGCCATCGTCGCGGATGATTCTGTATAAGTGAATTTAGTGAAAGCATCACCATTAGAAAGCTCAAGTTTTATTTTTACCTTGTCCTAGTGCTGAAGCAGACGGCACAGAAATTAACAGTTGCAATTGCAGTTAAAACCACATCCATCCGGCAATTATATTAAATAAGCAAAGCAGAGTTCCTTGTATATTAATTGTGTAACCTAAAACGTTTCATACAATTCGCACAGTGCTCTAAACGCATCAGTAGCCACATACGCTAAGAAGTCTCCAGATACCAGCGAGGATGTGGGAGAATCTGTCGCTTACAAGCGAATTCTAAATCATCCACAGGCGTACCTCATTGCCATAAATCCCGGTGGGCTAAGGGCGACACGTTTTGCTTAAATCTCCCGGCAAGTTGTGTCGTAGAAATAGCAATACGGTAAGGAGTTATGGGGAAACACCTTGTTTGCGAAGAATAGTTGAACGTACCGCGGTACATGACGGTTATGGCGATGAATTGAATGATTTGAGAAGTTAAATAGCGTGCTTCTGATTCTTAGGTACACGTACGTATATTTCGATATAAATTTTTAATTAAAATCCAGTCGAGCATCAATTTAATGAAATAGCTCGGCTCTGAAAGAAAATTCATTAAATTGGAATCTTCTTCGAAAAAAAATTATTTCAAAAATATGTTAAATATAACTCCAAGGTAAAATGTAATTTAACATTTACTTAGGTCTATATTTTCCAAAGTAGCAGTATAACAATGATTATTTGAAGTTCAGCTTTATTTCATCTCCATCGATCAAATATGTATTCAGGTGTATTTTCTGCAACAGAGCTTTAAGCAGTGACGCTATGAAACTGTCCATGCTGGAAGATCACCTAATACGGTATCATCCTGATACACCCGATAAAGACATAGCATACTTCAAAATATTGAATGAACAACTTTAGTAAAAAGTCACGCTCAGAATGTGCTCGCTTTAATGTCAAAGAGAGATGATGATGCGGGGTCTTATAATATTTCATTACTCACGTAATAAAATCGGAAAAGCGAAAGACGTCTCCCGAGGCGTATAGTTCGTAAGCAATACAGCATCTATGCACTATGAGTTTCATAAATAATATTGGATACTATGGGTATTTAAGTGAAGGTTTAGTCTTTTAATATATATGGACAAAGTGAACTAAATGGTAATACTTATGGAATACGAAACTAAATTTTTAAAATAATAAAATATCATTGAAGACTTTGGTTCTAGTAAATTCATATATACTGCGGTGGAAAATCTCAGGTTCGTTAACATTTTTAACTGGGTTCTTTGAATTAAAATTTTGACGTATTTGTTTTGAATTAAGTGAAAATATTTTCTAAATTAAAATACCAAATGTAAAGTTGAAAAAAACTGGGCCGAAAAGTCCCGGGCCTAACAAAGAAAACACGGTTGTTTTGGTTCAAAATTAGCTTTATTCATCAACGTAATTTCCATCAAGAGCAACGCAATCATTCCAGCGCCGCTCTAACATTTCAATACCACTTTTGTAGAACGATTTATCTTTTGCCTCAAAATAGGCCTCAGTTTCAGCGATAACCTCCTCATTCGTGCGAAATTTCTTACCGGCGAGCATTTTTTTGAGGTCTGCGAGCAGCCAGTAGTCGCTGGGAGCCAAATCTGGCGAATACGGTGGATGTGGGAGCAATTCGAAGTTCAATTCATGTAGTTTTTCCATTGTTTTGATTGACTTGTGACACGGTGCGTTGTCTTGATGAAACAAAATTTTTTTCTTTGTCATATGCGGTCGTTTCTTTGCAATTTCGGCCTTCAAACGCTCCAATAACGTTATATAATATTCACTGTTGATGGTATTTCCTTTCTCAAGATATTCGATGAATATTAAACCACGCACATCCCAAAATACCGAGGCCATAACCTTTCCAGCCGATTGTTGTGCTTTCGGGCGCTTTGGACGAGGTTCACCAGCTGCTGTCCACTCAGATGACGATCGTTTTGATTCCAGAGTGAAGTGATGGATCCATGTTTCATCCATTGTCACATATCGACGCAAAAATTCGGGTTTGTTACGTTTAAACATGGCCAAACACTGCTCAGAATCATCAACACGTTCTTGTTTTTGGTGAACAGTGGGCAAACGCGGCGCCCACTTTGAACAGAGCTTTCTCATAGTCAAATGCTCATGCAATATAAAGCCAATACGTTCCTTTGGTATCTTTACGATGTCAGATAACTCACGCAACTTCACTTTTCGATCATTCAAAACAATTTTGTGGATTTTTTTGATGTTTTCTGGTGTTACCGCCTCATTTGAACGTCCACTGCGTTCTGCATCATCGGTGTATCTACGACCACGTTTGAAGCCAGCAAACCAACGTTTTATTGTTGTTTCTGATGGAGCGGAGTCCCCATAACACTTTTCAAGCCATTGCTTCGCTTGAACGGTATTTTTTCCCATCAAGAAGCAGTGTAAAATTAAAACACGAAATTGTTTTTGGTCCATTGTTTTGAAAATAACAAAAGTAGCGTGACAGCACAATAACTCACAAACTAATAAATAGAATATCATGAAATTTTAACAGCTCTCTTTTGAAGGTTAGTACTAACTGAGAGAAAGGTGACTGCAATAAAACTAGCATCATCTATGTGTTAGGCCCGGGACTTTTCAGCCTATGTGTTATTGACAAATAAAAAGAAAATCTATATATACCGCTTTTTTAGAAAAGAAAATACTTTTACTGATAACCCAAGGCAATCCCTGACTAGCTAAACCTGAAATATTCTAATTAATTTACGAAACTAAATATGAGATCGAAATAATTTTGAAGAACTTGAGAAGATTCGACATCTATAACCTTTGAAATCGTACTCACTGGCTCGGCTTTAGGATGAACCAACGTAAGTTTCGGGAACTTCAAAATTTTGTGTGTAGTATGAGCTGATACACTTTATTATTGGATATAATACGAAGATATTTATAAATTTAGGGAGTTATATGAGAAAAACAACGATTTATTCTTTTTCGGGAGAAGAGATGCGAACATGCCTCACTTTGGACCCGATCTTCATCTGTCTGATCTTCTTTTGTTTTATATCCATGGCCACGCATTTGTTCACCTGTATGATAGGCCACTCAGTACACACACACACATACTCGATATGTGTGACATTATAAAGGAAATTGCTGCCAGTCGTGCCGTCCTTTCGTCGTACGAGAAATTTCGAGGATTATGGGTACAATTTCGGAATAATGCATATTCATACAATGTAATTGAAATGTGTGAGTACTGTATATTAAACGTCTTTTAAAGATGACATTTTGAAATGTTTATTTATATAAGAAGTATGTTTACGAAAAGCAATATATATGATAAACGATAGTAAAGTTTACGTCTCCACTGCAAGTGTTATTGAAGGGATTTTTTTTCTTTTTAACAAGAAAAATTGTGAATAATTACTTATGAAAGGATACCCAAAGTAGATATCTGTAAAACTTTTGAAAGAAACCTGTACAGACAGAATACCTGTGTTTAAAATTTCATAAAGAGGGGTACTGACGGTACTTCGCCTTCAACTTCTAACATTAACCAAAATAAAAAAAGAAGGGCGTGCACCAAATAGTGACGAAAAATATATCTGCAATAGGCGAACTAGTAACATTGTACAAGAAATTCATTGGTAAATATAGGACAACAATTTATATCATTACAATACGTAGCTACTAATATTAAATTAAATGAAATTCATCAATGGCGCCACATTGAACGGTGCAATGCAGTACTTGCGAAAAAAGGTATCTTATTTTGTTTAAGTATTTAACAATGAATATAAATGAAATGATTTAGGAAGCGTAAAAATGCTGATAAATATTCATAATACATATATATAAAACGAAACAATTTGTGTAACTTAGAATTTGGTTGTTTCTAGTTTTGAACCGACGGTTGGAGCAGCTCCTTTTCCTTTTCAGGATTCTTCTTCTGTTAATGTTGTCTCACTTCACGTATAATTTACTGGCATTGTTGTGGCTGTGCTCTACGCCCTTCAGTAACGCATCTTATGTGCTTTCAAGCGTCACTTGATTGTACCGATGCCCTGTATCGACTTAACGGGTTCTGCTATGTTCTTTTATCTCTTTACGTACATCTAATTTTTTGTTCCATGTAATTAAAAAATAAACCAAAAATGAACAATCTTGTTCAAACGATCTTTGTTATAGGTGACCCTGTAATCAGTTTAGTACGCAAAAAGTTACCTTCACAAACTATTTTCTCTATATACAAGAAATTTGCTACCAAACCAAAACTTCCAGACCGCACCTTCCCCTTGTAATAGAAACACTAGCGTGAGAATTCTTATGGTACATTACAATATAGTAGCAAGCAAGGGTTCTATTGTCAGATTTATAATGACAGTAAAAGATTGTTGATGCGTAAGAGGGGCCGTCAAAAGTCTACTTTCTGATCAATTCAAACGTAAACGAGATAAGGCAGAGAAGTCATTTATTCAACGCCAGCGGGCTTACACACCGCCGAAGAGTTACTGATACATCATTCTCGGGTTAATTCGATGTAGACTGGCTCGATGACGTGTAAAAGGTGAACGTACCCTAACACGTATACCTTAATTGGGAGAGTTTTAGCCGGAGCGACGGTCGGACGAAGATATTTCCGATCGGAAAATCGTTTAACGTCTGGTGGCGTTTGCCGTTTTAGGTTCGTTGAACTGACAAAAAGGCCATTTTCCGTCCCCATCCGAACGAAAAGGCCGACAACGCCAGGGATGATCCTCTTAGAGAATGGACAAAATTCATTGTTTCAGTCG
This sequence comes from Trypoxylus dichotomus, assembly GCA_023509865.1. Taxonomy (NCBI): domain Eukaryota; kingdom Metazoa; phylum Arthropoda; class Insecta; order Coleoptera; family Scarabaeidae; genus Trypoxylus; species Trypoxylus dichotomus. The sequence goes on along the minus strand of CM042082.1, from coordinate 26,224,754 downwards.
AATTAACGTTTATCGGGAGGTTTCCACATGAAATCGGAGCGAATTGTTGAAGAATGAGGTTGGATGCACATGAGTTAGGGTATAGTTACATGGACGTTGCTATATCTTTCGACGAACGATATAGATATGTGTGTTAAACATTTTAAAGTGTACTGACTGGGGTTTATGGTGTTATACAGTTTATAAAATAAGAAACGCAAGTTAATATCTTTTCTAGGAAAAGAGATATCAGGGTGGTAATGATATAGCAGGTAACAATGATACTTTCCTTAGTACGCGTAGTAAGCTGCAAGTGAGTTCTTGTTCGCTTGTAGATGAGACATTGGTGTAGGTAAATATGGACGCAGAAACCATTACTCTCTAGTAAACACCGACAGGCGCGCTTAACATGGGCACGGGAAAATATCGTCAGAGACTGGACGAATGTGATCTTTACAGACCGAGCACCAAAAAGCGAAGCGTAGTCCAGCCGTACAAATCGCATTTTTGTGGTTTTTGGACGTTATGCGTCTTTACCAAAGCCGAATGTGTATGGACTACTAATTGGAAAATCTCTTTACAACATTGGATTGGCCCTCGAAGTCCTCGAATCCTAATCCGATCGAGAACATATTGGCTATCATGAAACACAAATTCCAAAGTGAGCGTACATATAAAATAAAAGAGCTATCTGGTGGCATAAAAAAGATATGGCGTTCATTACCTACGTCTTGCGCTGAAAATTTTGTAGAACGCACGGAATAGTAATGGACATTCGACCCTTTTTTCAATTTAGCGTGTATTAACTTTGAAGATGTTCATTTTAAAAGTAGAAATACATATTTTTTCGATTAAAATTTGTTCGAATCAGGCCCTGCGTTTCTTGTTATACAGACTATATACTACGTTGAAGATAACAACCCCATCCTGGTTTAAAGCATGTGATGTAATGAGAAGTAAAGTAGAAGGTCACATTTTACACAAGGTTAACTAATTTTAGGAGGGAAATTTGAACATACAATGATCGCGATATAAACTAACATTAAAACGTCTAAATTGTTCAATTAAAATTATTAGAGTTAGGATGCCTTCCCGTGGACCAGGTTCGTATTGAGTACGTAGCGCCCCCACCAGGATAATGTAAGACAACAGATGAAGCGTAGAATTATAAATTGGCACCGAATGGCGGACGTATAATTATTAAGTATGACGGACGCGCGAAATCAAGGCTAACGGGTGACACGGTGTGAAAATTTATTGATGAACTTCCCGATTTATATTAAAATGCTAAAATATATTGTAAATTTTGCGATAAACAGCTGAAGTACTGCGACAAGCGCGACTGTTAAAGCCAAATGAAAAGTGTACAACACCAAAATAAGGTAAATAACGTGCCACCTAAAAGGCAATTTATATTTGGTTTAATGTTCATGATAATCGCTCGTGGTTTGGCACTTCCTCTTTCTGATAAGTAACTGTGACTTCCGGAATAAATACAATCTTAATTGAATCAAATTTTGACGGCAGTTTGAGATACACGGCGTATAAACAGCAAAGTCAAGATACACCCCATGCAGATGAAAATATTGTTACGGCGTCCTTCGTTAGGCTCCAATTGATCGATGAAGAAACCACAGAGATTATATGAAAAACACACGACCTGCCTCCAGAGATATTATTGCCCAATAGGACTTCAATCGGTGCATGAAACTGCGGATATTTCAGCACAGGGACAGGCGGCCGGGATAAGTGAAATTTGACTTCATATGGCTCTCGAGAAGGGTAAATTATTTATTATAAATAATATACATATTTCATGTCAACCTGTGCTGCAAATGTAGAAACTCGGCAAAGCTCACAAAGAGGCTTTCATGAGACGGAAGAAAATCAATCAGAATTTCGAAAAGAAATGGATATTTTTCTAGAGTTCCGAAAACTGGAACTGGGAATGCAAATAATGAAACTAATTAAAAGCTTTGATATAATTTTGCGTATAATCAACGGTAATTATAAAAACAATATCGATAACTACCAATTGTATTGTTTAAAAACTACAGGGAAATTCGTTTCATTACACAACTACGAGGGACGGTCCAAAAGTTCGTGGAATGGAGGAGGTGGAGTGGGGATAGGGGCGCTCGCTAGATGTCATTCAGATCGGCGACTCAACATTAGTATATAAGTTAAGTTGCAGCCCTATAGCGCCAGTCGTTTACGCATAGTTGCCTGCTAAACAAGTCAATCACGAAGAAAAGTGAAACTATGGAGGAAATTGAACACCGTGCTGTGATGAAGTTCCTTGCAAAGCAAGGAAAGAACGCTCAAACCAGATTGAATAAAATGGAAACCGTTTATGGGAAACAGTGCCCTAGTAAATCAATGATTTATAAGTGGCATGGTCTTTTTAAACATGGTCGGGAGTCAATTGAAGACGACCCCCGCTCAGGACGGCCAGTTGAGGCCACCACATCAGACATCGTCGAAAAAGTGCAAAAATTTCTACTGCAAGATGCCCGTTTGAAGAAAAAAAGCATTTATTTGCATTAGTTGGAGTATCAGATATCACCATTTTGCGTATCCTACATGACCACCTGGGTATGACAAAAGTCAGTGCAAGATGGGTACCGAGAATGCTCACGCCGCTGCAGAAACAGCAACGCGTCTGTGCGTCCAAACAATTTTTGGAGCTGTGTGGAGACAAACTTGCACAGATTTTGGAGCGGATTGTTACCGGAGATGAAACATGGGTTCATCACTTTGAGCCTGAGTCCAAACAGGAGTCCATGCAATGGCATAAAAAGGGGACGCCACCGCCAAAGAAATTCAAAGTGTCAGAGTCGACTGGAAAGTTGATGGCTACTGTTTTTTGGGATTGTGAGGGGATATTATTGATTAATTACAAAGAAAAAGGTAGGAGCATACCCGGATAATATTACGCAGCGACATTAGAAAGAAATTAAAGGAGGCCATCGAGGTAAAAACGGCGAGGAAAGTTCACGAAGGATGTGTTGCTCTTGCAAGACAATGCGCCGGTTCACAAGAGCAAAGTTGCAATGGCTATTCTGCACAAGCATGGCTTTCAATCAACAGTCCATCCACCCTACTGTCCAGACCTGGCACCTAGTGATTTTTATTTGTTCCCCAATTTAAAAGACGACTTCCGTGAAAGAAAGTTTTCCGACGACAATGAGGTAGAGGAGGAAATTTTGGCCCATTTTGAGGCGAATGACAAAAGATATTTTTATGATGGTTTAGAAAAATTAATTCATAGATCTAACAAATGTATTGTGCTTAAGGATGATTATATTGAAAAGGAAAATAGATTTATTGTTTTATTTAACTTCTGGACGTCCCCTCGTATTACTACATGCCCCATTTCATCCACAAACTGTCGATTCACGATTTAATTATTGTAAAAAAACAATTCGTCCTGCTGATGAACTATCTGAGGAGGTTTGAGAATGGAAAAATGACGTTAGCCTATGTATATCTTTAACACCACACCACAAAAAATAGTGCGGAACAAATAAAGGGAGATCTGCTTCACAGACTCATTCTTAGTTAGTAGATCCATTGTTAAGTTCATATTGAGCTATGTAAAGATCACATAGGAAGTTAGACGATGATACCCACTGAAGAGGTGGCAATAATATTGACGTCATACCAAAAAGAAAAAAGAGAACGAAAGAGAAGAAAGTAGGAACAATATGAAATAAATGCTGCATTGAATCGATTCAAATTGAAAAATCGATCTGAGGATACCATTTTGTACTAGTAGTTAAACAAGGGTAGAGAATACCGTTAGACAGCAATAGCATATCACGGATTGGAGATGGTATATCGAATCATACATCTGACACACAATCGCCCTGCAGAATAACATGGATACTTGTCGACTTTGTTAACTTATATCATATACAGTGTTCATGGTATATACGATTACAAAAAAGTAGTTAGTGATGGGCGAATTCTGATTATCGTAACAACTTGTAGACAATGTTTGCAATAAATACATTTTCCCAGTTCTCTTTACTATTAACAAAGGCTTCTGTACAACGCCCTCTCCCCCCATTTTCCTTCCAAATACTGAAGCATTTTCAATTCCTATTTCCTTTTCGCTTAAAACAATATATATCTGTGTAACTAACAATATTTCAGAGCTCGCTGTTTTTTTTTTCTGTAACAGAAACTTCTTCAAGTTGAAGTAATTCTCGACGAAGATTCCCATTAATTAAATTAAATATTCATTTTCAACATTTCCCTCAAGCGAATTTTTAATTGAAATGCTATATTAAATTAGCGGAAGTTTATTCAAAATATACGATCTGCGAAACAGTACTTGCATTATTCAAATTAAAATTCCAGTATTTCGAATATTACCGTCAGTAAAATCTCGCCCTGCCGTTAAAGGTTTCTATAGCGTTATGTATGTTATTGTATTCGAAAAAGGGGGCCTCGTTAGATGCCAAGCGTAAATATGAATTAAACATAAACTTCCACTTACCGGTTTTGAGCGTCTAAAAAGAGGACGCTTTCAGTTATTAATTACTGGAATAAAAAGAAAATCATTATTCCTCGATGTTGACGCAACGTATAGGTAGGGAAAAATGCTGTTGTTTACGGAAAGGAGATAGAAAATGGGACGATGGGACGATATCATGCCGTAATTGGATTGGTTGGGGTCGTAAACGGTAATTTGAAGTGGATGTTTTTATTGATAACCTTCTATAACTAATGTGATCGACAAAAAATCGGTCAGCCTGAAATATAGTAAAAGAGACTTTAAATGTGCATTTGCTGAAAGAGGTACTGGTTGAGGATACGAGATAAGCAAATATGGTATAAAAAGGGACGATTGTATTGATGGAAATTTTAGATGAATTGCGAAAATCTCTCATAGATGAGAACGCATAACACATGGGCTGAAAAGTCCCGGGCCTAACACATAGATGACGCGAGCTTTATTGCAGTCACATTTCTCTCAGTTAGTGCTAACCTTCAAAAGACAGCTGTTAAAATTTCATGATATTCTATTCATTATTTTTTTTATTATTTAGTTATTTTCAAAACAATGGATCAAGAACAATTTCGTGTTTTAATTTTACACTGCTTCTTGATGGGAAAAAAATACCGTTCAAGCGAAGCAATGGCTTGAAAAGTGTTATGGGGACTCCGCTCCATCAGAAACAACAATAAAACGTTGGTTTGCTGACTTGAAATGTGGTCGTAGAAACACCGATGATGCAGAACGCAGTGGACGTCCAAATGAGGCGGTAACACCAGAAAACATCAAAAAAATCCACAAAATCGTTTTGAATGATCGAAAAGTGAAGTTGCGTGGGTTAGCTGACGTCGTAAAGATATCAAAAGAACGTATTGGCTTTATGAGCATTTGACTATGGGCTCTGTTCAAAGTGGGTGCCGCGTTTGATCACTGTTGACCAAAAACAAGAACGTGTTGATGATTCTGAGCAGTGTTTGGCCATGTTTAAACGTAACAAACCGGAATTTTTGCATCGATATGTGGCAATTGATGAAACATGGATCCATCACTTCACTCCGGAATCAAAACGATCGTCATCTGGGTGGACAGCAACTGGTGAACCTCGTCCAAAGCGCCCGAAAGCACAACAATCGGCTGGAAAGGTTACGGCCTCGGTATTTTGGGATGTGCGTGGTGTAATATTCATCGACTATCTTGAGAAAGGAAATACCATCAACAGTGAATATCATATAGCGTTATTGGAGCGTTTGAAGGCCGAAATTGCAAAGAAACGACCGCATATGGCAAAGAAAAAAATGTTGTTTCATCAAGACAACGCGCCGTGTCACAAGTCAATCAAAACAATGGCGAAACTACATGAATTGAACTTCGAATTGCTCCCACATCCACCGTATTTGCCAGATTTGGCTCCCGGCGACTACTGGCTGTTCGCAGACCTCAAAAAAATGTTCGTCGGTAAGAAATTTCGACCGAGTGAAGAGGTTATCGCTGAAACTGAGGCCTATTTTGAGGCAAAAGATAAATCGTCCTACAAAAGTGGTATTGAAATGTTAGAGCGGCGCTGGAATGATTGCGTTGCTCTTGATGGAGATTACGCTGATGAATAAAGCTAATTTTGAACCAAGAAAACCGTGTTTTCTTTGTTAGGCCCTGGACTTTTCAGCCCATGTGTTACAAGGCGGAAGAGATGCAAGGCAGGACACATCCAGGGTGACCTGAAATGTTTCCGGAATCGACAAGAAAAACGCGGTATTGGTGTGGTTTTTTATTTTTATTTTTCAATACACTTTTTCAAATGATGCTCGAGTCTCTTCAAGCCGTCAAAAAAGTAGGATGTTTCTAAGTCTGTAAAATAGGATCTATAGCGGTGATGACCTCCTAATTTGAGCCAAGTCTCTTTCTCCCATTGATTTTTTCATGTTTGGGAATAGGAGAAAGTCGCTGGGGGCTAGGTCCGGTGAATATCAAGGATGAGAAACTAATTCGTAGCGCAACTTATTAAACTTGTACACGACGATGCGAGATGAATGAGCCGGTGCATTGTCGTGGTGGAAAAGTACTTTTTCCGCTTCAAACGAGCCCGTTTCTCCTTGAATATTGCATCGAATCGGGTCAATAAATCGCCGCCTGTAATATTGTCCCGTGAGCGTCCTTCCCTTCTGCGAACTATACGGACATGTTTCTGTCTATTCGGCGTCACACATGACCGTGTGTTAGCGTTTTCTGTCTCTTCACATTGTCTTTCTCGTAAATGATTTCACCTATACCATGAGAGAAGCTGTATTTACAGCGTCTTTATCTTGGTGCTTGGACTCCTTACTATTTCTCACGGGTGTCGCAGTAAACTCCACTTCATACAAATTAATAATTATTCGGAACGCAGCGTTTCGAGACCACATGGATTCGCATTGTCAACCGTGTTATCGACTGAATGTAAAAATTGTGTCATACATGCAAATTAGTTTCTACGCAAGCTCTAAAATTTCTTAAAACATGACTATTTACAATCTATTTGGCGGTCTCGGGTATGTGTATTTTCAAGAAAGAATGGAACGAAAAGGAACCGTATCCTTAATAAATCAATCGGACTCGAGTGTGCAATTGGAGGTGGTTCTTTTTCATAAATATCAAAATTTACATTTTAACACAGTTTAAGATTTTTTAAATCAATTTTATGTCCTTATTTTACCATATGCTCTGCCACACTTGACAGTTCTGGTTTATCGAAACGATAGTGTTTAACATGTTCTTTAAAGCTGATTTCGAAACTCCTTTTTGTTTGTCTAATGTAAACTTTATCACAATCATTACATACGATTTGGTAAATTTTAGACCTTTTCATCATGTCCGGTTTATCTTTAGGATTGCCTAAAAGGTTCTTTAACTTGTTTTTGATACAAAAGACACGTTCATATTTTGTTGACGGAAAATTTTACTTAACCCTTTTACTGTTGGATGGAAAGGAAGTATTTCCCACGTCGTAATTATCAAATAATGCATGCTGTAGAGGGGTGGTTTGCAGAAGTCCGAAAAAATGTTTTCCAGGAAGCTGTTGAGATTTTGGAACACCGATGGAGTGCGTTAGTGTAGAAGGAGACCGTGACGAAGAATATAAAGTATAATGCTGCTGTCGTTTTACTATAAGAGAGCCACGGGTATAATATAGAGATCCGCCCTTGTATAAGCGAGCAGAACAGCAAATAACAAATCACACGAAATAAACTACTGAATAAAATACATGTAAGACTATACGTTCTGCATAATTGAGCATGTATTCAAAAATTCATACGGGACAATAAATTTCCAAACCTTAAACCGAAATCCAACTTTTTCGCATTCACTTTTCAACGATTCACGCGAACCGCTTAAGATTGCCCGACGAACAAAAATAAAAGAACACCACTAAAACGGATAACCAAAAGTGCTGACGCTGGAAATCCCTTATATGAAGGTTGTGTTTTACTTCGCGGTATAAGATTTCGTGATAAATTATTAAGCGGCCCCGATCTGACTTGTACCGCACGAACGACGGTCTCCAACATGAAATATAAATCAGAGCCGAGGCCTGCCTTTTTCTTCACTTTTCCTTTCGCGTTGGAAAAAGTTACGCGGTAAAGCGGCTCGATCTAGCGTGTTTAACGTTCGGGAAATAAACTATGGATGATACCTCGCCTTCTAAAATGTGATCCGGACTTTTCCGAAGTAAATCGTCTCCCTCATGCTACGTTTGTTGCGTGTTAGGGCGTTTGGCGGAAATAATTTTCGGGTCGTTGAAGGTTTATGCGTTTTAACAATTGAAATATGACGGGAATATGAAAAAAAAATAAAAAACAATTTTTGTAGAAGCAATAAAAAAAATGGGGATTGTCAGTAAGTCACTAACATCAGTGGAATTTACCACAAGAAATATCATAATCTACGAATAAAAAGTACTTCAATCTTAAATTACTTTTACGTTTTCTTAGGGTTTCAAGTATCGTAAGCTTGTAGCTTTTACGTATGCCCGCCGTTACATTCAAGGGAGTAACATGAATATATCGAGACAATGTTCTAACGTAATACATAGGAAGTGAATCGTGAATGAAACGAACTTCTTTTTCAGTGTAAGGTACAGTGCTTATCATATAAAAGCCGCGGGTATCATACACCGTAATTACCTTTACTCAGTATTTCTTCTATTATAATGCAATGCAAACATTAAAAGAATATTCACCTCTAAAAGCTAGTATCTGCCCATCTATAGTGCATGTATTCATGAAGAGGATACTACTAAATATAATGAGAAATGAATGAAATGCAAGGGTACTGAAATGGAGCAAATATATGTTATTTGAAATTCAAAACGCGCTTTAGTCATTACACACTTATACAGGGTGGCGCAGGGGAACGGGAAATTTGGAATGTTTCAGTTGTCAGCACTGTAGAGCCGGCAGTTGTTCGTAACGTCGCACAATTGTTGTGAACGCATTGCCATTTAGTAATCATGGATCGCTGGACTGGTGCGGAACGTGCAGTAGCTGTGAGAGCGTTTTATAAAAATGGTGATAGTGCGACTGCCGCGTAGAGAACATTTCGACAGCATTACCAGCTTGGACGTCATGGACGTGTCCCATCTGCGCATGCGATTACAACGTGGGTGCGCATGTCTCGAAAAAGAAAGCTCCAGGTGGCATTCGAACGGTACGTACCCCAGAGAACATTGAGGCTCTTAGAGCTGCAATCGAGAGAAGTCCTCGCCACTCCGTTCGACAGCATGCATCTACGCTAGGGATTGAGCGACGAAGCTTACAAAGAATACTGCACGAATTACATTTCCATTCCTATAAGTTGCAGATTGTGCAACAATTACATGAACGAGACCCAGCGTCACGTATGGAGTTTAGTAGGCAGATATTGACTAAAATTAACGAGGACGCGAATTTTGTTGGTAACATATGGATATTAGGCGAAGCCCATTTCCACCTGAACGGTTTCGTAAACAAACAGAATTTTCGTTATTGAGTCCAGGACAATCCTTGTGAGTTACATCAGCGACCACTACATAGCGACAAGGTCACAATATGGTGTGCTGTATCATGTCATGGTGTTACCGGCCCTTATTTTTTTGCACGTGAGGATGGTAGTGCAGCGACAGTAACATCCGCTCGATATGTTGAAATGCTTCAAACATTCTTTACACCGAGACTGTACGAGCTTAATCTTAACATGGAAAACATGTGGTTTCAGCAAGACGGAGCCACGTCACACACTGCTCGACATTCGATGGCAGCAGTTCGTCAATTATTTGGAAGACGCATTATTTCACGTAACGGTGACATTGAATGGCCTGCGAGATCCCCTGATCTTAGTGTGTGCGACTTCTTCCTGTGGGGGTATCTTAAAGGCAAGGTATACCGTACACGACCTGCAATAACCCTTGAACTGAAGGAGAACATTCAACAAGAAATCACTGCCATTCCCCAAGATTTGCTACACCGCGCATTCCAGAGTTTTCATAACAGGCTGTTAGAGTGTGAACGCCGAATGGGAGGACATCTTTCCGATGTCATCTTTAAAAAGTAAAGAGACACTTTTGGACATTTTGATTGTAAAAACATAAATGGCATGCTGCATACATGCACTTTCGTTAATAAATTACTAGTTTTATGAATTTATTCGTGGAAATGACGTTATTTCAAAATTTCCCGTTCCCCTGCGCCACCCTGTATATCCCGGTCTGAAAATTGACCATGTTCGAGCAGTATTATACCTGGTGTATGCATAAGTTTTTCAGGTGTTTTGCTAAAAAGAAACACGTAATCTTCAAGGGAAATTAATTTGTTTTAATCAAAATATTAGCCATTGGTTTCAAAACGTTTCACCCATCTTTCAGGTGATTTATGGATACCATGCCAGAGAAACTGCTTGCCATTTGCGGCAAGCCATTTGTCGAGCTATCTTCCAACTTCCTCGAAATTGCTGAAGTACTGCTGTGCGAGCGCGTGCCACATTGATGCATAGCCAGATGGCGCCAGGTTTGCGGAATACGACTGGTGCAGAAGGATATTCCGTCCAAGCTATTTCAAGGTGTTGTTAACTGGTTTTGCTGTATGAGACGGCATATTGTCGTGTAACAAAATCACTTTGCCATATCTTCTGGCGTATTCCGATCGTGCTTCGATTAATGCGTGGTTTGAATTTAATCATTTGTTGGCGGCTTCGTCGGGTTTCAAGAATTCATAATACACAATACCACTGTGATACCACAAGGTACAGAGCATGGTATTCTTGCAGAAGCGATGTGGCCTTGGCGTTGGAAGGGTAAAGACCACGATTTTTTCCGCTTCAGGTTTTCAAAATAAATCCATTTTTCGTTACCCGTCACAATTCGATACAAAAGTGATTTCCTTTCGTTGCGTTGAAGCAGCATTTCACAGGTGACTTCGCCATGTTCTATTTGACGTTCGTTCAAATTGTGTGGTATCAATTTACCGAGTTTATTGGTCTTCCCCATTGCTCGTAAGCATCTACTCATTGTTTCTTGTGCCAAATGTAATGCTTCTGCTAATTGCCGTTGCGTTTGAGTTGGGTCGTCATCCAATAACTCCTGCAATTGCTCGTATTCGCATTTTTGTGGTTGACCAAAGCGCTCGATATCTTTTACATTGAAATCGCCACTTTTAGATTGTGGAAATACTGTCTCACACCTTCGAATCGATGGAACGTGTTCACCATATGCTTCTACCAACAGACGACGACTTTCAACAGCCCTTTTCGTTTGATTAAATAGTAGAAGTAGTGCGTGGCGTAATTTCAGGCACAAATCTAGACATGATCGCTGAACGATAAAGGGAAGACGCTAGTTTTTGACGGACTCAACTTGTGGGTGTTTGTAGTTTAAATGTCAGACGAACAAAATAGCGTATGTATCAAATTCTCTCTTAGTTAAACCGGAAAATACTTATGAATACACCTGGTATATTATTGGAAAAGTTTTATGGGAAATTCTACCCGAAATTCGTCTATACATGGTTGTAAGGAATACGACCATTCTCCATTTTGTAATTTTGTACCATTTCTGAAGTATGATTCGATAATGAAAACTTTGTGATTTATTGCAAATATTTTATTTGTGTTTGTCAATTCACTACCCACTACCAACAAGATATTTTGAAAAAAATAATATCACAGCTTGCTCGAAGGTAAATTTATATGATCATCTAGTACAATATTCCTTTGAGAAGTAGGAGCTACAGAGGGTGCATCTTTTGACCGCAAATGCCTCATTTTTGCTTTAAAGAGTAAAGTACTGGAGGAAATTGAGAATGCATTATCAACAGTTTCTTCATCAGAAGTGTAGTTGAGGACGTAGTTGAATACAGAAGTTGTAGGGGTTCTAAGTGAGTAAGTTTCGATGTAGGGTTGAAAAGAATCTTATACACATCTTCAGTAGTTAACTTGCACACGAAATGCACAATGAATACAAATATAGATATTCTCTAAGAAATATATATTTTCCCCACATACTAACTATTCAATTGTTCAATATCCCAATCGAATGTGAATAATATCCATCATGAGAAGTGAGTGTAGCAAGTTAATAAACCCTAAAACCAAGACAAGGACTATCCACCAAGACGTAAGAAGAGCTGCCTATAACAGAGAGTGTTTCCAAAGTTCGTCCAATTCACTTTAAACCAATGCTCCAAACTTATATTCGATACAAAACGATAGCGGTTTTCAATTTGAAATCCCCCAACATTACCAGAAGCTTCAAACCTCTTCGAGTGGGAAGAATTCGACCGATTGCATCGTTTTAGTAAGTCTAAGAGAAGAAAACAAACGAAAAATGTTAGAAAAGAAATTCAAATCCCTAAGACTTACCATTCAAGAAATAAACAGCAATTACCATCAGGAACAACAACCCTCTTTTACCAACAGATTTTAACTATAGAAAATGTATATAAGTAGTATACGACATGTATATTTAGTATAAATATAGAAGTTTTATAAGAAACAGCGTGTTCGTTTCTTTTTCCTTATGTACTACCGAAAGCTCCCGAAAATGTTGTATTATTATACTTGGCAGACGTTTGTGTCGAAGGAACAACACCTGTCTTGCCAAATTCAGACGCAAGCCCTCGATCACCGAGTCGTTTAAGCCGGCAATTTCTATCAAGTAGCCGACCTTTCAATTCCAAACAAATTGTTTTCTATTGTACTAGTAATACCAATATCTGCAACCTATTTGAACTGAACACGCCTTATTTAATCTCCCGACCTCTGTCCATAACAAAATAAATGTTTTTATGTATTTCGCCCACTTGCGTACTTAATTCCATCTACGAAACGAGCTAGAATTTTCCGACATCACTTCTAATTCGCCGTTTTCGATGCGAGAGGTCGATTTTGCAGCCAACCTACGGGAAATAAGAGGACACGCTTGGAAAGCAGATGTTGACAAAAGCAAAGCTCTCTAATTTCGAACGAGAAAGACAATATTTTTTCTGACTTACGTAGGATAGGTGGAGCGGTATAGCCGTTTGTCTTTCGCCTTAAGTTCGTCCTCCTATTCTTTAACTAATGGGCAACATTTCTAATTTACGCCCCTTGACTTCGTAATCAAAGATTTTGTAGGATTAATGGCTACGGTACGTGCTCGGAATTGATTTAATTTTTGCAAGAGTCAACTGGCGAATTTAGAGTGGAATTTTTTGCGGCGATTTTTGGAATGATCTTCTATGGATTGTCTATGTCAGGTATCATCGTCTTAATACATACAATGTATTTGCTTGCAATATACTGAGTGTTCCAAAATGAATTATAGAAACGTGTTACGTATATCGAGGAATTTTTAACTTATAATCTTTATATGTTGCAGCGTAACTAATAGTTTTCAAATCTCACCCATTATGAGTTTATCTTACAATAAAAAAAATTAAATCTAGCTATAGTCTTATTATATTGCTTTTATTTCGTAAAGAACTTTTAGGATATTTTTAGGTATTTCATTGTACTTTTACAGTTTTCTGCGTTTATAATCATACCAAATAATTTTATCATTGCTGATTAGAATGTCAACAGTTGTGGAGACATAGAATTTTAAGAATAGCCCGAGGAAGAAAATGATTATTGTTTTCTAGCAATATTTTAATTAGATGTTGTTGCTGGGATAATTGAAATATGTAGGGGTTATGTGGTATAGATAGTTCCAAAGGAACATGCTGCTGGAAACGCGGAAAATAGCTCTATCCTTTAAGCATCTGTTCCTAAATTATTTTCAAAGTTAGCTGTGCCACTTGTGTGGAAGTAATTATCCGTAACATAGTTCTAAATTTCCAGTCAATCGACAAACTATAACGAATCACCAAGTCTATTTATAATAAGATAAAAATTATGAAACTCCACGCCACACAAATTAATAATTAATTGGAAATGCAGCGTTTCAACTCAGCGTTTGGATTCTCATTATGAACCGAGTTACCGACTGCGATGCTTATGAATTATCCAACCATCCAGTCGTTGCAATCCTTGTAAGAAGATAATGGGTTGGTCAGTTTCATTAGAAAGCTACCATCTTTTGGTGTATCAATGTATTTACATGTACGAGGGCCATTCGTAAAGTCAAGAACGTATTTTTTTCTACAGGATTTTTTATTAGATATAATTAAACAAAACTGTATTTTGTGTATAAAACTAGAAACCCAAGCTATTTTTCTACGTAATCACTAGAGATCGGATTATATGCAAAGTGCATATATTTTATTTTTTGCATATCTTTAATTATAGTGTATATGTAGACGTATTACACTAATTGAAGTTAATTAGCGCTAATTAGTGATTCCGTATATTACATATTTAGGAATTATTATCCATATTTTTACAAAAGTTGGATATATTGCATATTTAGGTTTTCTCTTATCCTTTCTATTAGCAAAAATTCCTAGTAGTTCCTAATGGAGATCGACAACGGATAATTCTCAGAACGATAAATCTTCCTCCTATATGGACGGTATCTATCTGATTTGATAGCTGACATAAAGATAATAATAATACTGAAAATTACATAATAATAACGTAAAAGTATGTAAGATTTGAAATCTCTCAGGACTTTTGACGTCTGGTTAATCCTATATACCTGTTAGCGGCAACTAGTATCCAAAGATCGCACATGTATGCTTCAATTTTCAGTATTAGTTTAGACCAAAATCTAGTTCAGGTTTAAGGTTTTTGTATTGCAGTACCATCTGACCCCTAAACTCTGCCAGAAATCTAATTTAGCTTAAGCCAAGCAAAACCCTAAGCTTAAAGTTAAACCCTACTCTTCTGCAGAATTGGAATTAATCATAGGACAGACATGGTACGGATAAAAGCAAACAAGTGCTGCCGTCCTTTTTATTTTAAAAAGAGATTGATCTCTTAGATGTCTTTAAATTTTCTGATGATGAAGGTGCTATTTATTTTGTAGAATATCTCAGGGGTAATTGAAGACCTAAAGTCATTCGTAACCGATCAAATAATTTTGAAATATGGGAGAGGATGATGATACCGTTTCTTTATAAAATCTCGACTAAGAAAGGAAAATGTTCGACTTGTTTTAAAAGAAATTTGGGAGACAATTCAACATCTCACAAATTGGTGAATTTATTAGATTCAAATGAAGTTACTCGTACGATATTCAGGAACCGTTCAAATTTTTTTTCTGATAAATAATTTGCAATATAGAAATGTTTTCGTGACATGTTGATTTCCTAGTGGACTGAGTGTTGAAGTAAGATTTCCTTTAACCAATTTTCCCCAAAATAAAACCGAAATTTATATCACCTCTATATTAATCTATAAAAATCGCAATATTTACGGATCAACTTAACTACTAGTTTACCACCATCAACAGATACCTCTCTACTTACCTCGCTTTTATGACCATCCGCCTCACATTTAGACGTATCATCGCAAACAATTTATCTCTTTCGCGTTTCGGGTCGGTTGTAAACTTCCCAAAATCACCGCTAGGGGTTTACTGTTTAACGGCAAAAGCGATAGTACCTACTAACCTTCACCCTAACAGGAATAATGACAGGTGAACGTTCAATCCCTAAGGGTCCAACTAAGTCGGAGGAATGCTTCGTCAATGGTATACCCCCACGGTTAATCGAGTTCTTCGCGAATTATTTATTGAATTCTGTCGGGATAGATTTTCTGCTAATTAAACTTAAATAATTAAGCGTGAAATGGAAATAAATTTAATGGTTTCGTAGGCGTACAGCTATCGGATTTATTGGCGGAAGAAAACGTGGAAAATAAATTACTCAAATCCTCCACGTTTCTGGAACAGTTTAGTTTTGAGATCGTTCGATTCGTGTTTAGTGTCTGTTGAATTGGGTCGTTTAAAGAAGTTTTAAAGTCTCAAAATATAGTTTGAGAGATAGTCCTGACCACTAGTTTGAGTTTGACACTGCATAAATTAGTACTTGATTAACGTTATTAGAAGCAAAATGAGTAATTTAAATTCAGAACAAGTGGCTGGGATGGTAGCTTTAGTCAGAGATGGGCGATCTCAAGCATACGTAGCTAATTTGATGAATATTAATCAGTCAAGCATATCTAGGGCAGTATGCTTAATAAAATGCAATAAAAATTTTGTTTTGGAATAATGAGTGAATATTATCTCTTTTTTTTAATTTATTTGGGTGCTCGAACTAATATGGACGGTAGTGTACATAGGCTAGAATGGAAATCAAGAATAGGTTTTATTTTTTAAATATATATTTTTATAATATATATATATAATAAATGAGCGTTTTCTGTAAGTAAGTATTGGCCAGGAAATTCATGAGAGAATTTACCAGCAGGCTACAGCGGTTGCTGTTCTTCAAAATAAGAGAACGTAACAATACCGTTGAATTATTTAGGAATTTAATTGGCTATAGTTATATATTTTCTTGCGTACTTAGGAGCTTTCTATGTTCGTATGAACATTTTCATATTTGTAAAATTTTAACAGTTTCCATGTTATAGTGCAAAATAAACCCTGTAAGCATCCTAATTACATATCAGCAACGAAAACATGCCCAGACTCTAGACGGAATTCGGATCATGTAAACAAACGAATTTGCGACCGTTAATAACGTCATCATTTTCCCATTCTAATGGGTTGTTTTTCGCGGATTTTCCCTTCAGCTTTTCGCTTCGTTTTCCTCCGCATAAATAGTCAAGATAATCTTGCATGATTTCACGTCGTGGTTTGACCTCTAGCTACCGCCTGCCGCGACTACACTTTACAAATTCGACGTTTCACCGTATTTGGGTAATTCTGTTCTCGTCACGTGAGAGACTGCGGTCGTCCTTAATGAAGTCTACGTCGTCTGGTGTTGGTTGAACGCTGCGGGAGTTACTGTAATGGAGCTGTATGTAAGTAATTGCTTAAGGAGGAAAATTGTGGTACGTCTATCGAGCGTCCTAAATTTTATCGGAGACGCAAATAGGTGGAAAGAGAGCATAATTAAATAGGTCTGGTACGAAATTCCACCTTCAAAAGCATCTGGGGGTAAAACCATTCTTCAAATTTCTTTTTTAACTTTTTCTTGCGGAGGCCCCTACTATGGATGTATATAACCATATGCAACCAAGATTTGATAAGTTTTGCAAAAGGGAGTAAAGTATGCTTCGTGGAAATCCGAACTTATTCAGAGTAGCCACCTCTAGTGTGTGTGTGTAGCTTAGAAACCCTAACATTTTCTCAAAAGGGAAGGTAAAGATGTATGAAGTTTTTTTCTGTAATTCGCTTGCTTATCTTCAGGATTTAAACGAGTTGTCCAAAAAAATATTTTTTTTGTCGTGGTGACTGTAAAATTCGAATTGGCATTTCTTCCTAGCACCTCTAGTTTTAATGTTAATTAGATCGTTTTCCAGAAATCTTAGGTGATGTTAATAAGGAACAGTGGGAAAGATTTCACAAAGACATCGGCATTATGGAGGAAAGGTACCAAGGAAGATGGAATACCCATACGATGGCCGATTACTGCTGGAATCTTCAGTGAGACTGTTCTGGTAAACCTCACGCAAGGAAACCTTATAAAAGGAAATTTTTAATTGATGTAAATACCCGGTAGTGGAAACGTCGGGGTCATGTAAACAGAAAATTGTTACTATAGCAATTGTAGAAATTTTTAATCAAGCGTTGGATTGGACTGAAGAAAAAGACATATTATATTCCGATATTTTGGTGCTCCGTTAACTACGGGCAATGGCATTAGAAAACCAAACATAAATTTACACAAACAAAAATAGGACAGTATTTTCAAGATAATGTAAAATTTACTTTTTATTTTTTAATATTATATGTATTATGTTATTCATTGTTCATAATTTATTTTTAATAAATATACATTATAAATAAATTAAGGCTCGCCAATGTAAACCCTCAGTAATGTGAACAGTGCTTAGTTGTCGTTCATATAATCGAGCGTCTACTGTATTTAAAAAGGTACGTAAATAACGAAATATTATATCTAATTTTGGGGAATCTTTCCTAAATATGGCAGAAAGTGTGATATTTCGATTACACACCCAAAAATTGCTTAATTACACTTAAAATAAAACCCGAGGCACGAAAGTGTGCGTTGGCCAGTGTTACATAAATATTGTAGGGGTTTCTAGTTCTGAAGCAGCTCGGCTTTTGATTGAGTGTTGGACAATACACCGAACTTTCGTTCTCCATGGCATTTAATTGCGGATCGGTTTGGCATAAGCAAAGACATTTATAATGTTGTCTTTACTTGTTACAGCAACTATTCCAGTGGGAACTATCGTCCGTTTAAATGAAAGGTCAATTGAGTTTACTTTGGTTTTCCACTGAAATAATAATAATAATAATAATCCTTTATTGCCTAACAGCCCAAGGGCCAATTACAGGACAAATTACAATACAATTCTTATTTAAAATAAAATAATTAAAATCGTGTTGCCTACAATAATAACATGCTGAAATGTATATAATAATGAAACAAAAAAAAAAAAAAGACTCACAAAAATGGCTCCAGATCCCGTTTGTTTGCGTTCCTCGCCATGTGACTGAGAGGTGCCTTAAGCAAAATGTTGGTATTAGCTCTAGATACTTGAAGTATATTATAGTAGCGAGTATGATGAGTAGGTACGGTAAAGTTTATTTGCGCTAGAAGGGCTGGCGAGTCGATAGTATTTTTCAGGATCCTGCAAAGAAACTCCACACTGTTACGCACGCGGCGGTCAGCAAGAGATAGAAAACCATGCTCAACAAGTAAGCTATAATACTCGATACCTCTTGCAGGATACACGTTGTCCATTCGAAAGGAGAGATACTTTAGAAATTTCTTTTGAACGCGTTCGATCATAAGCTCTTGGTGTAAATAACGGGGATACCAAACAATGGAGGCGTATTTAAGCTTAGAACGAACGTAGGCATAATATAAACGTTTCATTACACCTAAGTCTGAGAAATGCCTGCAAGAACGCATGACAAAACCGAGAGTTTTGGAAGCAGATGAACACATGGACGAAATATGTTCCGTAAATGACAGTCTATTATCAAACAAAACACCAAGATCCAAAATTTTGATATTGCGTGGTATGGCTGCATCATTAATCTGGTAGCTATAGTGTAAAGTAGTGTGAGTGTTATTGTAGGAAACCACAGTACACTTGTTGATGTTCAGAGGGAGATAATTGACCTTGCTCCAAGTATTAATGCGAAGAAGATTGTCTTGCAAATGTTTACAATCGAAAATGCTACCAACAGTATTAAATATCTTTACGTCATTTGCGTATGCTAAGACGTGACACGTAAACAGAGATAGTAAATCATTTATATAAAAATTGAAGAGAAGTGGTCCAAGATTTGAACCTTGAGGAACACCTGATGTTGGAGAAAACGGCGTAGAGGAATAACCATTGTAGCAGACATAACACTCCCTTCCAGTAAGGTAAGACTCAATCAACGTCAGGAAACCCACACCAAAACCAAATTTATCCATTTTTTGTAGTAGCATCTCGTGGTTAATGCAGTCGAAAGCTTTAGAAAAATCTACATAAATAACATAGGATGTGATTTCATAAGTGACATTTGCAATGAGAGATAGCCTCAATTCAGTCAGTTGTTAAAAGTCGATGAAACTATTGACAGACTTATTCATAATTAATCTCAGACATATTTCAAATTGTATTGAGGCAATTAAATGCTACTATTCAATTGAATACATTATAGAATAAGACACACACACGTCCCAGTTGTCCTAAGAGTACTGATAAACCTCAGAATAATTTTGTGTTGAAGTGTTTGTTTTCAATATATTTGGCAGCATATTCAAGCAAAAATAAACACCAAGCGTATCATGAGCTTTGGCATTCGTCAGTAACTTTCTTGGTGCATTGATACGATAGAAATAATGAAGACATCACTAAGAACGCAAATAAAATTTTAAAAATCAGTAACACGAATTTTCGATTTCCTAATTTTACACCGATTGTCGATTATTTGTCAAAATTAACTAATACCTCATTATTCCTTCTTTTTTGTTTCCATTGCAATCTGAATCTATGTTTCTAGAGTGTCCATTATTGAAGTTGGAAGTGAATACGAACGCCTATTATTTCCTTTACTATTAGAAAATTAATGTCTTGCATTGTCTTAGTCATTGGTCTTGGTGGAGAATGTTTCGTGCTTCGGGGTTAGCCTTTCAAGGTTAAGTGATGAATTGCGACAAACAAAGGGCTGTATACCAATCGGCAGTAACAGATCTTTGATCTTGTCTATCGAGACAAACCATCTTTTTGGAGACACTTTGAGAACGGATGACTTTTATGGGTTTTTCTTCACCTTAGAACACCAAAACAAGCTCGTATGAGTAAATCCAAGATTCATCAATGCTGATGATGTTGTACACATTTCTAGAGTTTCCAGCATCACCAGCCATTACTAATTGAAAATGGCAAAAAGACAAGCGTTAAACTAAAATGTTAGAAGAATCTCAAGCACATTACAAAGCAATTATCTGCTTTATTACAATCTATTATACTTAAAGTTATACAATTTACCTGGGATTCTAATTTAATGAAAAACAAGTGAACTAAGAAGAAAATTTGTAAAGGTACCAAAAAAGAACACTACGAAAAACGAAGTGCCTGACTAAAACAAGTAAAAAGATGTCTTGTTACCAGTAAGATAAGTATAAAGTGGAAAACTACAGTAGTGAAGGTTGTGATCTAACAAAATGTCAACAACCCCAGCTTTAGGAAACCTCTTTCAGGAGGCGTTTAATAATTAATAGGAAGGGAACTTAATTAAGGCAAGTTAAATATTTATAGAAGCGTTAAAATGGAGAACCCACTAGTAACCCATTTAAATGTTAAACAGAGATATTAAGACAAATGCAGTATATGCGTACAATTTAGTAATTAAAATCCAGTATGGATTGATGTTGTAAAAGATGTGATTCAAATGACGATTCAATTTTTTTACTCTTTTGGTGTAAAATCAAATAAACGAGTATTTGATGGAGTTTTATTCCTTGTGAAAAATTAGTAGTTTTATCGATTTGGGTGTTTGTGTTCTAACACATGGGCTGAAAAGTCCCGGGCCTAACTAAGAAAACACGTTCTTTTTGGTTCAAAATTAGCTTTATTCATCAATGTAATCTCCATCAAGAGCAACATAATCATTCCAGCGCCGCTCTAACATTTCATTCATGTAGTTTTGCCATTGTTTTGATTGACTTGTGACACGGTGCGTTGTCTTGATGAAACAACATTTTTTTCTTTGCCATATGCGGTCGTTTCTTTGCAATTTCGGTCTTCAAATGCTCATATAACGCTGTATAATATTCACTGTTGATGGTATTTCCTTTCTCAAGATAGTCGATGAATATTACACCACGCACATCCCAAAATACCGAGCCCATAACCTTTCCAGCCGATTGTTGTGCTTTCGGGCGCTTTGGACGAGGTTCACCAATTGTTGTCCACTCAGATGACGATCGTTTTGATTCCGGTGTGAAGTGATCGATCCACGTTTCATACATTGTCACATATCGATGCAAAAATTCCGGTTTGTTACGTTTAAACATGGCCAAACACTGCTCAGAATCATCAACACGTTCTTATTTTTGGTCAACAGTGAGCAAATGCGCACTTTGAACAGAGCTTTCTCATAGTCAAATGCTCCTGCAAGATAAAGCCAATACGTTCTTTTGATATCTTTACGATGTCAGCTAACTCACGCAACTTCACTTTTCGATCATTCAAAACGATTTTGTGGATTTTTTTGATGTTTTTGATGTTTTCTGGTGTTACCGCCTCATTTGGACGTCCACTGCGTTCTGCATCATCGGTGTCTCTACGACCACGTTTGAAGTCAGTAAACCAACGTTTTATTGTTGTTTCTGATGGAGCGGAGTCCCCATAACACTTTTCAAGCCATTGCTTCGCTTGAACGGTATTTTCTCCCATCAAGAAGCAGTGTAAAATTAAAACACGAAATTGTTTTTGATCCATTGTTTGGAAAATAACAAAAGTGGGGTGACTCTTAGCACAATAACTCACAAACTTATGAATAGAATATCATGAAATTTTAACAGCTGTCTTTTGAAGGTTAGTACTAACTGAGAGAATCTATGTGTTAGGCCCGGGACTTTTCAGCCCATGTGTTATCTCGTTACCAAATTTAGATAACACGATACTACTGCAAAGGCCTGCGGAGTTTTTCGATTTAAAATAACATCAGGTAATCAACGGCGATCTTGGGATGGTTGCGGAGGCAACTTCCAGCACAACATGTCTAGACCTTGCAGAAAGATTTAGTGTGAGTGATGCAACCATTCGTGTTTAGTAAATGGGTCCCACCCGAATCGTCAAATTAAGTCGTCTTACCATTTGTTCGGCAAACATTTTACGCAAGGATAGTGAACCTGATCATTATACTCAAATTCTAAGCGTTCGTATCATTTACATATTGTCGTCTACTGATTCGATACTACAAACTTCCAAGGCTTCTTTGCACCCATATAAGGTTTTACCGTGTGTTTGGTAGACAGCAACTAGAATAGCCCATTATGAATTTTTGGAATGGGCGTCGAACCATCAGTTATGAACAGCTTCAGCGAGTACAAGCAGCACTCATCCAAAAGCAGCCTTCTTTAGCCAATTGAACAAAAGTGGTATTCCTACGAGATAACGCCAGCTCACATACCGTAAAATTGACACGAGAAAAAATTTCTGAACTTCTCTGGGAAACGTTATCATACTTTCCATATTCTCCTGGAATTTCGCCAAATAATTATTACCTTTTTTGGTCTCTTGACAACCCTTATAAGGCATAGACAGTTCAAAGCTCAAGTTGATGTAACAAATGCACTTCGACCATTTTTTGATTCAAAATCCATAGAGTTCTACAAAAGCGACATACAAAATTTGGTTAGCAAAAGGTCATTGAGTGCGATGATAATTATTTCGATGCTGTGTATTATTATTTATTAATAAATACGAGGGCGACCTGAAATATTTCCGGAATCGGCAAGAGATGGCGCACGAACGTTGAAGTTGATTCATTGGTCTCGTATGTATATTTTACTATAAAAGGAGCAGAATTACTTGATAAATGCGCACTTCATGAACGACAGTAAAGAAGTTAACATGATATATCCTTATATAAAGTTTAATACAGAAATGCGCAACTTGATCCTAATCTTTTAATTTAGTTCTCAATACACTATTTAATCTGATGTCTACGTACAACAGACGTTACTCTAAAATGACAACAACATTATTCTTTAGCAAGAAAAAGAAGGGCACGAAGAACACGTCGTAAAGTTGGAAATAACATCTACGTAGTTTCCTTCCGTTAGATCTCCTAACGATCTTATTTTAATGGATGAGAATTTTAGAGCGGCCATAAACTTTAATGCACCAATTAAATACGCTCTAGCGTATACCGCCGGCTGACGGTTCTATGTAGATAACGACGACCTTCCAGGTTAGCTTAATCGACAGTAAAACTGTCAATTAAACAAATAATCCTCGTCACGTATGCGGTATATTAGATTGGTACGGTTAGTGACAAAATGCTTTACCAGAAAAGAGAGAAGAAGTAATGGAGATATGGTTTCATAGATAAGGATCCATTTCTCTGAAAATATTTTCAATTTGATAGGACTTTAATATGAACTCTATATTATGGGATTTTCAAATAACCCCCATAAATATAAGCTCAATTGAATTAATTATTGTAGAAGTTTGTCAATATTGATAAAGTTCTTAAGTTTAGACTATTTCCGATATTCTCGTGTCTAACCAATACTGAGAAATGTTTTTCAAGAACTATTTGACTTCCTCTCAAAGTTTAAAATTTAACGATGCTTTCGTGACGGTGTAATACATAACCTATACAAGGTAACTGATTGAAATCATTCGTTAAAAGTAGTATGGATTGTAGGACGGCCCTTTCTTATGAAAATTTAGATTCAAGCTTATTGAAGCATGGCCAACTCGATGAAATATTTTCAGGGTGGTTGCCTTTTCTGTTATAATAGACATCAGTATTAACTTGCTTAAATGGTGCGATGCTTTTTTATTGCATATTTAATTTACACCTGCTATTTTTGGTAGAATTTCGTTAGGTGTTCCTGTATCTATCCTTTACCTTATTTCGGTCATTTTCAAAAATGTTTTTCCTTTATCACAACAGCTTATAAAATTATCTCTAGTACGCATTTTTAAAATATAAGTCTAGTTATTTACAGTACTTCAAGAACAGAAGCTAAGAATTGCAACGATGTATGCAGTATGTTTAATTATAAAATGGTTAACTAAAACTTTAAGTTAACACGAATTTAAAATGTCTAAAATTGAGCAATACAGGGTTTATACACAGACACCAGAATTATAGTAAATATAGGTGGAAGATTCACTAAGGAAATACCAACAAGCAAAGGAGATAGACAAGGCTGCTGTGTGTCCGTAACATTATTCAATGTATATATTGATGTCATTATAAAAGAATGAAATGACAAAACTATGAAATGAAAATATCAGTAAATAAAACTGAAGCCATGGCTTCTCTAGTATTCAATTAGGACAAAGGCAGTCATAAACGATACTGTACTGAAACACTTTCAATATTTAAGGCTGCAATGTATCTTATGATCGAAACAAAGATATTGAAGAAAAGCTGAATAAATTCAAACATATCTGTGGAACAATCAGTAGAACGTTAAAAAACAAAACAAGAAAGGATAGCGGTGCCAACCTTCTTATATGGTAGTGAAACATGGACAACAACAAAAACACAAGAAAGAAGGATACAGACACAAGAGATGAAAGTTTTAAAAAGAGTAAAAGGTTGCACGAGACCTCATTGAAATGGAGATATAAGAACAGAACTAAACATCTGCGACATAAAAGAGAGAATAAAGCAAAACAGAAATAAGTCGAAAGAACACGTGGAACGGATGCAAGTTGCCAACCAGGACCAGATTTTATATATGTTTAGGAAGAAGAAGTGTAGGCAGACCAAACAAAGATGGATATATATATATATATATATATAAGAAGAAGAAGAAGAAGAAGAAGAAGTCATCAATAGGTGAAAGTTGCAAAGCAAAAGAGAATCCCCAAAATCGACAAGGAAAATACTGTGTATAGAATGGATGAGTCTAACATGTGCGCAGTTCATGTTCTTAGTGCCAGACGACGACGAATCACTGTTACATCTGCTGGATGTAAAAGTGTTTGGATTGGCGAACCATTACTTTTAGCAAAAAAACTAAAACCATTTTGTGTAAAATATCACAAAGATATATCTGCGGGGCTGTTTAGAAATTAGTTTCGCAACAAATTGCTACCTTATTTACCTATAGCAATTACATTTGTATGTAATGGACGAAGTCGGCTGTCATGCACAACAGACCAAATTAGAAATGAACGTGAAGAAATAATTTAAGTTTTGCGAGAACGTATGAGAAATATATTACACGTAGAATTAGTTTGGATTACATAGAATGCAGAGTTTCAATTTATATCTTAATACATTGTGAAATGCAAATTTTCAGTCTCGATACAGCAAATATAATAAATAAATATGAAACTATTTACTTACGGTACTTTTACAAATTAATTGTTTTTTTCATATTGAATAGTAAAATGTGCAGTGCTTTCAAGTAAATGTACGTTAATATGCACTGCCATTGAATTTTGAATGGGTGGGGGTTGTTTATACAAATACACAGCTCTAAATATGCGTGTCAAATGCATATTTAGATTTGTTTTAGTACTGTAAAAAATTCAAATATACTTCGGTCAGATTTGTCGAATTAATAGTAGCACTGTGAAATATCATCTGCAATTAGAAAATTCTTATATTTTGGTAGATATTCCGTTAAGCCGTAAACAATTCGTCGATATTGATGGTAAAATAGGAGACAAAGTGAAACGTTTCTATACTCTCTCCTATAGCAACTTTTGACACACAATTTGCGTCTTGATTTGTCAAGTAAGTATCTTACACCATCATACCATGTATACCAGCGACAGGATAGGGTGCTTGTTCTATTCTTTTCTTCGTTGGTCCTGGTTTCAATGAATCAGTTGAACACCTCTTGACATTTGCATGAGGAGACGAAGTGCACCTTGCGTTACTGTTAAACCATTTCTATAATATAATGTTCTCATTCGTCTCTGCCCTGTAATCAACAAAACCTCTATCACGTTTTTTAAAGGAGCATCGTGCGAATCGATTCTTTTTCAGGGTTGCTACCGTATATATTCCATTTTTTTAGTTAAATAGCCAGGTCACAGGAGGCAAACCGATTATTAACTAATAACTTATAATTCTGATGTTTTAGCAAATCATATACAAGCATCAAGACTAAATTGCTTCTTATCTAAAGAACGGTCTTTCACGTTTTCCCCCATATATTACACATGTATGTGTACAAGATTATACACAATACACATTGCATTGTGAATACTAAATAATTTGCAAAACATCCGTGCAATTACTAATGAATTTCAACCAAGATCTAATAATTCCAGTTGGAATTACTATATTTTGGATGCAAACATTGTAGTTTTGGGCATACATTCTAAAAATGTAATATGCGAAGATTATTTTCTAATTCTCTAACCAACAGAAACCGATAATTGCAAAAATGCGTATATTTAATGCATACCTGTTACTAGTTTATAAAGTTTGAAATGCAGTCGGAAGTTGGAACAGCGTGTGCATGTCAACGAACATTAGACGAATGCGATTGAATAATTAATAGCGATCGATCCACGAATGACTGCAATCTATCAGCAAAGAACACAACTGTAGCGTATGATGTCACGTAGTATAGGTCTTAAAAGGCAAGAGAGCTAGCGAATCTAACTGGTCAGAAAGAGTAACCTAATACAGGCAGAAAGTTAATAACAAGATAAGGATGGGTTGACATCTGATTAAATATTAAAAAATAAAACAAGAGAAAAGAAACTGGGACCTACACATTGTGTTGATGGATTCAGTACCATCTATGGCCAGCACCCTCCTATCTCAAAAACAAGAACTTAAGAAATTTGTCTCAATGATTATAATTGTTTTTATCAAGCGGTGTCGTGTCATAAATTTCAATAATTTCATAAGTGTAGTAACTCTCTTTGAATTGCCTAAGAGGTTGAAATGATGGAATCAAAGTGCCTTGCTAGCGTATGTCAACTTGGCTTGAATCTAATCTTGGTTGATTATAGGTTAACGACTAGAAGAATTTGCCATATTAAGACTGAACAATATTATTTTTATCTATAGAATAAAAATCAAGCTGAGAAGGTTAAACAAATTCTAGCTTCTAATACCCATAAAACCATTTTTAAAATCTACCGTAAAATATATTACATGAGTAAACAGAGGCTGTTTGAATTTCATGAACTGTAAATAACGTGAATACAATTAATGGAGTAATAGGTGTACTTTACCATACTTGCATTAGTAAAATAATAAAACATTTACCATGCTTGCATTAGTAAAATAATAAAACATTGCTCAAATACTGGAATCAAATACTTGGCGCCTCCACCAAAAATTTCCATCCTGTATAAGATTAAAATGAACGCTATTCTTCCATTAGCAGTTTAAATATTTAAAATTAGTACAGTAATGCGTACGTAAACTAATTACCATGCTATAATTTTGGAGCATTTACGAAGCTGTAGCGTTTCAATGCGTTAGAAAAAAACTTCAGCATACATTCAGCAGGGTTATCGGTCACACCTATCCATTTAAAACTAGCTAAACGAGGCGTAATTTTCGCGCACACCCCAACTAATTGCAGCTATTTTACACGGGGCGTTGACGAGGAGGTACTCCCGCTTTAAATTAAACGGTACCGGCAATTGCACGCCCGGAAAATAACAAACGAAATTAATTTAACGTTTATTTCATCATAATTCCCCCTGCAGGATGGTCCCCTCGGTTTACGTCGGGACTGTGAAATTCAATTCGCGGAGTGTTTGTTCCGGTGTATCTCGAACGTTGAATTAGGCCATGTCATAATGACGGGAGGACGTAGAAAAGCATTTCCGCTGCTGCTCCGCGTCGGGGAATGGCAATTTTGTGGATTTCATATTGGATGTAGCGGAAAATAAAAATGGAGAACGTGGATATACGCCGTGTTGGAATTGAAGTCGGTACTATCGCTAACTTTGTTATTATTGAAGGTCGAGTAATGGTTAAATTGTCCAAATGTCGGTAGGGAATACTTTCTAATCGACGAGGTTTCGTATCCATATCAATTTTTTCCATAAATAGTATAATGTTGGTAATTTACATGATTCTGAGTAGAATTGTCTTTATAGCACATGGGCTGAAAAGTCCCGGGCCTAACAAAGAAAACACGGTTTTTCTGGTTCAAAATTAGCTTTATTCATCAACGTAATCTCCATCAAGAGCAACATAATCATTCCAGCGCCGCTCTAACATTTCAATACCACTTTTGTAGAACGATTTATCTTTTACCTCAAAATAGGCCTCAGTTTCGGCGATAACCTCTTCATTCGTGCGAAATTTCTTACCGGCGAGCATTTTTTTGAGGTCTGCGAACAGCCAGTAGTCGCTGGGAGCCAAATCTGGCGAATACGGTGGATGTGGGAACAAAGCGAAGTTCAATTCATGTAGTTTTTCCATTGTTTTGATTGACTTGTGACGCGGTGCGTTGTCTTGATGAAATAAATTTTTTTTCTTTGCCATATGTGGTCGTTTCCTTGCAATTTCGGCCTTCAAACGCTCCAATAACGCTATATAATACTCACTGTTGATGGTATTTCCTTTCTCAAGATAGTCGATGAATATTACACCACGCACATCCCAAAATACCGAGGCCATAACCTTTCCAGCCGATTGTTGTGCTTTCGGGCGCTCTGGACGAGGTTCACCAGTTGCTATCCACTCAGATGACGATCGTTTTGATTCCGCAGTGAAGTGATGGATCCATGTTTCATCCATTGTCACATATCGACGCAAAAATTCCGGTTTGTTACGTTTAAACATGGTCAAACACTGGTCAAAATCATCAACACGTTCTTGTTTTTGGTCAACAGTGAGCAAACGCGGCACCCACTTTGAACAGAGCTTTCTCATAGTCAAATGGTCATGCAATATAAAGCCAATACGTCCTTTTGATATCTTTACGATGTCAGCTAACTCACGCAACTTTACCTTTCGATCATTCGATTTTGTGGATTTTTTTGATGTTTTCTGGTGTTACCGCCTCATTTGGACGTCCACTGCGTTCTGCATCATCGATGTCTCTACAACCACGTTTGAAGTCAGCAAACCAACGTTTTATTGTTGTTTCTGATGGAGCGGAGTTTCCGTAATACTTTTCAAGCCATTGCTTCGCTTGATTTTTTTCCCATCAAGAAGCAATGTAAAATTAAAACACGAAATTGCTTTTGATCCATTGTTTTGAAAATAACAAAAGTAGCGTGACACAATAACTCACAAACTAATGAATAGAATATCATGAAATTTTAACAGCTGTCTTTTGAAGGTTAGTACTAACTGAGAGAAAGGTGACTGCAATAAAACTAGCGTCATCTATGTGTTAGGCCCGGGACTTTTCAGTCCATGTGTTATATGTATAGGATAATTTAATTTCCAACGTTAAACTTTAGCTTAATTAGTTTGTGAAATTAAAAACTTTACTATTTTCGTTAGGATTTGAACTTACAATTTCTGTTTGCTATAATACGATTTCTTTACAACTGACCAATGTTTTCTTTTAACTTGCTGAAAAAATATCAGTCACGGTAGGATTTGAACCTATGACCTCTGCGTTACCGGCGCAATGTACTACCGTTACACCACGGGACTGAATGTGAGTTCAAATGGCTTTTAATACCTAGATGTCACAATATCTGCAGACATATCGTAATATCTCAACAGACAGAATATTATATATATTTGTATCTACAGGTCCTATATACATATGCTGTACTACTGACCCCCTTACAATAAAATTACAGCGGCATTATATTTCTTATATTTCGCCATAGTCATACTCTACACTAATGCACTTGGTCCATCGATGCTCCAACACCTCAACTGCCTCCTGGGAAAAAAATTGTCCAACCTCTGTAAACCACCTCTCTACAGCTTGTGTCACTTCATAATTACTAGAAAATTTTGCCCCAGGGAAATTTCTTTTAATTTGGGGAACAGCCTGTAATCACTAGGGGTCATATCCGGCAAATATGGCGAGTGCTTCACTAATTCAAAGCCTGCTTGGTGTACAGCAGCCATAGCAATACCAGATATATGAATGGCTGGAAGCATCATCCTGCTGGAACAGCGCACCGTGCCTTAATTTTCTTCGGCGTTTATTTCTTTGTTTTTTGTTGTTACTTTTATTTTTATTTCATTTCTCTTATACCTTATCATGACACGGTCCAGTTCCAGAAATGGTTCGCTTGTTACTGACTCTGACCGTAGAAGCCTACATATTCACCTCTGTATAGTACGTTTAGGTTTGTAGAATTAAAAGAATTAATTTCAAATATTACGTGCAAATAATGTACCCATTTTAATTTTCTTGTTCCTTATAAGTTATTCCTATGGTCTATGCGTTTATGTTTATATGCTGGAGTTGGTTTCTACGTTTCTTCTCTAAGAAGGTATTTAAAATAATCTACTTCAATCTTTCCGTTATACCTCTTCCTACGTCTTAGTATTCTGAGTTCCCTTCTGTTTCGACTAATTCTCTTTACTCTTTTTCTTTTCTTATTTTCGCAACTCTCTATTTTTTTTATGCATTGGTGTATATCTTTGTGTTAACGCTTCTATTAATTGGGATGCATGCACCCACTGTGGCTATATAGAGTTACGCTAATTGATGCTGCTGATATCCTCCTTTACTTTCAGTATGTAGATGAAATATCATAGTAATGAAAGTGAAACAAAAGAAACCCATTTATATAGGCACTTGGATTTCACTAGAAGTGAGAAAGAAAATTATGTATCTCTCTTAGAGTTATCGTTTAGGTTATTTCCATCATTTGTGAAATTTCGAGGTTTCGGCGGTGTATCTAATACAAACTATGGAAACTTTATCATTCATCCCCAACAATTTAGAAAAGTTGTACTTCTCTTGCCAGTCAGCGATGCTGCAATAGCATAAATAAGGAAGCCAAATACTTAAAGGAGTTCTGGATTTCGTTTTATATATTTTTTAAAGATAATTGATATTTTTCATTCCAATAAATCATAACCATAGAGGCCCTACGTTTTTACTTTCTTATTTAAATATAGATTATTTTATACTACGAGGGCGACCTGAAATATTTCCGGAATCGATAAGAGATGGCGCACGAAGGTTAATCGGCAAAGGCAATCCTTTTTATGGGCGATGTCTCGGTTGTTGTTTAAGGGAGTTTAAGGGTGTCTTTTGTGTAGCAAGCAAAAATCAAATTTCATACAGTGATAAAACACTTCTGGATGGCTGGAAAAAAGGCCACGGAAATTTGGAAATATTTGACTAGAGGTTCATGGTGGATGTACTCCATCATTTTCGACCATCAGCTTCTGGGTGAGCGAGTTCAGACGTGGTCGCACAAGCACAAGTGGCGAATCACGCTGTGGATGCCCAAGAACCGATACCAACGATGAAATGGCCGACAAGATTCATGATGTTGTGTTAGCCGATCGCCGATTGAAGCTGAGAGAGATAGCAGAGACAACAGGCATCTCAGAAGAACGCGTTGGCCATATCCTACACGAAATTTTGGGTATGAAGAAGCTTTCGGCGCGATAGGTACCGCGTTTGCTCACACCGAAAGAAAAACGAAATAGGGTAACCGTTTCGGAGAAGTGTCTGGCCAGAATCCAACGCAATCCAATGGATTTCTTCATGCATTTTGTAACCGTAGATGACAATTGGATCTACCACCACATATTGGAGACCAAGGAATAGTCGAAGCAGTGGACTTTTCCGGGCGAATCGGCTCCGAAGAAAGCAAAGACCGTACCATTGGCCGAAAAGGTCATGGCGACTATAGACTATAGTTTGGAATTTCCAGGCTGTGGTCCTCATCAACTATCTGCAGAAGGGAAGGATGATCAGGGATCAATACTACAGCGATTTATTTACCCGATTCGATGCAGTATTGAAGAAGAAACAGTCCCCACTACGTCTCCACTACGACACTGCACCGTCTCATTCATCTCGCATCGTAATGTCCGAATTGAATAAGTTACGCTAAGAATTAGTCTCTCATCGTTCATATTCATTGGACCTAGCCTCCAGTGACTTCTTCCTATTCCCAAACCTGAAAAATCACTGGGAGGAAAGAGATTTGCCTCAAACAAGGAGATCATCGCTGCTACAGATGGCTATATTGCAGACCTCAAACCATGCTACTTTTCCGAAGGCTTGAAGTGAATGGAGCACCGTTTGAAAAGGTGTATTGATCTTCGAGGAGCCTACATCGAAAAATAAAAATAAACATCACACCAATACCGTCTCCTTCTTCCGGAAAAATTTCAGGTCGCCCTCGTGCATAATCCGAACATCTTATATTATTATATATTCGTTAATTTTTCAATGCAGTATATACACATATGTTTCTTGAGCAGAAGCTAGGAAGATGACAAAGTTTCTTGATGATGTATTTCTTAAATTATAGTTTCACGTCACGGAGTTTATGACTTCACGAACACCAAAAATGAATTTCAAGGACGAATTTGGTACACTCCTGGCTGTATCTGAAGTTGTACTAATTGAAATGTGACAGAACAAAAGACTCTAATAGCATAGTTTTCAGTGTTTTAGTAAAAAAACATTTTACTACTGCAATTCCATTTTAGACTACTGCAATTTTTTTTATGTACATTTGCTAATGTAATCATAAAAATTTTAAATGCTCAACAATTAGTAATCTCATACTTCCACGTTCGTATAAATGCGGTATGTGCTCGGGCTAATGTGCAAGAGCTGATTGATGGTCTCCCATTTTACAAGTTAGTTTCACTTTTTCTAAGTATATGTTAAAGGCCAAAGGCCTGGAATTGCAACTCCACATACAGTATTTACGCCTACACTATGAAATCTCTTTCCTATTCTTGTGCAGTAACATAGTAGCTACTGTCTCAGTACTGTATTCAGCCGAGATACGCATTTATTGATAAAACTTCCAATTCAAGGCGACCGGTTTTTCTCCGCCCTATATATACCGCATCCAAATAAAAAGTATATATACATACACTCTTTTAAAGTATATGTGTTTGACTGTAGGTTTCTAGTACAATGTATAAATTTTACAGACGTATCTCTGTATCTGTGTGTCTGCTATTTTTATACACCAGGGTATAATTTGTCACTGCCAGTTTCTTCCTCTGCTACTGTTTTTTTTTTTACTGAGAGAGAAAAAAAACAAGAATAGGGTTAGGACAGATACACTCAACTTCGTCGGCAACTTAAACTAGACGAGAAACGAGAACGACACAACATTTCTAACTAATCTAATTGAATTTAAAACGTGAAGTAGTCGCTGCCGCGGAAAACAAGAGATTACCTGACCCGGTTTTCAGACATTGTCACAGGGCCCTCTCATTGTCTCCGAAGCTAGCCTAGACAATTCCGCCTCTGGGGCTACGTCTGCTCCTATTAAAATCCTAGCGCTTTACGCCGGGGAAATTGACCCCTTTGCTTCGTACTACGTTTCTTCGCGATTAATTTACTGAGGAAGTGGTTAGCGATCAGGATAAGCACTATTAGGTTTCTAAACTGTCCTGACGATGTAATACTTTGTCGCGCAATTATTTTCCCACGCTTGGGTATAGAATATGATGGAGGTGTTGGTTACTATGGATGAGAGATATTTGTGATATTCAAACAAGAAAATAACAAAAATAGCAAATACGTATACAAAATTACTGCTAAGAAAAATAAATGGAACAGATATATGCATAGCAGAAAAGAGGGGGACTATAAGATGTACAAAATGGCAAGGAAAGAAGCTAAAGAGAGCCAAACAAGATTATTGGATATAGTTTGGACTGAAACTGTGAGATAACTATATTATAACTTAATTGCGTTAACGAAGCAGTATCAGCTTTTTATAATTGCTTAGACATTGTCATCCGTCGTTCTGTACCTTTGTCCAAACACCCTTCTCGAAGATACCCGCCTTGGTATAATTTCGAAATAATCAAGCTTCTTCAAATAAAGAATTATTACCTTCGTAGGTGGAACAAGAGTGGACGCGAGATTTACCACATTGAATTTAAGCGCTTGAGGAAATTAGTTAAAGACAAAATTAGAGTTGTATATGTGGAATATCAGACGGCGGCTGCAGGAAGATATAGCACAAAATCCAAAGCTAATCTGGCAGTACATAAACGCGTCATGTGCATCAAGAATACCTGGATGTCTCACTTTGAATGGCTCCACTGTTGATGATCCTAGCAACATTGTTCAGACCTTCGCAGATGAATTCTCTAGAGTGTTTGTGTCTGGTTCACAAGCATTACTGGGGCCCCGGCCTCTTGATAGGGATCTCATTAGTGGTAGTTCTTTGATTGGATCTTTTACAGCACACGATATCTTAAAACCATCTAAGAAGTTAAAATCTGAATTTTACTGCTGGTCATGACAGCCTCCCGCATTTTTGCACGTGATTGTTGTGTAGTACTATGCGAACCTCTGGCTAGAATATTTAACTTGGCCGTAAGTTCTTCTACCTTTCCTGACGCTTGGAAGATTAGCAGAATCACACCCGTGTTTAAGAAAGGTAATCGTTCTGACTTCCAAAATTATAGACCAATAAATATTTTATCCAACTTTGCAAAATTTTTGAATATCTTCTGTCTCACAGAATTTACGTTAGTGTCAAGCCTTACTTATCTTCGCGACAACATGGTTTCATTCCAGGAAGGTCTACTACAACCAACCTTGCTGAGTTAGCACAGCATATTGCCGAATTCATGGAACGACGTCAACAAGTAGATGTATTATACACCGATTTTAGTAAAGCATTTGACACTATCAATCATTCCTTATGGTATCTAAGCTGAGTAGTTTTAGTTTTTTCCGCCAAGTGTAACAGAATTGATCCGCTCGTATTTAACTGATCGTTCATGCTATGTTCACTACAATGGATATACATCCTTAACATTCTCTGCTTCCTCTGGTGTGTGCCAGGGATCAATTTGGAGTCCCCTTTTTGTTTAATATTTATCTGGATGATCTCCTACAGGGGCTGGACTGCAATGTACTGGCTTACGCGGACGATCTTAAGATCTACAATACCATAACCTCCCCGGCAGATTGTTTGTTTCTCCAGAACAGTCTGGATACAATTGTTAGATGGAATTGTACACAGAATGGAATTCATTTGAATCTGGATAAGTGTGCTGTTGTAAGCTACTCCAGATGTCATAGACTATACAATTTTCACTATGCTGTGAGTCAGGCTATTGTTCCTAGGCACTCGTCTGTGATGGACCTGGGCGTGCAGTTTGATGCAAATTTGTCGTTTGCAGACCACATATTGTCCATACGAAATTCTGCGATGAAATCCTTAGGATTTCTCATACGATCCTGCAGATCATTCCAATAATCCTGCCTCGCTAAAAGCATTATACTATTCGCTTGTCCGCACTGGGTTGAGTATGCCTCCATAATTTGGTATCCTCACTATCTCCATCTGCAAGTACTACTTGAAAGAGTGCAAAAACGATTTTTGAAATACCTGTCCTTCAAAATTGATGGCACTTACCCTGGACGCGATGTTGATTATGCTGGTCTGCTGAGGAGACACGGCTTTGTATCGTTATCGGATCGAAGGAAGGAATTTAGCAGTCAATTTCTACTTAAACTAATTAATCACGCTATTGACGCTCCATCCCTTCTCTCCAAAATTAATTTTGTGGTACCTCAGTACGATACCAGGTCCTTCCCTAATTTTAAGGTCCCGTCATGCAAAACTAATGTTCTGCTTAAAGCACCCTTTACGCATATGATTAGGAATGCCAATGAATTACTCGATGATCCTTTTTGTTGAAGTGTGTACATGGATTTACAATGTCGTCCTATTTTGTTCTTGCATTCTGGTGTCACCGAGCTATTTTTATGTTCATGATTCAGTTGTATCATTTTTGTAATTTAAGTTTATTACTGCACTGTATATATTATATCATTACTACATTATGCTGTATTATACTATTTTATGTTATTGTCACATTATCCTGTAAATGGAATTATTTTCTGTTGGGTAATAAAGATTATTATTATTATTATTATTATTATTATTATTATTATTATTATTATTATTATTATTATTATTATTATTATTATTATTATTATTATTATAGAGAAAACCAAAAATTATTCTAAGGAACAATAAAAGAATTGAGACAGAAGAAGACACCAAGATTGAAGAATATAAAAGACGATAAAGGAAATATACTAACTTAGGAAACAGAGATAGTGCAAAGATGAAAACAGTATTTCGAAGAACCCACAAAAATAAAACAAGATAAGTTGCATAGCCATTACTACTCAGATGGCGCGCAAAAACATATATTCGGACTCACCCGGTACAGAGACACACGGTGGTGAACAATGTGCAACGTAGTCGGTTAATAAATAGATATGAATAATAAAACAAACAGTTTTATTATAACCATACCTACAACATGGCGCGGCGAATAGGATGATGAAAGAATCTTTAGATGCAAACGCAGATATAGAAATTTTATTATTAGAATACAAATCGGCCACAGTTCCAAGTATAGGTATATCTCCAGCCGAAGCGATAATCGACTATTGAGAACAAGGATGCCGATTAAAGACGAAAAATTAAAACCTAAAATTCAGATTGATTTACAGAAAGCAATAACAAACTCGCAACAGCGTTATAAAAACTAGCATGATAACTATAAGGGAAAACCCAGAAATTACAAGGAGGATGAGCATCTAATGATAACAGATGAAGATAAGTGGAGACCGGTTATTATAAAAGAAAAGGCTAGAAATTTTTAAATTTTGATGTATTAAAAGACGATCCTAAAGGAGGAGATATTGCATAGCCATTCCTATCTAGATGGAGCGCAAAAACATATATACAGACCCAGAGAAACAGTTAGCAAACTAAAACTAGGAAGACGCCTGGGGAGGATGGAATTACGGTTGAAGTGATAAAATGTATAGGAGATAAAAGGAACAAAGAACTACTTGACCTCTTAAACAACATCACAATAAAAAAGAAATACCTAAGAAACGGAATGTGAGAATAATTATGTCCATATACAAGAAAAGAGACGCAAAAGAATGCTAAAACTACAGAGGAATAACATTAACAAGCATCCCAGGAATAATACTGACAAGATTAACTGACAGCATTAAAATATATGCAACAGGAAGAAGCGCTCAAGACTTCATATTATTTATCAGACAATTAGGAGAAAGACTAACAGGAAACAAAAACTAAATACATATATGAATACGTAGGCTTCCACGGCCAGAGTCAGTAATAAGCGAACTACTTCCGGAGTTAGACCGTGTCATGATGAGATATATAGAAATTAAATCAGAGTAAGAGGAAAAGAAATAAAAGGAAAGGAAACATAAAAAAGGGGGTGAAAAAGAAGAAAAGGTGAAAAACGTCAGGAACCTTTAGATTAGTTGAGATGCTATGCAGTAGCTTTTTAAAATTCAAGTTCAACTCTTTCCAAAGACAACGACTATCTTTCGAAACCGAAATGTAGTCGAAATAGGCTCTTTTCTCAAGGACAAACTTCCTATCCGTTAAGTTCCGAAGAGACTTATAATGGCTCATAGAATACGAATAACTCACGGACAACCAGATCCTTCAGAGAACAAACAGTTGACTGATACCAGGTCGCTGTAAGGTTTGTATGAAGCGTAATAACATCATTTCCATTCTCATTTTCGCTCGCCCCATTATCTATTGACTTCATTTACTAAATTCGAAAAAAGGAAAATATGAACTGTCAATTAAACAGTGTGTAATAAAAAAAAAATTGTCATAGCCAACCAATATTTCAGGTTAAACTTTTGTAGCAAACAAGATACGAAACGTATATCGTACAATTCAAGGCGATATACCGTAATATTCTGTAATCTCTTTGTAGTTTTAATATCGAAATACTGTCTATACTAAATCAAGACATTATTAAAATCCTGGGTACAGAAATAAACAATCGAAAGCTCGCAAACATTAAGCTTAGAAATCAGAATTTTCCACGCTCCAGTCTCTACCGTAAGCTGTAAGAGGCTCACCGCTCTCTTGTTTATCTACGCTGCTATAATAACAACAACGAACCCGGAGAATTCTCAATGTTTTCCTTGGTATTGTTAAATACAGCCCTTCCGACCCCTAGCCTACTACAATAAGGTCGTGCGTACGTAATTATCAGCCCGGTCGTGCTCGGTTACAAAGAGGACCGACTCGTATTGCCTATAAACTGCCTACAGAGGGCGCACTATGTTAAAGACTAGAATGCGAAAGGAAAGTCTGCCGGGTAATTGGCGGAAAAGCAAACTCAGCTTCTTTGGAGCGCCGAGCGTTTCGTTATTGTTATTATTTTGCCGAATTTCGTTGTTGGTCGCGTATGGTGCCGTAAATTTTTGTCCAATTTTGACGTCAGATGTTGTAGAATCAATATTTTTATTTCTGCCTATCTCTGCTATTATCACCATTTCTAACCCTATAACACTATCATTTAAAGATAATTTTCTATTTTCTAATCTAATAACTATCTCCTCAATTATTGCAAAATTGGATGTAATATATGATTTATTATTGGCTTAATGAATATTACGTAACACTTTTCCATGGCAAGACTATTTGTTGAATCATCATGAAAATCGGTAAGAAACACAGCGCATTTAAGCCATATTCCCTATCTTGTTAACATAGGTTCTGATGGCAATGAAATGTCGGAAAGCATTTCGTTATACAATTGCATTCGTAAATGCGCTTTTAAAGATACATTTTTTGTATTGGAAAATAAACTACATATTTACATCTAGAAGTCTAATCTAACTTTTTCAGCAATCCTATTTACATCATGGGCCAAGCAAGTACAATGGATTAAATTTGGAAAAAGAATTTTCAGACCTTCAGCTGCTTTTAACATATATGAAGCAGCGTCAATTACCATTAATAGAACTTTTTCAAAAGGTACTTTGTCGGATAAAAAGAACTTAGCTAAGGACTCATTTATAAACCTGGCTATGGCAACATGATTTGTTTTGTCTAAATTATCTACATTAATCGAATATCCTTTAGATGAGGGGTCTCCGAACTTGTTATCGTAAGGACCACACTGGCTCCTCCACTAAGTTTCAAGGGCCAAGCTCTTTATGCCAACATGTAATTTTGTAATACGCGCAAATTTAAATGACATTACAGTAGTGTAGCGCCATCTCGTGGGAAGCCATGCATCGGATTGGCGGGTCTCGAACGCTGTTGCCGAAGTTTGGAGATACCTGCATTAGAATGATTTGAACCATTTAAGGTTCCAATAATCGAATTGACAAACTATGAAGGAACTTCTTTTTCTTCTTCTTATATTTACATTAGCTATACAGTATGACCAATATAATGCAGCTGTGTATAAGTCTAAGCTCTAATTGCCCTATCCAATTATCAGCACAATAGGATTTAAATTTATGAAGATGACATCTATTGTTGGGAAAGTCCATCTCATTATCGCAAAGTTGAAAGAATGCTAATTAGTTTTTCAGATTTGATTAAATAAATATGTAAAATAATGATTAAAATGACTAAAAAATTGTAAAAGAACGTATTCCTAGGGTGGGAAACAAAAGACAAAGATATGCATTTTGGATAAAATCCAGCCTGTACTTAATCCATAATTTTCTTTTGAACTAAATATACTTAAATTAAATGTGCAAAAGTTTGATCAAAACTATTTGTAGCTTCTTTAACGAAATAATCTCGTCGTGATAATTTTGTGTTTGATTTGTATTTAAATCGTAAGAAAATCTGTCCAAATTGAATAGAGTAAAACTCTACAATACATGTGGGGAAGAAACAAAAAAGACAATTCCTGTTGTAATGTAAGAATACAAATTTTGTATATAATCTTTGGCAGTTTTACTTAGTATTAAACAAATCAAATATAATCAATCTTGTTTACAGTGACATCATTTCGAGACATACCACCTAATAAAATCGGTCTTTGTTTTGAGATTCTCATCAAAATTCAGCATATTAATCATCGCACGCACATGCTGTATTCGAAACTGAAATTAAACTAGCGAGAATTTTTTAATGCAATTGCCCTCCACGGTAGATATAAAACTAATTAAGCTAATGGTTTCGTCGAAATTGTAGCTAGAACGTTCGTTCTGCGGTGTTTGTAACATCACGTCGCTTGCCTCAACTCAATTAAGACCGTTAGCGGTCAGGCGGACCGGTTCCTCCGCTGACATAATCGACGCGTTCAGATTTTCGGCTATACCCGTGCAAATTGAAAC
The DNA here is from genome assembly GCA_023509865.1 of Trypoxylus dichotomus. Lineage (NCBI taxonomy): Eukaryota > Metazoa > Arthropoda > Insecta > Coleoptera > Scarabaeidae > Trypoxylus > Trypoxylus dichotomus. The sequence continues at coordinate 26,184,269 of CM042082.1, read as the reverse complement.
GGTTTCCGGATAGAAACTTCGATAGCGTGTCCTTATCAACCGAATCATGTATGTAATAGGCTCGAAATGGCTGTTGGATTGTCCGTGACAATCGCCGATAATACAATTAGAGGTTAGGAAAATAATTTCGCTTAATGAAAGGTGCTGTGGTCACTTCTTCCGGCGCTTTCTCGATGGTCGAAGGGATGAAAAGATTTTGGGAAACCTCCTAAACGCATTGTTTAAGAAAATAATAATTTTTTGAATAGAGGCAGTTGTATAAAGGCGGGTAGAATTCTTAACTACATGTTCACTTTCTTCATAACTGTCCGTAAATGGTTACGTATTTTGGTCACTAATATCTTCACCTTATGCCTCTTCATACCATACTAATAAAGTGCTTTCATGATCAGGATCGCCTCACCGAACCGTTTTGGATCTGGTGGATCTTTACTTATTAGTTTGTGCAAAAAGCGCAACTCAAATACTAGCGTTAGCACCGTAGACTGGTCCCCATAACTCTCCTCATAACTTTAGCCGTGTTTTTATTGCGCACCGAAACAAATATCGACTTCAATTTTTTGCAGCGTACCGGCAATGCACTCACTTCAAGGTTACGAGAGAACATATCCGTGATATTACAGTGAGGATAATATAAACGAAAACAAAAATCCCCACTACGGTGGATTAATACTAGAGTTAATACTCGATATTGCCACGCGTGGTTCTTCTCACCACTCGCATTCGATTTGGCATGGATTGAATTAACCTCCGTATACAAGTTTGTTCTAAATTCTCTCACTCCTCCCGATGTGCATCTTCAAATCTCTGTAACTCTACTGGGACAACGTGTTGGGTCTGTACTGTGAAGATAGTCCTCGATAAGATTCATGTCTGGACTCACCCTAGACCTATCTAAAACTGGAATATCAACCTCGTCAAGGAATTCCTGGACGATCATGGCTACATGGAGTCGTGCATTATCGTCCATTAACAAGAATTCGTTGCCTATTACTGGTGGGTATGGTATTACATGAGCTTGTAAAATGTCTGTTATATACCTATGAACAGTCATTGAACGTATGTTTATTAATACTAACTCTGTACGGTCTGCTAAAGAGATGCATCGCCAAATCATGATGAAATTACTATCAAAATTAGGCGTAGTTCTATTGTTATACTGGGAATAGCGCTCACCGTATCGTCTGTATACTGGTATACATCTATATGAGGTTTAAAGACTAAATCTTGATCCGTCTATGAAGTGTGTGTTAACCCCGTCAGTCATTTCAAAATTGACATGCTATCTAGCAAACCTGAAGCGGGCCACTCGATGATTCCTACTTACCCTTATTCCACTCTGATTCAGCTTATTTCGAACGATTTGGGTACCTATTTGGGTGTTTCTGACTCTAGCCAAGTCGATCTGTATTTGCCTAGCAGTTATATGCCTCCGACGTAATGCTTGTAGCTTAAAAACTGGTTACCTTGGGGAGTAGTACAGCTTGGACGACTTGGCATCGGTCTTAGTGTGTAACATCTTATTTTCCTACGTCTGGCTACTGTCCTAGAAAGACTTAACTGATTAATATTCTTCATATTAAGCACGTATGCTTGTGATCACCCGTCTTCGGATTGAGCAACTATTCCAGGAAGTGTAAAAAATATCTCATTCTATAAATGCCTTTTCCTAGCCTATACCACTTTTTTAGCGGGGTGTAGTATAAAGAAAGGCATCTTAAAACTACTATAACCATACAAAGGCAGAAAACATTTGTGAATGCCTAGAAAGGGAAACGTACGTCTAAATAAACAAAAAAAATTGTTCATGGAGGTTCTAGCGAGAAATTATTAAAATGGATTGTTTCGATTGCTTAAATTAAAACACCAAATGTGTCACTGTCTTTCGAATATCTACGCTATTGCTTATTTAAGTTTAATATTTCTATAAATATATTGTCTATTTTCAAACTTTAGGGTTAATGAGGAATGCATTAGCGTTGACTTAAAGTTTTACAGTTTTCAATTCTTTATAAGAGTGAACAAAACCAAAGGAATTCTCCATTAAATATCTCAACTTTTATTTTGCACTAGGTATATAAGCAAGAACCACCCTAGTACCCAATTTACATTCTCAGATGCTACAGCAGATTCAGCGAAGGTTTTTCAAGTTTGTAACTTACATCAGTGCGAATTATCCTTGGCATTGTTCTAACGTGAACAAAATTCCCAACCAGTTAGTATACAATCGTTTGCAACCAGATGAGACTTCCAGTGTAATAACTTCTTCCTAAATTATTTAACGATTATGCTGACCATCAATGTCTACTTCTGAAGGTTTGTTTTAAACGTATTAGTACTTTCTAGCTTTTCGACAGAGTACTTTAAAAGATACAGTGATATCTATTTATTTAGACTAAAAGGTTTGCAAGGAAAACATATAAACAAGTCATCGGAAAAAATAGTAAAACAAAAGTCACAACATATAAGTCGAATTCCTGAAAGTTTTTCTGGATCAATGAATAGAATTTTCCATAATCCTTGAGAAAAACAAAAAGAAAACTTCATTGAAATGCTCTAAGCTTTCATAAATTAAAGAACATGACTGCGAGAAAAAGTCTAGTAACTTTTTTTATTCATCTTTCTTCACATGGAAAAACGACACCACCAACACAGGGAAGACCGGTGGAGGAACATTTTTAGGCGGAGACATTATCGATTGATACCTTCTATATATTTCAATGAAGAGATTAATTTACGCAAGCTATGGCTGTTTTTGAACGAGCAGCGAACTCTCCATCTCCATTCCGCATTGTGCGAAGATAAGACGGTTGTTTACCTTAAAACGGCAAATATTGAACTCTTTCTTGGGAAACGAGAAAAGTTCTGACGATCGGAAAAACGTTTCTATCACAGGGGAGTAGGATTTATTATGATTAAAGACGTAATAACGTTTGGGGTTATTGTCTCGGAGAATTTAACGGAATTGAGAGTTTAATTTTTATGCGTCGTTTGTTCCGTAGTAATCCGACTTGAAAATTTGGATATTAAGATCTGTCTATCTGCCAAAATGGTTGATTCACGAAATACTTTATTTTATACTTTATATAATAAGAAACGTAGGCTAATGTCTTGTTTAGGCAAAGAGATAGAGGAGCTGTAATGATATTGCAGATAGCAATGACCCTTCCCTTAGTACGCGTAGTCAGTTGCAAGTTGGTTCTTGTTCACATGTGGAAGAGACGGTAGCACAAGCAAATATGAGCGTAGTATACGCAAGGCGTTTTGAAACAGTGTTTTTGTATAATCATCCAAAAGGGTCCAAGAATGAGCATTGTAGCGGCTGCCAGGTACTTACATAAAACACAAGATTACATACAACGTTGGACAAGGTGATATCAACTGATGAATGTAGTAGATGACGTTATAGGACGCAATCAGTGAGGCAATAATTATTTTATTCAATAGAAAACCGCATTTAACATTGCGTCAAGGGTAATCTATGTTGGCAAGGAGAAATATAAATATTAGTCTACTGACTTTTAGAAGCCGCTACAGAAACCATTGCTCTCGTACAAATACCGACAGGCGCGCTTAACATGGTCACGGGAAAATATCGTCAGAGACTGGATGAATGTGGTGTTTACGGACGAATCTTCTTTTTGGGCCCGGGTGCCAACAAGCAAAGCATGGTTTAGCCGTACAAATCGCATTGTCGAATCAACTGTGAAACATGAAATGAAGGTTCACGTTTGGAAATATTTTAATGTTCGTGGTTTTGGGACGTTATGCATCTTTACTGGTAATTTAAACACTCAGCGGGTGGTACAATTATACAAAAGGGAAGTACTGATATCCACAAAAGTTTGGTTTAAGAGTGGTGCTGATAACTGGATTTTATTACAATATTGGATTGGCCTTCGCAGTCCCCGGATGTTAATACATATAAGAGACAAGAGTCATCTCGTAGACAAAGATATGGCGTTCACGTTTTACACTGAAAATTTGGTAGTAAGCATGGAAAAACGCTGTCAAGCTATTCTGGGTAGAGATTAGATCCTTTCTTAATTTAGAACGTATTAACTTGGAAGATGTTCATTTTAAAAATATGAATACATATTTTTTTTCATTAAAGTTTGTTTGAATTTGAACCCTGCGCTTCTACAGACTGTACGAGGGCGACCTGAAATGTTTCCGGAATCGACAAGAAAAACATAGTGCTGGTACAATTTTTTATTTTTATTTTTCGTAATCCCTTCGAAGATCTATACACTCTTTCAAACGGTGCTCCAATCTCTTTAAGCCTTCGGAAAAGTAGCATGTTTCGAGGTGTGCAAAATAGCCATCTCTCATTTGAGACAAATCTCTTTCCTCCCAGTATAGTTAGCGTATGCAAGGATTTCCATAGCCTTTGCTAGGATAAAATGGATGTATTTGTGTCTTTCTTCATTTCTGTGTATTAATAATGACGGTGAAATATTTACTTTTCCTTTAGCTCTAAATCAGAGCTGCCAATAGGTAACATTTTAAGTTGGTACTTATTACTTGGGATAATTGCAACATGTCCCATCTTTTCCTTTTGTCTCAATCTTGTCCTTTGTCTCAACTCTCCCATGGTAGCCATTTATCAAAAAGTAGTAACTGCAACTTCAAAGTTATGAAAGCAGTTGCTATCAAAGCATTAGTCTTACGAGGGCGACCTGAAATGTTTCCGGAATCGACAAGAAAAAACGGTATTGGTGTGGTTTTTTATTTTTCGATTTAGTTTCCTCGAAGATCAATACTCTTTCGCAAATGGTATTCCAGTCCCTTCAAGCTGTCGGAAAAGTAGGGTGCTTCGGTGTCTGCAAAATAGCTATTTGTAGCGGCGATGACCTCCTCATTTGAGACAAATCTCTTTCCTCTCAGTGATTTTTTCAGGTTTGGGAATAGGAATAGGAATATGATTCGTTGGGGATTAGGTCCGGTGAATATGGAGGATGAGAGACTGTGTATCGTCGTGGTGGAAAAGCACTTTTATCTGCTGTAAACGAGGCAGTTTCTCCTTCAATACTGCATCGAATCGGGTCAATAAATCGCTATAGTGTTGTCCCGTGATCATCCTTCCTTTCTGCAGATAGTCGATGAGGATCACACCTTGGGAATCGCAAAAGATGGTGGCCATGATTTTTCTTGCCGATGGAACGGTCTTTGCTTTTTTGGAGCCGATTCGCCCTCATATATTAAGTGTTATAGCTGTGAGGTTAACTAAAATATATCCGCCTACCTGGTAATTCAACTAACTTTAATTAGAGCGTAGTAATTGCAAGAGGTGGTTTAAATATTGATTATTTAATATATGAAATGAAATCGTAATCTGGGAAATTATTATCTTTAAATTATATATTCCTGAATATTGAACAAATAAAAAAGGAGAACTGCTTCAAAGATTTTTACATAAAATGACCTGAATGATATCATGTATCAAAACAAGCAAATTTCTTCACATTTCACGATGTTTTATTTTATCTTTAAATTCAACTTTTACTTACTATGCTCTATGTACTTTACAAAATTCAAATACATGTGGTTGTAGAAAAAAGTGAATTAGACGAAAGTAACATGTTTATTCTTTGTTTTCCGTCATCAAAATCAGCTAACGAGAAATGCGAATAATTCGTACTTCCAAGGAAGTTGCTGTATCTTTACTTTCGTTTATAAAATATTGGTATTTGTTCACTTTTTTGATAATTTCTTTCTATTTTCCCAAGCCTAAACACATTACAAATACTATATAACTTCCGCAAAATCCATCTCAATTTCGTACAGCGACATTTCGTTAAAAGAAAAGTTAACTTTTCGGTTTTCAATACTTGCGGCAGTAGAAATTAGGGAAAAAACTTATGCACATGTTCTCGAAGTAAGGCTAATGCCCTTTCCCAACGTTCCGATGACCTAAGGGGCATTACATTAAGTAATCGATCCCGTTGCGTCTTTGAGAAAGTTTGGTGAAAAAGCAAAGCGAAAGAAAAGGTAAATGGCCAATTAATTTCTTTCTTTATCCGAAAGAAAACACCATTTCATCTTGATTAAGAGTTTTTCCACTGAAAGAACTGGTAATTTTTGGTAATGAAGCAGGGTGAATGAATTTCAATTCAATTTAAAGGTGATATCGGCCGTAAAAGATGAGACATTAAAAGCAATCTAAAGGAGAGAAGAAATAAAGTTATGTAGGGGTAATTATAAAGGCGATTGAAGTTATTAAAAAGGAGTTATGGTATTAAATCAAACAACTAAATATTTACACCTTTGTAAAGGTGGTTTGTGTGGTATCAAAAAGGCAGGGGCAAGAGATATCGCACTTGATAACATATTGTTTAATTGGTGTACGGATGCAATAATTATAAACGTATCGTTCTTTTCAAACTATAAACTATAACTTTCCAAATAGTCTACGAAAACTTTTGTATAAAAAGGCAATCATTAGATGTAATTAATATGCAGAATTATATCAAAGAATATTGTGTGAACTTGAACATAAAAGAAGAGATTAAAGATATTATTGTAGCATACATACAATATAAGTAGACAGAAATTAAGATACCTTCAACCGTTTCAGGTATTGATCGACTTTATTTATATTACACACGTTTTAAACGGTTGTGAACTGTAAAAGTGTGAAAATATAAATCCTATTTTCTTGTTTACGCTTTATCTAAATATATACCTTGACGAAAATACCTTATATACATATAAAGACAAATTCTTCTGTTATTTTAGGAGGAGTATAAATGATTTCATAAAAATTTTATTATCACATGTGCTAAATTTTAATTAACAACGATAAAATTGTCATATTTCTTTCTTTCTGTCCTTATTTTTGAAATCAAATAATTAAATTTTAAATGTGTAAACCAAAATTCTTTTTAAAGATTAGAATATCTGTTCATTGTAATGATGAATGTTTCAAAATGCGAGATGGTATCCAGAAGTTCTCAAGATCAAAATATTAGGAATATGATTCACCCCCATTGTTTTGAATGTAATGTCCTTGGAAGTAAACACAGACTCTGTGTTATGAAAGGAATACCTTCTGGAGCTCTTGCTTTGCCAATATATTCAGCATCGTCTGGGATTTAGTTTCAATCTCCTTTATTAGAACAACAGAATGGACACAATGGACAGAAAACAAGGTAAAACGATCATGTTATTGCATAATAAAAGCGATATCTGGACTTGCTTTAACAAGATTGAGAATCAAGTCTCCCTTTCACCAGTTTTCTGAACATTTCCTTCGTACATCCTCTTTTGGTCATCTTAGGACGTCGAGATAGAATTCTACGTCAATCGTCAAACTTAGACGTGCGAACACTTTGTGGATGATGCTATCTATATTGAGAAATAACAGATCAGTAAGGACTTCATGTTGGTTCTAATTTCTTTGTTTGATCGATGTAAAGATGAGATCTTGCATTGGTAGTGATTGTTGTTTGGTTTTGGAACTGTCGTTGTTTGTTATGGCCTTATACAGAAATTTATTCCTTCAGTTCTTTATAAACATTCATACAACGCTGTCTTTATTCGTCGCTTAGTAGTGATGGGACGAAATGGCAAGGATGCAGTCATCAACATATCGTTTAAGAAAAGGTATATGAATGTTTCGATTGTTTAAGATTCCATTTTAGAACGCTTCCACTATCAAGTTTGGAACCACTTCCAAAATTGGGAAACCCATCGCGGTAGTAAAGGATTGTTTATAGATTTAATTATTAAAAGCAAAATACGTTGAGCTAAAGCATAATTCTGTAAACCCATTTTAATTAAGGTTGGTATAATTTTTGAGAACCTTCCATCTTTTTTCGAATGCGTTAATTGCTAAGCCTGTCGGAATATTTCTATATAGTGACGTGAGGTGATAATTGTTGAGGATCTCTTGATTTTTATAAACTTGAAAAATCTTCATATCTTTTTGATATTGCAGGTAGTTTTCCCAAGAATTTTACTAAATCACAAAACTCGAACACAGTGACACTGGCTCCCAGAAACACTTCACTGTCTCTCTAAGCTCTCTGTGTGTGGTTAAGGAAATAGCGAAGGATTTCAAGAATTTTAGCAATACAGTTGACCAAAAATTTAGACAAAGTATACGTTGGAGATTGGAAAATGCTGATAATAAATCGCAATGGAATGTTCTGTTTATGAAATTTTGGTACCTCCACACACTTTAGATGTTTATTATCAATATTCCCAAATTTTCAGCTAATGGATTAACTTGTTTCTAATTTTTTCCAAAACCCAGAATTTTTCAAGCAGATAAACACAGTGATGAGTCTGTAGCATTAATCTGGTAGTTCTACTACAAAATTGTTTGAATGGTGTTCTAGGAAACCACGATATACATATTAGTGCTCATGATCCAAGTATTAATTAGCAAAACATTGTTTTGTAAATGTTACCGATCATAAATCCTACTAACTGAATTAAATATTCTTACGACATCTACGTATGCTAAAATATGACAACCAAAAAGAGATAGCAAATCGAACAATGGTCGAAGAAGTAAAACTCAATTTTACATAATCTCCAATATATTTCACACAGTATTAATACCACATGTTTCGCTATCACTGTAGCTTCATCAGATATTCATAGCAAACCGTTTACGTATAAAATGAAAAAAGCGGTCCAAGACTTGACCCTTGAAGGAACGCCGATGTTGGAGAAAATTGTCTAAAGGCATAACCATTACAGTAAACATAATAGTCTCTTGCAGTACGGTAAGGCTCAATTAACGACAGAAAACCTACACCGAAACTAAACCTATCCATTTTTTTTGTAGTACCATGGCGTGGTTAATGCAGTCAAATGCTTTAGAAAACTCCACGTATGTAGAAAACGTCCACCTGTTTTCGGTTATCAAGTGTCTCGCTAATAACGTTCACCTGCTTTTGGTTATCAAGTGTCTCGCTAATATATTGGCCAATGGCTGCTAAGTTAGTAATCGTCGACCTGTCTGTAACAAAACTGTGCTGATGCTTATATGTCTTTATATACATATATATACACATATATAACTGTTCAAATATTCAAACACTTTAACGAAATTGCTTATACTTATAGGCTTATAATTAGCAACAGAATTGATCTCGTTTCTTAAATACGGGAATAATTCTGCTAATCTTCGTACTTATTACTAGGTTAAATATAGTTAACAGTGGATAGGACTAAACAGGTACTAAATCACATACAAAGGAGCTCGATAGTTCACCAATTCCAGTTGTCATATCTGATCTAACTCTTTTGATACAACATTCGATTCAGAGAAGGCATGAATACAAACATTATTTAATTAATTAAGAGAAGTATTAAAAATGCACATTGAACACTTGAACAGACATTAGAAAAGGCGTCCATGATTTCACTTAGTTGGCTAGACTCTTTGTCGTCATGCTGCATGCTTCCCGAAGTCCTGAAAGAAGTTTTCCTGTTACTAATGAAGCGTCAGAACAACTTAGAATCTCTGTTGGTATTAATTTCAGCCTCTATTGATTAAACATTGTATGCATCTCTGATTTCATGTTTTATCAGAGATCTCATTCATTTGTTCACATGTTATTAATTAAGATAGCGTATTGCTTTTATTCTTTTCCGTTTACTGAAGTAAAGCTGTTTTAATTTAATATGCTCTTTTATTTCGGTACTAAACTAAGAAGGAGAAATAGAGGTAGGTCATTTAGTTTTCGCAGCAGAACGATCTTTAACGAAATGTAATGCAGTACAAAATGAATCAACTACGGTATTCACGTCGTTGTACACAACAAGAAATTCCAGGCGACTGCAAGGGTACGACAATATAAAGACAAGAAATTCGCCTTGCGAAAGTTATAGTAAACATTATTGCTAGACAGAAAATATATCCACCCCAGACATGTGTTAAAAGTGATCTCAATTTCGAGTGGTGGATGAAATGCATCAACGCTAACGAAAGATCTTTAATTATGTAATTGTACAGGGGATTCAAACTGATTCATCTAATCTAATGAAGTACAAAACGTTCTCCTTCTTAATTATATCGCGAATGCTAGTTATTAAATATTTAAGCCAATGCTCTTACACACACTTAATCCGTTTGAAATTCGAATACATCAAGTTATTTAGCTTAAGATAACTTGGAAAACTTTTAAGAATATTAATCATCCGAAATGCCTCCAGTTAATCTCATTATCGCTTAAAATATGGATAGATCGGCGTTCTGAAGATCATTTATTAAAGCTACGATGTACAACCTCTTCTCGCCGCTAAACAATTCTAACCGTGGAGGTTATTAATAATAGGTTGAATGGAGCCAAGACGGTGGAGGTAATGGATTTTGACAAATTAAAACGCAAATAATACTTTGAAAAACATGTCTAAGGGAAAGAGAAGTTTTTGCCTATTCACGATTTTTTATATCAAGCTTTCACACTCGCTAATATTCAGCATAAGAAATTAAACAGTCCAAACTTGCCAGAGTTTTGAAAGGAAGTATATATACAAAGGGGGATATTCCCGACAAATTTATCAAAGGCCCATGAATAAAAATTTCTAGAAACTATCAGTAGATGAGCGTAAATAAAACTACCAATACAAAGAGAGTAAATGTGTCGTAAGAAATTATTGTAGAGATAAAGAATAACCTTAGTAATAGTATTTAGTTTCTACGACATTTCACGAATACCTAAATGCTGAAGAAATTTGTAAATTAGTGCCTCAAAATTGCTGCTGTTTGCTGCGAACGCAGCTAATATAATGTTAAAGACAAAGAGAATCATTGAAAGCATTTTTTCAATTTGTTGCATTTAATGTGTCGTGTTCATGCATTATACTGCGATTCAGAATTTATCAGTGAGAATTTCCCTGAAATAATCGCTTTAGTAAGTTTAATTTGAAACGTAATTATCAAAAACTCTATTTGAATTGCCATTATAGGATACTAAAATTAAGCAAAGCACCATCTCTAGGAGCATTTTAGCATTATTAACAGAGACGCAGAATTCATTGATATATATTTTTAGTAGCGACGTATTTTAATATATTTAAATCTACATACTTCGTATGTTTGTAATCATTTCTCGTATCAAACAAAAGCTTATATATAAAAGTCTTTTAAAGTGTATAACTTTTTTGTGTTTAATAATTTGTGATTTCACTCGTTTCTGTTATTTTATTATATTCTTTTTATCTTTAAAGGGACTTGCGGAACACCTTATGCATTAACAAAGAAACCACATGAGATTAGAATAACAGTCAACATCTTGGGCAGTGAAAATCGAAAACCAACAACGGTTTTATTCTCGCAAAGATGGCGTGTTTGGATGATGTGGACATGTAGCAGTTCAGATTCACACATATTTTAAAAACGTTGTTCAAGATCTCCCAATTATATCATTATTTTTCTCAAAAATTTGAGAACTGTCGAATAGGGATTAGAGTATTCTATAAAATAGAAGAAAGGTATAGGTTACGATTTAGAAAAAATATTAATAACATCATAAATTTAACAAATATTGTCCAACAAAATAATATCTATTACTGGAATGTGCTCATTGTGTAAAAATACTAGCATTTCTGCGAAAGAAAGTTATTTTTATTCTTCACTTCAGGCTATTTTTATTTTCCTCTATTCTCTCATTTATGTCGAAGATGTTTAGTTTTCTTATTATATCTCCATTTCTTATTCTATAAGATCTTCTTGTGTCTGTGTCCTGCTTTCTTGTCTTTTTCGTTGTTATCCATGTTACATTCTGTATAAGAGGATTGGCAGCGCTATCGTCTTGTATTATTTTATTTGTGTATCCTTTCTTGGTTTGTCTTTTAACGTTCTGCTGATTGTTCTATAGATATGTATCATAAGATACATCGCAACCTAAATACTTAGAGCGTTTAATCTGTTCCAGTACAGTTTCGTTTATGCCAAATTTTCTCCTAATTGGATATTTACTCAGGAAAACCGTGGTTTTGGTTTTGTTTGCCTATATTTTCATACCATAGTTTTGGCAATTTTTTTACAATGTCTATATCCCTTTCCGTAGATCATCCTCTGTTTCTGTTAGGAGTACTAAATCTTCAGCCTATAAAAGTTTAGAGTGGTGTTCTGGTCTAAACGCGTTCCTTTAGGCCATTTCCTTTTCTATTCCTTTATAATAGCATCAATATATATGTTAAATAATGTTGGCGACACACAGCAGTCTTGTCTAACTCCTTCGTCCACTGCCGTCTTCAGGGGCGCCCCGAGAAGGACTGTTGTTTGCCAGAGTAATCATGCTTCAGTGCAAACAACAACTCTAGTTATTATGAGAATCAATCGTGAACAATATCACCTCAAGGTTTATTAATCGTACTCACTCGCACGTAATGTCTCGTATTTTAGATATCCTGGGCTTCCACAGATGTGTTCGGAACTCCTACATTGTTATAACATAATAATATCAGCTGATACACTTTTTGATTTTTCGATATATTAGACTTACAAGGGGTTCACGGCGTGTTTGCCTACAACCCCTTCACATAAAAAATTGTGTGTTACCTATTTTTATGTGAAAGGGTTGTAGGTAACACACCCCGTGGACCCTCCGTGGAGTTTACGTCTCCTCTGCACGCGCTCGTGACGTGAAAATGTCGTCTCATTCTGAACGTGCTATACTAACGCCATTTCGCTTTTCAGTAGTTACTTTTCCAAAAAGAATTAGATAAATTTTTAGCATTTCCAAGCACCTCTTTAACCAGCGTCGAATTTTTTGCGCCATTTCAAGATAATACACTCGACTGCGCCTAGCGGATATATTATACCACCTATCGTTATAAAATATCGCGAACCGCGTACGCGAAAGGGGAAATCTCATTCCCAGAAGCCCACATTTAGAATTACGAGAGCGACAACTGAACTCCGAAAGTTGGCTAACTCAATTTCAGCACATTTACTCTATCTACATAGAGCGCAGCGTTAGTTAGGACGAGCTGTTCCGATTACGATACTGCACTATTTCCATCTCTCCCTATTACGTTCAGATAGTAGATGGTAGTTGGAATATGTATGTACTTACATGCGTTCCTATACTTTCAGACTCAACCGCAATTTGACGATTTAGACGCTATCTATGGTAGGTACTTTGGTTCTACATAGATAAAGCGAATCTTAGATTTACTATATTATGGAGTAAAGCTTTTATGATCTACATTATAGCAGCGGAAGTAACGTTAGGTATTTGAGAATGCAATTAGTACTGAAGTGCGAGATTGTCATATCATTAGGAAACACTGGGACTAAAATTTTTTGATACCAATTCATCCTAGCTACTTTCTGTTCTTCGGCAAACAGATGCGGGATTCAACGGAAAACTTTACATTTGTCGCACAGAATTCTTCATGCAAATTTTGTTTAATTAAGGTCCCTGAAACCCCCAATGATGCCTCAATCTCGCGACTTGTCACATGTCGATCTTCGTTGATAATTTTGCGCACAGCATCGACCTTTTCTTAAAGGACCGCCTTTGAATCGTCGCTTAAATTCTCCATACCAACGAGAAATTGTTTACTGATATGGTGCTCCATTACAAAAAACAGAAACAAACTTGGCGAGGCATTCTTGTTGAGATAATTGTCGTCGGGAATTAGAAAAAAAAATTGCCCGAAAATGTTCTCGATTTAATTCTACTTTTCAATTAACTTGTCAAGTTTGACAATTCGTTGTAGTTATGGTTCCCACTGAAACATTGGATTTAGGTTAAATAAAGATAGAGGATAATTTTTAGTACTGACATTCCATTAGTGACGCCCTCTATCTGCCAATATGCACACTTTAAAGGACATCTCTCGTATCCAGTGACCCTTGGCTGATACTAGCGGCAGTGAAAGATTTATTTATTTAAAAAGGAACGAATTTCACAAAATTTAGAACAACGTTTTATAATTACATTTTGTAAGTAAGAACGTGTACGTGTTAATGCATAGAAATATTTATTTTTAATGGATTTTATCGTAAGTACATGGGTTTGCTGTACCCCTTAAGAAGAAAAATGCCATACCATTTTTTAAGCGTAATTAAGCAATTTTGGGATGCCTAATCTAAAAATGCCGTCAGATGTGTTGTATCAGATCTAGTTTTCGAAATTCACTCTTTCTGCTCTATTTAAGAAAAAATTCCCAAAATTAGATAGAATGTTTGGTTATGTACGTAACTTTCTAAATATTACTATTTGACAACAATTAACTGAAATACAAGAAAATGGGTAGGAGGTATTTATTTAACAGAAAAATATGCATATATAACTTTCAATAATCAGTTAAAAATTTCTTTTTATAAGATTCCCTTACGTGAGGTTTACCGGAACAGTCTCGCTGAAAATTCTAGCGGTAATCGGCCATCATATCGGTATTCGATCTTCCTTGGTATCTTTCCTCCATAATGCTGATGTAGTTGTGAAATCTTTCCCTCTGTTCCTAACCCCTAACATCACCAAAGTTTTCTGGAAAACGATCTAAGTGGCTGTGAAGGAATCTTAATGCTCATGTTACATCCGAGCGTGTGAAAGTTAGAAAGCATCTGATCTACTAATAAATTTCTGGTGTATCTCACAAACTAGAGCTGCTATGGAGAAATGCCAATTATTTTTGGAGCCAACATATCAGAAATATCCTAAATGAGACGAATTTGTCGTGTCAGCTGTTTCAAGGTGCACGCTCCTTTTCCTCGAAGGTTGTGCTTGAGATATGTCCACAGATTATCGATGGGATTTACATTTGGCAACTGCGATGGCCAGTCAAGTGTGATGATCCCAGACTACTCTTTCCACTCAGCGCTTGCTCCGATGTTTTAGGTCTTTATCTTCCTGTAAGATCCAGTCCTTGTTCTTTTTTTTTATGAAGCATCGTTCAGCAGTCGGCAATAAATACTTCTCACAAATTTTAAGCATTCTTGGAGCATTTAAATAGGATTACCGGGTATCTAACAGTCCGTTGTATTAATCTGTTGGTCAAGGTTGATCAAGACTTTCGGATGGTAGTATATCCCCAAACAGAAGCTTAGTCTGCAAAGGTCATGTTTCTCCAATCTCGGCCCAAATTCTCCTTTGCCCAAGCGAACCTTTTCATTACATATTTTTTGACTAGTAGTGGTTTCTTCATTGTACATCGATATTTCAGGTTATGGACAAGGGGGTTATACATATTTACAACTTTTTCTTTCCATATTCGGAGTCACTTTGCATATCGAGCTACGTTCTGGCTAATCATTGACATATTTGACTACCTTATATTGCTGAATCCATTTAGTGACGAACGATCTTTGCTTTGTCATGTCTTTAGCAGCCACTCAAAATTACATTCTTTGTCCTTTACACTAATGGCGGTTAACGTGTTTCTCAGGTCAGAGTTCGATGCCAACTAAATTTTTTGTGACAAAGCATTCGATGATTTCATCTGTTAGAATTAGGACGATATTTGAAGCCAACGGCCATTTATGCCATAGACTCTTTTACTTTAGAGACTGCAAATTCCGCGAACATTTTAGCGAATGTGAATGACCCCATGTATTAAAAACCAATTAAATTTAGTCAGAACATTGCATGTTCTCGTCCTCTCCCTCTGTACTTGTCTCGTTTAATAACTTTCGGATTAATTTAAACTTTATTATTATCAAAATTCATTTAAAATTACCCTTCGGCAGTTATATAACGCATACAACGTACCGCATTCAATTTAATAAAATATACGGGTTTAGAATCGAAATATGGAAACTAATCTAACTTCGCAAATAAGTTTTTCACGCATATCCAATATAACTTTTACCAAAGAGCTCCTTTAGAACGACGTAGCATCATGTCTTTTTTTTTTGAGAGCCGAGGAAATTTAAGTGTTCCTCTATCCAGAACGGATGCAGTCAACTTGAAACACGTACAACATGCCGTCGGCAATATACCAAACGGCTAGGCACAGGAAATGACATAGAAATGAAGGTAGGAGGATGTAGAAAGGAGGAGGACGCCGTAACACTCGGATTGGTCCTTCTTTTAACCTGACACTCTTCGATTAGAGTAATATCTGGGAAAATGGACACTCCATACTCGAGAGCCGGTCGGAAACGCAGCTCTTTGTTTGTAGGATGTCCTTTGACGAGGTGCTTTGTGCCTCGTTTGGGAACGGGCGCTGTTTAAAATTAAAGCGTGTGTAGTTACAGTGTTAGCCGGAAATTTATGCCTTTTCGACGCGCTTTCTAGCATTTTTCGGGTTCCGGAATTGATTCCCGTTAATATTTCTCTCTAGTTTCTTCATTAACACTCAAAAGAGGCACACAGAAGAATTGCATATATAAAGTAAGTTCGTAACTAGACAAAGGTGTTATGCACTATTTTTAGAATTTAAGCCTTAGGTGTACTACGGCTTTGTTGAAAATTTGAGTGAGCTACAAAAATGTGTATTCTAATATACATTAATATACAGGGTTACCAAGAAGTCCCGAAGTTGTTGAATAACTTTGTTTCTTTAAATTTTGCATGGATATATACAAGTTGTCCGAAAAGTCCTTTTCAAAATAAAAAGAATATAATAAAGTAATGGTCAGGTTAGTTAATAAATTTATTTCTTAAAAATTATGTATGTGATGCGATGGGAAATAAGCACACTCTACACTAGGGTGACAGAATAAAATAGACACCAGGTAAAGCGGTATAAAGATGTAAACAGCTAAATTCTACGAACGAATTAAGAAATTTCTCTTGTCATTAGGGTAGGGGTAGATGTATCGGAAGGAATTCGTCATAGTTTAGTATCGGTACAACTATGCATCGCTTACAAGGTTCGAATGAAATTAGCGACTTCACCCGGGGTCGCATCGTTGGCCAGAGTGAACGCAGCGCTTCGCAACGTGAAATAAGTCAATTTTTAAATATTCCGTTGGCCACAGTTAACCGTGTGATTACACAATTTAATCGCAAGGAAAAAACAACAGTGGAGCCGAGACTTGGTCGTGCCGGACCTTCTGAAAGAAGTAAAAGGGTGCTTGTGCGCGAAGTGTTAAGAGAACCGCGAAAAAGTACAGCTGAGCTTGCAGCAACTTCAAAAGGCACCGTTCTGCGATACTTCCACTGTGTGGGGATGTATAAAAGGGTGGCAAAGAAAACACCTCTCCTTACGACGTTTCAAAAACGGCGCCGAATGGCTTGGGCAATCGAAATGCAAACGAAGCCCGAAGAGTCTTGGCGGTCTGTCATTTTTTCAGACGAAAGCAGATACTGCCAATTCAGTGATAGTGGTCGTACGTGGGTATGGAGACGTTCGTCACAGCAACTGGACGACAAATTTTTGCATCAGACGGTGAAATACGGCGGTGCGAACATCATGGTGTGGGGCGCGATATGGTATGGTGGAAGATTGCAATTAGTAATCTGCGACAGAAATATAAATGCGGCAAAATATATCCAAATATTAACAGAAGGACTACTACCGATATTCGACAACGCCATTTTATCTAAAGAAGACGCCACTTTTATCGAGGATGGAGCACCTTGCCACAAAGCAAGAACAACAACCACATGGAAAGAGGAACAGCGGATTCGAATTTTACCATGGCCAGGCCAATCACCAGACATGAATCCGGTAGGGAATGTTTGGCACATAATCCAGACAAATATGGCGAAACGACCCCGAAAACCCAGCAATAAGGAAGAACTCGTGGCAGCTGTTACAGAAGAGTGGTTAAATATTCCAAAAGACACCATTAATCATTTAATAGATTCTATGCCACGACGACTCGCAGCACTTCACGCAAGTAAAGGTGGATTGACAAAATATTAGTCTAATTTAAAAATTTTAAAATATTTTGTATGTATAACGAGAATAGAATCTTTTTTTTTAATTAGTAGGTGTCTATTTTATTCTGTCACCCTAGTGTATAAAATATTGGGAAATGCCCCGTGAACATGATTAACTTTTCCCAGCAAGCCCGACTTTGACGTTCACAAAGGCATAACCCATGTAATCCCTGGGAAATAGACATTCATGTATGTCATGTAGCTAACGAAAGCGGACGAAAAGCGAGCCTTCAGTGCCTTAAAATCGAATCATTTCAGCCAAGGAGGGGCAGTTGGACAGTTAAACAGATGGCCAATATCCAGCTCTCGATAAAATTCTAAAATACTTGCAGTACTCAAATTATCCTTGGAAAGACGTCGGGATATACAGCTGTCGACAAACGCAAAGAAAAGGCATAAGAGATGGATTGACAAAACAGTAGAATTTGCAATCTGGAATGTAGGGGGAATGTCACTGGACGAAATGGAATTGGATAAACATCAAGCACACATGAAAATTGATTTTGCAGTCATACCTGAAACAATGAAAAAAAACCAAAGGATCAAAATACGTAGATGAAGATATGATGCTTTACAGTGGAATATAGAGAGAAGAAAGAGTAAGCAAGGACAGAACACTATATATATATGTACACAAAGATGGGAAAAAGCATAAAGAATTACGAATATATCAACGAATGCATTATCACAGCAAGAATAACGTTTCAAAGAGGAAATACGATTTTGATGTCCATATATGCACGTGAAGAAGGAAAAACTGATGAATCCAAAGCCTTTTGTGCACAATTATACTCTGTATAATGGATAAATTCAATAATACTGACCAAGTTATTGTGACGGGAGATTATAATGCCCGTGTAGCACATACACCTATTACACAAGTGATTGGATGTTATGGAAAAGAACATGTAACGAAAGTGGAAAATTGCTTCGAGACTTTGCTCCCTTTAATTAATTAAAAATAGCAAATAGTTTCTTCAAAAAGAAAGATATAAACAAATACACTTAGTCGGCAATAGGACAGATATCGATAATTCATAACTATAAATAATAAATTAGTTGGACAAATAAAAGACACAAGGCTATATAGAGGACCAACATAAGATCAGATTATTTCTTGGCAGTAGCAACGATAGAATATATAAGAAGTGGAAAAAAAAATCAAAAATAAACAAATTCAAACCAAGTGTGATCCAACCTAGCTGTGGTCGTTTAGACACTTCGGCACACTTTGTATAAGTTACTTGTACTTATACTTACACTTAGGGATCAATTGCGCCACAAGGTTTAAAGCATGGACTTTACATGTTTCTTCTTTCAGAGATAGGCCTAAGGATAGCATGGCACCGTCAATCAAAAATATTAAAAGTTGGGTTGTTGAAACTTTTTCAATTTCTTCAACACCATTTCATCGCCAGTACATTCTGTAACTCTTTTGGAAGCAAGTAAGATAGGGGACGACGGTTTAAACTCTTCCATAGTACGCAGCATCACATTCACCGCAGAATGTTTTTGCCGATCGGTTGTGTCGTCTATATATAACCACAATTTATTTTCTTTCAGTTCTGCTTTAATCCTTCTTTCAACATAGTTACGAACATATAGCAGAAAAATTTTCTTAACGATGTCCAAGTTGATAATGTACAATCCGAATACTTGGTCCAGAAGCAGACAAAAGCTTGTTGGTGTAGGAAAGTGAACGTTATATTACATATAATAAAACAAACACCTAACACATGGGCTGAAAAGTCCGGGGCCTAACATATAGATGACGCTAGTTTTATTGCAGTCACCTTTCTCTCAGTTAGTACTAACCTTCAAAAGACAGCTGTTAAAATTTCATGATATTCTATTCATTAGTTTGTAAGTTATTGTACTAAGAGTCACGCTACTTTTGTTATTTTCAAAACAATGGATCAAAAACAATTTCGTGTTTTAATTTTACACTCCTTCTTGATGGGAAAAAATACCGTTCAAGCGAAGCAATGGCTTGAAAAGTGTTATGGGGACTCCGCTCTATCAGAAACAATAATAAAACGTTGGTTTGCTGACTTCAAACGTGGTCGTAGAGACACCGATGATGCAGAACGCAGTGGACGTCCAAAGGAGGCGGTAACCCCAGAAAACATCAAAAAATCCACAAAATCGTTTTGAATGATCGAAAAGTGAAGTTGCGTGAGTTAGCTGACATCGTAAAGATATCAAAAGAACGTATTGGCTTTATATTGCATGAGCATTTGACTATGAGAAAGCTCTGTTCAAAGTGGGTGCCGCATTTGCTCGCTGTTGACCAAAAACAAGAACGTGTTGATGATTCTGAGCGGTTTTTGGCCATGTTTAAACGTAACAAACCGAACAAACCGGAATATTTGCGTTGATATGTGACAATGGATGAAACATGGATCCATCACTTCACTCCGGAATCAAAACGATCTTCATCTGAGTGGACAGCAACTGATAAACCTTGTCCAAAGCGCCCGAAAGCACAACAATCGGCTGGAAAGTTTATGGCCTCGATATTTTGGGATGTGCGTGGTGTAATATTCATCGACTATCTTGAGAAAGGAAACACCATCAACAGTGAATATTATATAGCGTTATTGGAGCGTTTAAGGGTCGAAATTGCAAAGAAACGACCGCATATGGCAAAGAAAAAGATTTTGTTTCATCGAGACAACACACCGTGTCACAAGCCAATCAAAACAATGGCAAAACTACATGAATTGAACTTCGAATTGCTCGCACATCCACCGTATTCGCCAGATTGGGCTCCCAGCAACTACTGGCTGTTCGCAGACCCCAAAAGAATGCTCGCCGGTAAGAAATTTCGCACGAATGGAAAAATTATCGCTGAAACTGAAGCCTATTTTGAGGCAAAAGATAAATCGTTCTGCAAAAGTGGTATTGAAGTGTTAGAGCGGCGCTGGAATGATTGCGTTGCTCTTGATGGAAATTACGTTGATGAATAAAGCTAATTTTGAACCAAAAAAACCGTGTTTTCTTTGTTAGGCCCGGGACTTTTCAGCCCATGTGTTCTATCAAATATTGATTGTTCGCTGTATCGTTTGCCACGGATTGCAGAACAGTATTTTATACTTTTTAAGCAGCTGGTACACGTTAAATAGTTGTCGCAATTTACGTATTTAATTCTATCGCGTTCGTATTCTAAATCCGGCATACTCGCTCTTACGCTTTCTAGTTTATTCGACATATGCCGTTTCCGAAACGTACCTAAATGCGACATTTTGTGTGTACTGACAAGCACTCACAACAACCAATCGAATAATTCTGAACAAGCGTGCTTTGATACGGATACTCTATTCTCCGTGCCACGTGCTTCATCCCTCCACGTTGTTCTCCGTACGGCACTGAAACTTTTCCCTTTTTGCCGAGATTAGTGATAATATATATATATATATATATATATATATATATATATATATATTTATTGGTATCTGTGGTACTGACTATTATTATAATTATTGGATTTACTACAGTCACCAACTTAAAAATTTTTAGAATAACTCTGTATAGTAAAATATATCTGCTTCCCTTTTAAGACTACCAATACGCAGGTAAAGAAGATAAGAAATTAGTCGTAAACAAAACCAAATACGGCGCAATAATCTCCAGTATTCTCTTTTATCGCCCTACAATCAACTGCGCCCACACGCAGGCTATTTTATACGGCTCAAATATTATGTTATTCGAAAGGAAGCCGACCGGAACATTATCCATCAAAAACCGCGTCAATAAGATCGTCATTCGTGACGTAACTCGGGATGACATTGGACAAACAGAAATCTTAATAATGAAAGATCCGAAACGAGAAGATAGGGATTTTTTTTATTCCCAGTGTCACCGGGAAATTACAGCTTTTCGGGTGCCGTTATTAGCGTCGCTTGCAAAAAGAGCAAATATAAGAGGGATAAGGGACTTGTAAACGCCGTAATGCGACAGAATTAGCGATTAATACGAACAATAAGATGGATCAAATTCGTGCTAATGGATTGAATAAAAATTTGATGAATAATTCGGGTGAAATGTGTCGAACGAGAGATTTTGCTCCAGTAACGTGTTTTTATTCAAAATAAGGTGATGCATCTACAGCTGTGGCCATATGTACTCGCCACGCTTTTTTGTTTTTTATTCCGACGAATATATAAGAAATAAAAGAAAATTGATCGATGAAAATGTTTCATTGCGAGTGTATACAGATATATACAGATGTTGCTTAATATTTGATAACTCCTCCCTGGGCTTCTATCACCGCACGAATTCGTCGGGGCATACTGCTCACTAAGTTGTAGCACTGTTCGGGGCTGATTTTATTCCACTCTTCGAATGTTTTTCTTTTTAAGCATTGCTTTGTGGTAGATGAGTATTTAGCTACATTTCGCTTTAAAATGTACCATAAATGATCAATTGGCGATAAGTCCGGGGATTGTGCCGGCCATTCCAGGACCCGCACGTTATTTTCCTCGAACCAGCGCATTACTTCGCGTGATTTATGGCACGGTGCATTATCTTGTTGGAAGTAATACTCTGGCTCATAATTATCGAATAATTTCTACGCACACGGTTCCAGAACTTCTTCCAACATGTCGATGTACGTCCGACTGTTCATTCGGCCCTCGCAGACGAACAGTTGTACGACGCCTGTTGCACTCATGGAACCCCAAACCATTATGCTACCACCCCCAAACTTGACAGTCGGGATGATACAGTCTGGATGGAAGGCCTCTCCTCGCCTGCGTCGCATGTATTGAGGCCCAGGTTTACCGCAAAGTTACCAACAAAAACATGAATACTGTTACATTTTGGAACCCATTAAAAAGAATAAAAACACTGTAGATACCAGGAATTGAATACAGAATACCGCAAATACAATAATTATGTATTACTTACCTCAATATTTGACTCATCCGTCCACATAACATTGGCCCAATTGTCAATCGTCCAGTCGCGGTGACTTTTAGTCCACAGCAGTCTCTTTTTCTTTTGTTGCGGAGACAACCGTGGTTTATGTCGAGCTTTGTATCCACCTACATTTAATTCACAAATGCGTCTTCTAACCGTGCGAGAAGAAATAGCAACATTATGTAGGCGGAAAAGCTCACTGGAAAGCTGTTTAGACCCTTTTTTCCGGTCTCGCAAAGATATCCGCTCTAAAACTCGCTCATCTCTGCTAGTTGTCTTCCTTTTTCGACCAGTTTTCGGTTTGTTTGTCAAAGATTCACTCTCTTTGTATCGTTTTATCGTCATTCTAACTGTCGATCGCGCACGTTTCACTTGTCGGGCAATAGCAGACACCGACAACCCTTGCTTTTCTAACGCCACAATTTGTCCTCGCTCTACCTCCGTCAATTCGCGTGTTTTCGGCATTACTTTTTACTGTATACTATCGTATTACACAGACAAAATCACAGACACAATATCTTCACTCTAACTAGCTCAACCTTACTCTTACAACTTTTAAGAAAGGCTGAAGAAGTATTGAGAAATTACAATTTTACGTCTATTTTCTAATTTACTCAGAATGGCCTACAATAAACCATTAAGCCCTCATTACCAGGTACCTAGTTAAGTCCGTCATCGACCCTGCTTCTTAGAAATACAATAATATTCGTGTAACACGTTCAAAACGAGAGTGGCGAATACATACGGCCACAGCTGTAGTTCTATTTATATCAATACACATACATTTTTCCTTCGTGTAACTTTAAAAAAGATAATTGTGAATGAGTTAGCAGGATCGTAGGCAACTAGTCATACTCCTCCGGTATAGCAGTAAACTCCACTCACACAAATTTATTAATTATACGGAACGCAGCGTTTCGAGAGCACGTGGGCTCTCATTGTCAACCGTATTACCGACTCCGGTAACACGGTTTACCGACTCCGGTAGCACGGTTGACAATGAGAGCCAACGTGCTCTCGAAACGCTGGGTTCCATATAATAAATAAATTTGTGTGAGTGGAGTTTACTGCTATACCTGTGAATTGTACATCCACACAGTCCTTGCAATCGTCATTTAACTAGTCATACATTCATATTAAATGAGCGAGAAGCTGAGTATCTAGTAAAACTAGTTAGCACTGCTATCACAGATCTCTCTTAATGCATACCATAGCGTTTTTCAAGCGGAGATCAATGCAATTGGATGATGCACTCAATTGAGCCTCGACAGGAGCGCTGAGCTCTACCACCATCAGTTCGGAAATAATGTGAGAATGCTTAGAAAAACTAAATAACCTAGGCAGCGAAAGCAGAGATGCCCTATGCACCAAGACACACTAGAATCGGCAGCAACGAGAAAGTTATTAACAAAAAATTTCACCACAACCTCGTTTGTGGGACCGGAGCTGTTCTGTTGTATAAGGATGAACACCTATAAAAAAGAACTCAAAAATAGGGAGGAGAAATTAAGGCACAACCACCTTGGGGAATATATGACAAAGACCAAGCAGGTTTTGTGGAGCTGAGGCTGAAAGTCTGGAATACTTAGCATCTAAGTGCGCAGCTATCGTAGATACCCTTGCCAACCATCTCAGCAAAGACGTCATAGACGAGAGGGAAATATCTTTTCTGATGTCATCACAGCTACTACAGTTTATTAAAGCTCGTAGACGGGATGGGGAGCTATAAGTGCGGGCAAACCCCAGCAGTTTGCAGCTCATACAATAAGCACAATAGAATAGGTTGCAGTACAACATCATCCTTAATTAATCTAATCTAATCTAAACCAAATAAAGAAAAACGCAAATTAACAAAAACAAATTAACGTCAAACTGGCAATGAAATTAAGGTTACTATAAAGATTGTGTTGTTCCTACGTCTACGTCACTCCAACATCCTTTCTAGTACACAAATATCGACAATTCATTTACTATCTCTTCCATATTTCAACCCATCCTCCGCCAAATTCATACCAATCGTAAAATACGATGTTTTTCCCCTCTGGGGTACAACGGAATGCGATGGTTGAAGTTCCAATAAATTCTGAACATGTCCGTTCCGCAACCATTAAGTTTGACCCACTTCCGTCACGAGACGGGCTCCCTGAATGAATTCGGCGTTCAAGAGCGTACAAAGTTACGACCCACCGCATACAACTAACAACTTACCTATCTACAGCATCTGTATCGCGTAATTTACATGTTTATTTTTACTTACAGCGAAAAAAACAAGTTACAAAGCCAGCAAAACTTCGCTGATCGTTTGTACTTCGCTTGTTTTTCGAAGTGTCTGAGTTTGAGTGACGGGAAAGATGAAAAGGGTTAATTTATTCTCAAGTTTAATATAAATTTTGGCAGGTTAAGGGTTATAACAATTATATTCCATTTTAATATTATATATTTTATGAAGGAACTCAGTGTGAACTCGTTTAATACAAGGGTTGCCTTTTAAACTGTGCGTAAAGGTGAATGAAACAGTATACCGGGTGAAAAGCTGCGAGTTTGTTGATTACATTCTGGGTGACTGGAAAATGAATCGAACACCCGCTTGACTTGAAACGAATAACATATGTTTAGCGATATACCCCCTCACCTCGTACTAGTATGGAATGAGGACTTCATTGAATTGGTTTAAATTAAAAGGCTCGATGTGAGGATCGGATTTTATAGTAATACTTAAAAAAGGGTAGAAAATACCTTTAGACAGACATAGCATATAGACACAATCGCCATGCAGAGTAGCATACGTATCTCTCGAGTTTACTAACCTATGTAAATCTTATTATATCTCTTTATTACTCATAATTACGGTCATCGACACGTCAAGAATGCGT
This sequence comes from Trypoxylus dichotomus, assembly GCA_023509865.1. NCBI lineage: Eukaryota > Metazoa > Arthropoda > Insecta > Coleoptera > Scarabaeidae > Trypoxylus > Trypoxylus dichotomus. Next base: position 26,158,672 of record CM042082.1, on the reverse strand, counting down.
TCATATAGCTCTGAAAGACTTTAGTTTTTCGAAATATTTTCCACGATGATTAATACGCTTTTCTATGCGCTCGAACTAAATAGTTCAAATCGCTTTTAAGATCTAAATATTAAAAGCGATTTGAACTCACATTCAGTCTCGTGGTACAGTTGATAGCACATTGTGCCGGTGACGCAGAGATCGTGGGTTCAAATCCTACCGTGACTGATATTTTTTCAGGAATTTTTATCAATGAAGTAAATAAATTTTCTTTATATAGCACTAGGAGCCTAAACATGTAATAACATAGAATATTCCATTTAAAATAAAGTTACATAAAGCACCGCAAAGCTAAACACTCTATATTCAACGAAATATAACTTCCTCGGGAGTCGCTTGCAATGTGTTCACAAAGGATTAACTTCAACGTTTTCACGACCTGAAATCGTGACCTACTAGATGCCTATTTAAGTTCCGAAAAAAAGACGTTCTTCATGCAGGAACGTCATGAATATAAAGAGGAAGCGAATAAAATTGTAAACTGCATTAAAAACTTCCTAACTACAGGATGCAGGTATAGATCGCGCCAGTATTACGCCTCCGGGAGGCAAAGACCTGCAACTTTTAATAAGTTTCATCTAACAGCTGGCTACCCCCGGCCGTGCTATGAATTATTTTCCGCGGAGATCGAGATTGTAAATCTAAAGTAGAGAGTAAAATAATTTGCGCTCTCGACGGAAGTCATATTCTGCTAGTGCTTTAAAGATTATTAATTATTAACATCGTACCTTCCTGCTCCCTCTAATGAGTGCCGTTGTTCCCTTCGCTTTTTTTTTGCTAAATAAATTTTTCCTGTTTTATAATTTGAAAGGTACGGATAAACAAAACAAAAAAAAAAACAAAAATTGAATTAACGCAAAATGGATCATGACGTTCTCGTACCGAAAGATGAAGGTTACTGGCGGGGAAATATCGTGGAAACGTTTTTGCTGAATTGAGAACAGAGCGTAATAATTAAAAAGTGGAAAATGAGGAGAAATTCGAAATTCAAACATTATTGCTTAAAACACGATAATTGAAACATTGTATTGAATTATTTAATATTCACGTTGGCAGTATAGCATTGCATCGTTTTTTTTGTTTCAGTTGCTTTTTATTTTTGCTGTTATTCTATCATCCGACAAAGTAGAACAAAATATCGTTCGTATTAAGTACACAAATTTAAAAAGCAATATATTAAATGTTGAATTCAAAAAAAAGTTATTCTCGTGAGGTAATTTAGCGAAGAAAATAATAGCACCAGGATGCTAACAATGCCTTAAATCAATGCTCTACTTAACTGAAAATAGAAATAGTGTCATTTACACCTGAAATGAGACTAACTTAATACACATGAAAAACACGTAAAAGTCACTCAGTGAGTTATTGTTTCGAGGAAGTCCTGTATTTTACACAAGCAGTATCTGTTATGCTGGGACAAAATAGCAGCAGAATTCAACCGAATGCCGTCGTGTGTAGATTATAAGATTTTATTTGCTCATTAGTATTCTGTTACGAAACCCTAAAAATCTTTCTTTGATACGTTCAAGAACCAGCTATTGATGGATAACAAACCAAAGAGGAGAAAGAAATAAAAATAAAATGCAAAATAGATAAAAGAAGAAAAATGTAGGGGGTGGGGAAGTGTAAAAGAGAGAAAGGTGAAGAGAGTAAGAGGAGGAAGGAAAGACAGAAAAAAGAAAGAAAGAAAAAGAAGAAAGACAAGAGAGAGAATAAAAGAGAAAGGGATCTCGACGTTTCGCTTCCGTCGTAGGAGGCTTCTTCAGGAGAAACAGGGAAACCAAAGTGGGACCGTAACTCAACGTGTAAACCATGCTAGAGACGAAACCACCAAAGCGATTTCGCCTTTAGCGTGGTTTACAAGTCGAGTTACGGTGCCACTTTGGTTTCCTGTTTCTTTTGAAGAGGCCTTCTATGACGGAGGCGAAACGTCGAGATCCCACCTTTCTCTTGTTTTTCTTTCTTTTTCCGTTTTTTCTGTCTCTATTTCCTTCTCTTACTCTTTTCACCTTTCTCTCTTTTGCACCCTCCCTTTTTTTCTTTTATCTCTTTTTGTTTTTTTTTTATATAATTACATCACAGATTGTGTATACGATACTGGAGGTCGCTAGTGTTTGATTGTTAGGTATTAGGATGCACTATTGGGTTAGTTGCGGAGACTCTCTATTGGCGTGTGACACTGAGGGTAGCCACTGGAACTACAAATCTGTTGTTTCTTAATTATTGCCAATTCAAGAAACATAATCCATTACTGTGAGGCTGTTGGTGACTTTATATGGCGAAGGCAGCTATACGCGTGCATATATCACACACACAGACAGCTATATAGCAGTTCCTGTCGAATTTACCGTGACCACTCTGCTCTAGGAATGCACCAACGGTCGGTGTACGTTGTAGCTAGGGCAAAGAGGAAGGCAAATTTACGCTGGACGTAATTTAATTTCAATTGGAAAGCGAAGTTGCGAGCGAGCTTTTGCGGAAAGCGGGCCGGATTATGCAGGACTATGTTCCTTCGCAATTCCGTTCCGGTTCGCTGCAAGGAAAGGTGGACGGTTCCAGTTCTGCGGGGAATTTTTTTTGCAGGAATATCGCAATTTCGGTAGAGTACTAAACCGCGACGCGGGCAAATGGGTAATAATTTTTGCTAGGCGTAATGAAAATGGATTTTTAACGCGATGGAATAATTCTGCGAAAGTCTTATATTCGTTTTATGTACTGAAGGCGGAAGGAGTTAATTAGAACTCTTCGGCTTGTTGAAATTGTAAGAAAAAACCAAGTAAAAAATATATGGCTATATTACTCCAGTTTTGAATTCTACTTAAATTTTGGGACTAATTTGATTGGGATTGGATAGGTTGAGAAGCAACTATTTTTGAGTAAATTAGAAGACATCGAAATAAAGTACCAGGTGCATGTTATTTCCAGGTTAACTAAAATATGACACCAGCGAAAAGTACGCGTATTAATTTAACACGTGCGTCATTTTGTTCATCTGACATTTAAACTACAAACACAAAAGTTGAGTGCTCCAAAAACTAGCGTCTTTGATTTATCATTCAGTGATCATGTCAAGTTTTGTGCCTGAAAAGGAGAATTTGTAGTACGCATTACTTTTCTTATTTAATCAAAAGAAAAAGGTCATTGACAGTCATAGTTTCAATGGCCAATATTTTGGATAGAAAGAAATTAATTTCCCTTGAAAATTTCGTATTTCTTTTTAGCACAAAGTCGAAAAAATTTATGCATGCATCCAGTATTCAGCAGAGTTAGCAGACACTGGAAGAAAACGGACTGAAGAGGAATCCAGCCAACCAACGTACTTAGGAACAAAATCAACTTATACTTAATAATTTGTAATTTAGTTGTTCAGGTTTTTTTATAACGTCTCAGGTTACTTTGCCAATTTCAACATTGGCAAACAATATGATTTGCTCATGTTTTGTGGATTCCCTTTCCGGTCCAAATGGTTTCAAAACTTTTCTTTTGTATACTAGTAATATGTTTGTATAGAGAAAAACCATATCTGATATTTACAACAGTAAAGATGTATTACCTACAATATCTACGTATTGGAAAGATATTTTTATTTAAATAGCTAACCAACCCTAAGATAGATGAGAACCTTTTTTTTCGTATAATAGATCAAATAATTGATTAAATTATTAACTTGTTCGAAATTAGGCTTCGTAATCCTCATCCTTTGAGCAACTTATTCAATTGAGTTAACATATCCCTTTGGATAAATAAAACGTTCGAAGAGTTGTGTCGGTGCTACACTTCAGCTACTCCAACAAATATGAAACTTTAAATTAATATTATTAATTTTTTAATTCAATGTTAACACATTTTGGTATTAAGCAATGAATTTCAGACATTCCGCTTAGTACGAAAACAAAGTGGCAAACACATCGAGAATATACAGCTACAAAAGAATGTTGATTGAGTGGTTTGTTTGTTAATTCAAATGTACAAATTCGTCTAGTGTCTCTGGTAATATTCCCAAATTAATGATTTGTATCTCTTTTTTGTCATCACTTCCCATATAATTCCTTCTTCATCATGCGCTCTGTACAACAATAATTTCTGTCTGTCAGTTCAAATGTCTCTATGGAATATATACGATGAAGATCGGAACTAGGTATTAGCAAAACGTCCAGCTTAATATCGCAATAATGTCAGAATTGCTCGAACTGTCAGCGATGTTTCAAATCAAACCGACGAATCCAATCTCTATATGCGCATAGCACTGTTTATGTTAGTTTGCACGTATTTAACGGCCCAGAGCGCGTTTAGATGGTAACGACGAAGAAATCAGAGCGCGAGTTTGCACGCCAGACACTTCGCGAACTTGCTAAATTATTCCAACGTCGTTTAACAAGGGCGAATGCATGCAGTACACTTCCAGGAGACCGTACGACGAATATTAAGGTGGATAGAGCGTGACAGCTATTGTTTATGAATTTATTGGGTCGCTTTTACGGAGGAACTCGCACACATGGAAATGGTTTTGTTAATTAATTAATCCCTTTAGGGCACATGCTGTCTACGTTGTACTTTACAAACTCTCAGCTTTCTTTTGGTGAGTTTCGCTGATTACTGTTGATTATATAAACTGGTGTCAAGAAGTATGAAGATAAAATTCAGTTACTCAAATGGTATATATATATATACAATATCTTATTTTTTTCATATCTTTAATTATAGTGTATATGTAGACGTATTACACTAATTGAAGTTAATTAGCGCTAATTAGTGATTGCATATATTGCATATTTAGGCATTTATATGCATATTTTTACAAAAGTTGCATATATTGCATATTTAGGCTTTTCTTATCCTTTCTACTAGTAAAAATTCCCAGTAATTCCTAATGTAGATCGAAAACGGACAAGAACTGCACCTGTTTAATTTCACCTAGCAGAAGGGATGTGGTAAATACGTTTTATTATAATTAATACCCAAATAATTCATTGAATATCTTTGAGCCAATCAACATGTAATTGTGTTACGTTTTTAAATACTGTGCGTACATACAATGAGTATATCGAACAAAATTTCTTTATGGATTAAGCCTCATCCAGAAGTGGTAAAGGATGGGGACAGACTGGTAAGTTTAATTTTACTAAAAGCTTTACAATTGTTTTTAGATTCTTTAACTTTTGATATAAAATGGCAATTGTTGTTGCAGGTGTCTTGTGAGAGAAAATACCTGACTGATCAGTAGGCTAAAACTCCATCACATATTGGAAAATGTGAAAACTAAAGCGATCCGCATGTGCACAGCAATCTATATATCAATGTGTAGCATCAACTTCACAAAACTCAGAACAAGAAGAATATAATACGGATCTTTGTAACGCATTAATTTCATCTAACATACCATTAGCAAGATTAAACAATGTTAATTTGAAATCATTTGTGCAAAAATATTGCAAACATAATATACCTGACGAAAGTACCTTACGAAGAAATTATGTCACATCTTGTTACCAGCAAACAATGGCAGAACTTCAAGAATTGGTAGGGAATAATTTTATAAATAAAATTAACAAATTAAATAAAAAGCATTTGATATAAATATCATGGTAGATGAAAGTACGAATAAGTGTGGCCGTTATACTGCCCATTTGTTAATAGGAATTCTTCATGAAGATATTGTAGGTAAATCATTTAATTTACTGTAGCGAGCTTTAAAAACCAAAAAATGTGACAATTACCCAATTCGGTTAAGAAGGTTTATCAAATTTCTTTTTACCTAGAAGTATACCCTGTGAAAAAATTGTACTAATGTTGTCCGACGCAGCACCATACATGATAAAAGCTGTGCAAAATTTAAAAATTTTTTATGGTAACATTGTTCGTACCATTGGTTTAGCTCATGGGTTCGATCGTGTAGCCAAAGATATTAGGAATCAATTTCGTTTGATTAATGATTTAATATTAGCAATGTCAAAAAAGTATTTTTAAAAGCACCTTTACGAATCCAATTTTATAAGGAGCGACTTTCCGGTGTTAGGTTGCCTCCTGAACCGATTATTACGAGATGGGGTACATGGTTAGATGCTGCAATTTTTTACGCCGATAATTTTGAATGAATAAAAAATGTAATTCTTGAAATCACTGCTGACTGCATTGCTCTAGAAAACTGTAAAAAGATAGTAACATCAACAGAATTGCTACAAAACCTTTTGTATATTAAGTCAAATACTAACTTTCTTTCAAGTTCCATTCACAAACTAGAAACGCAAGGGATATCGATAAGAAAATTACCGATTATTACGAGATGAGGTACATGGTTAGATGCTGCAATTTTTTACGCCGATAATTTTGAAGGAATAAAAAATGTAATTCTTGAAATCACTGCTGACTGCATTGCTCTAGAAAACTGTAAAAAGATAGTAACATCAACAGAATTGCTACAAAACCTTTTGTATATTAAGTCAAATACTAACTCTGTTCCAAGTTCCATTCACAAACTAGAAACTCAAGGGATATCGAGAAGAAAATTTTGGGTGAAACAGTAAACGATTTCGACTTTAATTTTAGTTTAGAATGTATTACAAAGTTAAAAAACGCACCAATTACATCTGTGCATGTTGAAAGAAGCTTTTCTATTTCGAAATATATGTATTCCGATAGAAGACAAAACTTTCTTTCACACAATTTTGAAAAACTTTTAATTATAAATGGGAAACGATACGCAACCAAAATTAATTAGAGTTGTTGTTTATGCTATTTACATTGTTTGCTGAACTTATATAGTCCGACGTTTCGGCAGTGTGTCGACTGTCGTCTTCAGGGTAACCCTGGGAAGTATGTTATTGTAGTCAATTGAGTCAAATGCTTTGAAAAGGTGTGTAAGTAACACCCAGTTGAATTTCGTTGGTGGTTGTAAGTCTTCTAGCCAGAAAGTCATGTTCATACAGTGACATGTGGGATAACGCATTTTGACAACTCAATAATAATCAATATCAAATACTTGGAACTAAATTAGATCGGTCGATAGTTTAAAATATCTCAGGCACCATCTTTCTTATGGGCAGAAATAGACAAGTTTTCTTTTTCTAAGTCATAGGGACCACATTGAAAAGTTCCACGTAAATTAGTAATGACTGCTTGGGAAACGCAATAAATTTAATGATTAAACAAATTATAGCGTCCGATAGTCCATGAAAATAAGACAAGTATAAATAACAAAATGAATTTATTACCAAAAGTTATGTACAAACATGGTTCCTTTTCTACATCGTGAAGATTGTTGCATTTGCCATATCTATGGACGAGATTTCCAATCCTCTCTGCATTAAATATTACCGCCAATGAGTTGAGATGCTCCATGACGTTGTTTTGAAGTTCCTCTATACTCTGAAAGTCTCCCTCTCCACACTCAGCTTACTGACGGTCAACTCGTTCAACAATGTCTTCTGATGCGATAGACTGGCGTCCTTGACCCCTTCATCGAAAACATCGGCCCGGTCTTCTTTAAACTTCCTACTTCATTTACGCACAAACCATCCGTCATAAAGTTTTTGCCGTATACTCAGTTCATTCTTCGATGAATTTCAACTGCAATATTCCTTTCTGCTCGAAGCAACTCGCACTTGGCAGGAGAATTAATTATAGCAGCCATACTTACGTGCCTGTAACTCATCTGAAAATGTCATAATGACGTTGCAAGTGGCACATATTATAATGGAGAGGATGCACAGTCACCTTCTGGACATTGCCATTCGCGGGACTGTTTACAGAGGTTGAAAAGAAACAACCCTCGTACGTTATAACACAATTAACTTAGCCAAAAACGTATATATATATATATTATATATATATATAGATAATATGCTTGATACTAGGATAATAATATAAACAAGTATTTATAACCGATGACAACAACCGTGCTATCAAAAACCCCATCTACTTTATCAAGTATTTTTATGTAGGGTATGCTTAAGAAACCTCCCGAATTACCTTAAAATTTTCGTTATCTAAGATGGCTTTAAGTGAAAAATATGTTCTATGAAATACAAACTTCCGTATCAAGGAGTGTTCAAGGAGGGAGATACCGTGCTGTGGTAGATCTGCGTTCTTTATGGATGCACTATAGGGAATAGTATTTCAAGAATAAATAAAATAGACGATGCTATGTCTCTTCAGGGATAGTGCTATATACTCTGTTCTGTGGTATATGGAAATGTGTCTTGAGTTCCAAGAGTTCCTTCCCACTATAACATGCCTTTGTAGTAACGCCTCAGGTGTATGAAATGAAAAAAATAATGTGCTGAAAAGAAATAGTAATAGTGATGAATTGCTTTCACAATATATCGTATTACATACTCACCATTTGTAAATCTCCAAATTCGTAAATGCTAGAGGTCTTAACAAATGGTATTCATTATACTTTTTTAGGTTATAATGCCTTAGGTAAAGCGCTACTCCACTAAAATGCATCAGTTAAATTAGCAGACTGATTAATAGATAATTAAAACCAATTTCGCAATGGTGAATATTAGTTAGAGACTACATTTATATACAGGGCAGGGGCCATAAATTCTCTGCTTGACAGACTAATACAGGTGCAAGCGTGTTCCAACTCCGTCACGATATGCATGCATATATGCGAGGTCTACTCTATAAATATGACGGTTTGAAGGGTAGTAGTTTCTAGTAGCCAGCCAGTCAACGTGACTACCCCATGAAAATGACTGAAGTCAGGAAAATTCAATACAACACGGTCATCAATTTGTTAACAAAGCAAGGGTTACCCCAATCAAATAAAACAACGTTTAGACGGCATTTTCAGTGATTGATCTCCTTCGTATTCCACTGTAAAAGAGTGGTCAAAATGTTTCCGTTTTGGGGCGAGAATCCCTGGAAGATGCTGAACAGTCGGGTCGCCAATTGAAGCGATAACGTCTAAGCAAATTTCAATTATTGAAGATTTAGTGCTAGAGGATCGCCGATATATCCGAAACAAGTTTTCGCCGAATTCTCCATGGCCCGACTTCTTTCTAATCTCCAATGTGAACGTCGGATCGAATGCGCGCGGTCGTTTCTAAACATGTGTGGAGACGACCCAAAACCGATTTTGGAGTCCATTATCACAGAGGATGAAGCAATAGTTCTGTTTTACGATCCTGTACCGAAAAGGGACCCCATGGAATGGCGTCGACCTGATTAACCTCGCCCCAGGAAGGCGAAAAAGGTGATGGCCACAACATTCTGGAATTTTGAGGGCATTTTGCTAATTGACTTTAAAGAACGCAATACAACACCGCATGTTATCCGTCTTTATTACGTAAATTAAGGGACGGTAATCGTGCAAAGCAAAGGTGTGCGATTATTGCACGACAATGCTTCCGTTCATACTGTTGCCGTTTCACAAGCTGCCATCCACCAATGTGGCTTTGAAGAATTGGAACATCCACCGTATAGTCCGGATATGGCTTCTTGCGATTTTTATTTGTTTTCTAATTTAAAAAAGGACGTCTTAAGGACGACAATAAGTTGCAAACAGCTGTTATAGAACATTTTGAGGGAAAAGCAGTTTATTTTTACAAGGGCATCGAGTTATTAATTAATTCAGAGACTCAGTACACAAAACCCACGTATCGCAGGCAGATGATGCGCAAATTATTCCTTTCATAGCACAACCGCCCAGGTTTATTCCTTTTTCCTCCGATTACATCGCTATATCGCATCGACAGTAGGTATTTACGGTGTAAACATTTCAAACGTCTCCCGCGTCTTCGTATTCACGTTTCCAATCTTCTTTTTGCACGTTTCGCGAGCTAAACCATCAAAACTAAGCACCAGTATCGTATATACAGCTATACGAACGTCAGTTTTAACCATTATATTATCCTCTTGCCGCAGAAATGGGTTAGTATCTGCAAACGCTACCGTCGAACGTGCATCGGTGATGATACGCGAAGTGGTGATCGTTAACGAAGTTCCCGTCGCGTGGGAAAATACACTTCATCACCCCCAGAGATTTAGCTATAATGTGCAGTAAAATTAGGAAGTATGAAGAAGTAAATATCGATTCAGCGGTCCCTGTCATATCTGAAATGTTATATTAACGTTAACAGGCAACTGCTTCGTTGCGTTTTCTGAATGTATATTAAACTGAAATAACTTTTTACGAACAATGGAATCCATTGTTATTATGGTGAAGTACGAATACCTTAGGAATCAAAGTCCGTTTGGCTTGGAACTATGAACTTAGTACTTGTTACCTCTAGGATGGAGAGATGGAAAGATTTTGTTTACTTATAATCCATTTGAAATAATTTAAATCGCCTTGAGCATTTAGATATGCTCTAAATACGTCTTTGTTTAACACGCGCACACATACACGAAATACTCAAATGTATTTAAAAATAACAAATATATTTCATTTGCACTTCGTATTTACATAAACCGTGGCCTATAGTTCTGTGTAACTGTTGTTATACCATGAGCACACTTTTAACCTTTGCGATGGCCGAGGATGAAATGAGATTTCTACAAGTTAACAAAGTCGGGAAATATGCATGCTATTCTGCAGAACAGCTGTGTGTTGGATGTAAGATTCGATATGCCATTTCCAGTGCGTGGTACGCTAACACTGTCTATAGTGGAGGGACGATAAATTCCAATGGACGTCATTAACGCGACGTCATATATATATATATAATAAAATGACGTCATAAACATGCAATGCGACCACACAAATAAATTAAAAGTATTTTGTATTAGTACATAATTATAACATAATAGTTAATAATTAAATTAAATTTGAATGGATAACGCAACAGACTGTTTTTTAAATACAAACGCTCGTTATATCAAAGTTAAAAATGTAAAAGAAATAGTTATTTACTTAATTGTTATATTTCCTATGTCCCAGTACTTTTGCGTTGCTGTTATTGGCTATTTGGAAAGATATTTGATGAAACGCGATGTTGTCGGTTGTCATTGTTCCGGCCGTTTTAAATGTTGACAGTTCGTTTACGTTAGTTTGTTTAATTTTCGTCGATTTAGTTAGCTTATAACAAATACCATTGATTGTCCTTCTTTAGTAGGACGCATGTCCCTTTTGGTTCCGCGCATAAATTCCAGGTACAATTCTACCTTTCTGCTTACATTAGCAAGAACAAAAGAGACAGGCGCCAACCTACGTACTTTCTCAAATCGACAACCAAGGGGGGAAGACTCCTTCAGATGTACGTAACATCTGCTAATTTATCTGTGTATTCGTATTTTGTATCTCATACATGTTCTTTTAAACTGATGATGTTTTCGTTTGTTTGTCCGATGTACACCTTTCCACGCGCGCGAAGTATCTTCTGGATTTTAGAGTGGCGAGGCAATTTGGTGAATAGTGTTTTGGTATTGATATTGTGCTAGCGTAGTTTTCTTACCATTTTGTCTGTATAACCAGCAGGTGATCCTGATAATGGTTGTTGGTTCTTCCTGTTGTTTACGTTCAACATTTCGTTTGGTATATATATTTCGAATGAAATAACAACGTTACTAAGGAGAGGTAAACATTGTACGAATTGGTCAAATTTTACAGCAAAGCTAAACATGCTTACGCAATTTTTCATTATGTATTTCGTTGCAATCGGCAGAAAAATGGCTGCTAAACCATTGAAGATGACCATCAATGTCGAACACCGACTAAGCAGCTGAGCAGCGCCCTGAACATCTGCATTTGTTTGCATCAGGAACACACAGAACTTCGCACTTGTATGTATGTACTTTTACGCGTTTACAAAAATGCCAAGATGAGTAATTACAGGAGTTATTGGACGATGACCCAACTCAAACTCAAGTCACAAGAAACACTCAGCAAACGTTTACGAGCAATGGGGAAGACCAAACACGGTAAATGAATCACGTACGACTTGAATGCATCTGAAATAGAAAATCGCAAAGCCACCCATAACAGGCCGCTTCGACGCCACGACAGGAAATCATTTTTGTATGGAATTGTGACGAGTGACGAAAAATGGATTTAGTTTGAAAACCCGAAGCGGAAAAAATCGTGGCTTTCACCTGGCTAGGCCAGTCCTTCAGTACCAAGCCAAATCGCTTCGACAAAAAGACTATGCTCTCTGTCTGGTGGGACCAGGGCAGTATTCTATATTATGAACACTTGAAGCCCGGCGAAGCCGTTAATACCAACGTTATCGCTTATAAATGATTCATTTGAACCACGCATTAATCGAAAAACGACCGGAATGGGCCAGATGACATGGCAAAGTGATTTTGTTACACGACAATGCTCAGCCTCATGCAGGAAAACCAGTGAAAGACACCTTGAAAGGCACCTGCCGCCATCTGACTATCACCTCTTCGCATCAATGGGGCACGCGCTCTCAGAGTACCACTTCAACAATTTTGAGTAACATAGTTGGGTAACGGTTGTCGGGTTCCGCCGTGTCACTAGGTTTTTATCCCTGACGTTTCGCGAACAACTGCGGTTTGCATTTTCAAAGGAAGTGGAAAAATGGCTCGACGAATGGTTTGCCGCAGAAGGTAAGCAGTTTTTCTGGCACGGTATCCATAAACTACCGAAAAGATGGGTATATATATATACACTAGGGTGACAGAATAAAATAGATACCAGGTAAAGCGGTATAAATATGTAAACAGCTAAATTCTAAGAACGAATTAAGAACTTTCTCTTGTCATTAGGGTAGGGGTAGATGTATCGGAAGGAATTCGTCATAGTTTAGTATCGTTACAACTATGCCTTGCTTACAAGGTTCGAGTGAAATTAGGGACTTCACCCGGGGTCGCATCGTTGGCCAGAGTGAACGCGGCGCTTCGCAACGTGAAATAAGTAAATTTTTAAATATTCCGTGTCCACAGTTAACCGTGTGATTACACAATTTAAACGCAAGGAAAAAACAATAGTGGAGCCGAGACCAGGTCGTGCCGGACCTTCTGAAAGAAGTAAAAGGGTGCTTGTGCGCGAAGTGTTAAGAGAACCGCGAAAAAGTACAGCTGAGCTTGCGACAACTTCACAGAAAAGTCAGCGCACCGTTCTGCGATACTTCCACAGTGTGGAGATGTATAAAAGGGTGGCAAAGAAAAAACCTCTCCTTACGGCGTTTCAAAAACGGCGCCGAATGGCTTGGAAAATCGAAATGCGAACGAAGCCCGAAGTTTTGGCGGTCTGTCATTTATTCAGACGAAAGCAGGTACTGCCAATTCAGTGATAGTGGTCGTACGTGGGTATGGAGACGTTCGTCTCAGCAACTGGACGACAAATTTTTGCATCAGATGGTGAAATACGGCGTTGTGAACATCATGGTGTGGGGCGCGATATGGTATGGTGGAAGATCGCAATTAGTAATCTGCGACGGAAATATAAATGCGGCAAAATATATCCAAATATTAACAGAAGGACTACTATCAATATTCAACAATGCCATTTTATCTAAAGAAGACGCCACTTTTATGGAGGATGGAGCACCCTGGCACAAAGCAAGAACAACAACCACATGGAAAGAGGAACAAGGGATTCGGATTTTACCATGGCCAGGCCAATCACCAGACATGAATCCAGACAAATACGGCGAAACAACCCCTAAAACCCAGCAATAAGGAAGAACTCGTGGCAGCTGTTACAGAAGAGTGGTTAAATATTCCAGAAGACACCATTAATTATTTAATAGATTCTATGCCACGACGACTCACAGCACTTCACGCAAGTAAAGGTGGATCGACAAAATATTAGTTTAATTTAAAAATTTTAAAATATTTTGTATATATAACGAGAATAGAATCTTTTTCTTAATTAGTAGGTGCCTATTTTATTCTGTCACCCTAGTATATATGTATGTTTTGTATTTTTTTCTATGCGAATTACGCAAACTTGAATGTATGTACACGTACTCATATGATAATGCCTACATGTTTATATTTAGATTATTTAGTAATTATCCTGTTAGTGAACCTCAGTCTGTTGGATAATAAACGTGCAGACATGTAGCAACAGTGTGATTTAGTAGAATTCTGATGATTAATTCTACAGAATGCACCTTTATCGTGCAAAGACCGAAATGAATCGATCTTGCAATTATGAAATACAAAATTGTCCCAAATACAAGTCGAATTTCTCCTTCAGATTTAACTATGAATGCACGACTAATTACTCTCGAGAATAAGACACAATTACAACTAAAATATAATAACAGACGAATACGGACAAAATTTTGGAATCTTCACTGAAAGATAACACAATAACCAGACCTTAGTTCGGTTCACTGTACCCACCCTCATCAAACATTCACCTCGCATCCTGTCAGTGTAGATTCTGACGTTTCGTGTCGCAAAATTCGCAATGACGGACGATAAGGGCGACACCTCGATACCCACTATGGCACCGTACCTTCGACCGTCAGAACGATGCGATTGTTAGTCGGAGTTATGGTCGGGAAAGGAAGGGACGTGACCGGACTTATTAATAATCGTCCCTCTCTTTTGTTTTCTTATATTTTTTATTCAGTCTACTCACCGGATCTTGCGGCGAAAAAAAAATGGGAAAAATGAACTCGGGAGAGACTGACAGTCGCTCCTATATTGCACGTACGGGATAAAGAAAGAATTAGGCGGTCGCATCGTGTCCTCAATAAAAACTCGACTTTATTCGTACATATATAAGAAACGAAGCGAGGAAAAGATGTAATACGTTAGGTAGACAAGATTATTATCTTTGCTTTCATTCCTACTGGAGGCGGAAGTACCAAACGGTATTGTGGAAATATAGAGGGACCTGGGAAGATACGAATTAATAATAAAATGAAACGCTCCTTATGTTGAAAGGCATTCGCTTTCCTCGGTAGTGCCATGAATGAAGTCCGGTTATTGAGATGTAATCTCAATTTACGAAGCAGAGTTTATTTAAGATTTATTTCTGAATTACAGTGTCTTACAGAAAGGGGTGCATCCTAAATTTGTAAACAAAGTGCGTTTTTTCTTAGTATGGAAGCTACGTCAAAAAATTAACATATAGACTAACGACCATTTTTCGACGTCGACCAATAAGATCGGCCAAATACTACTAAATGCCTAAATTCTTCTGACAAACTCCAGAAGTTTGCCCAGTGGAATCATCTTCAATCCGTTCGGTGTTAGAAAGCCACTGCCAAATAGATGGAATCTGATTCTGTATACATCAAAACAGTGGTAGAAATTATAATTAACTGCTTTTTCCTCTTCAAGGCATAGATTTGCAGTTAAAGCCATAGTGGAATACTTGTCCCTGGCCCTGCCTCACCTGGATAGGATAAATGTCTTTGTAGAAGATACGATTAAGGATTCATCCCAAATCTGCAGAAATTCCAACTACATGATCTGATCACAGTGGAGCTCGACCAGCTCCAACCCTAGCAAGGACATTCATCATTTCTAAGACCTAGCTGGTTGACCTGTATTTTACTCCAACACCCACATCGATGCCAGAAATTTTTACTTGGTAGACTGTAGCAAATCTGCCCACACTGTAAATCTATTTATCTAAAATTTTGCGGCTGTAAATTCCTGCACTATCTCCGGTGTACTTTTTGGGCCCATTGAATAGAGATCTATATCAGTCCTTATTAAGAACTAATTATTCCAGCAATGCTTATCGGGGAAAGATACATCAAAGAAATTATCCAAATATCATGTCTGAAAACGTATAGGACCTTAAAAGAATCCCGTTAACGTCCAGGTCAATGATTGTAAATAGTAATGTTGGCCTCCTTCTTCACCAGTATGTGAAGGAGTGTAAGATCTACGAGTATTGTAAAAGGTAACCCCTGTGTGATGCAAAATGCTTCAGAAATAGCCCAACTGACGACTCTCTAGAGTGCAGAGATCTTTGTGCTCGCTGCTATCTGTTCGGATTTTGTCTATAAAGCAAGAACGTCCTATTGGAATTGTAGCTCTTACAGTGAGTACATCCGCTTGGGAGATAATCTCTTAGTCTTCCCACAAAGTATACGGCAAGACCATAAGAACAATTAGGTTATGTGCCGTTCAAAGTAGTATTGCACTCTTTAAAGCCAATTAGCAAAACGTCCTCACAATCCCAGCATATTGTGGCCATCACCATCTTTAAATTGATTCAACGTCTTTCGCCATTCTGGGATGAGGTTCATCAGGTTTCCGCTATTCCATGGACTCCTTTTTCGATAGAAGATCGTAAAACAGAATCATTGTTTCATTCCGTTGACAGTGGACTCCAAAATCGATTTTGGACCGTCTCCACACATGTTTAAAAACGACCGCATACATTCGACTTGTCGTTCACGTTGGAGGGCACAAGGAACTCGCGGTACCCATCTTGCGCTAATTTTATTCATACCCAAATGATTATGAAGAATTTGGCGAATACATGTTTCGGATATATTTGCTATTTCCTTCACTTTCAAACGGCGATCTTCCAGCACCAAATCTTAATAATAATTGAAATTTGTTAAGGCGTTATCAATTCAATTGGTCGACCCGACTGTCCACGAATTCTTGACCGTAACGGAAACATTGTGCTCGGTTTTTACAGTGGAATACGAAGGAGATGAATCACCGTAGACGCCGTCTAAACGTTGTTTCATGTGATTAGGCGTATACTCTTCGTTTGTTAAAAATTTGATGACCGCGCGGTACTCACTTTTCATTACTTCAGACATCTTCATGCTCTAGTCAGGTTAGTTGGCTGGCTACTAAGAACTACTACTCTTCTAGTCGTCACATTTATAGCATAGGCCACGCGTATGTGCATGCATAACGTTTAAACACGCTTGAACCTGCAGAAGCTTACCAGGGAGAGTATTTATGGCGCCTACATCGTGAAGCGGCACTAACTAGTACTTCTTTGTTTTGGCATCCAATTGAATTTTCGAAAAATATTTGTGACCCTTTGCTTGACTACCGAATGATAAATATTAAATTCAACTGTGTAATAGTTTATACAAGCTAGTCTACGAGACACAATCCATGTAAGACTTATTATACTGGTGGATAAAATTTATTGGCAAAATTGATTATAAAAATATTGTAGTTGGTGCAATATCTATATATATATATAAATATATATATATACAAGGGCTTTTTCTTTTACCTCCGTTCGTGCCTGTAAACAATCACGCGAGCGATGGTAGACGGGAATGCCCAGAAGGTGCACTTGCAATGCCATTACACCATTTTCAGCTGAGTTGGAGGCACGTAAACATGGTTACTATCATTGATTTTCATGTCAAGTGCGAGTTGCATAGTGTAATTCGATTCCTTCAAGCGGAAGGTGATGCAACTGTTTATTTCAGACTTTACAACGATTACAGAGAGTCATTCAAAACAAAAGAAGAGGCATGTCAACTTCTAGAGTTCTTATCATTTATGACAATACCCACCATCAGACTGCTACTGTAACCCAAGGACCTCTTAAGCAATTTTGATGGGAAATTTTTTAACACCCGATATGTAGCCTCTGGATGTACATCGTAATAAGGTGGATATCATGTTTCTATTTAATCTTGTCAATAATGGTATATATGGCCCAGAGTTGTTGAATTATCTCGACTTTGTTATATCTCGTCCCTCAACCAGAAGTTCCTACATATTTTATACTTCGAAATCTCGAACTAACATTATGTTAAAGTCTCCAAAAATCCTAAAATCCTAGAATTTATTATTCGATCATGGCACAGACATACATTTGTTTCCACTAATGTAATGACTACCCTGTAGTTTATTTAACAAATTACATTGTCATGCAAATTGATTGTTAAATCTGTAGCGATATAAATTATCATTACGATCCTTGCACTCGAGTAAAAATCATTATACGTTTGTGGTTTACCAGATTCTGAAAGCGAACCAACGCTCGTGTTCCTCCAGCAATTGGAAAAAGATTCTGCAGTAAGATGAACATTTACTATATGTGTAATATGGTGGATCAAATATGGACAAACCAGATTTAACGAATGTAATACTATTCTCTAATATACGAGAGCGACCCAAAATGTTTCCGTAATCGACAAGAAGAACACGGTATTGGTGTGGTTTTTCATTTTTATTTTTCGATGTGGTCCCCTCGAAGATCAATACACTTTTTCAAACGGTGCTCCAGTCTCTTCAAGCCGTCGGAAAAGTAGGATGTTTCGAGGTGTGCAATATAGCCATCTGTAGTGGCGATGACCTCCTCATTTGAGGCAAATTTCTTCCCTCCCAGATTTGAGAATAGGAAAAAGCCGCTGGGCGCTAGGTCTGGTGAATATGGCGGATGGGAGACTAATTCGGAGCGCAACAATTTGGACGCAACGATGCGGGATGAATGAGACGGTGCATTGTCGTGGTGGTAAACCGCTTTCGTCCGCTGCAAACGAGGCCGTTCCTCCTTTAATACTGCATCGACTTGGGTCAATAAATCGCTGTAGTATTGCCCCGTGATCCCCGTGATCCCCGTGATTCCCTTCTGTGGATAGTCGATGAGAATCACACCTTGGAAATCCAAAAAAAATGTCCCCACGATCTTTCTGGCCTATGGAACGATCTTCTCTTTCTTCGGAGTCGATCCGCCCGGAAAAGTCCACTACTTCGACTGTGTCTTGGTCTCTGATATGTAGTGGTGGATCCAAGTCTCATCCACTGCTACGAAACGCATGAAGATATCCCTTGGATTGCATTGGATCCTGGTGAGACACTCCTCCGAAATGGTCACCCGATTTCGTCGTTGCTCCGGTGTGAGCAAAGATTTTTTACGCTCAAAATTTCGTGTAAGATATGGCCAACGCGTTCTTCTAAGATTCCTACGGTCTACAACTATTGACAGTAGACGTCTGAAATTTTGACAGTTGCCATAAAGAAGGTTGCCGTTGCAGACCAATTAATTCACTTCAACGTTCGTGCGTCGCCTCTTACCGATTCCGAAAAAATTTTAGGTCGCCCTCGTATTTCGGCTTTTCGAAACATACTTTCTACAGAAATCTCGTAAATCACGTTATAAATTCCTTCCATTACCTTCTCGCTGTACATGAATACATTTTCGTTTACATTCCACCCCATTTACGGTTATTTTTAGAAAATACTGCATTCATTCGCTGGGCACTGAAAGCAAGAGTTTTCGGAACGACCTTTGGAGGTACACAAATTAAATATACCGCTACCCACGTCGTCTCTAAAAGAAACGTATCTGACACTGCACTCAATTCACCCTTCTAACAAAATTACTTCAATCAATTACCTTTTTCACATAGCATTTGCAAAGCTTTTACTCTATTACTTTCCCTTTTTATTCAGGGTTTTTCTTTTAGGATCAAACCCGTATTAAAGGTAATTTCTTTCTTTTTATTTTAACAAAACCGTACGGCAAATAAGTCTATTTAAAAGTTTAAAAATGGATAATTTATTTTGCAGGGAACACGGGAAACTACTTTAACGTGCCGAAAACTTTCCATATCATCTCGTTTTTTGGAATTTCACGCATGAAATCGTTGAGAGGAGATACGCAAGAAACAAAAGAACGGAAGAAATTAGACGGTCCTTTCGAAATTCCAGACGTTCCACGAAAATATATGCAAAACTTCGCGATTTGCCCGGTATCCAGCTTATTTGCTCTAAGCTCCCGCTTTCAGCGGACAACCCAAAAATATTAAAGGAAAAGCCCAATTTCTGTACCTCACTTAGAGCCAGTCCGATCTCTTGGAAAAATCGAGGAATAGTCGGAAGGCTCCCGACCGTCGTCCTGAATTTAATTATTCCGTAAAGCTTTTTTGAAGGGTAGATGGCGCCAGGGTCGCCGCGAAGAGATATAGGATTATGGAACGGAGTATGCAGGGGACGAATTGAACGACGGCGGTTGTTAAGTGTAGAAAATTGGATTGGTCGTCGAAATGTTTAAAGCGTAAGGTCCGTATTGCTTTAATTTCGAACGGTTTACTTCGACTTTTTAGTCCTCGGTTTTGAGAGTTGCTTCAATCGATTCTCCTTGGCCATTATAATAATAAGAATAATAATATTTAATGCCCAACAGATACAAATATCCAATCATAAGGCAAAGTTAAGTAATAAATGTACACATGCAAATATTATAAGTAACATAAAATTAAAGTATATCAAATTATAAAACTTAGTTACTAGTTGCTTTAATTTAAATAAAAAAAAAGTAGTTTACCAGTGGTTAGGAAAAAAAGTAGAACGGAAAAAGTATTCAACTAAGTGTAACGCACCCGCGGTCTATATACCGTCAAAAGGGACGGTAAACTGCAAGTATATATATCCAACTCGACAAACTCCACAGAGTTGAAGTTGCTACACAATCTATGTATTGGGGATCTGATGGCGTTTGTTCTAGGTGCGAAACAGTAAAATGTATTTGTTTGCCTAGATCCTGAACGTGGTACAATGAAGTTGATTTTACTCAACAACTCAGAGACATCAAGACCATTATGAAGTAAAGTAAATAGGAGTTTACACTCAGCCTGTTTTCGACGTAGTTCTAATGAATCAATATTAAATGTCTCTAGCAGAGCTCTGTGGCTAAATCCTTGTATCGGGTAAGTATTATTTTTTTTAAAATACAAGAACTTCAAACACCTTATTTGAATCTGCTCTAGAAGATGTATCTGATAGATGTACATAGGTGACCAGACCAAGGACGCGTACTCCAGTCGAGGCCGAACAAAAGCGAAATAAAGAAGAAGAATGGCTGTTATAGAAGCAACGTGTAACACGTATAATGAATCCTAACATACTCAACGCTGATGTACAAAATACTGGATATATGCTCCATAAAGGTCAGTCTTGAGTCAAAGACGACGCCTAAGTCTCTCATGGAGGTCTCTCTAGGTAAAGAAGATCCAGCCAAGTGATAGGTATATATAATTGGAGTCGTCTTACGAGTGTAGGTGACAATTTTGTATTTGTTTACATTAACTGTTAGTTTGTTGTTGACACACCACGTGTGGAATATATCGAGTTGGCTTTGCAAAAAATTGCAATCCTGAGAATTATTAATTGTTGTATACAACTTCAAGTCATCTGCGTATAACAACTTTGGGCAGTTCAGTTGCTAGCACAAATCATTTATATATATGAGGAACAGAAGTGGACTCAAGTTACTCCCCTGAGGAACTCCAGAGCTCGGCGTGAAGCAATCAGACTCAAATCCCATGTATGTCACAAATTGCTTTCTATCAAGAAGATACGATTGGAATAAAGACAAAAAAGAAGACGAAAATCCAATATTGTCCAATTTATTAAAAAGCACGGTGTCGATCAAAAGCTTTTGTTAGGTCAGCATATACAACATCCACCTGTCTCCCAGCATCAATACTAACAGATAGGTATTGTGTAATTGTAACAAGATTAGTTACCGTATATCGTTGAGCAACGAAACCGTGTTGGTCATTTGAAATCCAGGGTCTAACTTGAGCATAAATATACTTGTACAAACATATCACAAAAACTCTAGCAAAATTATTTAATAACGCTATGAGACGATAGTTGGAAATAATACACTTCTCACCATTTTTAAATACAGGTACCAATCTTCCACACAAATGGGAAGGTGGATGTTTTGAGAGCAAGACTGAACAAGCAAAGAGGAGAACCATAGCATTATGTCTTATTAAATGTCTAGTTTTGCTATAGATAATTTCAAGGAGTTTTCCTAGTGAATCTCTATTACAAATTAACGAAGAGTAACTTAAGTGCGCCCATTTCATAAATGATATATCAGATGAAGAAGTTCCTCTTTTTGTTGCATTATTCTAAATTATAGCGTCACAGGGATGGATATGCAAACCGCTGGAATAGGGAGCAATAAAAAGTGTAACAGTATTTTTAGTATCCTGCGACATAACCACATTTCAAATGCTTCCAATTTCCTTGTTATGGCTTCAGTAAGCATCCATACTTCAACCCCGTAGAACAAGACGGAGAACAATTAGCGCAAGAGCCTTACTTTGCTGTTTAATATTATGTCATGGCTTATGAACAGATTATTATTATTAATAGAGCTAGCCTTTTCGATTCTGCTACGTGTTTTTCGTGAGTAGTTCCATTGTTCATTTGCAGTAGTTCCGAGATGGTAAAACTCGTTCTGTCCTTCTTTGATTTATTGTGAGATATCAATTTTTTGCTCATGGTCATTAATATTGTCCTTTTGTTGTTTATGTCCAGACTATACAATTAGCTGTGGTATGTTATTCTATTCCTATGTTGTTGTAATCCTTCCAAGTTGTCAGCGAAAACAACCGTATCGTCTAAATGGCGGACATTATTCCATCTTTCTCCATTCAGAAGAATTCCAGATTCTGTGTGTTCTAAAGCTTCCCTAAATTTAACATGCATTTCAATGTTGCAGACAATGTGTCCATTGTAAGCAATGACAGTAACTTTCATACTATTAGTAAGAATTCTCATTCTTTATATTTGTTCCCTGCATGTTCTGCTGAAATCTTAACCTTTATTAAATCGTTAAGGAGTTCCAGGTCGTCGGGAATTGATGGTATTCCCACCTATTTTTTAAAAATATCTTCAGAGTGTTATATAGAACCACTTTGTCATATCATTAACCTTTCTTTTCAAAATGGTATTTTCCCTAATAGCTTGAAGCACGCAAATGCAATACCTCTTTACAAGAGGGGTGATGCTGATGATCTGGATAATTACGGGCCTATAAATTTACCTACAGCTTTCTCAAAAATTTTTGAGAAGGTTGTACTTGACCGACTATATAACTTTTTTAATAAATATAATTTGATTGGTTGTCATCAGCATGGATTCCATAGGGATAGAGACATTGAAACCGTCGTCTTCGATTTCATGAATTTTATTATTACAGCCTTGAAGCTAACCATGTTGTATCCTGCTGATCTATCGAAGGCATTCGACAGCATAAACCATTCTAAATTAATCTGTAAGCTGGATCGCTATGGCATTCGTGGCACATCTTTATCCTGGTTCATATCTTACTTGAATCCTAGGCAGCAAACAGTTGAGGTCAACTCTAATGGTGTTCATGTTTATTCAAATCTCAATTATGTTTGTAAGAAGGGCGTACCCCGGGGCAGTATCTTGGGACCCTTACTTTTTGTTATTTATTTTAATGATGTCTATACTCTCGAGTGCCCTTTGATGGAGAATAGACCCATGTTGATAAACTATGCCGATGACACTTCTTTGGTAGTTGTAGGATCGACAATGTCATCGACAATGGCTCCAGATTCTTGGAATTACTTGAACAATGGTTAACTGCTAATAACCTGATACTTAATCACAGTAAAACCAACATTATGCTCTTAAAAGCGAAGGAAATGAATTATCCTGAGCTTCTATGTCTTAATAAGTACGACTATGATGTGCAACATTCAACACCTCTTTTAGGACTCGTTGTGGATGACTGTCTCAAGTCGAATAGTCTTCTAGATTTAGTTTGTAAGAAGGTAAGTGCTTTCTGTTATTGTACACGAATACTACGTGATGTGGTTAGCACTGATGTACTACGACTGATTTATTCCTCTGTCTGTTATCCGCATTTAAAGTTTGGGGTCGTCTTTTGGGAAAGCAGTAGAAAACTCGACCGTGTTTTTGTTAATCAGAAGAAAGTTTTGGAAATTTCGAAACTTTAAACGCGATTTTCTCCTTAACGGTTAGAGATAGAGAGGCAAACTTTTTTTTATCGTAATCTACGCGAAAATACGCGTCTTTTGATATATCAGTCGACCCCATTCGGAGCTCCGTTAAGGAGTTGAGTTTTGCACCCCCTCAACTTTCAAACGTCCATATCTCCTAAACGGTTAGGGCTAGGGGGCTGAAATTTCTCAGGCGTAATACAGCCATATATGGCCACGTTCCGGTAGGGTCAAAACCCCGAAATTCCTAGTGTTGCGCCTCAATTACAATCAAACCTGTAGAAGGCATTTTAGAGCTATCAGGTTTTTGGCCATGTTTGCAAATTATATTTTCGAATATTTAGTGTCTTTATTCAAACATAAAAAAATGTTTGAACATAATAATTTCCTTCACACCCACAATAGTAGACACAAAATAAATTACTGCTACCCCAAACACAGGCTAGAGTTGACTGCGAGGAATCTTAGTTATGTAAATTTAACATTTTTCAATAATTTGCCCCATGCAATACAACAAGTAGCATTCATATATTTAAAAAATTAATTCACGAATTGCTATTAAACGTTGAACCTTATAGCATAGATGAATTTCTATATTTCTGACAACTAAATGGATGATTATTATTTATTTATTTATTTTTGTAACTTCATTTTGGTTAAACTTATATAATATATTTTTCCTTTGATGTTTGCCTTTGTAATTGTCTACTAAGAAGGAATAAAACGTTATTATTCAAAGCAATTCCCCCCGGAAATTCAATCGGAGAACTTGAAACTCCGGATAATAATTCAGCCTGCTGATACTACTAGAGATGCTTATTTTATGTCTTTAATGCAATGGTTTCTCCTTCTCTTTAGTCGAAGCTGCTGCAGGGGACTGCTGTTTTCGGCGATGATTCGGTAAAAGAGTGTTGTTAATTAGGAAAAAGTTTTGTTTCATGGTTACTATATAACCAAGCACAGCCTACTACTACACAGAGATTTTATTTTTCGACAGTTGGCCTTGAATTTATGAGTAACAGTCTATATAATATTTTTTAATTACATAATTCTAAAAGAAATTGAGAAACATTACTATTTGTAAAATTAAATGATCATCAGTTTGGTGTACATATATGATATTTTAACTAAGGAGAACAAACTTTCCCGTTTAATGCAAACTTTACGAAGGTCGGTCAAAATAAATGGGTTAGCATCGATTTTCTCCTTCGAATATCTCGACTGCCGTAAAACACAAGAAAATGAAAAATCTCTGCGCTCAATTATATCAACTTATTACGGCTTTACGGCGACCTCGATCAGGAAACGATGCTAAAATGGATTCATAACTTCTATTACTTGACGAAAATCAATACGCTGCATGTTGAACAGCATAGTTGATGCAGCAAGCGATACGCCTGGTTATGAATACTATTTAAATATGTAGTGCGCTCTTCCGGGATGCCTTTAGACATGCAATTCTTAAATATTTACTCGAAGAAAGAGATGGATATAGAGAAAGGGTGCACTACGTTGACTACTGGCGGACGACGTGGAGCTAACACAATCAGAAACTATATGCAATTCAACGGAAAATTGTACGGAAAGAGAAATATCTGAGGCATGGTAGAATGTTTAATAACATGGAAACTGACACGCGTGAGTGGAATTTCAAATTTCACTAATGATATGCTCTGTTAAAATATTTACAAGAGCTCTCGCGGAGGTTTATTTAGGCTCTATACAACTCTTTAACGTACACTGCTGCCCACAGAAGTTTGGTAATCGGATGATTATCAAAGAGAAAGCCAAATTAACTTAGGAGCAAAAACGAAGTCATTTAGAACAATTATACACTTTCATCATACATTTAGAAGTTAATATATTTATATTCCTTAAAGTCTTTCATGAGCAAAATATTATAAAAATAATTCAATTATTGGAAGAATCTGAACGGATAGAGACTACGTGGCGCTGAGATAGAGTTCAGAGATTCCTAAGCTATTGTAGCATCGGCAAGCTTAAGGATAATTTAGTTAGTCACGCAAGCAGCGTCTAGCTTTTTTATTTGTTCGACGTCCCGAAAATATATGTCATTTTATAATGTATATTGATACATGGAAGCAAAAAATATTTTTTTGTTGTAGTTGTGAGATTTTTATAGATATTTTAGGTAATAAGGTATTTCAAACATAGTTTACTTTTTTGATGATTATAATTTTGCGTTGCAAGTTAATTAATTGTCAGTCCATTTCAAAATAGAGGTTTTATATAGTTCATTTACTTTAAGGGTGTAGTAGATGGCACTGCTATTGGCAAATCCGTATTACATCATATATAATATATTAACAAATCAAATATATATATATACCGTTTCTTTGACAAAATATCCTTTTTTAACAGAAAACCTAAGGCAATTCCTGTCTAGCTAGTTTTTAAATATTCTAATTAACATACGAAATAAAATGAGAGCAAAAAAAAATACAAATGATTTTGAGAATTGATGAAGATTCAACGTCTTTAATTTTTGTAATCGTACTCACTCGCACGTAATCTCCCGTCCTTTAGATGTACTGGTTTTCGGCTTCCAAAACCAATGTGTCAGAAACTTCCAAATTTTTATTATGATGTCAGCTGATACACGAGTAAATCTATTCGAAGGTTTCCATAAATTAAGTTTCTATAAACTGATTATTCGCAGGAGAGGCGAGGCGATGTCAATATGTGTGATTTTGACACGATGTTTGTCTATATCCATAGTTACACATTTGTTTGCCTATATATTAGGCCACACAGTAAACACATACTTGATGGGAATGAAATTATTTAGAGATAAATGCTGCCAGGCGTGCCATCCTTCCGTCGTACGAGAAAATTTGAAGATTGTGCGATATAATTTCGATTAAAATATGTAAATACAGTATATTAAACGTCTTTTAAAAATGACCTTGGAAAAACTTATTTATATACAAAAATATGTTTACGAAAAGCGATATATATATAATATACGATAGTGGAGTTTACGTCTCCTCTGTAAATGTTGTTGAAAGAACCTCTTTTTATGAAAATTGTGAATTATATGTTAATAAAGAACACCCAAAGTAGATATCTGCAAAAAATTTAGAAAGAAAACTCTACAGACTGAATATCTGTAATAAAATTCTGTTAAGAGGGAGTTCTAACGGTACTCCAACTATAACATCAACCATAATAAAAAATAAGGGCGTGAACCAAACAGTGAGGAGAAAATATCCAAAATAGGTAAACTAGTAAAATTTAGAAGAATCATTGATAATTAATAGACCATATTTCATATCATTGCATAATATTGATTTTTTTTTGATAGTTCGGAATCATCACTGATTGAGGACATTTCTGATTATGATCCAATATTAGCAGTGATAATAAGTTCTTCCACCAATGCAATTTTTCCATGCTCCAGGAATTACCAATGTTTTTCAAGTAATAATTCTTTTACCTCTGTCAATTTGCGGCTACATATTCCTTGACCTGAGTCCATAACATTTCTATAGGATTCAGATTAAAATGATACGATTACAGCCTTAAAATTGTACGAGCAGTTTCGTTAGCTATTTCATCGATTACGTAGGGTATATTGCATTATTATTTCGGTAATTTTTAGCGAGTTCCAAAAGTTCTACCTTTAAGAGTGAATTATCTGTGGAAATTCCTTTCGCAATAATCCAATTAATAAAAACATTATTTTTCCATGTAGTCATTGGGATTTTTTCTACGTTGACGCAATAAGGTGCATTATCCCTTACAATAACGCAATTTAGCTCTAAAAGTGTAAATACTTCACTATTCATGTCTTCATGATAATCTCAGGTTTTTTCGATTCAAAGTATAGAAACCCATTCTCTACAGAACCGTTATCACTCCTGATATGTAGTATTATAAATCTACTTCCTTCTCCAGATGGATTTTTTAATACGGTTGTTACTCCTTAAAGAAGAGCTTTTCTTGCCGGAAGAATGGTTGTATCTTTTCATACATTCCATACATCTAAGTAATATATTCTTCTACCCTCTACACGATATGATAAATTAAAATGAGAGAATAATAATAATAATAATAATAATAATAAGTTAGTTACGTAGAGACATTGCCGAAATTTGTACTGTCTGAATTTTTTTACCTACTTAATGACACACTAATTGTACGAATATTTGATGACAATAATAATTGATACATTAAAGTATACATGAATGAAACATGAATGTGAAATACGATAAACCAAAAATACAATAATTGTTCGATTGCTTCCGAACAGGCTAGCAGTTTCTCGCCTCAGAGTTATTGGATCTATTTTTTAATTTTACAATACTGGGAAATATAGAAACATTTTAAGTAAATTTATTGAACAGCTGCATGATGATGAACTACAATATGGTTACTTCCACCAAGATGGTGCAGAGGCACACACAATACAAGAAAATGTTGCTTTCTTTGGTCAGTTTTTTGACGACCGGATTATAAGCTTATACACCGCACTTTAATTTCCACCATGAACACATTTAAAAATATGCCTAGGAAATACCACCAAGATAAGAAAACGCTGTAAATATACGGACTGTGTTAGCGTTTTATGTCTCTTCACGTGTCTTTCTCGTGAATTGATTTCACTAATATCATGAGAAAGCTGTATTTACACCGTCTTCTTAACTTGGTGTTATTTTCTAGGCATTATTTTAGATGTGTTTTAAATACGTCATGGTAAGCCTGAGAAATCATTCACATGTACCGCTCCATTTGCACTGCCCTTGTGCTGTGCCCTCTAGGAAGAGCAATCCACAAATTGCACGATAGAAGGGTGGGAAATGTACCTGCCTCTTTTCGTTGCGCCTGACGTTGCAGACAAGTGTTTCTTTCTTTTGGCACTAGTTAGCACCAGGACTATTCACTTGTATCGTAGGGTTAGATATGGCGATAGAAGCAGCTAGGGAATTACATGGGTTGAGCATAAAACCGCTAGAAACCACGCTGATGACGCCGGGTAGGCAGAAATATGTCCGTGTGTTAGCGTTTTATATCTTCCTCACATGTCCTTCCCGTGAATTGATTTCACTAATTCTATGAGAAAGCGGTTTGAACACATTGTATGACAATTATGGACTTTTTCGTGTTTCCTCACCTAAAGAATAGAATAATAAACGAACGAATTGGACCGTGTCATGATGAGATATATATAAAAATAAGAGTTAGAGGAGAAAGAAAGAAAGAAAAATAAGAAGAAAAGGAGACAAAAGGAAAAAGAAAAATGATAAAGGGTGGGAGGAAACGAAATAGAAAGAAAGGTGAACAAAATAGGAGAAATAAATAGAGACAGAGGAGGGGGGATACGACAGAAAAAGAAAGAGACCAAAAGAGAAAGGTGGGATATCGACGTTTCGCCTCCGTCGTAGGAGGATTCTTCAGGAGAATAGGGGAAACCAAAGTTGCACGGTAACTCGACATATAAACCACGGTAGAGGCGAAACCACTTTGGCAGAAGGTTACGATGACTCGGCGTGTTGACCGCGCTAGAGGCGAGAACCTTCCGTTCAGAAGCTTCTCGCCTCTTTTTATCTGTCTTTCTTCGTATTTTTCTTTCTTTCTCCTCTTACTCTTATTTTTATATATATCTCATCATGACACGGTTCAATTCCGGAAGTAGTTCGTTTATTACTAACTCTGGCCGTGAAAGCCTACGTATTCATTTAAAGAATAGAAAAGTCTTGTTGTTAATTTGCAAGATCTGCGGGAAAGGATGATTGATGAACGTGCGTTAATAACGCCAGAAAGTGCCTATAAAATGTGTATCGTTATAAATCATTTCTTTTTTCATCTTGATAGGTACAAAAACTATTACATATAAAAATAGTTGGTAAATCTTGTAAGAGTTGCAGAAGTCCATTGCGATCCAATAAAGCTAAAGTGATTTACGTCCGGCGATAGAGAAAAATGAAAATAATATCGAGGGATAACCCCCAAAAAGAAACGCCGAGATTACGGAGAGACTGAGTAATAGCCTCTCCGGTACAACTGTACCGAATCTACAAAAGTACTTCTATACCGCAGCGGCCCTTTTCAATTTGAAGTTGACAGATTTGACGTTCCCCGTCGAGGCTAGCGCATATATCTAGATACACGAACGTATAGCCAAAGGGATAAAGTGAAATGCGAACGGACTAAATATACTACTCAAAAAAGTGAATTATCTTTTCGGGGTAAATAAATGTATTTTATCAAAGAATATGTGCTGTGCCAGACGGATGGTACGTTGAATGAACATTAAAATGATCCATTTTATTTTTTTCTAAAGGCTTCGAATTGTTTTAGTTACTCGTAAAAGCGTTGAATAGTTATTTTTTAAGTCTACGATTTTATAATGGAATTACAAAGAGATCTAATTTGTGAAAATGCTTTGCAGAATGTTACAGTTAACGTGGAAACGTATATAAATTTAGGAACGTGAGAATAAAACTAAGTATTCTACATAGAATGTTGCCGCCAGGGAGTTGAGATAGTCCGTGACGTTGTTTTGAAATTCCTCTGTCCTCTGGAAGCTCTACCGTCCTAGCCACTTCTTCAGTTCACGAAAGAGATGGAAGTCTCTTGGCGCTAAATCTGGGCTACATGCCAAAAGTTCAAAAACTTTCCATCGAAACTTTTCAAGAACTTGAGTTACAGCAGCAGTGTGGGGGCGGTCATTGTCATAAATGAGAAGAACTCCAGGGGTTACCATACCTCTTCTTTTGCTTTGAATAGCTCTCCGCAATCGTTGTAAAGTCTGACAATAAACAACTGAAGACGGCAGTAGACTAATTGCCGAAACGTTGGACTACATAGGTTCAACAAACGAAGGAAATAGTTCAAACAACAACTCTAATTATCATAATTAATTATTAGCTGCATCGATCGTAGTTTCCAGTTCCATAAATTCTACAAGCTACACACCTTTTTGGTCCCGAAACACTATAGCTATAACTTTCGTGTTGTTGAGTGTTTGTTTTAACTTTTACAGTTTGCTTAGCGAGTTTGCGCACATCGATTATTGTGATTATTGTTTTGTTTAGAGGGTGCTGTATACTCAGCTAATTCTTCGATGAATTTTAGCTGCACTATTCCTTTCAGCTTGACGGAATCGAATTATACTACGCAACTCGCACTTGATATAAGAAACTCCAATTTCTTAAGCTATGTGTCTCGAAAGGTTTTGTGGACTCCTGCTCCCTACGATTACGAACATCAATAATCAACTCTTTTGTATAAATAGTAGACCTACCAGCGCCTTTATTATGAGTTACAGATCCATTTCCGTGAATTACGATACATTAAAAATATGTGCCAGGCACATGCATATAAAAATGCCGTTGTACCACTGCGAAATCTGAGAAATGCTTACGAAAATTGTCCAAACAACGCTCACTATATTGCTAAATTCCACTAACTACCACACCAGTTCTAAAATATCCTTCAGTCATGTAAGTTTTTGCACTGTGGCGAAAACCATAATTGAAAAATCACTTAAAATTCCAAAGAAAAAAATATATGACAAATATTAACAAGAGTATGAGACTTAACCTGTCAGAATTATATCAAGGAATTGAAATAAGGTAGGACATACATTTTCAAATTCCATAGCATATTTTTATCAATATAATTTTTGCTGACTCTGTATAAAAAGGATGCCATCGGCAAATAAGTGAACATCGCACTACGAATTAGGATTTAATAAAAAAGGTCGCGCTAATTCATAAGCTCCAAACGTTAATTCACCGAAACAATTCAGCGTCTTCTCCCTTATACATATTTAGCGCTTCTTTCGCGATCCGTCTTGAACTTGAACCTTTAAAGCGATCCGCCTTAATCCGTTACAATTCCCTTCCTAACTTCGCGAAGTTAATTTGATGAAGTCGTTAAATTAACCCGAAAAAGCGCGCGTCTTAAGCCGCCCGCGCCCGATGTAATATTAATTTCATTAATTGTTTCTGCCATCTCCGTAAGGCGTTATTGTCGAATGGATTCTTAACTTTCGGCATAGCCGTCCGCGACGACCAACTTTTGCTGCGAATCCCGCGATAATTGGGAACCAAAACTTGCCGTAATGAGAACGAAACGACGAAAAAATATATAACGACGCTAACCGACTAGGGAAAAAAAGAGTTAAAGATGGTAGGTATAGCGCTTTGTACAGAGGAAATACGAAATGGAAGCGAGAATTGTTGGCGATACCAATTTCCGGTCGTATTGAATCTCTGTTTGTTAAGTTTTTCTACTGTTACGTTCGGATGTGTTATTGGATTACTTTGATGTTGGACCGATGTAAATGTCTATGCATGATATTGTATTGAAGATGTAGTTTACGTTAGAAAGTCTAGTTTTAGTTCATAATATCAAAATCAAAGGAATAGCATTGGAACAAGTTAAAAGCTACAATTACTTAAGAACAACAATTGAAGACAACGGGAGAATAGAGAAAGAAATATATGAGAGAATAGGGAAATCCACAAAAATATACAATACATTAAGAAATACTGTTTTAGTTAAAAAAGAAATACCAAAACAAATAAAGACTGAAGTGTATGAACGAGTGGTCCGACCAACACTAATATATGGCAGCGAATCATGGACAATCATAAATAGAATTAAAAGCAAAGTCACGATCATGGAAATGAGATTCCTAAGAAGAATAGAGGAAGTAACAAGGAAAGACAAAATTAGAAACATGACAATCACTAATAGTCTAAATATCAAGCCAATAGAAATAATCCTAGAGGAGACACAGCTTGGATGGTTTTGACATATGCACAGAATGGAAGAATATCGATATGAAGGATGATTTTTGAAGCCAAAACAAAGGGAAGAAACAGAATAGGTATACTCTAGAACACCTGGAAAGGACAAATTTATAAAACATTAGAAAAAAGAAGTATGGGATGGATTACAGCCAAACAACTGCCTCAGAACAGATAACAGTGGAAGACAAAAATAAGTGAATGGTAGTCCGACACCTCAAGGTACAAAGGAAGTAGGGTAAAAAAAGTTTAACTTCTTGATGAGTGAATTATTAAACCCGAAATCATTCCCACGAAAAGAGTTTTTTTTAGTCTACACCTATAACATTGTCACTAAAGTTGAATATCATACAAATATAAGTAATCAATACAATTTGTGGTATTTTAAAGAGTAAATCACAACATCATTGGCTAGTATGGCTACAATTCTTGTTAAGGGCAAGCAACTCGTCACTGTTGAAAAGACTAAGAATTTGGGTGTTCTGATTGACACAAAATTAAGATTTAGAGAACATGTTAAGAGAGTGATAAGAACAGGGTATTGTGATGTCAAAATACTGAAGAAGAAGAAGTTGCCGGTATTCTTTGAAAGAGTCTTGTCCTGTCCCACTTCAATTATTGTGACGCTCGGTATGGTTCTTCCACAGACTCTTTGGATGAACAGAGAAACCACAGCAGAATTACCTACACACTGAAAAAGGTTGGATAGCGTAAAATGTGTTAGAGAAGAACTTTACATACAATGGGTACCACTTCCTCGTCACTTTTTAACGTTCCTTCACGTACCGAATACTTTCTCCATACAATTCTCTGTAGAAATATTTAAATCTGCTGCCTCTAACATCCTTCATAATTAAGCTATATATATTTAGTCACCCTTTCAGTTTTCTTATTGTTGTGCGTATACATGCTGTATGGTGTACTATTTATATAATACACATACACACACACACACACAAATATGTATATAAATATATATCTGTCAAATTTTCTAAACTGAATGTAATTTTCACATTGCCACACTCTAAGTGTAATCAAACCTTCAAAACACGTTAAACAAAAGTTATTACAAGAGAAATTGTTGAAAATTGAATTAAAAATCAAGAAGTACATTTGACAATAATGTCAGAGAATACTGCAGTACGTGTCAGATATATCATGACCACCAGGCCCATCACAACCAAACTAAAATCAATTATTAGCTTTGAATACTTATAGAAGGATACAAATTGTAGGGCATCAAGTAGAAGAATTCCAATTGAAAAAAGGAATAAAACAAGGTCTGAACAGCAACGCGTTGCAAAGCTGCGAATAGCACAGCGCAATAATAGGTTACAGAGATCTACAACATGTAAGAGTGAGTAGCTTACTATATGTAGATGATGTGTGGTCGTAATTGCAAACTCTAAAAATAAAATGCAAAAGCTAATGAACATCTGGACGAAAGAAATAGAAAACGTAATTATGGAAGAAAACTTGAATTAAACTAAGGTAATGATCGCAATTGAAAACCGAGACAATAGAGTCAACAAAGAAATTAAGTGTAAAGGCAGTACATTGGAGAGGATAACCGTGTATGACTATTTGGAAAGCGTACTGACAGACGACGGAAAAACAGATAGAGAGTTAACGAAGAGAGCGAGTAAATAAACAAGGATATACTGCTCTTTATATATTAGAATCAAAGGAAACAGAGATATTGATATGGAGACAATTCAAGTAACAACATATGCATGTGAAAACTGGACATTGCGGAAGAAGACAAATAGAATTAGAAGAAAAATAATGGAGAGGAAGCCCTAGGAGGAAATGGATACACCAGATAAGAGAAATGGGTAGAAGAAACGGAAAAAACTTAGAAGAAATAAAAGCAATGGGAATAAATAGAAGAGGGTGGAGAAAATGGGTGCAAAAAGAACGGACTTCCTCATCCAACACCCTGAAAGGGATAAGGATATGAGAAGAAGAAGAATACTTATAGGTTTCTAATTCACTGCTGTTGTAATTTCCATGCCAAGCAGCATACTTCCAATTTTCTCTCTGTAACCGATTATCCTATTGATTCTAGGTATTGTTTAACTTTTATTTCGCATGTTATGAAAATTTGTCTAGTACTATTCTAAACATATTTATAAATTATAACCTTTTAGAAGTGAAAGTGTTTTCTTTCTCTTTAAAAGTTAAATTGTTTTTCTTTTGTTTGGAAAATTTTCCAACTTTACCATTATCGTTAGGAAGAGTGTTGAAAAAATTTTAAGACCATAGGTTCGTCTCCAGAGAGGAAGAAGATAAACCTCACCATCTTTACTATTATTGGTTGCGGAGGGTATTGTAAACGCATGAAAGAGATACATAATTTGAAAAGAAATATATATGCACATAGTTCTTTATCACCTTTTGACATACCACTAACCTGGAATGGAGAACATGGTACTGGTGCTGCTGTAGACGTCGTAGAACTCGTTGTAGCATGATGAGAGGCCGACGTTGAACCGTAGTTGAGCTGATAGGCTGTGTCCAGAATCTTCTTGTGGGCGGACGCATGTGCTCTGTAAGCTGAAACGCTCAGCTTCATTGTAGATGGACTGCCATCTGATGTAAACTACCGCCACGCGCATGTTCTGGGCCATTTTGATAGCCCTAGGATACCTGCAACATATTTACAACCAAAATTTACTTGTGGTCATCAATTTCAATTAGAATTTCCTATTAAAAATTAAACATGCTTCATCTCGCAAAATTTTTTGAGAGAGATATCAACTCGTCTCAAGTCTTTAATTTTACCAAAACCACTGTATTAATATCTGGATAAAAATTGGATTAAAGCTAAAACGTGACGATTCACTTTTTAAGGGTATTTCCGTAATTGCCTTCAAACTGCGGTTGCGGTTGCAAAAATGAAGTATTATAATGCGGAAAAATTAATTCATGCGCACGTAAATATCAACATATACCTCCCTGCTGAAATTATCGACATTAAATCCGTAGCAAGTCATTAAAGTAGGGCACTTAACATATAATTATCATTCATCCCATCGCGGCCCGTTGTTAATGTCGCAATAAATGACTACATGAAGCTAATAAAGCGGATGGCGTTTTATAGCGGCTGTTTATTATAGGACGTCTACGATGCAGTGCAGGTTTTACTGCTGCTCTGAACTGGATAATTGAATATTATGTCCCTTGCGTGATATTTTCCTTGTTAAATATGGTAGTTTTATTAGGCATGGAGATTCTTAGATAGCCTGTAAGTGAAATTTCGAAAGATTTACGATAGACTGCTACTTTATTAAGTCTGTATACAGTGCTTCCTTATCTTACGATATAGCAACTTCTTGTGTATTTTTAAATTCTTGTGGAAAGTTATTATTAATCAGTGCTTAGGAACAAAAGTTTCAATAGGGAGGCTGCATTAAACACACAAATTAACTTTTTAATAAGAAAAAAACAACATAAAGGTTTCTACGGGAAGATTTAAACTACGACCTTTTAAGCTTTGAATAATGTTAAAATACCATGTCTCAACAGACGAAGGGTATATCTGCAGGGATGTGCAATAGAATCAGGGACAAATATATTTTGGTTATATAATTTAGGACATGAACATACGGAATTGGCTTAATATTCTTAATATCCAGTGTGATGTAGCTCCCTAAAAGTTAATAAAGATTACCTGCGCAGAAAACTTCCGGCATCTAACGGTCTGGAATACTCAATAGTCCACCACCAGTAAAAAATATCTAAACTTAATAGCAATATAATAACCTTATAATTAGGAATAATGGCCAGTACTGGTTCTTTTTTTGGCCACCGTTATTAACAGGTTTTACTTGGTTACTTACTATATAACTTTGTAAAGCTTCAAATCATTCTTACAAGGGCGACCTGAAATGTTTCCGGAATCGAGAAGAAACACACGGTATTGGTGTGGTTTTTTATTTTTATTTTTGCTAGTAATCTCGGCGAAGATCAATACAATTTTTTCAAACGGTGCTGCAGTCTCTTCAAGCCGTCGGAAAAGTAGGATGTTTCGAGGTCTGCAAAACAGCCATCTGTAGCGGCGATGACTTCAACATTTGAGGCAAATCTCTTTCCTTCCAGTGATTCTTCCAGGGAATAGGAAAATGTCGCTGTGTCCATTGAATATGGAGGATGAGAGACTAATGACGATTGCAAGGACTGTGTGGATGTACAATTCACAGGTCAACCGTGTTACCGACTGCCGGTAACACGGTTGACAATGGAGCCCACGTGCTCTCGAAACGCTGCGTTCCGCATAATTAATTAATTTGTGTGAGTGGAGTTTACTGCTATACCTGTGGATGAGAGACTAATTCGTATTGCAACTCATTCAATTTGGACAGAACGATGCGGAATGAACGAGCCGGTGCTTTGTCGTGGTGGAAAAGCACCTTTTTCCACTACAAACGAGGCCGTTTCTACTTCGAATATCGACTATCGAATCGGGTCAATAAATCGTGATCATCCTTCCCTTCTGCAGATAGTCTATGAGGATCACATCTTGGGAATATCAAAAAATGGTCGATGACGTTTCGGGCCGATGGAACGGTGTGTGCTATCTTCGGAGCAGATTCGCCCGGAAAAGTCCACTGTTTCGGCTGCTTCTTGGACTCCGGTATGTAGTGGTGCATCCAAGTCTCATCCACGGTTACGGAACGCATTAGGAAATCCCTTGGATCGCGTTGAATCCTCGCCCGACACTTCTGCGAAACGGTCACCCGATTTCGTCTTTGCTCCGGTGTGAAAAAGCGCGGTACCCATCGCGCCGAAAGCTTTCTCATGCCCAAAATATCGTGTAGGATATGGCCAACGCGTTCTTCCAGATGTATATTGTCCCTGCTATCCCTCTCAGTTTCAATCGGCAATCGGCTAACACGATAACAATCGTTGGTAGCGTTTTGTGCGAAAATGATGGAGTACATCCGCTATGAACCTCTAGCAAAATATTTCGAATTTCCGTGGAAGAAGTGTTTTATCACTGCACGAAATTCGAGTTCATCCATTTTTGCGGAATCGCCTGACTTGTTACACAAAACACACTCTTAAACAACATCTATTGACAGTAGACGTCTGAAATTTAGACAGTTGCCATAAACGAGGTTGCCCTTGCCAATAAATGAATCCACTCAACCTGTGTGTGGCATCTCTTGCCGATTCCGAAATCATTTCAGGTCGCGCTCGTATGTTACAGTGCAGTGCGGAGAACAACGTGGAGGAGCCAAGCAGCCGAAACTTGGCCCTCTTTACCGAGACTACTTATGAATCACGTTTTGTGTATATGCACGTGTATAATATTATTAAATAGAACCATAACGAAATCGATATTCTATTATGATAGATACTCCTGAAAATCCCATTAATTTCCTGGAAGCATACTTTTCCATTTTGTTTTAATGAAAACTAAACGGTACACCCTGCAACATCCACCAGCTACAAAATAAATCACATACCTCACAATAGGGAGGTGACAACATTAAAAATTGTAAGCCAATAAAGTTGAAAAATCGTTTTTCCTTCCTCCACCTACCATACCCATACAATACCCTCCCCCCTCAGCGCTGCTATCCACCCTCATCGCCTATTCATTCAAATTTAATTGTCCATAATTGTTTTCGAGCGTTAAAGCGTACAGCGTCAAGCTGTGTTTGCTGGTATTCTCATCGGGAAAGAGTTATTCCGGTTTGGGAGAGGGACGCGGCTAGAGAGGATAAGGGAGAGGGCGGTAGAAGCCTGCTCAATATCGGAAAGTCATTTGGACAGCGGGATTGAATCCCGAAGCAAGGATTTTTATATAATCCGAGGGCACGGAATCGGTTGCCAACGCGCTTGTATGCCAAAACTACTTTAAAAATCGATCTTATTCTGTATGGTACGTCAGGGCAAAGTTTCGCAACATCGGTAGTAACTTTGCCCCCTCTCAGGTACTCGTAGTGGAATGTTCGGCCACGTCGTTATTAGCATGGAAGTAAACCATTATTTTCGGAGGTTCGTGAAGATCTTATAACACCTTAGGGAGTGGAGCAGTCTCTTGTTGATCTGTATCTTGGCTTTCTTCCAAAGGGAATTTTGGTATATGGCACTAAGACAAAACGAATTTAAAATTAATCGATTACGAGGGTTATCTTTTAAGTTTTACATATCGAACTGGAATAAAACAGTAGATAGCCTTTAAAGAGTTTACTAGTTTCCGAAGTATTCTCAACTGCACTTTGCATGCGCTCAAAACATCTTTGAAAGCAGTTATTCCTCTCGTTTGTTGGCGCAGTTAAAATTTTGTACAAATCGACTGCGCATCCTGACTACTGAAACGTTGAAGAAATCGTTGGTACTTAAGTCCGAATTGTACGAAAGATGGTCTAACAATTCGGCGTTTTGTTTCGTTAAAAGTTCAATTGTCTTGCGTGCTGTGTGCGAACTTCCATTGTTTTGGTGGAGAATCATTTGTCGTTCTGGGTTATATGGAGTCCGAATAATACTCGGTATAACAGGAAAAATGTTGTTGCTGAGGGTGAATATCAGCTACAGGTCCAGGAGAATTCACTCTTATAATTACGAGAATTAACGATGCAGAATACATCCGTATTATGGACGATGTGCTCGTGTCAATTATTCGACTATTATACCATCCATCTGCCTCTATTACCCTAGTGCAAGACAACTCGATTCATACCGCAAGAGATGTATCCGAATGGTTTAGCAATCATTTTGAGATTGAGGTTCTTCATTGGCTCCCAAAATCGCCAGATTTAAACCCAATAAAAAATTATGGGGTTGTATGTACGATGTGGGAGTAGGACAGTAGTGGCACGGAAGAGATCGCAACCTTCACGTTCACGTTACGACGATTTGGGAAAGCCTCAGAGAGGGACCGATTTCCGAAAATCTTGTGGCTTCGATGTCTAATAGACTTAAAGAAGTGGTTTTTCGAAGTTCAGCGATGACTTACAGCAACCAAATGGTTATGCACCAATCGGCAATAACAGTTCTATGATCTTGCAGAGGAATTTTTGCGACATTACCCGCTTTCTAGACAAATGTCGCGAACAACTTTTTGCTCGCATGAGTAAGATTCATGACCACTGACGATAATCTACACGTTTCTATGTAGAGCTTCTGGCGTTGAAGCGGTATAGAGCTTTCCGATACCAATTCACATTAGTTGCCCTTTATTCTTCACTCAATAGATGTGAAATGCAATTAATTCTTTTTTTTTGCAGACAATACAGGGCTAAGCTGAAAAATTCAGTACCTAACTATGAGATGGCGCAGTGTGAAAGCAATCTGTGTGGCTATTGTATAACATGATGTTTCAATGACATACGTGTTAAGCTTCGTGCCAATCTGTCAAGTGGTTTGTCGCGTACGTTCATTCAAACCAAAGCACTTTGACGCTTTTAAAAATGGACAATATTGAAATTCGCCCAGTGACCTGTGGAAAAAGTATTTTTTTCCCAAAGAAATTCATGATGGTATGGTAAATGTATTAGACGAGGATGCTCCTTCTTTTAAGACTGTTTGTAAATGTGTAAATGAATTTAAAAAAGGTCGTGCCAGTGTAAATGACGATCTCTGGATGCCCAAAAACAGCCAATTCGCGCACTGATTAAATACCTGTGAAAAAAGTATTTTTCGCCTAAATAAATTCATGTTGATATGGTAAATGCGTTAGGCGAGGGTACTCCTTCTTTTATGACTGTTTGAAAACAGGGTACGAGCTTAAATGACGATCCCTGTTCTGGACGCCCAAAAGCAGACACTTTTGCAAAAAGTGTGCAAAGAATTTTGGAATTTGTGGAAGCTGATCAACATTTAATGATGTTTCTAACGATACATACATCTCTATAGAACGGGTAACGTACATTTTAAATGTTGAATTGAACGTGCCCAAGTGGTGTGCAAGATGAGTTTCGTGTTTGTTCTCACCACCGCAAAAACTCAATCACGTGGAATGTTCTACAGACATTCTGGTGGGGTTTTGGCAGAATCCAACAGATTCTTCACGCTAATTAGTGACTTGCGATGAAATGTGGATCCACCACTGTACACCGGAAAGTAAACAGGAATCAAAGCAGTCAAATAAACATGGTGAACCGGCTACAAAGAAGACCAAAGTCATTCTATCGGCAGAAAAGGTGATGGTTTCCGTTTTTCGGGATACGAATGGAATTTTGGTTAATAATTACCTTCCAAAGGGACAAACGGTTACTGAACTCTAAACTTTTGAATTGAGTGAAGGCAGCTATCGTCGAAAAGAGCCCCTGAAGAAAACAAAAAAATGTCTTTTTCCATGAAGACAATGCACCAGTTTACAAGAGCGGTGTTGTCGAAGCAAATTTGGCCAAATTAAAGTTAGAAGCGCTTGAGCATCCCGCTTATTCACCGTATTTATGTTAACTCCCTCAGACTATCATCTCTTCGCCAAGCATAAGAAACACCTCCGCGGTATGAGATTTATTTTGGATGAGGAGCTGATAGCTGCCGTGGACCACTATTTTGAGTAGCTCGAGGAAAATGACTACTGTGAAGAGATAAAGAAACTTGAGCACCGAGTAAATAAATGTATTGATCTTGAGGGAAATAAAAAAATATTTCACTAAAATATTGCTATTTGCTACGCTTTAATTACCAAATTTTTCAGCTTAGTGGCATACTTCATGCAAATTTTTCTAAATTGAAGTCTGATTTTCATTGATGACGTTTTCCTGAGTGAATGCAGGTTCTGGTGCATCCGCTCTTGGATCGTCGTTAACACTAATCCATTCACGTTTGAATGCTCCATACAAAAGATAAATTGTTGACGGATGTGATCCTTCATTGTCGAAAACAGAAACCAAGTCGGCGAGGCGTTCTAGTTGAGATAATTCTCTTCGAAAATTATAAAAAATTATTGCGCACAAACGTTCTTAACAATTTAATTCCATTTTTTAACTAACTTGTCCAATCTGGCAGTTCTTTGTACGTACAATAGTACAGGTACCGCATTGAAACTTCGGATTTCGTTTAAGTAAAGATGGAGATTCATTTTTAGTGCTAACATTTGATTAGTGGCGCCCTCCATGTGTCTGTATGCGAAACTTAAACTACATTCCTCGTAAAATTGCTTAATATCTAACCTCATGGGGGTGACCCAGTTTGTTTGCTATCAGTTACTAACTGTAACAGATTTACAATAATAGAAACTTTCCTGTAAATAAATAAAAAAGTTACAATTATGAAACAGTTAAACTATATAAAGGATACAACAAAGTGATTTAAAAAATGAAAAATCTAGAATCAAAGTTTATTATTTACTTAAGGTGTAAGCGACTTTATATTATTTTATAAAAACATAAACTAAAGATACGTATTTTAAAAATGAACAATGTTTACCAAATCATCTAAATGTAATTACCAAATTATATGCATATACTTAATTAAAATACCACTTAGGTACCCCAAGAACACAAAATTAGGTTAGAATTAAGCTCCACGCTAATAACGTATGTACTTCAAGCTAATACCAGCATTTACTACATATTTTCCATTAACGCTTCCATTAAATTCAAAATCTAAACACATAGTATGTAAGTAGATACATATGTACGTATATATATTATACATACATGCACAGCTTTATTGGTTTTATAGGCTCTCAGCAATTTGTATACCACAGCTTCGCGTAATAGAGTTGGAAATGGTTAAAGTTCATCAGGGATAGTATAACTCGTCGGTTTGTTGCAGAAATTCTCAAAGTTCTCGCTAATAGGAGTCACCGCAGTTGACGACTCCAACTTACGTTAAATTCCACAATTCGAAATACGTTTATGGATTACCCAACTACGTGTTCAGTTTATTTACAGCGGGAACATGTGCAGCGACACGTAAAAGCTACATTTTGATTTTCAATCTATAAAGTAATGGGATTACTAATTGTTGGTGTATAAATTTATTTCGTCAATAAATTTTTAAGATATATGGTTTTATATTTGCTGAAACACGTTTCCCAAATCAAATACCTTGTCTAAAATACTAGAGTTCTCAATTTTTGTATACTTTGCAATTTGTAGTGCCCATGTAGTTCTGAGAAGATTGCACTGGTCAATATATTTTTTTTTATACACTAATATAAAGTCTCGGAAAAGAGACGCAAGTTTCAGTGCCGTACGGAGAATAACATGGAGGGGTAAAGCGCCCGGCATAGAGAATCGATTACCCGTATCAAAGCACACTTATACTGTATTATTCGACTGGTAGTGAGCGCTTATCAGTACAGACATAGTTAGAGAATGTCGCATTTAGGTACGTTTCAAAAACGGTGTATTTCGCAAAAACTAGAAAATGTCATAGAGAGTATCCCGGATTTAGAATACGGAGGCTATCTAATTAAAAGTGTAAAGCGCAGACTGTATTTTAATGATGATGTTTAACAAATACTATTTAATTACTAATATTTTACTAACAACCACTAGTATTGTACAACTAACAACTACGTGTTAATTTTGAGTGTGTGTTGTACTGACTGTTAATTACAATCTGTTAATGCCTGCCTGTTAATGGCTGCACTACCGGTGAGGTACCGAGCCCGACACTATCTATAAAGCGCACAATTTAAATATATATAATAAATGTGATTCTATATATAAAAAGTGTTAATACTACGCGTTGGGGAACATGGTTACAGGCTGCGGTTTGCTACTATGAACATTTTGATGATGTAAAGAAGGTAATTTTACAATTCGATCTGAGACACGCCAAAGCTATCAAAAAAAGCGAGAAAATGTTTCAAATTTCAATAAGGTAAAATGTGATTCAGGAAGTATTCGTGAAAACGACTATGGACTAGCGGAGAGAGTTGAAAAATTACAAAATCATTCGA
The DNA here is from genome assembly GCA_023509865.1 of Trypoxylus dichotomus. NCBI lineage: Eukaryota > Metazoa > Arthropoda > Insecta > Coleoptera > Scarabaeidae > Trypoxylus > Trypoxylus dichotomus. The sequence continues at coordinate 26,115,368 of CM042082.1, read as the reverse complement.
TGTCGTTTCGCTTTTAATTGTAAAGAGCTTCTTCTCGAATCTTAAGCTATTTGCTTAGTTTCTTTCTAAAAAAAATAATTGAATTTCAATATACATAAAGGAATATTCCATTTCAGTAAGTTAAATGCAAAATGTTAACATATTTTCACAAGTTTGAACATGTCTCGACATATTTGCTGCAACATATTGGTTCAGCTATCGCGTTGTTGGTTCCGTAAAAAAAATAAATTAAAAAAAGTATTCTACACCTAAGTGCAAAGAAAATATGAGGCATGATGTTAAATGATAACAAATGTTCTCGTGTGTTCTTCGTTGTACAATACAACACCCCAAGTTCAAGCTGTGCTGAGTCTTGTGTTGTAAATTTTATTATGAATCTAATGATGATGCAATCTACCTTCGTTGGAAGTTACTCGAGGATACAAAAGCGCAGGATACTGGTATTACCGTTGTATTATTATCATATGATAACATAATAAACTTATAACATTAAATTTATTTTAATTAGAACATCCTTGTGTTATAAATTGCTATTATCGGAAGGCATTTCCATTTTATACCACGTTTTTTCATATAAAGAAACGCGCCAAAGATAACTCCAACTTAATCCGTTTGAATGTAAACATTTCCATGCCCTATGAATGCTTCTTTCCATGTTACCACGTCGCTTTCGCTGTGAAGATCATATTAGCTAGTAATCACTAAACCTACATTTGTGAAAATGATAAGACAGTATCATCTCAGTAGAGTCACTAACTAATAGCGTTCTAATGCTACACTAACTTTCTAACAATGAATAAGGTTATCATCTTTAAATATACAACTTTCACACAACATCTGTAAACGTCAAAAACTATTTGGAGCCGATCCGAAAAGCGACGCTAACCATATTATCAATATAACCCTTCTTATTCTTCGCTAGCGTTGAATAGAAAACATTCGAATAGCCTGTAGAAGTTACCAAAAATTCAAAGAACAACGCTCACACAACGATATAAAACTAATATAGGATTACATTAAAACTTTATCTCGTTTCGCTGGAGCATTTTTGGTACCGATGAACGGTAAACCGCATGAAAATTCTATATTATGAATACATAAAGTCAATTCTGCTTATTGCACTTTAAATGGACCGTAATAAAATTATATAAATGTGATGCGCATCAGCATAAGAGATTCTGAAACTGTGGTGCCATCTGCACGATGCATAAAAGTTTAAGTGGTCGTGCAGACAACATGAAAATATGACTTTTCATATTAACATCTCCAAAACAAAAACCGCTGACTTAAAGTGCGACGGAGTTTCTGAATGGGAACCTTTGAATACATAACTATAATTTATATAAAATCCTAGCTAGTTTTAAAACTGCCGCCAAAAAGTAAATTTGAAAAATTTCATGGTGTAAACGCGTCTTTTAATTTTACTCCTCCTAATTAGAAAATGAAGTGCTGGATGTCCAAGGTCAAGTGCACCAGGTTGGCAACGCCAGATTTAATTTGGTAAGACTGTAATATTGCTTGCCTTGACTTGGTAACTTCATTCTTATTATGCTTAATTGTCAAAAATGAATATCTTATGTAAAGATTATGTTAGCATAGTTTGTATTCATACCTTTATAATTAAATTTCATGTATTGTATTCAATTCCATCGCTGAATTGATAACTTTTTTTTTAAGAAACACGAAATGCTCACGATCATTAAATTTACTAACTTGATATAGATAGATAAATACTAGCCATACAATTGAGAAAATTAGAAATTGCAGTATAGTATAACAAATTTATAAGTTTTTCACAAAGAAGAAAAAGCAGTACAATAAAGTCGCAATACATAAAAAAATATCAAATTCTACAGTTGTAACAAGCAAAAGACTTAAGGGAACATATGGTTAAAATAAATTACAAATGATTTTCAAAATGTGCACCATTATGTTGCAAACATAAATTTACTCGTCTTCTCATATTACTGAACACACTCCGCAGCATTTCTTCTGTAATATTTTGCACTTCATGTGCTATTGCAGCTTGTAGCTCGTCTAAATTGTGAAGCCGATTGCGGTAAACTTTATTCTTCAGATAACCAAACAGGAAGAAATCCAGAGGAGTTAAATCCGGTGAATATGCAGGCCAGCGATTGTAACTTATCAATATATCTTCATAAAATTCTTCTAGGTAATTTAATGTAGTACGTGCAGTATGCGCTGCGGCTCCATCTTGTTAGAAATATCCACGAGTTAATTCTTCATCGTCTAAGCTATTTATAAACGGTTCTAGTAGCATTTCTCTATATCGCACTGCATTTATTGTGTCGTGAAAAAAGATTGGTCCTATAATTCGCCTTCTTGACATAACGATCCAAACGCCAACTTTAATAGGGTAGAGATCAGTTTCTACAGAAACATGTGGATTTTCTGCTGACCACGTACGATAATTTTGAGAGTTTACGTATCCTGACAAATGGAACCAGGCTTCGTCAGAAAAAACCAGCGACAGAAGTTTTGTCGTTTTTCAAAATCTTGCACACGTAACTGTTGCAATTTTGTAGATATGCATATGCAATTTCTTCCTTACGGCCATATGTGCACTTCCACGAGAAATACCTACAATTTTGATAAATATGAAAAAAGAATATTCTCTGAATCACACGGGTACCTGTTTGCAGTGCCAATTTTCTAACAGATTTGTTAGGACTAACATCCATTCGTTGCCTGATCTTTTGTCAGCACAGATGGTGCTTGATCAGCCTTCCGTTTTGTAACGCTAACAGTTTCCATAAACCTCTTTACCAGTCTATTACGATGACACTTAAATGTTTCATAAGCTATCATCACATCAGGATACTTATTATGGAACTGTTGAAAGCATGAGGGTACAGTTTCCATTTTCGGTTAATGTCGCACTTCGAAAATGCGCCATCACAATAAATGTATCTGTAGTGTTAACGGCATTGTCTTGAAAAAGACAGTTTGTATAATGATTACAGACAACAGATTAAAGAGTACCGATTAAAGAAATAAATGCAAAACTACGCTAACAAAAACATAAATACAATAATGACTGAAAACTGACAGCAGTGGGACGGGTTAACATAAACCTGTCCAACATATAGAAATAAAACTGAACAATTTTTCTTCGAAGCAGGGATTTTTGTGTTGCCAACCCGGTGCACTTGCAATTGGACACTTTGTATAGTACGACATGCTTATCTGTATAATAGGCAACACGGAATTGTAAAGCTCTTAAATTTAATAGCCATCCTTCCTTTGGAATAAACGAGCGACAAATATAGTCTATCCAAACGTCTATTGAATAACGCAGTAATTGTAGCAATCTAAAATTATCGCAAGCAATCTATCTGACGCCGAGTAAATCCTTTTACAGTTCAATCTCCTCGAAGATCTCCCAAGGGTAATTCGAATTCACCTGAAAACACTGTCAGCACCTCCAATCTCCCCTTAATACACCAGATATTGCAACTGCATCGATCGCCAACCAGTCACCTCACCCCGCAGGAATGCCAAATCCTATACGAATTGCAAGACTTCAAGTTCGTTACCTAACGCGACCTTACCGCCTTCTCCCCAACGGCGTCCGACGAATTCGCCCCGCCTTCGAAGCAATGACGAACGATTGCTAAAATTACATTACAGCCGGAAAGCCCTTCGTGTCCTTACCTTATAAACTACCTCGGAGCATCCGTACCTGGTGGAAAACATGGAAGCCTAGTTGCGGAAGTAGGCGAGTTGTTCCAGAAGAAGTTATCTAAATGATTCGGGCGCTCGTAAATCAAACGTTTCCAACGTCTCCGTACCGATGCGATGGCGCTTAATATGAGTTACCTTTAATTTTATGCCAGACGTCGTACGATGAAGATGAAATTTAATAACCTAAAATTGCGTAAATCATCGTAGTAATGTTTGCGTTACCAAAACGCGGGAGCTGCATAGTTTAATTTTATGGAAGTTGTATGGTAGTTCACCGAAGCCATTATTTATGACTTCAGCAGCGGAACGCTGTCGGTTGGGTGTACGTGTAGTATCAACGTCGAGAGCAAATTACTGAATTCCTGTTAAACTAATTAATTCGATTCAGGATGAGTGGTGTGCTTTCGAATTTTCAAAATAGGAAAACTGATATTTTACGTGCACAATGTAATTCCAGCACTTCATCCGAACTTAAAGGGGAATGAATTTTATACGAGGGCGACCTGAAATGTTTCCGGAATCGACAAGAAACGACACGGTATTGGTGTGCTTTTTTATTTTTATTTCTCGATGTAGTCTCCTCGAAGGTGCTCCAGTCTCATCAAGCCGTCGGAAAAGTGGGATGGTTCGAGGCCTGTAAAAAGGCCATCTGTAGCGGTGAGATGACCTTCTCATATGAATATAGAGGATATCTTTAAAATGGTGTACATTGGAATTACTCCACAGAATGGCTCCTATACCACTCTATAATCCCCGTAGAAATTCAGAACCAGCTATTGTGCGAAACTTGTACGTATATTGCGTATGGTCGGGGAACTGGTTGACGTTAGTAACGCATCTCTATCGAGAAAGTCTTTTACGATGAAGTTGTAGTGGTAAAGACATCAATCAATTATACAGATGGGCAAAGATTTATGGCCGGTATTGCATATATATTATATTCTTTATGAACAATAAATGCATACAGATAAATATAACCTACGGTGCCTGAACATTAGACTGCTTCTACGTCGGAATAATATCCTAATTTTGTCATTTGTGCATTTCCAAATGTGATGATTGTACAATGGTTAAAACATGCAATAGGAAGGTAATTGGATATTACGTACATTCTGGATTACCGGAGTTGAATTGTACAGATGGCGGTTGGGTCATGTCGCCTAGAACGTCGGAAAGATTAGACTCTGGTCGAGCAAAGCGCTTACTATTCTCTGGGATATTACATTGTAATATGAGATCGTTCAAAACAAAATTCGATGTTGAAATTGCTATACCGTACGGAGGAGTAACCAAATAAAAAATATATTTACATTCACAATGCAATGAGGTTAATTTAATCAAATTTAAACGTTAGAATATGTCTGTGATTGCTTCTTCGACAAGCAGCAATCTTTTTCCCGTGTTATGAACAGCAATTGATCGTTTTGAATGTGCTCAATTAAATTGTTGATAAAAACTTATTCCTAAAGCGGTTTTAAGGGGAAATTGCAGTAATTGAAAACGTATCCTGTCAAAAATAACGGACACTATCAACTAGGGTACAAGATTTGCCAACACAAAAACCTGACTTTGTCTTTAATTAATATATTGCTTTTTGATTTTTCATTTATCAAAACTGCCGCATTCAGTTCTCTACGGAGGTAAAGTTTAACTTGAAAAATACGATAGATGAATCAATCATAGAGAATTTTTTCTTTTATTCCCTCACAAATGTCTCTTGTACACTTCCCACGAGCAAAATAAAATATAAAACTGTACAATCCGTTTATCTCGTTTCCGAATTGGAGATACATACATACGCTACTGAATATGCAGTAAATATTGCACAACGTCGGAGACAATTGGATTTGACGCATTGCACTCCTAAAGCGAACTGTTTAGATTCACAGAAGCGAAAGTAAACAGAAAAGAATGTCCCCCTTGAATATAGAAACATATAACGTTTCTATGTACCTGCGTGGATACATATATGTGTATGTATATAAAGTAAAAGGAGATATATTGTTTCTCTCAAGAAGAATATAAGCCATCCAACAAAAAGGAGACAAATTGCCTGACGTATGTTTGTTACGACGCATGTGGATATATTGACAGATTTCCTAAGGAACATGCGAACAAGGGAAAAATATTGTTTTCGCCTTTAAAGCGAGATGGAAGTTACTAACAAGAGTAAGGTGAATTTGTCTCGGTGTTTATATACGTAAAAATTTAATCGATTATTGTTCAATTGTTTAAAGTTTCAACTTTGTACATGTGTTAATACTATACATATAAAAGTATCTCAAAACATTAGTTTTGCATCTGAGCTCCTTAGATAAAGGATTTCAAAAAACACAAAACACTTCTGCATTTTGAAACTAGAGTTAACACCCGATGAAATCCCGGCATAATATCGAATTAGAAAACCGCAAGTTTAATTAAAAGCGTAAGCTCTTTTAGAGAATTAGAAGTGCTCATTGTCGTAGCCAAGAAAAAGAATACAAACTTACTTAACAGACAACTGCAGTTCTCCAATCGATCACTCGAGTATAACGGATTTATTATGCTAAAACGTGTGCATACGTGGCAGTTACAAAAGGTGGGGCTTTTCTATTGTCCCTTTTCTACAAAATGCAAGTTCCAATAGTTTAAAAATAGTAGGCAATTTAGGAATTTTTAGGCTATGCGTCAAAAACATTGCATATACTTGTAATTTTACAATTCATATCATAATTCGGTCAATGATGACATTACATTCACTGTGTTCTGAATGAACCATTAATTTGTTAATTAATTGGTTTAATACGATCAACCTCGATGTAATACATTTGAGGTCAGTAACTACAAGAACGTAGTGATGGAAAGCAAGCATAAATAAATCCTCCGAAGAAGTATGGATACTTTATACGGTCGTACTGCCTGAGAATTAAGAACACAGATGAGAAACGAAAATGCAATTCAAGCCAGTTTCAGGAGAGACGAATACGCTAACATCCTTTGTATTTTTAACGAAATTGTCAGTCATATCATCGCGTGAATTGCATCCGTCAAAGATGTGGGTTGCATTTGTTGTACCAGGTGATTCGTAACATACTGTGGTGGAAAATCTCACTCTTATTATTGCCAAAAGAATTCTTTGATTATATCGATTGAGTCGGCCGATACTTGTTGGAAATTCATATTGAATAATGGTCGAAGAAGTAAAAATATTTTACAAAAATTCCCAATATATTTATCACAATGTTATTATAACATGTTTCGCTGTCACTGTAGCTTCATCAGGCTGATGAAGCTACAGTTTGTGCTATGTCCCTCTGTCTTGGTATATGGAGTAGAAAGACCTTGATCGAAACAACTACCAAAAAATTAGCAGCGTTTCAAACATGGCTTTGCCGTAGAATCTCAAGAATTTCAAGGGCAGGACACGTATCTAATGAAGAAGTCTATCGTAGAATGCAGAAAGACGCTGAATAAATAACTACGATAAAAGCTCGACCGTATAATGAGGAGAGAATGAAGATACGGTTTACTACAAAACATACTGCAAGGGTAAGATTCCTGGAAAATGTAGTCCAGACCGATGGAGAACTTCAAGAATCTCAGCTCGTGGTTTCCAGTAACAACAGGAGGACTATTCTGTGCAACAGCAAACGAAGTCGTAATAGTCAGAATGATCGCCAACATCCGGTCCGGATAGGCATTATAAGAAGAAGATAGGAAATACCTACTGTTTTGATCTTTGCTCAATTCTGGCTTCTAATGATAGACCCAACAGTCACGTATCGCTGCAGAAACTTTTACACTGCATTAGTATATATCCAAACACCATTGCATAAAGTAATATTGCGTAAACCGCTAATGAACTATAAAATTATAAGGAGGAGAGCCCCGATAACAAGTTTCGAACTTCTCTTTGGTTTGAATAATGTCTAATTTTTAGACGGAATTCACTGTTTCCGTTATTGTAAAATTGCTTCGATTATTTACTTTCGAAGGTTGTAGAAACTAAACTAACTCTCACATTAACATGAAATTCTTAGAACGCTGCTACAAAAAGTTGCCTTATTGAAAGGTATATATATATATATATATATATATATATATATGTATGTATGTCTTGTTATCCTCTCAGGTTTTGTCCCGAGTTCGGCGTTGGTTCTTAGAAGAACCATGAGGTCGACCCCAAGAAGAAGATGTATGCGATTACATCGAAACGTCAGGACGTACATGGTTCTTCTAAGAACCAACGCCGAACGCGGGACAAAACCTAAGAGGATAACAAGACATCCTTTACCCGCGGGGTAAATCAATCCCCATTTTCTTCTGTTTATATCTTCTCGCATATGTCTCTCCACTTGTTTCTGTCCTTGGTCTTTTCCGCTATCTCTACCAAGGTCCGCCTTCACCTCCTGCAGCCAAGTAGTTCTGGATTGTCCTCGTCTTTTTCTTCCCGCCGGTTGTCACTCCAGGGTATTGTAGATTCTTGCTTTGTTCCCAGCTGTCCACACATATCCCAACCATTTTGTACTCGGTTGCTTTATTCTTCTCACCATGTCCATACCTCCCAACTCATTTGCTATCTCACAATTTGTTCTACTCCTATACTCATTTTTATAGAGAAAGAGTAATTCCCTTATCTCTGCATCCCTTCTACCATCACTTATAATAGTTGCCCCTAGGTATTTAAACGTATTTTCCACTTCAAAAGTATAGTTTCCTATTTCAACCGTGTCACTCTCATGTTTCTGATATCCATTTAGTTTCATCATTTTTGTTTTTTTTTGAGATTTATTTTCAGTCCCGTTCTATTACCCTCCCTCACTATTACCTCACGCTTTTTTATGTAATTACAACATCGTCAACCTACGCTATTAGTTGGATTGCTTTTGTTCTTATTGTGCGTTTATCTATATTTCTTAACACATATTCCAGTGCTGAGTTGAATAATGTCGTCAACAGTAAATGTCCTTATTTAACCCCTTTATTTATTTCAAATTCTACCGTGTCTCTCTCTTTTGTATCATTGTAATTGCTCTTGCATTTGGCAGCGTCATTTGTATTAATTTTCTTAATTTGAGTTTTATTCCTAATTCATTTAGTGCTGCCATTAGTGCATCTTTTTTGAGGGGGTCGAATGCTTGGTTAAGATCAACGAATAAAAGTTCTATTTCTATGTTATATGCATGCGTTTTTTCTACGATTTGTTAAAGTGTTTATCGGCCTTTTATAAACTTGCATTGATATTGTCCTACTAAATTTCATATGCTATTTAGAAACCTTTTTTGGATTGATGTAGATAGTATTTTGTATGCTGTGATTAGTAACGTTAAACTTCTATAGTTATTAATTATTTGATGACCGCCTTTCTAGTGTACCGTCGCTATTTGTCCAATATCCCAGTGCCGAGGCATCTTCTTTTCTATCCATATTCTCTTAATCAGTGGATATAGCCGCCGTATAAGACTATTTTAAATAACATTATAAATTGATTTCTCCCCCTTCTATAAAAAACATTTAACAAATACTATCAAACAAGTAGGTACTTGCTACCAAGTTAACTATGTTTCATTCCTCTTACTCACTTTTACTCAAAATTTACCATTTTAGAAAGTTTACAAGTACTTCTCAATTTACCCACGTAATTGCATTGCGCTGAAGATAACATTACTGTTTCCAATTGCCCGGAAACGTTTTACAAATGTTCTAACGAGAGAGGGAAGAAGTATGTAACAGCTAACTCGCTGGATGGTATAGCTATCGTTGTTCGCATGGTGAAGGCATAAAATGAAAATCGATGTATGCAAATTCGTCGGAGGATCGCCTAGGAACAACGTTTCAGTGGCACACGGGCCGCGCCGTTCGACATGTTTGTCCCTGTCAACGTAGGATTAATGGAAATGTAAATTTTGTTTATCCTACGGTAGAACATCCACCGCTTTTGGAGGTGGATTCGTAGGGGTCTCATCGTATACCTTTCGTATTTCGTTCGAGATCTACACGTGACCGAGCAACGTATACGCTTTCTTGAACGGATTTATTTAGTTCTGGCGCCTTCGGGGGAGATTTTTCTAAACAACGTTTACAGAACGCAGCGATGTTCAAAGGGGGATGCTGGTTGAATTAAATATGTATGAATGATACGGTTTTGATAACGTCTAAAAAGTTCTAATCTTCTTACATCTTCGATAAACTTTTTCATTTGTAAATTGTTAAAATATACGATGTAGATCTTCTTATGTAACACTTTATTTAACTGATTACTAGTCGCGGCAAAGTTACAGCGCAGTGCGGAGAACAACGTGGAGGAGCCCTCGTATTCAAGCTTTTTCTTGACGTAAGTATTATACAACAACGGTAATGTTGGTGCTGAAGCATTTTGAATGACGTATGACAAATTCTGATGCTTTCAGAGCAGAAGATGTTATATTATTTATATGAGATGCGAAGTTCAGGCTGGAGTCACAACGGGCACCGGGATCCTTGATAGTAGTACATCGTTTCGATTATCTTTCCGTTAAGCAAATAATTGCTTTGCAACGGTTTCCTTTTCCTAGTGTAGGTCATTACATAACATTTAGACACACTTAATTCCAACTTATTTCTATCGCAACCATAGCGAGATAAGGTCAATATATCTCAGCAGGTTAGAGCAATCGTTCGCTGCGGTTATCTCAATAAATATCTTTAGGTCGTCAGCAAAAAGACACTTCCCACATTCAACATGGTCCAAACAGATCGTTAATGAATAAATTAAAGAGAAGTGGTCCCGGATTTGAACCTTGTGGTACTCCCGATGTTGCTGGGTAGATCTATGATTTAAACCAATTGTAACATGTGTACATACATACTGTATTTTCTAATGGAAGTATGAAGAGAAAAGTTGTCCCAATCTATTGCTAAAGCCAAACTTATCTAATTTTATTTTTACAACGGCATGGTTTACCCGATCGAATGCTTTCGCAAAGTCAGTATACAGAGTATCTATTTGACTATGCGCATTCAGAACAGTCGATATTACTTGTGTAAAGTACGTTAGGTTGGTGATTGTCGATCTGTCATCTAGGAATCCATGCTGATGTGATGAAATGTAGCTCTTAACTGCAGGATATACACTAGGGTGACAAAATAAAATAGACACAAGGTAAAGCGGTATAAATATGTAAACAGCTAAATTCTAAGAACGAATTAAGAACTTTCTCTTATCATTAGGGTAGGGGTAGATGTATCGGAAGGAATTCGTTATAGTTTACCGATTGCGACAGTCGGTAACACGGTTGACAATGGGAGCCTACGTGCTCTCGAAACGCTGCGTTCCGCATAATTAATTAATTTGTGTGAGTGGAGTTTACTGCTATACCTGTAATTTCATCTTACCTCTCTGGAAGGAGTGGTTACGTTTTTTATAATGGTTATTCGTCCACTCGCTTCAGAATACTATCTGGAGTTCCGCAGGGTTCTAATCTCGGACCACTCCTATTTAACATTTTTCTGAATGATTTGCTAGATAAATTGCGATGTGAGGCTTTAGCTTACGCTGCTGATCTTAAAATCTACAATGTTATCGATTCGGTAGTTGATTGCGTTAAGTTGCAGACTTACCTTACCGTTATTAATGATTGGTGTACTCTGAATATGCATATCTCTAAATATTGGCAAATGTTTAGTGATCCCTTATACCAGACGCTCTAATCCAATCATTTTTAATTACTCTGTTGATTCTACATTTATTTCAAGAACTGAAAAAGCGAGGGATTTGGGAGTACTTTATGACACGAAACTAGGCTTTTCTGATCACATATCTGCTATATGTCTTTTTGCATCTAAATCTTTGGGTTTTCTAATAAGAACTTGTCGCGCCTTTCGTGATATCTCAGTGGTAAAGACTCTGCACTATCCTCTTCTTCGATCTAAATTGGAATATGCCAACTTAATTTGGTATCCTTACTACACGTATCAGGTGATTTCAATTGAACGTGTACAAAAGCGATTCCTCAAATACCTTAGCTATAAGGCTAGCGGTACTTACCCTGATTGTGGTTCAGATTATGTAACATTGCTGCAGCAACATAATTTTGATTCATTAGAAGATCGTCACCATAAAAACAGCGCAAGATTTTTATTTAACCTGTTATCTAATGAAATAGATTCACCATCATTATTAGCTTATGTCGATTTCCGAGTACCACCACGTTACATACGATCCCTTGATTTTCTCGTGGTGTGTAGGCACAATACAAATATCTTGGCCAAATCGCATATATTCCATATGGTCACCAATTTCAACAGAATATACTCGTAGAATATTTGTTTATATTAGGATTGTGTTAATTGTTATGAAATGTATTGTACATGTGTGTTGATTTGTAATAGTATTACGCATGAGGTATACATATACATAATCAATGTAATTGCACCAATTGTTTGTATGTTGTCCTCTAAGTGATAGTAATCGTTGGGCAAATAAAGATTATTATTATTATTATTAATAGAAAGTCCAGCAATATTCCACAAAATATGAGATAAGAGAATAATTGGCGTAATGGATAACGACTAGAACGTTAATTTAGTAGATTGAGTTAATTGCCGGGATATCCATTACGTCAAATTTCACCTGAACTTAACTAATACTAAGTACATAGATATTGTGTAGAGATTTGAGTACAGTAGTAAATAACGCATTAGTATATACCTATACAACGAAATGCAAAGTAGAAATATATGCAAAAGTAAAACTGAATGATTTCAACATTGAAAAATGCATATTCAAAATAGAAATTTGTTCGGTTGTACTGAACAGCTAATTCGTAAAAAGAACTTGCTTTTTTTCTATAAAAAAATTATAATTACCGGAAAAGTAATGTATTAATACACGTTGAAACCCTATTAAATAACCCCTTTTCCATTGCACGCATGAATATATCATAAATACAAATGTAAAACCAAATTACCAAGCCATCCATCATTCCGTACCCACAAAACTACATTTCCATATAGAAGGGAAACGCTATACCACCCTTGTTAACCTGCTAATAGATTGATAAATGGAAACACCTTTTTACCTTCCCCAAAACGACCCTATAAGATAATTGCAGCCGAAGATAGAGCCAGGGATCTTCTCCACTGGTAAACATAATTATAATTAAGCACACTGCGGTGCATTGCAGGCGTTCTTAGTGGGAGAATAAATGAACCGAGCTCTTGGGTTCGCTGTTTCACTCGGTCGCGGTCTAGCAGGGAAAGGAGGTATTAGGTGGCAGTAGTTTAAGTATAGCGTCATTCCCTTAGGCGTTTGTCCGCTTAGAAAGACGCGGAAGTAAGTTTTGATTTCCAAAACGCCGAGAAACGAGAGGAAACATTGTTAGCTGCTTAATTATGTTAGACAAATGATTTAAACGTAATGAGAAGACTCTGAAACAAAGTTTGTCAAATTTTTGCAAAGTAACATAAACTTCTTTATTGGGTTAAGAGAAAAACGTTGCTTAAGTTTAAATTTTTTGTATATGCTCAAAGAAACGTTAGGGAACACGTTCCTTTACGTGATGTAAAGACAGATATCTACAGCAATCGTTTAGCACTATTAAATCCAATGGGGAGAGTGACGTACTAAAGAGCATGTCGGCTCTTTCATCCAAGGAATCCGTTGGTGATAATTTAATTCCAACTTACGTAATCAAAGATTACAAATATGTATTGGCCAAACCATTAAACACTATCTTCAACCCTACGACTCGGCAGAAAACAAGGATTTTTCCTGAATGTTCCAAGAAAGGTGATGCCTCGAATGTTTCGAACTATCGACCTATCACCATCTTTTCTAACTTCGCAAAAGTATTGGAGCATTTTGATATATCCAAATGTTCTATCGTATATGTGATTGCATCAACATGGCGTTATGACTAGATCTCAGTCATTCACCTAGCTACTATATCCCAATACACTTGTACAGGAACATTCAGGTAGAGGTAATTCACGCTGACTTTTTCCAAAGAATTTGGCCCCATCGATCACAATATCTTACTTGGAAAAGTAAGTCGCTTGGATCATCACTTATCCTGTTGAAGCTTGTGTATTCCTACACTCTAAAAAATTATGGTAATTTTACTATCATCACCCCGTAGTATTACTGGCACCCACGTGCCAAATTTGCAATGATAGGTAATGTAAATGTTAGTTTACTATACTCCATTCACGTTAAGAATGCAGACTTGAAATAGATAGGCCTTAAAATACGGGCTTGCTATTGGCTAATGGGCGAGGCATGTTCACACAGGAGAAATTCATGCAATTTCTTTATATGAAATTTCTGTCAGTTGTCAAATTTACTTACGATTTTGTTGTCGTTGTTTCCTGCAGTATTTCATGGAATTTCATCTTTATAAACAAGATGTGACAATTATTTTCAGAGTTCTTTTATCTCATCATTTAATAATTCAAGGTACTACATAATTCATTATACAAACAAAATAATTTTTACTCTACCATTACAAAATTACAGTTTTGATTTGGTATGCCCGAGGAAGCAATAGTACATCCAATTGCAGCACTATCGAAAAACCCTCAAGGGGAACATATTGGCGGTAGGCAGAGGCTAATGGATTACAATTTATATGTGCAATTGAAGCAAGAAAATTGCAAGTCAACGTCTGTCGACTGCAACATGACTTGGTTTAAGTGAAAGAATAGTATGAGAACAATGCCATAGAGATTAATACAAGATAAATTCCCAGCTTGCCCCCTAAGAAACGCCTTCGAGAAACAATATACGATCACTTAGACGAAGCTCAAAAATCTATAATTAGGCGATATGTCCATTCATTCTTTTTAAGAAATAACCTGCCTACATGTACAAAAGTATTAAATGTAAATATAATACAGTATGACCTTCGATTTAAACTAACTTATTAATCCTTTACAGGTTATTACTGCATATGACAATTTGCCCTGCTAGGATTTAAGTGGTTAAAAAGGAATCGAAACAGTGTGCTAATGTAACAAGACATTGTGCTATGGAGACGTCGGTATTTAACTGGCATTAGAAAATTAAATAAATTGAAATTATTTGTTTATAAATCAAATTCATATGTTTATTTCATTTGTCATTTTATAAATAAAATGCTAGCAGTAAAGAAATATTTTTTATTAAATTTATTGCAGATATAAAGAGAAGACAACTATATAAATTTGTAATATGTGCAGTTAAGAGATTTTTATAATCAATTAATATATTTGATATTTTATTGTAGTTATCAATACGCGTGCAATTATTTATTGACTGTACTGTCGTTGAAAATGTACATTGGTTTTACTGTAGTCGGGGTACAGTAGATAAATATATTTGCACTGCTGTTTTCTTTTTCACTGAACAGCTCATCTAACTTCACCATTGACAATAACCAAATTCTATGCAAGATTTAAGGATGTTGTGTATTGACATATACTTTAAAACCATTCGATGGACTTGGATACAGTCCCGTTGAGCCGATTATGTATTCTTCATAATCAGCAACATTCCTCCTTGTTTGGCTTTATCACATACATATTGAATTGCTTAGTTTCAATCATACCATTGAAACTTTCTCTTTTAAAATTGATGGAGATTACCAAGGGAGAGATTTACTTCTTGACAAATGAGGGTATAACACCATGTATATAACCACTCATGTCAAAGTTATATTTTCGCTTCAAGTTTATCCATGGCAATATTGTCATTTTAAAACTTGTCATATGACATTTATGTTCTCATTTACTTTTTAGCATAAATAAGCTCCAACTATTTCGGTAAATGAAACAACTGAAGGATACATTTATATCGCAATTGATGTTACTTTTACTTTATTGTTGCGGTATTATTTTACCAGGTCATATAACCATAATGTATTGCACATAAAATATGAAAAAGTTCCTATTTATTATACAAGGTTTCAAACTTGGATGTTTACGATGTTGTCATTTGACAGTTCCATCGGTTAAATTTCACCAGTGTAATACAGTCGCCGATCATAGCGCTACCTACTGCATTCTTAACGTGAATGAAGTATAGTTTTCTAAGAGATTTTTAACATTTAATAGAACATTCACTACCATGGCTTTTAGTCCATTTTTCAATAACTTGTTGAGCAATGAACCGCTTTTATACTATATTAATAAAGAAGATAAGTCGTTTCATCAATTCTTGTTGGTTCCTTTTGATGCACTGACATGGTTGGATCATACACACAACATAGACAAAATAGTAGTTATCATTTTATAGCTCACATGTGATTTTGTTAACGATATAAAATATTTTATCACATGATTGATTGCCTTGAAGTTGTTTATACCCTTGCTATAAGAATTTTACCTATTATTAAATTAATATACTACAGGAACGTATTCTATAATGGCAGCTATTTTTAAAATATGAAGTGCATCTAAAATTAAAAAACATTTATTTGTTTACGCTGGACAACCTATTTGAAGAAGTTATATTAAAATGTAAATATTTTAAGTTTTATAGTGAAATATATTGGTATGTTGATAAATAAATAAATAAAAGATCAGTATTCTTTATATGCTATATACTACTGTTGGATAGCTATAAGATAATACTGAATTAAGTGTTAATATAGCGTTGATACTTATATTAGGGGCACATCTTGACTATCCACCAGTGTAAATGTTAAAAGATTCTCAATCATTCCTTTTTTTGTTGTCAATTTTAATAATTGTTTTTTGTAGCATCACAAAAACTTTATTCAAATGGACCCCAATTAGAACTTGAAGGAGACTTATATAGCTTGTTTGGATTCAGGTAAATCATAGGAACTAGCCGAGATTTGCAAGCTATGTCCCAATACAAATAGTTTGAATTTCTTTACTAGTACTATTTCTGGAGATGATAAAAATAGATTTGGATATTCCCTCTTGCCTGTATTATTCTCAGGGATTTATATTTCTTAGGATAAATATAAGTAGTAAAATTACATGCTCATTAAATTTATGTCCGAAAATTACATGTGCATTATTTTTTATCCGTGAAAATTACATACACATTAAATATTATAGCAAATTTTACGAGGTCCTTTTTTAGAGTATAGATGAGATTCGCATAATTTTCGTGTGCTATTTATTTAAAAGGTACCTCGGACTTATTTTACACACTGTATATATTTCTACCCGAAAAGGTGAACAAACCCAAGATGAACACTTCAAATTCCATTCGGTTAACTGCTGCCAAAAACTGTAATACACACAACAAGTACGCAATATAAATACATGCATTCGATATCGATCCACTCTAGAGAACGAAGCTTCTATTTTCCGACCAAAAAATGAGTTTTTGGAACCGCTCCAAGTGGAATTGCCCCTTTCCAATGCGCTGCTAGTGCATTGCAATCAAACCGTCCCTATTTACGACTTCTTCTCACCATAAAAAGGCAAACAAGATGACGCAACAAAAGATAAACGATGAGGGATGGCATGATAAAAAAATGTCACCGAAGACTCTAAATTTTGACAATTTCCCTAAATTTATCGCTATTTTATTCAACTGTGTCTGCTATTCGGGCGGTTTTTGATCGAAGGCGATATTTCAGCGACCAAAAACTTTCGGCAAATAATCCGCTGCAGTAGTTACGGGAAGTTTTTCTCACCACCTCTGGTGCATGAACCCTTTTTAGCGATCTCTTTCTATCGCCTTCGCGTTGAAGTGCGGTGTTGAGATTACGTCGGTAAATAATTGATAAATACTGCGGCTTGAGGCGCGCGAACTTCGGTACTCGACGGTATTTTTGGGCGACGTGCGAGTTTTCGCGATCAGCTGAAAACCGGTGATAAGCTTAAATGCGCTGTTTCGCGATCTGGGGGATTAGGGCCGATGCTTTTGCCTATTTTCGCCCGGTCTATGGTGGAATTAAGTTTTGACGGGGAGAAAAGTGATAGCGAAGGATTATATCGTAACAATAAAGTTCCATTTATTACGCGGAATAGAATGAGATATTTACTTTTCTTTTTGATAAACATGTTCGGAATAAATTAAGCCAGCTTTAGATTAAGACTTGCTAAAACACTTATTCGCTTTTTTTAAATATTTAGAGACCGATATAAATCTACAGTCTTCATACAATATGCCCGAGAAGACGTAAAAAATTAATGACCGTAGTATAGAGAAAAAGAACAGAAATGTAGTGTCTTAAAACCTCTTCATGCAGGGACTGCATACTGTTTGCGTCGTTTTCACATGAAAAATAATGACTTAAGTCGTTAAAATATTTTACAGTGCCGATAACCTATGCGTCTAGCAAGAAGACGCATTAAATTTTAAAAATGCATTAGTCTGCAAAAGCTTATAAGTTTACGAACACCCGGCATAAAACAGAAATGCATTAAAAATTAATACCACGGTAGTATGACTCTGGATATAATGTATAGTGTAGCAAGTAGTCTCGGCAGAGAGGGGCAAGTGCCAGTGCCCTGTGTCTCCGGGGCACGCTTGTTCCGTATTGTTCGACTAGTCGTTGTGAGTGCTTGTCAGTACACGCAACACTGTTCTGCAATCCGTAACAAACGATACAGCGAACAATTAATATATAATATAGGTGTTTGTTTTATTCTATGTAATGTACTGTTCAGTTTACTAGACCAACAAACATATGTCTCCTTCTGGAGCAAGTATTCCGATTACACATTATCAAGTCCA
This sequence comes from Trypoxylus dichotomus, assembly GCA_023509865.1. Taxonomy (NCBI): domain Eukaryota; kingdom Metazoa; phylum Arthropoda; class Insecta; order Coleoptera; family Scarabaeidae; genus Trypoxylus; species Trypoxylus dichotomus. The sequence continues at coordinate 26,097,007 of CM042082.1, read as the reverse complement.
ACATCGTTAAGAAACTGTATGCCATCTGTTCGTGACTATGTTAAAAGAAGAATTAAATCAGAATTTAGAGATAAAAAAACGTGGTTATGTGTGGACAAAACAAACGATCGGCAAGAACATTTTGTGGTGAATGGTGATGGTATGTACAATGGAAGAGTTTGAACCGTCATCCCCCATTTTACTTGCTTCAAACAAATTTTAATGTTTCTGAAGTACGGTACCTCTAGCATGCTTTCCTTAGGTCGATCTCTTAAAGAAGAGAGTGGCAATCTGTTACATGTAAATCATGTACAGAGTGATTTTATATGTTTGAGGACAATTTAAATTTCGCGCGGTGTATTCTAGGGGATTTGACATGTTAAGAGTGGCCATTGTGAGTACCGTTCCTATCAACTGCCTGTGCGACACGTTATTTAATATTCGTTATTTATATTCATTTTATTCGTTATTATTTGCTTCATTTTTACTTGTATAGAGTAACCGTAACACTGCAATTATTGCCAATCGATATTCTACGACGAATTCAATATTGTCAGTGGTTTAATGAAAATCTTCATAATGATGATATTTTAGATTTAACATTCATGTCAGACGAGGCCTGGTTTCACTTGTCAGGCTATATTAACAGCCAAAATTATAGGACATGGGCTACAGAAAACCCTCATAATTTTGTTGAGACTTCTTTACATCCACAAAAAATTGGGGTCTGGGTGGCAATGTCTAGACGTCGCATAATTGGCCCTGTTTTTTTCCATGAAGATATCAATGCGGAAAGATATCGCACTCAAATTTTTGAAAGTGTTTATAAACCAATTACATGACGATGAATTGGAAAGGGGGTATTTTCAACAAGATGGAGCACCACCTCATGTAGCGCATGATGCATTGGAATATCTAGAAGAGTATTTTGGTGACAGACTTGTTAGTCGCGATAGCTGGCCATCACGGTCACCTGACCTAACCCCTTTAGATTTTTATCTGTTTGGGCATTTAAAAAATAAGATACATCAAAATCGACTTCACAATTTGGAAGAACTACGAGCAGCCATAGGGCAGGAAATTCGTAATATCGATCAAAACCAATTACAGCGACTGTTTGACAATATTAAGAGACTAATACATTTATGTCTTGAATCAAATGGAGGCCATTTCGAATATACATTATAATGTAATTGTTTTTTTGCAATAAATTTATACAAAAAACGGAATCGTTTGCTTTTAAATATGTAGTGCTCAAATTTAAATATTTGTATTAATTCAAAAGCTATTTAAAATCATCTATATTACATTCCATTTTTTTTATCACATTTACATTAATTTTCTGCTTAGAAAATCAAAATGAAATTGATTTTTTGAAGATCTGTTGTCAATATTTTATCACCCATCCAAAATCTATTTGCTACGCTACTGGTTACGAATTCAAAACCAAATCGCCAACGTGACAAAAATTTAGCAAGGCGCGAAATTTAAACTGTCCTCAAACATATAAAATGACTCAGTACATATAAAATCCATGCTTTAAACCTTGTGACGCAGTTGATGCCTAAATGTTATCCACGAGTAAATGTTTTAATAGCTCATAGGAAGGCAGTATTTCTAAAGTCCCCAAAACGTACAAAAGGTGTGATGTTCGTTAATAATATTTAAACACTCAATTATTTTATACTTATTTATCTCAACATTATCGTACAACTGTTAACTGGGCACTGTCTTGCTAGCACGTGGTTAGGAACAATATTCCCACTCCAAGTGCCTATAGTAAAAAGTACTACACACACACATACGACACAGTACAAAAAATGTATTTTATTTCAGTATATTACAAAAAGATTTCACGAACTGTGTCCCACCGTGCCTGAACCACCACAACCTATTGATTATTACGCATTGGAGAACATGGTTAAAGGCTGCATTTTACTACTGCGAACATTTCGATGATGTAAAGAAGATAGTTTTACAATTCGAAACGGGACACGCCAAAACTATCAAGAAAAGCCGGAAAATGTTTTAAGATAGTCAGGTAAAATGAAATTTAGGAAATATTCGCAAGAACTATTATATGTTCACTTGAACATCATACATAATTTGAAAGTGTAAGTCACCTATGTACGGTGGAAGGCAAAAAGAATGAAAGTGTGATATGAAAATTTAAAAGCGATAAGGATTCAAATTTTCCTATACTAAGACAAAATTGAAAGTGCGTTGAAAGATCCATTGAGTTGTCACAAGGATTAGTTTAAATTCGAAAATATAACATGAAATATAACACTCGATGATTTTCATCATTAAAAAATATTTATTCCGCACGCCTTATTCATTTGACTAAAGCAAGTGTAGAACCATACTTAGTGATTGTAATATTTAATAGATGCTACCCAGTTTGTGATTTAGTGGAAACTTCTTAAAACAGTAAGTGTTTCAGCACGTTATACAATACATTTTTATCATTATTTTGTATGTAAACATTCCTGCGTTCACATCGCCTATGCTCATTCATGAAGGTCACGATCATGAATGATGCGAGTACGTAAACATTACTGAACACTCACCTTGATACGGCTGCTTCTTCGCACTGCATTGGAACTTGCCCCACTTTGCCGAGACTAGCAATAATGTTGCAAGAAAAAAGAAACGAAAGCTCCTTGCTCTTAAGATGTCTGTTTTATATTGTGCAATAAATCAAAAAATTGGACAACAAAATAGTAAAGGAGGGCGTAATAACTATCAAAAGGTAGCTAATTAAATGCGCAAACTGAATGTATAAACTAATAACGACAGATTTTAAAAGTTGAAACATTTCAGATTTATAGGCTCTCTTGAGTATCGTAAACTGCGTCTTTCTGTTTCAGCGGAAGCTCACTCTAAGGGAGTAAGAACTACCAATACCATTTCGACAATTGTCGGATTTTAGCATTTTTCTTGCGATTGCGAATGAAAAATAGTATTATGTATCTGTAATTGCACATTCTATAGGTCCATCAAATTAGTGCAGATGAGATTTTTTTGGTCCCTCCACTATTATGCCCTTACCTTCACATCGAGTGAAAGTTAAACAAATGTGATTCAAATACCATTATACATAACACCTATATCCAATAATACATATATATATACACTACCGCTCATAATAGTATGGGCACTTCCTATTTCATGCAAAATGTTACGCTTGGTTCAAAACTTTAGACAAAACAACTATAAGAAAAATATTTATTCATCATCTACGACTTATAGCACACGTATAAACAAAAGAAAAAGTAATTTTAAACCTTGGAAAGATAAAGTAACACCTCTTGGTTTAATAAGTGCTCGCCCAATTCTTTCTAGCAATTTCTTCAGTGTATCTTCAGGAATATTGTTTCACTCCCTATGCAATACCGTCCAGAGATGGAGAAGTTCTATTGGACTAAAATCTGGCCTCTAGAAGAGGCCAAGTCATATTTTTTTAATATTCCTTCATTCTCTAGGTCAGCGTACTTCTTCTTTCCCATTGTTCTATCAATTTTCATAAGGTCCCCTGTTCCACTTAATGAAAAACAACTTCATACAAGAATTAAACCACTGTCTTTCTTTATTGTTGGTGTAATACATTCAGGAAGCATTTTTTCATGTTTTGAGCGCCTGACAAATGTTCCACGGTTGGATCAAACACCTCATATTTGATCTTATCAGTCTATAGTACGTTTCGCCATTGTTGTAGTGCCCAGTCCTTATGAGTGTTAGTCCACTGGAGACGGTTTTATTTGTTCCCACGACATAGCAACGGTTTTCGTGTAGCAGTACGGCAATGGAAGTTTGCTTCGTTTAAACGACGTTTCACTCTGCTAACCGATATCCTCCTGTTTCTAGCCCCGATTCATTTTCTCTTCTAGCGTCTTACATAAGCAGAAAAATATATAAACCTGTACACAACATCATTCGAAAATACATTTGTTCGTAACAGCACATTATTAAACCTTGTACCTAAAATTTAAATCCGCAAGAAGCGCAAGCAATAGAAATTCATACTCAAATAGGTCCAATTTCCGAAAATTATTCAATTCTTTTAGATACCATTTCCAAATTTTGGAACACCAAGCTCTCATTACATGAAGCGCTAAATATATTAGATTTCCTAAAGGCTTCGTTAGGAAGTCTAGCAGACGGTACAGGTAGATTAACAATAGATAAATTGTATATCGTTATAAACAAGAATCCCGATTTTCAAATTATAGCGCGTCTAGACAAGAGTTCAACTGAACACCAAAAGTACGAATATGACGTTCACAATCTGTTTAAATTCGCGAGTACCAACATATTTTCAGCTCTCCGTAGGAGGAGCATGAGTGAGTCAGCACTGGAACGCATGCTAATGACATAATACTACAGCGAATTTTTTTGCATCACTCTACAACAACAACAAACTAAAATAGTAAGTAATTATATTCATTATTTTTAATACTGATAGTAACCAAACAGTAGATTACTGCGTAAGCATTCGTTTCGGCAGCTTAATAATAACAACGCTAATTATTGCATTTCCAATTCGCAGAAAACATTTCGAAAAACAAAACTTACAAGCACCAACTGCAAAACGTATATCCCTATTTATTTAAACAGATTTATCTCAATTTAAAATTTAACAAATACATCATTAGCAGCCTCGATTCACGTAACATACTTTTCTCCGAACTAAATTGCCCGGAAAGGATTCAGTTTAATTGGTGTTTCTATGTTCCAACAGTTAGCGTTGCTTCCGACAGACAGTTTGATATTCGAGCGTCGGCTTATCTTCGTTTACATTCTGGTGCTTCATTAATTTTAACTTTTTATCTGCGCAAATTAATATCTACGTCGCTGTTCGTACCGTTCCGTGCTCTTTACGTTTACTGTGTAGATGACGCGATGTACTTCCTACGTATCCTGCAGATACGATGAAGTACTACGTTATTATTAATTTGCTGTTGACATATTCTTTTTGTATTTTTCACAAAATCGTTCAATTTTCGTTTGTTACACTCTCCGCTGTATATTTCGTTTTGGCAGTCCCTTTGAACACTCCAGTCAGACATCATATAAGGATCCCATCTTTCTTGATATTGAATTTCCATGGCTTTTAAATCTTGATGAAATCTCTCGCCTTGTTCATCGCTTACAGCACCTAAATTTCCGATAAAAGATGCAGATATAAAGGAAGACTTAACAGGTATGCTAGATACCGTGTGAAACAGGAAAAGCGTAGTATTAGTGGGAGGCAAAATAGTACGCCAACATGGTGAAGATGTGATTTACGATAATGGAATACTCCCAATAGAAGTATGTCATTAATGAGATTTGAAGATGATGAATGATTCCTCTGATCACAGGGAAATACATAAATATACCTGGTTTCAACCCACGAAGGAACAACAGTCTAGCATTGCATAATTGTTAGGCCAAGCCCCACAATCTTAATGTCAAGGATGTGACAGCACAGCGGCGAGCCTCCTGTAGATCTGACCATTATGTCGGTGAAGCAAAACTATTTTTCCTTTAAATGTGAAACCAATGAAGAAAAAGATGTAAATCAAACTGGTCAAGTACCACAATAGCCCACGTACAATCCAGACAGTCTTTCCGATGGATCGACTGTGTTTTGGTATAAAATGAGGTTGGCAGCCACTATGAGAAGTTCAATAGATGCTGCAGTACCAGAAGAATATAATTTCATCAAAAAGTGTATTCACGAGGCCGCAAACTAAGTGTTGGAGCAAAGAGGCAAGAAAATCAGGGCGACAATTGATGTTTCGTAGAATGAAATTCTGAAGTTTTTGGTAAATGAAAAGAAAATAGCATATCAGAAGTGGCTGACAACACAAGATCCAGAGGACAGAACAATCTATATGACATACAATTATGAAGTAAAAAAAGAAAAAACGCCATGAATAATTGTTGAGAAAGGAAATGTGACGAGGTGTACAGATTTATAGGAAGATCAAGGTTTAGGCAAGCATGGAAAACCTTGAGAATACTGAAAACAAATACAAAGGAAGTGAAATCTATAAATCGAATAGGAATGGATAGCTGGAAGGGGTACTATGAATCTTTAGTAATTGAAGACAGAAATAATTTTAGGGAAGTAGATTACAAAATGAACCAATGAATCAACCAAGTCGTAAGAGAAGTAACAGTGAAGGAAGTTATAGAGTCCATGCAAACTATGAAAAATACAAAGCGGCGGGTCCAAGAAGTATGGTCATGGAACTTATTAAGAATTCCTCAATTGTAACATTAGAAGCAATTGCCACGTTGTTTACATTCTGTTTGGGGAGTAGTGCCATCCCGGAAGAACGGAAAATCGCATATGTAAGTTCTATACCCAAGAAGGGCAGGAAAATGAAATGCGAAAACTATGTGAACGAATAGTAAAGTCGCGAATAGAGGCACAAGTAAAAAACTCGGAGGAACAGAGTGGTTCTTGAATCTAGAAGATCTTGTATTGATAATATTTTCTGTCTAAACCAATCTAATTGAGAAAAATATAGCACACGGACTTGAACTGAATCTTATATTTATAGACTTGAAAAAGGCTTATGACATTTTGTTCCCCTAAATCAGTTGTAGCAGGCAACTTTAAATGCGGATAGCAAACAGAAGAATAAACCAGTCATAGTACATCAGCGCTAACCACATCACGTAGTATTCGTGTACAAACTAGAAATATATAACTATTCCACTTGAGATAGTCATCCATAATAAGGCCTAAAAAAACGTGCTGAATGTTATACGTCATAGTCGTACCTATTAAGAGATAGAGGCTCAGGATAATTCATTTCCTTCGCTTTTAAAAGCATAATGTTGGTTTTAAAGTTATTAGCATTTAATCATCGTTCAAGTAATTCCAAGATTCTGGAGCTATTGTTGATAATCGTCTCCTATGAAGATCGTATAACTACCAAAGAAGTGTCATCGGCATAGTTCATCAACATGGGTCTATTCTTAATCAAAGGGCACTCGACAGCATCATTAAAATAAATAACAAAAAATAGTAGTCCCAAAATACTGCCTTGAGGTACGCCCCTAAATGGCCACATGAGGAGAATGGATGAGGACATCAAAGCTTTGGAAATGTAAGCCTGCTAATAAAAGGAAAAAGTAAGACCAAGAAGGAGTTGGGAAAAAGGAATTGTACAAGCTGTGGAGAAGATTGGGATGCGGAAGATGGCAAAATTAGCTGTTTACAAGCTGCCATAATAATAATATCAAGATAACTATGAAGAAAATGTAGCTTTATGGTCATGGTATAACCTAGGCGGTGAAATTTTTAAAGCATTGATTTCTCACTGGATCTTTATAAGTGAAGGTTTCTTGTTTACAAGGATGTTGTTCGCTACTGTAGCAAATAAAGTCCAGGCTTCTTTATCAGTTTCATTCGGTGAGTTGATCAAATTTGGATCTATTATTAAAGTTATAATTTGATGTCTACTAAATAGCCCAGCTTTAATTTTTTCGTAACAACGGTCGTGGAAACTTTTATCACATGTACTTGAAACAGTCTCCTTGCAAATTTAGAGCTTTGTCATATTGCTTTATAACACCCAATTTCGGCAAACAAGATATGCCGTAAAAAAAAAACGTGACGTGATGTACCTACATGTTGTAATGATATAAATTGTTGTCTTTTATTTACCATTTAATTTCTTCTATAATTTTACTAGTCACCTATTGCAGATATATTTTGGTGCACACCGTTAATTTTTATTTTGTTTAATGTTAGAAGTTGGAGACGACGTACCGTCAGTACTCCCTCTTTATGAAATTTTTAAACACAGATATTCAATTTGTACAGGTATCTTTCAAAAGTTTTACAGATATCTACCTTGGATATCCTTTAATAACTAATTATTCACAATTTTTCTTGCTTTAGAAAATAAAAAGAGTCCCTTCGATAACACTTGCAGAGGAGACGTAAACTTTACTATCGTTTATGTTATATATCGCTTTTCGTAAACATATTTCTTATGTAAATAAATATTTCAAAATTTCATCTTTAAAAGACGTTTAATATACAGTACTCACACATTTCAATTACATTGTATGAATATGCATTATTCCGAAATTGTACTCATAATCTTCGAAATTTCTCGTACGACGAAAGGATGGCACGACTGGCAGCAATTTCCTTTATAATGCCACACATATCGAGTACGGGTGTGTGTACTGAGTGGCCTACCATACAGGCGAACCAATGCGTTGCTATGGATACAAAACAAAAGAAGAACAGACAGATGAAGATCGGGAATAAAAGTTAGAGATCTTGGCATCTTTTCTCCTAACAAAGAAGAAGTTATTTTTCTCATATAACTAAATTTATAAATATCTTCGTATTATATCCAATAATAAAGTGTATCAACTGATACTACATACAAAATTTGGAAGTTCCGGAGACTTACGTTGGAAGCCGAAGCCAGTCCATCCTAAAACCGAGCCAGTGAGTACGATTTCAAAGGTTATAGACGTCGAATCTTCTCAAGTTCTTCAAAATTAATTCTATCTTTCAATCTCATATTTAGTTTCGTAGATTAATTAGAATATTTCAAGTTTAGCTAGTCAGGGATTGCCTAATATTTTCTGTAAAAACATATTATAGAAAAGCGTTATATATAGATATATTTTTTTTATTTGTCAATATATTTGCTTTTTTTCAACGTTACATTTGGTATTTTAATTTAGAAAACATTTTCACTTAATCCAAAACAAATAAGTCAAAATTTTAATTCAATGAATCCAGTTAAAAATTTTAACGAGCCTGAGATTTTCCACCACAGAATATTAGTTAAAAATCAGGTTTTAGTCAGCAGAAAAACGATTTTATTTGTTAGCCATTGCATTTTACGAATATATTTTCACATTAATTCGTTAATTTCGTATGATATGAACTTAAATTTGAAGTAGTTCTTTGTTACTATTCTCCTGTTGATTAAGGGACCCTTAGTATAGTATTAGCAAATGACGATTTGCAAGGACTGTGTGGATTAGTATTAGCAATATAAAGTTTAAAGCGGTATTTCAAAATATTAAACGGAAATATAAAATTGAGATTTAGTAGAAACTTCATACAGTTCAAATTATTTTCCGAACGCAATAAAACTTTAAAATCACTCGGTCATTTCCCGTTACCGTAAAATCCATATTCCAGATAAAAATAGACTGCAAGATACAGCAAGTTATCGATAGGTATAATGACGGTGTACGATAGATGATCGGTCAAATCAATCAGTAACGCTGCAGCACAAGTAAACTCCGTTATTGTCGCGTTTATCGTAAAGAACAGCGCCCGCTCAATAAAAGCTACACACGTTAGGCAATAAAAATTGCATCGAGTCGAATTTACAGCTGTCAGGACGGAGGTAATAACGTTATCCGCTTTAGCTTAGCGGACTCCGGCCGTCGATGTATGCGTGGCGAAGCCACATAATATCTAACGAAGGTTATTTCTCCGAGTGTTAAACTGCATAAATTGCATTAGTATTGAAAATAGATCCAGAAAAGAATGAATGAATCGACTTCGCTGTGGCAGGTTGATGTATTTACGTGTACTACTGATTTATCTTCACCATAGCTCTGGATACTTTTACCGAATACTGCAGTCTTGACAAATATGATCAAAACTCGTATAATAATAATAATATTTAGGGGCAAATAAAATAGTAAATACAAAATCAAGAAGAAAAACAACAAGCGTAAGTTATTTTTGCCAATTGGATCATCTTCAGTAGACCAATAGGTTTCCTGTTATTAACGATGACCCGGGACCAAAGAAGAAATAAAGAAAATAATTTGTTCACAACCAAAACAAACATGGTCCAATACTGCAAATATTTATCTGCTGGAAAGTTGCTCATTCATTAAATTATAATAGATGGCACGTCTAAAGGCATTAAATGGTAGTTCCTTGATATTAGGTGAAGCGAGTTATTACCATTCTCAAATGGCGTATGATGCCTAGATATATCGATAAGATCCCCCCTGCGGCCGTTGAGATTGTGAACATCAGTACGATACCTCATTCTTTTCGATAAATAAGACGGAACACCAGTATTCAAAATTTTATAAATGAAACGCGAGAAGCGTAACTGTCTTCGTCTTATCATATTTAAGCATCCAGCATCCCTAAGCTTATGAGAAATCCTTTGACGCTGTCTTATTCTACAAATTGTTCTGAGACATGCATTCTGTATGTATAATTCAGCGTAAGTCAATCTGGTGTAGGTAATTACCATAAACAACTTCAGAGTAATTAAAATGGCATAACACCAAGGAATCACATAGCAGCTTTTTAATGAAAACATCAAGGGAATGCCGGTGGGGATACGAAAACGACCTGAAATGTTTTCGGAATCGGCAAGAGAAAGCGCACGAAGTTTGAAATGGATTCATTGGTCGGCAAGCGCAACTTTTTTTATTGCAACTGCCAAAATCTCAGACGTCTACCGTCAATAGTTGTTTAAAAGTGTGTTTTCTGTAGCAAGTCAGGCGGTTTCGCAAAAATGGATAAAATCGAATATCGTGCGGTGATAAAACACTACTGGATGGCCAGGAAAACGGCCATGGAAATTCGAAATGTTTTGCTAGAGGTTCATGGCAGATGTATGATGATGATGATGATTTCGACCATCAGCTTCTGGGTGAGCGAGTTCAAGCGTGGCCGCCCAAAACCGCTACCAAATGATGAAATAGTCGACAAGATTTATGATGTCGTGTTAACTATCGCCGGTTGAAGTTGAAAGAGAGAGCGGAGACAACAGGCACCTCAGAACGCGTTGGCCATGTACTACACAAAATTTTGAGTATGAAAAAACTTTCGGCGCGATGAGTACCGCGTTTGCTCACACCGGAGCAAAAACGAAATCGGGTGACCGTTTCGGAGGAGTGTCTGGTCAGGATACAACGCACTCCAAGGGGTTTCTTAATGCGTTTCGTAACCGTGAATGAGACTTGGATTCACCACTGCATTCCGGAGACCAGCGAACAATCGAAGCAGTGGTCTTTTCCCGACGCAAAGACCGTTACGTCGACCGGAAAGGTCGTGGCGACCATTTTTTGGGATTTCCAATGTGTGATCCTCATCGACTATCTGCAGAAGGGAAGGACGATCACGAGGCAATACTACAGCGATTTATTGACTCGATTCCATGCAGTATTGAAGGAGAAACGGTCTCGTTTGCAGCGGAAAAGAGTGATTTTCCAATGCACCGGCTCATTCATCCAGCATCGTAGTCTCCAAATTGAATGAGTTGCGTTATGAATTAGTCTCTCTTCCCCCATATTCACCGGGCCTAGCGCCCAGTGAGTTTTTCCTATTCCCAAACATGAAAAAATCACTGGGAGGAAAGAGATTTGCCTCAAATGAAGAAGTGTTCGCCGCTACAGACGGCTAATTTGCGGACATTGAAACATCGTTTGAAAAAGTGCATTGCTCTTCGAGAAGACTACATCGAAAAATAAAAATTAGAAACCACACCAATACCGAATTCTTTTTGTCGATATTGGAAACATTTCAGGTCGCCCTCGTAAATTAATTTTAAATTGCAGTAAGCTCGTCTAATACAAGTACTGACATGATATTTAAACTTAAGACCATTATCTATAAAGAGGCGTAGGTTTTTCACATTACTTTGAAATTTCAGAGGTGTGTTATTAATAGCAAGCCTGATATTAGGAAGTATGTTTGACCTCGCTTTAGAATTACACAGAACACCGCAAAGTGTGATTTGGTTTCATTTAAGAGTAGGCAATGTTCTCTCGCAATAGTATGCAGATTGTTGAGGTCGCGGTTGATATCATGAGCAATACCATGAACCTCATCAATGGTGAAGGATCTGTGCAATTGTGAATCATCAATGTATAGATGGAGATTGCGTGTGAAATTATGGAAAGAGAACGTATGTGGCCTGTTAATAGAGAACAACAACGGACTTAATATGGAACCCAGTGGAACTCCAGAACGATGCAGATTTCTCTTAATGTAAACTTATAAGCAGTAGTGTATGTGCATAAAAGTCAATAAAATAGACTTCTATGATCAATAACGAACCTTAAACTAAAATATACTGATTAGCTAAATGGTAAGAACAAAAAAATGAAATCTCTATAAATTAAAAAGATCGTCGTTATTGGTATTTTTAGAAACAACTTTTCAAATGTTTTTCAATCGGAATTATCTTCTCTTTTTTGCAAAAGATATAAATATAAATGTACCGTAGAAAAATATTATTTAAATGAATGTTTCTATATGAATTGAACCTGGAAAATTTCCTGATGCAGCCATAAGCTTGCTAATTTTACCGACAATATCTGATTTAATTGCGAACGCTAATTTTACAAAAGCAATAAGAACGTAATTTATTAAGCGCGAGCACAAATCCGCTCCGCGTAATAGAATGGATGTCTACCCGTTACTTTATCACGTAAAATGCATTTACGCTCTTCTAAAATCGTGTTATTGCACGTACACTTATACTTCCGATTTCAACTGCACGTTTGCTAATATTTACAGTTACAAACCTGGCTAGAAATAACTTCGAACGTGTCGGATTTATATGTTCTTCACTTTTAGTTGGTTGGATAGCTTAAGGTACTGTTTTCGTTTAACGAAAGGCATCGATGCTTTATAAGATTCTTCTATAGACATCCAGGGTCAAGTGGACACTATACGTCTGGACTTCCAGAAAGCGTTCGACCAAATTGATCACAATGTGCTCCTTCGAAAGTTAGAATCGTTTGGATTTTCTGTCCCGTTATTAAAATCGTACCTAACAGACACTTTCAGGTATGTTATAGGAATTTTACATCCGCCAGACATTTGGTCACTTCCGGCATAGCACAAGACTCAAATCTCGTTTCTCTTTTATTCCTCTTACTTATTAATAATATCATCGATACGGTTAACTGTAACATTCTTATATACGCTGACGATGTGAAACTTTATTCTACCACTGATTGTCTTTTACTTCAGAGTGAATTCGACCGAATTTTAGTATGGTCAAAAATAAATAGACTATCGCTTAACATTTTTAAATGTGCTACTGTAACTTCTACTAAACGTACAAAATCTATTGTTTATCAATACAATATTGAGGGTAAAATACTACAAATAGCTACATCAGTTAATGACCTGGGAGTACTATTTGATACATCTTTGTCATTTTCGAGTCACATAAACAATTTAGTTTCATAATGCTACCAAATGTATGGCTTTATCTACTGTAACTGTAGAGATTTCCACAATGTACATTATTTTTTTCACATATTCGATCTAGGTTGGAGTACCCCTCTTTAATTTGATTTCCTATTCATGCGACATATGTATGTAAACTCTTCCGAATCGGTGCAAAGGAGGTATTTTTATGCATTTCCAAATCGAGGGATTTTACCCTGAAAGGGTTTATAGGTAGTGTTTTACTAAATAAATTCAATTTCGCATCACTCTACTTTAGAAGAGCAAGTTTGTTATTCAAATTCCTATTTTCTCTTTTACACAATAGAATTGACTATGCGTGGCTAGTAAATAAATGTAACTTTCTTCTAGAGTCAATTTCAGGTAAGTCTTTACTTTTTATTGCTATCGTATTAGAACAAAGGTATTGGTTAGATCGCCCTAATGTGCACCAATTTTAATCGAATTTCTGATTTTTGCGATATTAAAGCTGATCTACTTACTTTACTTATAGATACAGTTTTCCTTCGTTTCGGAGGTAGCGACTAGTTTTTCTTTATCTTTAGTCTTAGAACTTAGTTATAGTATATATTATATATATATACAGCTGTGAGCAAATGTTATGGACAGGGTAACTTGTTTAGCGTTACGATAAGGCGAGAATCTCAAAACTAAAAAAAAAACACATAATTCAGTTTATAAGATTCTTTTATTAAATAAATCAGTATTTAATGCTGCCTCCTCTAGCCTTTATTACAGCTTTAATTCATTTAGGAAATAGACGCCCATTCCATAAACACTGTTTGCTTTAGGGCTTCTTTAGAGTCATGGTTGTATTTACGAATCCTGTCCTTCAATATATGCCATAGATTTTCAATAGGCGAGAGGTCAGGCGATTGTGGGGACCAAAATCTTCACTTGGTTATCAGTCTTGCTGAAAGTAATACTCCTCAGAGTCCATGTCATAAAATCTGACAATTGGTGGTTCGAGAACCTCTTCCAACATCCCGATGTAGCGTGCCTCATTCATGCGGCCCTCGCACACATGCACTTCCCCTACACCTTGTGCAGACATACACCCCCAAATCATAATGCTTCCACCGCCGTGTTTAACAGTAGGTAAAATACATTCTAGGAAAAATGCTTCCCCGGACCTCCTCCGAACATAACTTGGTCCTGAAACGCTGTGCACCTGCACAGAAGAAACGAAGGACGTTACTTTTTGAATTTTTCTATTTTGGTGAGAAAAGTAGGGGCTCTGAGTTCAGTTATGTATATTGCAAGAATTATGAAATATTTTTAAGCACTTACGTCTATATATGATTCATCGGACCAAAGTACTTTGGCGCAGTCATCTACAGTCCAATGTCGGTACTTCTTTACCCACGTAAAGCGTTGCTTGCGGTGTAGCTCGGTCAGCGAAGGTTTGTGTCGCGGTTTCTGGGCACGTAACTTAGCCGCAGTTAACCTTCTTCTTATCGTATGCACGGAGATTGGTGCGTTTCGTTGAGCGCGGAGCTCTGCAGAAATCGCTATCGCGGATTTGTGCCTATCCCGCAGCGCGATACGCTCTATCAATCGTTCGTCTCGCACAGTCGTTACACGTTTTCTACCGCTCTTGGGTAGATTATGATACTTCCAGTCCTTTGGTAGCGGCTAATTGTGTTTTGCACTGCACAACGCGAACATTTTATTGCCTTAGCAATTTTTATTTGTGACAATCCTTGTTTGTGCAATAAAATTATCTGACCTCGTAAAGCCTCAGATATTTGGGGCTTTTTCGGCATATTGTGTATACACAAACTTATAAAAGAAGGTCCGCACTCTAAATGAACTTTTGAAACCGACAAGCGACGTTTCTTTCTCTACGCACAATATATTACTCAACCTAAAAATTTTAATTTCCGTCTTATATAGCTTCGTAATTTATATTTTATAGGTTCGCAGTACCCTTGTTCTAAGAAACGCTACCTGCTGCACGAAACACGTGTTTGATTAAGGTGCCTATAACATTTGCTAGCAGCTGTATATACATGTATATGTATGTATATGAATTGTTGTTTACTCCTCTTACTCTTACTGGCAATTTGCATTTCGGAACGTATTTCCCCCAAAATTTTGGAAATTATAAAATTTGTAAAATTCATAAATCAAAATGAATTATTTAATGATTTCATCGCAGAATTGAAACGAATCTTACTAACTGGTAGAAAAATGGAAATATATTTCTGAGCTCTGTTCAAATTCAACGCCAGACGTATAACCTGTTACATTAAGTCGTTTATACTGGGTGTCCCAAATGTTCTTTTCAAAATAAAAGGAATATAATAAATAAGGGCTAAGTTCATTGAATAAATGTTTATTTTCTACTAAAATGCAGGAATTTCGAATTTGTTTCTTAAAAATTGTGTCTCCCAAATGTGTTCCATTATTTACTGGCACTTTTCTAAATATGAGGCAAAATTTTCGAGAACTGCTCAGTGAATATTTTCCGTGCTAGCCGCCATTTCTGTTTGAATATTCTCTTTTAATTCATTAAGTGAATGTTGTTTGTCGAAGAGTGAGGAGTGTTGCTGTATACCCTCAATTTAAGGTAGCCGCGACTAGTCGGAGCTACATGTCGGCCATTTTACGTCACCGTCTCTGGATATCAATTTTCCAGGAAGAATTTCATGAACTGGCAAGGACACGTTAGACGTACAAGATGTCACCTCCTCTTGTTGGAACCAAGCCTCTCGATTAAAACCAAGGATGGAACCTTCCGCCAAGTATTTATTACACACAGAAATTATATACTTTTTTCTACATCACTCGAACTTAGCTTACATCGAACAAGTATATGGTTCTTTACATGGATTGCTTTGTGGCATAATAACTAAACAAATGATTTGCATTATGTGACCCAGCGACTTCAACCTTTAAGAAGTGAACTGAATAGCTACACTACCGTCCATAAGTTCGGAGGCAAGGTGAAATTTCTTTCAAATAATACAACGACGAACAAATGTTTCTGTTACCACCAACAAGAGACGATTATTGGTAGCAGGAGCACTAGATTTAAGGGGATGCATCGGCCTCAAAAAAAAACCAAGACACCGTGGTCACACTGATGGACACACTGGTCACTAGATGATTGGAACGCAGTCTTATGGACCGATGAATCCAAATATCAGTTATTTATTACGCAACAAAGAGTTTTCGTCGACGACCAGCTAGTGAGGCCTACATAGTGCCGTCCCTCTAACACGAAGGTGGTAGTGTTATGGTTTGGGGTTGTTTTGTTGGGAGAAATGCGGGTGATTTAATGAAAATTGTCGCTGTAATTGCGGTGCAAAGTGATATTTTGGAAGGCATGCTACTCCGCGTAGTCGTAGCCCCCTTGTTGATGAGCTATTTGTGTTCCGGCAAAACAATGAACCCAAGCATGCGGCTCGAATCTGTAAAAACTTTTTAGAGGAAAAAGTAGCAAGAAATGTACCAAAATTAATGGTTTGGCCTCATCAAAGGCCGGATTTACTCCCTATAGAGCTTTTATGGGATGAGCTTGATTGAAGGGCTATACAGCGATAACCTTAGAGCACCCAACACCTATGGGAATATTTCGCGAACTATCTCGAAAAATTGCTTTGAAGAATGCCTAAAATTTGTGCGGAGGCTATCAAAACAAAGGGAGGTCATGCAATTGACGAAAATAAACTTGCAAGCTAAATAATGCATAAATATTATTATGTTTGACGATAGTCACTTATGTTGTATAAATTCATTTATAATCGCAATAAAACTTTATGTAATAAGCGAGATCTCGCAGAGCAAAATTAAAATATTTTTAGTTATTCTTATAAAAATTTTAGATTACATCATACTTCAGTATTATTTCCATTTTAAAATGTATTCTGATCTTTCCAACATGAAATAGAACAAAAAATTAAGTACTTCAACCTACCCAGTACGTACACAGACGGTCTAATTTCCTCTACAAAACAAGGCACACGAGAAAGCAATCAGGGCTTTTCCCTTTTCGACAAGCAAAAACATGGCTGCAGACTTCTCGATCTTCTTACTAAATTTTTTAAGCAAATTAATGAGAAAGTCTTTTCGCGATATCGTAAACAAGACGATCCTTTTGCGGTTTTCAACTTTTCCATTTAACTTTGGCTCTCGTCCGTTAATTAACAACGAGCAGAGTAAACTCATTTCCGCTTCTCTTGCTTACCACTGGTCGGCGTTTAATTGGAACTCCACATCTCACATTAACAGGGAAAACGATCTAATGGCCAACGATTAAGTAGCTATCCCGCAATTAAAACGGGAATTGAAGCAGGAAGTTTGCAATTAAATTGATAGAGCGACCCTAAAATGACGCAAATTTTTCGCTGAATTGTCTCCGAATAATTTGGGCAATTTGAGAGGACAAAGTTGATATTAATGGGAGAGTCGATTCTGCCAATATGAAGAGAAACACTTACAACTATAGAGAAAGCCCTAATTCATGGCCCATGGATAGAGTTATTCACTCTGAACAACACTAAAGAAAATTAAAATGTGTCATCGATTGGTGTCCAATTTTCTAAGCTCCTTTTTGCCTTTTTGATGTGGTAAGCGGCCCAACACGCTATTACCTAGAAAACACCTAAGCACTTTTGCCTGAAAAAAATAATTCCACCAATATATACGTAATTTTTGATAATACAGGTGTAAGAGATGATTTAGAAACTTTTTCCTATTCCCAAACCTGAAAAAATCACCGGGAGGAAAGAGCCTCAAATTAGAATGTCATCGCCGCTGCAGATGGCTATTTTGCAGACTTCGAAACAACATAGATGTTCCTTAGATTATCGACGATATTATTAAGGCCCTTAATAAAAACCAAGTAACCGCTCTAGTTTTGCAAATAACACATGGGCTGAAAAGTCCCGGGCCTAACAAAGAAAACACGGTTTTTTTGGTTCAAAATTAGCTTTATTCATCACCGTAATCTCCATCAAGAGCAACGCAATTATTTCAGCGCCGCTCTAACATTTCAATACCACTTTTGTAGAACGATTTATCTTTTGCCTCAAAATAGGCCTGAGTTTCAGCGATAACCTCTTCATTCGTGCGAAATTTCTTACCGGCGAGCACTTTTTTGAAGTCTGCGAACAACCAGTAGTCGCTGGGAGCCAAGTCTGGCGAATACGGTGGATGTGGGAGCAATTCGAAGTTCAATTCATGTAGTTTTGCCATTGTTTTGATTGACTTGTGACACGGTGCGTTGTGTCGATGAAACAACATTTTTTCCTTTGCTACATGCGGTCGTTTCTTTGCAATTTCGGCCTTCAAATGCTCCAAAAACGCTATATAATATTAAGTGTTGATGGTATTTCCTTTCTCAAGATAATCGATGAATATTATACCACGCACATCCCAAAATACCGAGGCCATAACCTTTCCAGCCAATTGTTGTGCTTTCGGGCACTTTGGACGAGGTTTACCAGTTGCTGTCCACTCAGATGACGATCGTTTTGATTCCGGAGTGAAGTGATGGATCCACGTTTCATCCATTGTCACACATCGATGCAAAAATTCCGGTTTGTTACGTTTAAACATGGCCAAACACTGCTCAGAATTATCAACACGTTCTTGTTTTTTGTCAACAGTGAGCAAACGCGGCCCCCACTTTGAACAGAGCTTTTTCATAGTCAAATGCTCATGCAATATAAAGCCAATACGTTCTTTTGATATCTTCACGATGTCAGCTAACTCACGCAACTTCACTTTTTGATCATTCAAAACGATTTTGTGGATTTTTTTGATGTTTACTGGTGTTACCGCCTCATTTGGACGTCCACTGCGTTCTGCATCATCGGTGTCTCTACGACCACGTTTGATGTCAGCAAACCAACGTTTTATTGTTGTTTCTGATGGAGCGGAGTCCCCATAATACTTTTCAAGCCATTGCTTCGCTTGAACGATATTTTTTCCCATCAAGAAGCAGTGTAAAATTGAAACACGAAATTGTTTTTGATCCATTGTTTTGAAAATAACAAAAGTAGCATGATTCTTAGCACAATAACTCACAAACTAATGAATAGAATATCATGAAATTTTAACAGCTGTCTTTTGAAGGTTAGTACCAACTGAGAGAAAGGTGACTTCAATAAAACTAGCGTCATCTATGTGTTAAGCCCGGGACTTTTCAGCCCATGTGTTAGCAAAGCTTTTGGCATCATTAACCACGAGATATTCTTACTCATATGGCGTTATATTGGTTTTAGAGACGACATTGTGAAGACGTTGGGCTCCGAATAAAACGTCACGTTGATATACGTCGTATTAACTTTGTTTAGACCGTAAAGAGTAATTTTGGGTCCAAAATCATTCTGTTGGATACTAGCCAACTACCTATACAAGTATATATTTCTCATTCCAATATATAAAAGTAAATAGGTGTACGACATTCAGGTAGCCGTGGACTCTATCAATTGCAATCTAAACCAAGTCTCTTCCTTTTCTTCGGATTATAAGCCTAAAATGAATCCCGTGAAATCTACTGTACTGTTGTTTTTATCTAAAACTTTCCGTTTTACACGTTAATGCACTGCCACTGAGAGATGATATAGATTCTTGTTTCATCTGGGTAAGTATTTCCATTAGAAATATTACAAAAAAAAGTCTGACTAATTCGAAAATTAAATCAGCTGCATAAGATCCGACCTTAAACCCAAACCCTTTCCAACAACTTTGATACAGTCCACTTCTTCGCAGACGAGCGACACGTCCAACCAAATCCAACGTTTAATAGCAGTCGAAATGCACGAAATCACCCCAGATTTACGTAGATAGAATCTCAACTAACCGAATATGTTGCCGGTAGACGATTCGTCCGTAGAAAAGGATGAGGTTTCGTGTCCTTCGTCTATCACCGCAAAGATCGATCTCGCGGTGATCTCTCCAGCACGGATTCACCGGACTCCATCTCTTATCCTGCGACGACCTCCTATAATTCAATTACATCTTCCGGATAAGGAAATCTATCCTGTCCTTTCCACTTTCAATACGTCCCAATTTCGTTCCCCATTCTTACCGTGCCGGCTTCGGATCGGTCTGACGTTAAACGCGACAGCGATGAGATATGAACTGTAGCGCCCTCTTTACCCTATCCGTTTTTTTCGCGTAACAATATTGGAGAAAGTCCGCAAAATGAACGTTGATTTACCGAAAGATTATGTCGAAGTTATGGGGTGACCGAGAGAAATGTATTACGGAAGATGGTGCAAATGAAAGGTACCGTTCGTCATATGCATCAGATTTGATTGATATTTCTTTCGGAGATATTAAACGAGCAATAACTATTAAAAAGATGGTGCAAATATATTGTAGGAGCGGCCACATGAGTGAGAAGAAAAATAGTATTTCGGTATGGAATGTAACTGATAACAGTCGAATTGTTGGTTTTTTAACTAAAGGTATAAAACTTTAAGTTGGCAACACTTTTTTAACCGGCGGACATTTTGTCAGCTGTCAAGTGATTTATGTTTAGTTTGGTTCGGCACTTCAACATGAATACTGACGTCTGAACAACGCTTCTAAATTGTGCAAATTTATTTTGAAAATCATGGTTCTGTTCGAAATACGTATTGCGCACTACACCCATTTCGCGGTCAACATATTCGTTCATCAGAGCAATTAATTCAATTAACTACGGAACGTTTTCGCACCACGTTTACTACAAATAATAATACGAATCTACAGAAGCGTCGTACAGTCCGTACAGAAGAAGTTATTGCTGCTGTAGGGCGTAGCGTAGAGGAATTGGATATGTGTCCGTCCACTTTATGGAAGATTTTGCAGAAAGATCTTGGTTTGAGTCTTACAAAATCCAACTCGTGCAAGAATTGAAGCCACACGATTACCTAGTAAGGCGTAAATTCGGTGAATGGGCCCAAAACAAGATTGCCGTTGATCCCGATTTTCATAAGCGAATTTTGTTTGGCGATGAAGCTTACTTTTGTTTGAATGGATACGTCAATAAACAAAACTGCCGTATTTGGAGTGATGGTAATCGTCAAGTGTATGTTAAGACACCGTTACATCCAGAAAAACTGACTGTTTGGTGTGATTTATGGACTAGTGGAATCATTGGTCCGTACTTCTTTAAAAATGATGCTGGTCAGAACGTAACGGTCAATGGTGACCGCTATAGAGCCATGATTACTGACTTTTTAGTTAATTAATTGAACAACTATGATGCACAGGAGTTGTGATTTCAACAAGACGGCGCAACATGTCACACAGTTCGAGCCATAATCGATTTATTGAAGGAAACGTTTGGTACCCGCATAGTTTCACGTTTCGGACCCGTGAATTGGCCTCCACGATCGTGCGATTTAACGCCGCTAGACTATTTTCTGTGGGAATATCTGAAGTCGCTAGTCTACGCCGATAAGCCCGAAACGACTGACCACTTGGAGGACAACATTCGCCGCGTTATTGCCGATAAACGGCCACAAAGGTTGGAAAACGTCATCGAAAATTGGACCTCCAGATTAGACCAAGCCAGCCGTTGCGGTCATATTTAAATTATAATGCTAGAAGATTATCTTTCGAATAAAGTAAATTTCATGCCAATTTAAAAAATTCATCTTCGTTTTATTACATATGAAAGTTCTATACCTCTATTAAAAACACCTTTATTTATAAAAATTGCCTCGAAGCAACAATAGGTTATATTTTATCCCAAATTAAGAAAGAGCGATTCAATTATCGCCTGACAATCTCTTTAATTGTTATTAGTTCCAAGCAAGGAAAATTTACACCAAAGTAAAGAAAGCCAAACTTCGCCATATGACCTACATGTGATTATGTTTATTTAACATAAATACCGAGCTCTTAAAACCTTTGGCTGATGACAGCGTAAGATGGATGACATCCATCCTCAGTAGAATATACACATCTGGAAAGATTCCGCATGATTGGCTTAGATCAGAATTTATCACCTTGCCGGAAAAACCATGAGCTAAACGATGTGAAGAATATAGAGCAATAAGTTTAATGAGTCACCTTCTAAAATTTTTCCTTAAAGTCATACAGTGGCGGAACGTCCACTTTTCGGCAATTTTAGAGCAAGTTAAAGTTAGATAGAAAATTAAGTGGATGTGATAGCAGGTTGAGATTTATCGGTATATCAAGAGCAGGATAGTGTGGGTCCCTAATAACAAAGTGGGCTAAATTATGAGTAACCGTGAACCCCACATCCAGCTTCGTAAAAACCAGGTCCAGTAAATTTCAATTTAAGTTTTCATCAAAAACATACTGCTGGTTCTTCTATCATCCAAATCTGGCATGTTACCGGGAGCATTAAAGCGAAGTTTACTTCATTACAAATACTTCGCGTAGGTGTTAATAGATTTCATCGAGAAGAACAAACAATTTTGATGTACAATGGACTTCTATAGCTGTTCTATGAATAATGCAGTTTGAAATACGGTACGCGGCAAAATAAACAGCACTGAAATGCGCATATGTCAAATGTGTATGTGCTGAAACGTACCGAGTGGTTTCCGAACTTGCTTACAACGTCTGTGAATATCTTTTTAATGTTAGTTGCTTCAGGATGGTTCGCACTGTTGCAGAAAAAGTTTTTGTCGTGGAGCACCATTTTCGATCATACGGAAAAAGATGCGAAAACGGTGCAAGCTTAAAAGAAGCTGCCGACGCATTTAGGCCTAAGTTTATGAAACATGCTTCAGGCAAAGCCGTGTTTCATCGTACGGGAAGCGTGCATTGCCAACGTAAAGGTCATGCGGGTCGCACAGTGACAGTCGCAACCAATACGAGTCACGGGCGTGTTTTGAATCAGGTGCTGCAATCACTGACATGAAGCCTCCGACGATCATCATTAAAACTGAATATCAGTGATCGATCACTCCGTCGAATGATCAAGAATATTGGTGAGTTTGCATACAAAATACAGACCGGACAGCGTCTGATTGCACGCGTCATTCTTGTCGAGTGTTTGGTTTCTTGATGAAAGCCATATTCATTTAAGCATTAGCAGACAACACGGTTTCTTGGATTCGAACGCCACGACATAATTGCGGATTCAAATTCAAGGTTTTTTTCATGCCATGCAACAACCTGTGTTCACAGACATGTTTGTGAATCTTCGCGAACGCTACTGCTTGGAACTGAACGGAGGGCATCTTGAACATCTGGGGAACGTCGTCGTGAATAATGTTAAAGTATCGCTATATAATGTAAAGTAAATACATTTCATAATATCAGTACTGTTTATTTTGTCGCATCCTGTATATATCTGCACTAATTATTTACACAAGTACATGTAAAACTACAATATTTGAATAGTCGCTAAAATGTTTCTAGATGATGAAGAATTAAAGGTAACAGCACGAAGCAGACCAGGAAATTCCTGTAGTGAACCAGATAAAACGCTCCTTCTTTTAGAATTTAAAAGTATAACTTTATTCTCGTGTCCAATCTCGGCATGTAAAACATTTTTAATACAAATACAATTTAAACGTTACGGCAAGCCTTATTTATTCAATCGTCAGCCTACGCAGCATTTCATTAAAAGATATCTCGATGCTTTTTGCGTGTTGCGATTATACTTTATCTGTTTCTCGTCGAGCCGCTTCTCATAAAATACCGACGTGCACGATAAGAGTATCCCTGCGTACAGTCCTCTAGTTGTATACTCGTTTCGGGTTAACAAGAAAAGGTTGATTCGGTCGTAACCGAAATTCATTTGTAGGTGAAGATAAGGAATGAATGTGAGGAGTTGCTTGTCGTAGACGTGTAACAATAGCGAAAGAAGATGAAAAAAAGCGGCTAACTGTTATCGCTGGCTTGCTGCGTATATGGAGCTTTCGCTTTAGCTACATATTATCATATTTTTTTCTATTTAGATAATGTTGGACGGTTCCTCGAGACATTTCAAGGATGTATAATAAATTTTAGGGGATAAATCGTCCGTTACTTTCTGCTTTTGTTTTTTTCTTTTTTTTTGTGAAGCGTAGATGATAATACTAAAGATATGAGGCAAACTATTGATTAAAAGGCATTAAGAGGTCCCTTAGAATGATGAGGAAAGATAACATTGTTACTAACATTGTAGAAACTATTTCTGAAACATGCCAAGGAAACTTCATGATAATCGATTTAAATTATAACATTTTTAAACCATTTCGACCAGAATCCATAGAAAAGTCGCGCCCGAATAACCTGATAAATATATTTTATAGTATTCTAGACAAATTTCAAGTTTAATTTTACGAGGATGGATCTCTAAGCTGTATCCCTAACGCTCTTTCAGTAAAACTACACTGACATTATATTTTTTACTTTTTCACGTAGTCTCCCTCTACACTAATGCACTTGGTCCATCGGTGCTCCAGCATCTCATCGGCGTCTTGGAAAAATGTTTGTCCGACCTCTGGAAACCGCCTCTCTACAGCCTACATCACTTCATAGTTCTGGAAAATTTTGCCCCACGTAAGATTTCTTTTAATTTGGGGTACAACCTGTAATAACTAGGAGCCAGATTCGGCGAATGTGGTGGGTGCTCCACTAATTCAAAACCTGCTTGCTGTATAGCAGCCACAGCAATGCTAGATGTCTGGTTGGGAGCATTATCCTGAAGGAACAGCACATCGTGCCTTAACTTTCTTCGGCGTTTCTCATTAGTAGCGCTT
The DNA here is from genome assembly GCA_023509865.1 of Trypoxylus dichotomus. Lineage (NCBI taxonomy): Eukaryota > Metazoa > Arthropoda > Insecta > Coleoptera > Scarabaeidae > Trypoxylus > Trypoxylus dichotomus. The sequence continues at coordinate 26,072,143 of CM042082.1, read as the reverse complement.
CACAATTTAGAAATCAATTTTGCGTAGTAGGTCTATGTAATGCTCTGTCTCTTTTGCCAATAGTCAGTCAGGTTGATTCCTTGGGCATCCCAGAACATAGATAGCAAAATTTTTCTAGCAGACGGTCCTTAAATTTGTGTGGAGGAGGAGAACCGTGACATTTCCACTCTCTGCGTTGTACTTTGGTCTCGGGATCATAGTGGTGCACCCATGAGCCTTCTATGGTTATACACCGACTATGAAAGTTCTCTTTATTTGCTTGGTACCTTTTCAAGAGATTCACAGGTATAGCAGTAAACTCCACTCACACAAATTAATTAATTATGCGGAACGCAGCGTTTCGGGAGCACGTGCGCTCCCATTGTCAACAGTGTTACCGACTGAAAGTAAAAACTGTATCACACATGCAAATTATTTTCTACGCAGGCTCTAAAATTTCTAACCATATGACTATTTACAATCTATTAGGTGGCCTCATGCCTTTTACAGGGAAGGATGGACCGAAAGCGAACCGTATCATTTAACAGGGTCTATAGTAATAAATCCATCAAACTCGAGTGTGCAATTGGGGGTGGTTCTCTGTTCAATAAGTTTCCGTTCTTTTTCATATATACCGTTTCGTACGCGTCTAATTCTCTATACGAGTTCACGTTTTTAAGTAGTGTCAGATTTTTAAATCAATCTTATGTCCGGATTTTACCATATGCTCTGCTACGCTTGATAGTTCAGGTTTGTCGAAACGATAGTGTCTAATATGTTCTTTGAACCTCGTTTCGATACTCCTTTTTGTTTGTCCAATATAAACTTTCTCACAATCATTGCATGCGATTTGGTATATTCCAGACTTTTTTATCATCTCCGGTTTATCTTTGGGATTCCCTAAGAGATTCTTTAAGTTGTTTTTTGACACAAAAGACACGTTCATGTTTAGTTGTCGGAAAATTTTACTTAACCCTTTTACTGTTGGGTGAAAAGGAAGAGTTATAAATTTCTTGTTACCGGTGTTTGTTGATGTCAAAGTCGTGGAATTTCTGATGTGTTGTTTGTATTGGACCTTCCTTAAATTTTTATGGTTAACATTCGGGGCACCCATCTTGCACTCATCTTTTTCATATCTAATTTTTTAGTCACTATGTTGTGCACTGCATGATATCATAACCCAGTATCTTCCACATCGTGTACCTTTTTAGTGTTTTTCTCTCTCGTTACCGTTATCGGAGGATCACCGGCATGTTGGCTCTCACATGATGTTTCACCGCATTTAAAATCTCGACACCAACTTTTGACTACATCATACGAAACTGAAAACTCACCAATAGTTGCCGTAATGTCTTTATGGATTTAAGTTGGTGTCATACCCTTTTACTGGAGGTATTTTATTAGGCTCGTTGTTCTACAGGATCCATTTTTATAAACAATCACGATACACAATTCAAGAATTAGGAACAGCACAACAACACTTTGAGATACAAACTTGATATTATGTAGATATGATCTACAGGTGTCAGTTAACAACCACTTAGAAATATGTGAGGGGTGAGCATGATGATCCCCCCCCCCCCCTCGTATATTTAAATTTGCTGTTATAATTATCGAAGTATCATCAACAGAAGTATTAACAAAAAGACTTGTTACTTGTGGCATATCATTTATGTACCCCACAAACAGAAACTGACCTGGTATGGACCCCTGAGGTATTTCCTCGTTCTAAGGTTAACCAGTTTGATTGGCTAGTTTTTGCCTCACAGATTACTCTTACATATTCCATACATTTGGTTAACTATGATTTTGTTATATCGTACATTTTGCTCAACTTGTAATTTATGTAATAGAAGGCTGTGTTCAACACTGTTGAATGTTTTAGACAGTTCCAAGAATATTTCAGCTACGTTCTGTTTGTTAATTACTTTTTTCGCCATTTTACTAATAGCCATATAAATTGTAAAGGATAGATCGTCCGTTTTTGAAACGTAGACGATAATACTAAATATATAGGGCAAGCTATTGATGATTAATGATTAGTGGCATTAAGAGGTCCCTTTAAATGAAGTGGAAAGATAGCATTGTTACTGGCTTTCTTGAAACATACCAATTAGACTTAATGATAGTCGATTTAAATTATACCTGTGTATAACATTTTCAGTTGAATCATTTCGATCAGAATCCATAGAAAAGACGCAGTAGCGTACAAACTTCATCGATAGTACGATATATTGGGGTTGGGATAACGCCCGAATAAGTTAATAAAAATATAGAACAGTTCAATGCAATTTGGGAAATTGGAATGTTCCTTGTAAGATGTGAGCGTTACGTATTGAACTTTAAAAGTTCGTTGCAAAGTTCTAAAGTCCTAAGCGACTGCTTGAAGCGTGGGAGGGAATTCTTAAAGCTGAAAATAATATTGGTACGTCGGTACTGTAGAAATATGTTCTTTTTTGTGAATTATTTCTGTAGGAGTTTTAAAAAGTTATTGCAGTATAAAACCAGGATAAATAAAGAAATATAAGACAAAGAGGAACTTAAAGTATATAAAAAAAAATAATTGTAATCATGTCTTTATTTCTAATATACACAAAGAAGCAAACGGTCTTGTTTAAGCTGCTTAACACAATTATTCGATGTGGCTGATGAAACTCATGTGTGTGTCGAATGTGATGCCAGGATTACATGTCAAAAAAAACTCTTTAATTGAATCCATCCTAAACCGAATGTGAGACGTCATAAGAACCAGGTGTCTTGTGGTATCGAGTATTAAGCTACTACCCGGGAATTTCTTTTTCCAAAAATATCATTTGTTTTACTAAGTGTGATTAATAAAAACTTTAAATGTGCGTTTCTGGTTTTCATTTGGTCCTTATATTATTTAAATAATAATAACTAGTCTCGGCAAAGAGGGGAAAGTTTTAAAATGTCGCATTTATATACGTTTCGGAAACGGCGTATTTCGAATAAAATAGAAAACGTAAGAGTGAGTATGCCGGATTTAGAATATGAAGGTGATAGAATTAGATGTGTAAAGTACGACATCTACTTGACGTGTACCAGCAGGTGGAAGTGTGAACGCCACCTAAAAAGTATAAAACACCATTCTGCAAACCAGTACAAACGATGCAGCGAACAATTAATATTTGATGTAGGTGTTTGTTCTCCTTCTGGAGCAAGTATTCGAATTATGCACTACCAAGTTGGACATCGTTATACTATCTGTTCGTGATTACGATTAAAGTAGAATTAAAGCAGAATTGAAAGATAAAGAATAGTAGTTATGTGTGGGCAAAAGAACCGATCGGCAAAAGCATTGTGTGGTGAATGTGATGGTACGTACAACGGAAGAGTTTGAACCGTCTATCTTAAGTGCATCCAAAGGAATCGCAAAATGTACTAGTGATGAAATTTTAAAAGTGCTGTTGAGGGCATTGAACAAATTTCAAGCTTCAACAATACAACTTTTAATGTTTGTGAATGATGGTGCCGCTAACATGCTTTCCTTAGGCTAATCTCTTAAACAAGAGAGTGACAATCTGTTACATGCAATATGTAAAATCCGCGCTTTAAACCTTGCGACGCAGTTGATGCCTGAATGTCATCGACGAGTAAATGTTTTAATAGCTCATACGAAGGCAGTATTTCTAAAGTTCCCAAACCGTACAAAAGGATTTCACGAACTGTGTCTTAAGTTACGATTACTACGCGTTGGAAAGCATGATTAAAGGCTGCGTTTTACTACTGCGAACATTTTGATAATGTAAAGAAGGTAGTTTTGCAATTCATTTTGAAGATTCCTGATTGGATCCCTGAGGTATATCTGATTTAGCTACATATTTGAAAGATGCAAAATTTCATTAGCACATTTGAAGTTACCTGTTGGTGATGTAAGATTTAAGCAAAAATGACACTTGTCAAAGAGAACGTAGTGGTTGACCTGATCGAAAGGGTTCTGAAAACCCAAATAAATTGTATCCACTTTAAATCTTCAGACACATACTATGTAAAGCAGGCAAGGTTGGTAATTGGATAACGTTGCCCCTTAAACGCTTCAAACGCTTTAGAACAAATACAAAGCAAATGGGCGATTAACTGCTAATGTCAGAAAAATCGCCCTTCTTCAACGTGATATGTATACGAGATGGCTTTTATATTGATTGAAATTTAGATCTCAATATAAGGTTAAATATTTAATGCAACGATTTTACTAAAAAAAGCGCGATCACCTACAATAACCTAGAACACTATCTCAACCTGATATCTAAAGCTTTCGACTGCATTAACCACGAGATGCTACTACAAAAAATGGATAAATTTGGTTTTGGTGTGGGTTTCCTGACGTTGATTGAGTCTTACCTTACTGGAAGGGAGTGTTATGTCTGCTACAATGGTTATTCCTCTACGCCGTTTTCTCCAACATCAGGTGTTCCTCAGGGTTCAAATCTTGGACCACTTCTGTTCAATTTTTATATAAATGATTTACTATCTCTGTTTACGTGTCACGTCTTAGCATACGCAGATGACGTAAAGATATTTAATACTGTTGGTAGCATTTTCGATTGTAAACATTTACAAGACAATCTTCTTCGCATTAATACTTGGAGCAAGGTCAATTATCTCCCTCTGAACATCAACAAGTGTACTGTGGTTTCCTACAATAACACTCACACTACTTTACACTATAGGTACCAGATTAATGATGCAGCCATACCACGCAATATCAAAACTTTGGATCTTGGTGTTTTGTTTGATAATAGACTGTCATTTACGGAACATATTTCGTCCATGTGTTCATCTGCTTCCAAAACTCTCGGTTTTGTCAACGTTCTTACAGGCATTTCTCATACTTAGGTGTAATGAAACGTTTATATTATGCCTACGTTCGTTCTAAGCTTGAATACGCCTCCATTGTTTGGTATCCCCGTTATTTACACCAAGAGCTTATGATCGAACGCGTTCGAAAGAAATTTCTAAAGTATCTCTCCTTTCGAATGGACAACGTGTATCCTGCAAGAGGTATCGAGTATTATAGCTTACTTGTTGAGCATGGTTTTCTATCTCTTGCTGACCGCCGCGAGCGTAACAGTGTGGAGTTTCTTTGCAGGATCCTGAAAAATACTATCAACTCGCCAGCCCTTCTAGCGCAAATAAACTTTACCGTACCTACTCATCATACTCGCTACTATAATATATTTCAAGTACCTAGAGCTAATACCAACATTTTGCTTAAGGCAACTCTCAGTCACATGGTGAGGAACGCAAACAAACGGGATCTGGAGCCATTTTTGTGAGTCTTTCTCTTTTTTTTGTTTCATTATTATATACATTTTCAGCATGTTATTATTGTAGGCAACACGATTTTAATTATTTTATTTTAAATAAGAATTGTATTGTAATTTGTCCTGTAATTGGCCCTTGGGCTGTTGGGCAATAAAGGATTATTATTATTATTATTATATGAAAGAATTTATGGTTCAATTAAGGGTTTACTCAATATCATCCCATGTCATAGAACTAAATGTTATGGTACACTTTGAAGTACCATTGAACGTTGCCACATTGTCATTTTAGGGATTCAATGTAAACACACTAAAAACATTAAATATATCTATAGACTCTACAGCGAAATGGAAGTAACATATTCGCAAATTTTCTCCTTTTGGATATTAGTACAGTTTTACCATGTAATACAGGTCTCATAGTTGTTGGCGAATTTAGATAACTTATGCTAGATTTAATTTTTAAAGTATGTCCTGTTACTACGATTAAGCAAAAGTAAAGGTTGTTTTAATATCTTTTATCCATAAATTTTGCCAGTAAACCAATTCAGTAGACAGTAGTTACAATACTTTACACAACGAATGTTAGAAACATAAGCAACGTATCGGTTAGCATTTCCTTCAAAGCAAAATTATCTAACGTATATTTTTTATAAATTCACTAACTTTTCTCTCTCCATTCGAATTCTAAACAAAAGCTAGTTAGTTTGTATTTACAGAACATTTTTATCTACTTGTCGTTTCAATTCCCTGCGATTACAGCACGTTAACAATCGCACTGCCACTAATGTACGAAGATAAACAGACGCAATATACGTTTGAGTTCCTACGCTATGCATGTGGCACACGTACCCTCTTTTTATTATGCGGCAAAAAGTGGATATGAATATGATGGACAATATGGGCATGCAAAAAGTTGCGCAATAAAAAAGACGATATCGTAACAATAAAGAAAGTATCGCTTGAACTCACCCCAAAAAACTCAGCCTTATTTCACGATATGCGCAAAAAATAACTTCAGAAAAAGGTTGTTTGAAATTGGAACTTTTTTGTGTTGTGTTGTATTGCGTAACTACAGTTCCTGTCCATTTTATTAGGCCCACCTTATAAATTTAAACTTTTGTCTATTTCCAACGAGATAATTTACAAATACAAGTATAAAATTCATGAATAGGGTTTACAATACCTATCCAAATAGGTTCCCTAAATATCTTTCTAAGAAATTGAGAAAGTGCCACGTAATGACCACTTGTCTATTATTATTCCACTTATGAATCATCCTGTACTGTATAGAAAATGGGTAGAAACATGATTGAAAGACACAGTAATTCGTAGACTATTATTTGGATCCGTTACTATAGCAGAAAAAATATTTATCTGTTTATGTAAGAACGATTTTTCCGTGTTTACGTGCTAGTGTTGTACTTTAAGTTATTGCTTGTATGCGGTTTATATTTTCTCGTTATGGGTAAAAAAAGGACACACCAAATCAGAAAAACATATGTATTTCGGCGTTGTTGGGTACAGTAGTGTATTCTCAACGCACAATTGCAAAGAAAGAAAAGATATCCACTACAAGTACCGGTAGAGTACTAATCGATATGATCGACGTATCCTGCAACTAGCATCTGAAAACCGAGGTTTATCCGCCAAAGAAATAGGAATGTCTTAACAAGGAGTGCAAATATCCACGCGTACAGTATCTAAACAATTGCACGAAGCCGGATTAAAATACAGACGGCCCCTGAAAAAGCCAATATAAACACCGATGATGAAGCGAACACATTATGAATGGGCAAAACGTCATCAACGTTACAAAATTGAAGATTGGCGAAAGGTAAGACAAAATAACTTAAATGAATATATAAATCAAGCAAAATTATTTTGTTTGAAGAATATTTTTACGTTAAAGCCAATACCGAAAGAGTTTAATTCATTAGACAACGTTCATCTGAACGGTTTGGTGAAGCTGATATACTAAAAACGGGGAAACACTCTCCGTCAGTTATGATATGGTCCTGTATATCGGTCGAAGGTCCTGAGCAACCGTATTTTTGCCAAGGCACCATGAATCAACACCAATATAAGCGTGTATTGGAGTATGTCTTGATGCCATATCAGTGATTTAGATCCGAATGCAGGCGCTTACAGATTCATGGACGATAAAGCACCATGACACATGACCAAATTCATCCAACGTTTTTTGGAAACACACGCTCTGCCAGTGTTACCTCGGCCGGGAAATTCTCCCTACCTCGATGCAATTGCGAACGTGTGGAGTATTCTAAAACCACGTGTGTATTCGAGAAGAAGCACTACAAAAGACCAATTAATATGAAATGACGGTAGAATTGAAATAGTATGCCAAAAAGACTTAGAGCAATTATAAAAGCCAAAGGAGGCATTATAAAATATTAGTTATATAGTTATGACTAGAGACCGGATTATATGCAAAGTGCATATACAGTTAAATTCTCCTTTGCGGACACCCCTCTTACACTGACACCTCCCTTAAACGGACAGTTTCTCATGGTCCCGACCGGCTCTCATATAATGTCCATTGTATTAACTCTTTCTTGGGCGGATATCTCTTGAACGGACGCGGACACGAGAAAATGTTCTCTTAACCGGACAAAAAATAAAATAAAAAAAAACGCCTTATCTTATTTTTATATCGAGAGTATTGCTATTGCATTTCTCAATCGCGCCGCGCGCCAATTTCGCTGGGACTTCCCCGAGTAAACCGGAGATTTACCGACTTTAATCTTTCGGTACAAACGCAGCCTATGTCGTGCATTTCTGCCTGGCGTGAATTAGGGGCTTCCCCATGTTGGTCTGTGATTTACCGTTCTTATTCTTTGGGTGTACGCTTTCGATTGAATCAGCTTTCAATATTAGTCTGATGTCTATACGGAAAAGACACAGTGGCCGACACATTCATTGCAGAAATGGCTTCAAATAGAAAAATTCTCACGCTTAAACAAAAAATTCAGATTGTTGAAGTTTACAATAAAGAGAAATTAAGTGTAAGGAACTTATCCAAGCGTTTTAATATTGGAAAAACACAAGCTGCAGATATAATTAAACCTAAAGAAATTCTTCTAAATGGATGTCGAACAGCAATTTGAATGAAAAAAGAAGCGTTTTGATGGGTGATGGTACTAAAATTGACAAATTGTGTTATGACTGGTTTACAGCAGCTCGGCATCCTTTAACAGGTATGCATATGATTTTTTTAGATAAGGTTTTCTTGTATTAATGCGTTGATTTTTTTTTCATATTAAACTCTAAAATAGATAAAAAAAGTGAGATTACCAATAGGTTTGTCGTGACAAAAAAACTTATTAAGAGAAATATCCGCTTCTTTGGGACATTCTGCATTCAGTGCTTCTTCTGGTTGGCTCAATAAATTTAGAATCCGTCACGATATAAGTCAAAGCGATTTCGGGAGAAGGAGCTTCGGTTAATGCTGAAGATGTTTCATCGTTTTTAAAAAAATGTCCTTCTTTGATTAAGGGATATTCACCGAGAGACATCTATAATGCCGATGAAACAGGCCTGTACTTTAGGGCTCTACCCGACAAAACGCTCACATTGAAGAAGGAAAAATGTGTTGGGGGTAAGTATCCCAAAGAGAGGTTTACAATTTTGCATTGTGCAAATATGGCAGGTGAAAAAGAAAAACTCCTGGCCAATGGTAGGGCAGCTAAACCCACAGCTTTTAAAAACATTAATGTAAATAACCTGCCTGTAACTTGGAAATACAATAAGAAAGCTTGGATGACAGGACAAATTATGACAGAGTGGTTGCAAGACCTAGATTGGAAAATAGCTAAAGAAAAAAGAAACATTTTGTTATTTTTAGACAATGCGGGATCTCATCCGAAAGACGTTCGCTTAAATAATATAAAAATATTATTTTTACCCCCTACTTGTACATCCGCTTGTCAACCACTTGACCAGGGGATTATAAAGAATTTTAAAACTTATTACCGAAGTCTAATACTGAAACATCTGGTAGTAAACATTGAAACTGCTGGTACAGCTTTTGAGTTAATAAAGAAAATTACACCACTGGATGCAGTTTATTTGGCCAAACCGCTTGGGACCAAGTAACCAAAGAGACAGTTCAAAATTGCTTCCGCAAAGCAGGATTTAATCATGCAAATATGCAAAGTGAAGACCAGTTAACTGAGGCTGATACATCTGACCTAGAAGACGATTTGCCTCTTACTGTACTTTCAGATATCCTCAAAAATAAGAATTTATTGAAATTGACGGATAATGAAAGCCTTAATGATTTTTTGAACGTAAATGAAGATTTGTATGTTGAACATCCAGATTCAGAACAAGAAATTACAAATCCAGTTGAAATACAAGAACTTTCGGAAGATTCTGATGTCGATGAGGTTCCAGTGCCAACAGAAACTATCCCAAATTATGGTAAAGCTATTACCCTGACCAAGCAGCTCAAAAGTTTTGTCGAAAATCACGGAGATACAGAGTCTTTGGAGCTTCTTTCTAAATTAGAAAGACGATTACAAGACGTCATTTTAAAGAAAAAGAGAAGACAAACAACAATATATGTGTATGCGTCCTTAAAGTGACTATCCATTTCATTGTTTTGTATTATGTACTACATCTATGTATCTATGTACATATATTATATGTACTTTGTATGTATATATATAAAGTAAATAAAGTTTTTCAAGTTTGAAGTTTCTTATTTATTTTAAAAACATTTATATACATATACGATTTAAATGTCCCAGTTTCTTTAATATATTCATTTTTCGTTAAAACACGATTTTTGTTGTATCTACTACATATTTCTTTTATACGGACACCCCTCCTGAACGGACATCTTCAGTTGGTCACGTTGGTGTCCGTTGAAGGGAGATTTCACTGAATTGATTTATTTATCATACTTTACTTCTATTTGTGAATGTCTTACACCGATTAAAGTTAATTAACGCTAATTAACTTTAATCAGTGTAATACATCTACATATAGACGTAAAATATAATAAATAAATAAAATAAAATATATGCACTTTGCATATAATTCGGTCTCTAGCTATGACTGTGTCTATAAACAGTTCTGAATAAACTTATGCTTGTACAATACGTTTTTTATTATATGTTTTAACAAAATCGCCATTTTAGCAAGTGTCCCTAATAAATTGGGCAGGGACTGTATTGTTGATATTTCTTTTGATGTATGTATAGTAGCTTATTTTATAAGCTCCATGCAAGAATATGAGAACAGCGCCATCTGGAAGAAGAAACTGGTTCGTTAATTTCCCAAGAAAATTCCATTAACCAAATTTCTTATGTTACGCGCAAAAACGTACCAAAATGTTCATGGCAATTCTGTATATCAGTCATGATGAGGTCATTACGCAATTCGCGATTTAGCGGTTTTGTTTTCAATTCGAAAAGAACATTATAGATAATCAATTATGACTAGAAAAACCTTTACAAAAACTAATCCCGTATAAATTTTCAAATTCCTCATCCTATTTTGATGACGTCTTACCTAAAGTTTCTTCGCTAGTATCCATGCCCCTGGCGAAGCCTTCTTGGAACACCAAAATAAAAATGTCAAATTCTCGATTTTAGGACAGTCACTCGGACACGAAATAAAATCGACTAAAAACGAAAAAGTACCCTTTCATTCCCGCAACCGTTTCTTATTCCCACCGTAGAATTTTCACGAACTTCCCGAAAGTTTCTCTTTCCAACTTTCTTTTTTTTTTTATTTCGACTTTGGTATCCCTGCACGGTGAAATGTTTGTAACGCACCACTCAAATGTTTGGCGAAAATCCGCCGTTTTTCACGCACTTGAGCACGACTCGCGTAGCGACTTTGGCGTACTGATGGGGAGCGCTTGGAAATGCGTAGTTCGACACGCAGCCGCCTAGATGGCGTTTGCGTCGTACGTAGAAAAACAACCGCGACCGTCGCGGCGTCTTGCCGTTGCTATCGTCTGTTGTTTGTTCATGGAAAGCTATGCGTCGATGGAACCTTACACTGTTATAGCGTTTTCTTGCTTGGAAAGAAATCCTTTCTTGGTGTACGTGGCTCTGTTTTTCTTTGGTGGCCGATTTTCGCCCCCCGGGATCCTTTGATAATTTCCCTTTCCTTTTGTTCGCTTTTCCTATGTCATTTTCCAGTTGATTTTCTCGTACGATATCCGTCAAAGACGATGATTGTTTTTGTTATTCAAAAAAAAGGAATTAAAAAAAACGGAAAAAAGTCTTGATGTGGATGAACTAGATTTAAAGACTGTGGAGGATGTTTCCAGACTGAGTTCATTGTTATTTGAGTATAATTAATTTATTATTGTAGTTAATGGACAATACACTCAAGAAAAATTGCTAAAAGTATATATCTACACCACCGTTCAAAAGTTTGGAAGGAGCAAAGGATTTAAAAAAGAGTCACAGATACAGTAAAATTTTGTTGTGATTATTAGAGACCGGATTATATGCAAAGACAAACTGTAACACATGCGCATATATGCATCGATTTTTGTGAAAATATGCATAAACCTGGGGCATATAAATTTATCGTATATAGAATTATCTATTGTACCCTTAACCTTCTTACATAGCATATCAAATTCGTCTACGATTTCGACTAATTCCGAAAGCGACGACATCCCTTGCGTTTCTAGTTTACGAATGGAACTTGAAACAAAGCTATAATTTGACTTAATATAAAAAAGGATTTGAGCTAAACAAGTGCTATGAGTTCTTTACAATAAATTAAATAGGATTTACCTACAGTATCTTCATGAAGAATTCCTATTAGCAAATGGGCAATATAACGGCCACACTTGTCCGTGCTTTCATCTACCATGATATAAATAAAATTATTCCCTACCAATTGTTGAAGTTCTGCTATTGTTTGCTATTGGTAACAAGATGTGACATAACTTTTTCGTATGGTACTTTCGTCGGGTATATTATGTTTGCAATATTTTGCATAAATTATTTCAAATTAACATTGTTTAATCTTGCTTATGCTAATGTTAGACGAAATTAATGCGTTACACAGATCCGCATCGCAAAGATTACATTCTTCTTGTTCTGAGTTTCGTGAAGTTGATGCTACACATTTATATATAGATTGCTGCACACATGCGGATCGCTTTAGTTTTTCACATTTTCCAATATGTGATGGAGCTTTAGCGTGCCGATCAATCCGGTATTTTCTCTCAGAAGACACCTACAACAACAATTGTCATTTTATATCAAAAATTAAAGAATTTAAAAACAATTGTAAAGCTTTTAGTAAAATTAAACTTATCAGTTTACTACAAAATATTTTGTCGCCATCCTTTACCAGTTCACGATACGGCTTAATCCATAAAGAAATTTTGTTCGCTAACCGCATTGTATGTACGCACAGTATTTTAAAACGTAACACAATTACATGCTGTTTCGCTCAAAGATATTCAATGAACGAATAGTTTATTTGGGAATTAATGATAATAAAACGTATTTACCACATCCCTTCTGCTAGGCGAAATTAAACACGTGCAGTTCTTGGAAAAAAATATAAGAGAAACCAATGTAAAAGATTTATCGTTCTGAGAATTGTCTGCTGTCGATCTACATTAGGAATTGCTAGGAATTTTTACTAATAGAAGTGATAAGAAAAAGCCTAAATATGCAATATATGCAACTTTTGTAAAAATATGCATAGAAATGCCTAAATATGCAATATATGCAATCACTAATTAGCTAATTAACTTCAATTAGTGTAATACGTCTACATATACAGTATAATTAAAGATATGCAAAAAATAAAATATATGCACTTTGCATATAATCCGGTCTCTTGTGATTATTAAGGAATTCATACAACATTAATAACTGCCGCACAAATTTCTTGGAAACAATTTTTCGAGACAGTCCGCGTCAATTTATTGCCATGCATTCTATAAGCATTCCCATAGGTGTTGGGAGTTCTGAGGTTGTCGCTACCTGGGCCTTCGATTAAACTCATCCCATAAGAGCTCTAAAGGGGACAAATCTGAATTTTTAGGAAGCCAAACCATTAACTTTAGTTCATTTCTTGCTGCTTTTTCCTCCAAAAAGCTTTTACGGATTCGAGCCGTATGTTTGGGGTCATTATCTTGCTGGGAAACAAACGCCTCACCAACAAGACGGCTTCCACACGGAATAGCATGATTTTACAAATTATCAGTATACTCATCTTTCTGCATTGTGCCACTAATTTTCACTACATCGGCCGTACTTGTTCCAACAAAATAACCCCTTTAATGAGACGCCAAAATGTAATAATTCAGGGGAAAGGTATTATTCAAGATATGGGTCTGAAATTAGAAATCTAGACGTATTCAGTTGAAGTAATATTTAATACACTTAAGTTTGTTATGAACTACATTCCTCGTATTAACATACAACGCATATAAAATAAAACAAAATGCTTATTCAGTGCCTACTCTTATGATAGCTGATTCCCAAGAGTACGCAATTAAGAAACCTAAGAGTAAATGTGTGCTTCAAAAGTTCACACGAGTTTCTGCAGATTTTCAGTCAACACAAAACCCCATGCAAATTATTGATGTCCTTCATATGAAGTATGATATTTCGTGATACCATGCCTTACATGTATTGCATTGCATTCAATCAATGTCAAGGAGATCGAAGTACATTTCCTTACAAGCAGGACATACTCCTGCTGCTAGGCTTTCGTTTTTACCGTCTTCGGCTGCCTGGTTTAAGCCTATTTAACTTTTAATGTATACAAACACACTTCTACACTACTTTTTTATTAAATTTTACGCTGTGAATTCTGATAAGGTTTACCAAAATGGTGCGATGAAAACTATACTTTCCCACTCCAAAAATACGACAGCTACATATCCAGCTTCGCAGCACTTAATGAACGGACAACTTTTGCTAGTTCTGGTATACTTTAAAGCTCGCAGACGCCGGATTATTGTTAATTTTCAGGCTTGCACAAATAAATCCAGGCTTAGGCACCAGTAAAGATGATTTAACTTGAAATAAATGAGAATTTCGTATGACAAAGTCTAGTGTCCTTAGTGCTGAAGACCAACCATGGTTAAAACGGCTCCAAATAAACTCATGAATCCTCTAACTAGAGAAAATGATTCAGTATGACATTTTCTAAGGTGTAAACATAATGAAGTGGGTTGGTCTCTATTCAATAAGATACCACATTACGTTAAAGAAGTTTGTGGAAACTTCATTAACTGCTGACTTAGCGGATATTAAAATTAATTTTAACAGAAGTCCTAAGTTGTTCTGGCGTTACATTAACAGGAAGAAGGCTTCTTTCAGGATTCTGTGAGGTATGCAACATGACGGCAAAAATTCAGTCGTCCAAAAGAAATCATGGATGTTTTTTCCAATATCTTCGGGACTGTATATAAAGCAAGTGTTCATTGTGCTTCTGTCAATTCTTCTTTTAGTCATAATTATTTTTGTATTCACGTCTTCTCTGAATCGGATGTAGACACCAGTCTCAGAAGATTTAAATCAAATCTGACAACCACTATTAACTGTATTTAGCTTAGAGATAAGTATGTAAATTTTTCGTTAAGTTTTAAGAAGGGAGATCGATCTGACGTTTACTAATTATAGGCCTACAACTCTACCTTCCAATTTCACTAAAGTGTTCTACCGTTTGCCTTATAAAGATATATACACTTGCATAACTTCTTCCGTATCTGAGCATCAGCACGGTTTTTTTACATCGAGGCCGATGGTAATTAACTTAGCATACACTAACTAATACTTTACCGAAGCAATTAATATAATCGAAAGTAGGTAGGGGTAATGTTATCTCAGCAGATTATTCTAAGACATTAACCACGCCATGCTGCTAGAAAAAAAAATGGATAAATTTGATTTCAAATATTAAACATAGGTTGCACCAACGTTAACACGATGTACTCGCGACCTGAATAGCCCAGGCACCATCTCTTTCAGAACTTTCATCTACGGCACACAGCGCAAAATCTCCTTATCAAACAGATGCTATATTGTCGTTATCATTGCTGTTAGTATTGCTATTATTGACTTGATTAATGCGCGCAGCATTAAATAGTAATTTGCAAAAAAGGTAGTCGTTTTAAAAGGTGGTCGGTTCTCTTCTTCGATAGAGGATATTCCTGGCTTCGGTTGCGGAGATGGAGAGGCAACCAACACATCTCTCGATGAACCTTCAACTTTTGAAAAGTGCTAGTGACGGTTTACCCAACCTAGACCAATTACAGATCGCGACCAACACTACCAATGCCTCACCTGATATAGAACAACCTGCAATTTCTACGAATAACACTGCCAATGTATTTTTATCTACGCGTGTGGAACATGCATCAAAGAAGGGTGAAAAGCGTAGTAATAACAATAATGATGATGATAATAGTAATGATAATGCTAATGGTAATGGTAACACCGCCCAATAAAATATTTTTTTCGTCGTTGTACCTGCAAAATCCGAAATGATTTAGGGTATTTCTAATGTGCTAGTCCAAAAATAACTGACATCTCTTCTTAGGAGCTCTAGTTTTTGAGATACATCATGGTGAAATTTATTACTCATAAGGGTAAATAGTGAAATCAAAATAATGAACCAAATTTTTAGGAGACCTAAATTGTCTTTTTACTGAAATAAGGATTAGAATATAATTATCATTCTCAGTATTCCCCATTACTCGAAAAATCTACCTATCCAAATCAAACCCAGCCCTAATTTCCACTACTTCACTTACCTACTCTGTCAGTGTGTATTAAATATTTGCTTTAAATTGTTGCATGAATATTAAAAATTCGAATGACAACTATGGCTTCTGCAAGCAGACGGAATTGTGTGAACCGCCCGGATGCTTTTGATTACATTTGTGGTGAATACATTTTTAGGAAAAGTAGAAAACGCATATCTCCCTTTATAAAAGGGGCATATTTGGAGTATTTCGGCGTCCAGTTAGGAGACCAGGATAAATCTTGGGCACCACATTTTGTACGCAAAACATGCGTAGAACATTTACGACAGTGGACAAACGGAAAGAGAAAGAGCCTAAGATTTGGGGTACCCATGGCATGGAGGGAGCCTAAAAACCGTCATAATGATTGCTATTTTTGTTCTATCAACATCACTTTAATCGCTATAACCGGCTTAAATGGGTATATGCTAACATGGAGTCAGCAAGGAGGCATCATCCTCATTCTAAAGAAATACCTATTCCAACGTTTAGTAACACAGCTATGCTTCCGGAGGATGACTCAAGCACATCGTCTGACGAGGTGCGGTTCCAAAATAGTGAAGGCGATAGTGATTTTGAAGAACCATCAGCGAGTCCCCAATGCTTCAGTCAGCTTATTGTGACCAGATAGTAATTTTACATCTTATCATATCAGAGAGAAAGATATGCTGTCGTATTTCACTAAAGAAAACAACTTAGTGTTTTGTAATGATATAAGAGGTTTCTTGACGAAATGAATCATTGGAAAGTTGGAACCTTTTTTTTTCTTTCCTATACAATTATGTTTTTGTTGCTGTTCTTCTATATTTGTTGTATCCCGTTTGTTTTTAAAACAAGTAAAGGGTTAGTAAACTATTTATTTTAGAACTAAGCGCCATCTTTTTAAAAATATGCTCAACTACATCAATTTTTTCTTATATAAAAGAAATCTATTTCGGAATAATAGTAAACATATAAAAATAATCTGGTAAGTGATTACTGCTACAAAACAAACGAAAAAAAATAATGAAAATGTAGAGTACTTCATTTGTTGTCATAAAGCTGCGTGCGGTAAAATTTATATTAAGAAAAGGAAACCTCGATTACTATGGAAGGGATTAAAATGGATCTTGTAAACAGTAGATTTCCTTAAAAAATTAACGTAATTTCATCAATATTATCTTAGATAAAAACCTCTGGTACCATCCCCGTTTTAACTATTAACCACTAGATGTCAACGTCACGTATTATCTTAGGCATACGTCTAATTTATGCAACCAACCGCACCGTGTATTGTCATCTCGTTGACAGATGGCAAACCTCAAAACGGCAACAGCAAGGGTACGTCGTGCGATTTGAAGAGTCATGTATTTGCTACGCTATAGCCGGTAGTGTTTTTACTGCCATCGGTAAATCAGGTAAGAAATCATACGATTTTTAAATTCCAATTATTTTCGAATCGTTTCCAAACAGATAAGAAGTATATGGCGCCTAAAGGATTGTCATTTTTTATTTAGCTTTAACTTTAGATTGTAGCACGTCCATCCGAACAGAGTAAACAATATTTTTATTTAGCGTATCAATTCTGTGAACGTAGCGTTTCACTCATAAATAATTTATTATCCGATCGTAAAGTGCAATAACGTTGATCGAAATTACTTTTCTACATTCTATGAGTATTTCTGTTCGTAGGTACGTATATGTCAATTCGGTTTAAGCAATCGCTTTCAAAATTACAGGTTTTTAAAGTAGGGATTTGTACAATTAATTATTCTGTTCTTGCGCTAAGTAGAAAGTGTACTACATAAACCGAGATGCATGAACGTGTTTTATGCGTGTAGAGATTCATGCACTTCATGAAGTCATTGAGAACAGAAATAAAAACGGATGTTTATTGGTTTAAGGAAACCTTGAACTTATTTCCAGGATTGAAACTAAATAATGTTTATATATTCGAGATTTTATCGTAGATATGTAGGCCGCAAAATTGTTATTGCTAGAGCAGTTGTAAATGAGTTTCTCATTCGTTTTATTTAGTTAATAGATGTTAACGAACAATAATTGCTATGCTATGATGATCCCATAAACTACCATGGTACAATATTTTTATTGGTAATTAGGCAAGATTATATCTCATATACGAAAACGTGGATAAAGTTTAAAATGAGTGTAATGGAGGTGCTCTATTTTCGTCCATGCTGTATATAGATCCTCTCAATTCAAAATACGAGCGCATACATTGAGAAATTACAAATACGCGTGTATGCCAATAACATTCCATCAATTAAATAACAACTGCGTTCGAATTAGCTACTGTTTTAAAGTGGTTCTTCTCGTTTGGAAAACATATATCGTAACCAAAAAGTTCGTGCGGTTTTTTATGGTAAAATATACGTATTAATTAAGAAACAATAATACATTATTATTCATCGAAATAATTACCATTATGCTAAATAACCTTTTGCTAACGTAACACCAATTCTTGTATCCTGCTTTTGTCGAATTCTGAATTTTGAATCAAAAAATTGACGGACTGCATTTATTATACCAACTCGAGTGAACTTGGAGTGAACTTGAACTATTTATGCCTCATACAGTTGTCAAGAGACAAAAAAAGGTAGTGATCATTTGGCGAAATATCGGGAACTTTCCCAGCCAAGTTCAGACATTTTTCCTGGATGGGTTTTACGGTATACGCTATAGCGTTATCCTGTACGAATACCACTTACTTTCGATTGACTAAAGAAGGCTGTTTTTGGCTGAGTGTTGCTTGTACTCGCTAAAGCTGTTCAAAAATCGAGTTTGTAATGATGGCTTGACCCCTCTCCGAAAACTCATAGTGAAGTATACCGGTTGCTGTCTATCACATAGACAATAAAACCTTGCTTGGGTGCAAGGAAGTCTTGTGAATGTGTAGTATCGAGTCAGTAAGCGATAGCCAATGATATGAACTCTTAGAATTTGAGTGCAGTATCAGATTAACAACTGATCAAGAAATGCTTCATTATCGTTGCGTAAAATGTTTGGCGAAGAAATGGTAAGACGGTTTAATTTGTTAGCATTTGACAATTCATGTGGGATTCATTTGTTTAACTCTTTCCTAGCTGATGAAAATGCAAACAAATGGTTTCATCACTCACACCGAACTTTTGTGCAAGCTCTATGCACGTTGTATTGGAATTTACCTCCACAACTTGTTAAGATCCTCGTTGTTAATGATCTTCGCTCTTCCAGAGCGTGTTTCATCGGTCAAGATGAGATCTCCCGAATAAAAATTTCTTGAACCATTTCTATGCTGTTGCGGTACATATTTTTCGCGCCGCCACTGAAGCTTGGATACCAAGTTTGAACCCACAGAGTAAACAACTTTGAATTAAAGTTTTACTCGTTGGCATTTTCAACTATTCAAATTAGGAATTTAACAATAGTCACCAAATGTCTATGTATCCGATAAAAGAAAGATTCATATTAAACTAGATCACAGGTAACAAAGTGCTATCGATCAACAACTTAAAAAATATTCATATATACAAAAACCTCACTAACTTATTTGGTTACCTGATATTCAGCAATAACCTAAGTACATAGTATAGTTTCTTCCAAAAGTGAAAGTATCCCATTTGCCCAATGGTCTCAAGGATGCTTTTACAATTAAAACTCCAACGCTCACTATTTTTCTCAAAAGAAGAATATATACATATACGGGGTGGGCCTCATAAATTCTCGGCCTGATATAGAAAAAAGAAACTTGGAACAATATAAGAAGTTTTTCCGTCAAAATCTTCTATAACAACTTCTTGCAACTCACGGTCGTCCCCTAAGGTCCTTTTTAAATTAGAAAACAAATAAAAAGCACAAGGAGCCATATCCGGACTGTGCGGTGGATGTTCCAATTCTTGAAAGCCACATTCGCGAATAGCAACTTATGAAACCGCGCCAGTATGTATTTCTTAATTTTCCACGACGTTTTGCACGAACACTGCCCCTTATTTATGCAATAAATACGCATAGTATGTACCATACTTCAAAATCGGTTTTGAGTCGTCACGACACATGTTTAAAAGCGACCGCGCACATTCGACTCGACGTTCACGTTAGAGAGCAGAACAAAGTCGCGATACCCATCTTGCACTAATTTTATTCGTACCCAAATGGTCACGGTAAATTCCTTCACTTTCAAACGGTGATTTCTCGCCTAAATCTTCAACAATTGAAATTTGTTGATGCGTTATTACTTCAATTCATCGATCTGACCATTCAGCATCTTCCAGAGATTCTTGTCCCAAACGGAAACATTTTGCCCACTTTTTTAAAGTGGAATACGAAGGAGATGAATCACCGTAAACGCCGTCCAGATGTTGTTTTATGTGATTAGGCGTATGCCCTTCTTTTGTTAAAAATTTAATAACTGCGCGGTACCCAATTTTCATTACTTCAGAGATTTTAATCCGCCAGTGACTTTGGTTGCCTGGCTACTAAAAACTACTACTGTTTGAACCGCCATATTTATAGCGCCGGCCTCGCTTATATGCATGCATGCTGTGACGGGGTTTGTACACGCTTGAACCTGTATACCCAGCCTGGCTAAGAATTTATGGCGCCTACCTCGTATATACATAGCCCGTTCGTTTTTTGTAGGCAAGCATGATGAATGCGGCAGTAGCTAATATTTACCGCGGTGGTTGAATTGTATTGTGCTCGGAGTCCGCAAATATTGAAGGACCTCAGCAAGCGATGTTATAGTAATTATTATGCTTGGCCAAATCTTCGGCGCGCCAGATCCGCACCTAGGTCGATGCGGAAACCTATCGCGTTCCTCGCATGACTCGACCGTCCCGCACTCTCTCTTTGACAACGATAGAAGTCGTACATCGTATTACGCGTAATAATAATTAATTAAACATTTCGAACACACGTAAGGTGAAGAAGTGACCACTGGCTGCCCAAATAAACAAGTTTAATCTCTGATTCTAAACGTCAATGCCGACGAAGCTGCAGCTATTAAGGATAGCTAGAAATTATTTCAAGATCCTCCGTTCAAAGCGATTTAAAAACTATTTACGATAATTATATAGGATTAATGGATGCAATTGAGAAATTGCAAAATACAGGGTCGTAAATAGTGCACATTACTGGACGCTATGACAGACGGCAAAAGGAAGCGCGGTATAGAAAAGTTTGAAAGTGTATTGGATAAAGATTCCCATTTTATAACGTTAAGACAAATTTGTGGTGGTACATCTGCAGATCAGTGAACTAATTTTAAAAGTTATTTTAACCATGCATATATGTTAGATCGGTCGATGAACGATCTTTGTCAAGGTACAAGAACAATTTGTCTCGCCCTCGAACCAACGTCACTGAGATAAATGCGGACACATACTTGATGCTGCAGACTTTACATGACCCTGTTTAATTCGATTTGCTAAACTCATCAACAACCATGTCTTTATATTTTCCTCATACGTGCTAAAACACAGAGAACATGCTTTAATATTCCATTAAAATCCATAGACAAATTCATTTGCAAAACAAAATTTATGTATAACATCGTCCACAATTAAGTTTTTAACAAAGAGGAAAGCAATTGAACATGTTCACATATAAAAAAGGGATCTTGCGTTCTCCAGGTTAATTAGATTTGGCAAGCCGAAACATTTGGCTAGTCCTATTCTCAATTACATATTACTAGAGACCGGATTATATGCAAAGTGGATATATTTTATTTTATTTATTTATTATATAACAATAAATAAAAAATAATAAAATAAAATACGTATATGCACTTTGCATATAATCCGGTCTCTGCATATTACTATTCTTCATGATGTACATACAGATGAACTGTTTAAACGTTCATCCATATAATGAAGTATAAATACATTATAGCGCGTAATACAATGTACCGGACATGCATACACAGCACGGAAACGGAGATTTACCCCCTCTTTACTCTTTATTTTCGCTGGAACCATTTATAAAGGGATTAACGCATGTCAAGAATGTATTTAAAATAGATGAAAATTTTATAATTATAATAAAGGTATTAGGATTTCCTAATTCTTGAAATGAAAAGAATTGAAATTGAGATTATTTGCATTATAATCCGTAGCATATATAATGACCTATTTACTAAATATAATCCACTCATAAACCAGCTTTTACTAATAACATAATAAATCATTTAATTCTTTATCACTTAACGTGGGGGATATTATATTTGTATTATGTAGTAGATACAGTGGAATTTCCGTATTCATTTGCAATCATTCTGTACGTTATATAGTACTACAAAACGTTTGTGGCATTTTGTTTTCACAATTTTGTTTCCGTGCTAAGATGGCAAGTGAAAAAGAAAGAAATTATTATTTGTAAAACTCGTGGAGTGGTGTTCAATATGTTTCGCTACTTTAAAGAAACTTTGCTTGATAATAAAAAACAATTCTATTATCGATAAAACGATTTGAACGAATTGCGGAAGAAGAAAAGAAATGTACAGAAGACAATAAACTAGTGTGTATGAGTTCACCAAAACCATTACGGAGATGTACCGTACCATTCAACGTGAAAATTGTGAAACAACCTTAATTCAGCATTTGATATACAATTTTCACACTACTGGCGGTTATTGCGTAACATTGAGGGCATTAAAAGAAAAGTTGCGTCCTGAAATACAGGGTGGCGCAGGGGAACGGGAAATTTTGAAATAACGTCATTTCCACGAATAAATTTATAAAACTAGTAATTTATTAACGAAAGTGCATGTATACAGCATGCCATTTATGTTCTTATAATAAAATGTCCAAAAGTGTCTCTTTACTTTTTAAAGATGACATCGGCAAGATGTCCTCCCATTCGGCGCTCACACTCTAACAGCCTGTTATGAAAACTCTGGAATGCGCGGTGTAGCAAATCTTGGGAAATGGCAGTGATTTCTTGTTGAATGTTCTCCTTCAGTTCATGGATTGTTGCAGGTCGTGTACGGTACACCTTGCCTTTAAGATACCCCCACAGGAAGAAGTCGCATACACTAAGATCAGGGTATCTCGCAGGCCATTCAATGTCACCGTTACGTGAAATAATGCGTCTTACTAACAATTGACGAACTGCTGCCATCGAATGTCGAGCAGTGTGTGACGTGGTTCCATTCTGCTGAAACCACATATTTTCCATGTTAAGATTAAGCTCGTACAGTCTCGGTGTAAAGAATGTTTGAAGCATTTCAACATATCGAGCAGATGTTACTGTCGCTGCACTACCATCCTCACGTGCAAAAATGTAAGGGCCGATAACACCATGACATGATACAGCACACCATATTGTGACCTTGTCGCTATGTAGTGGTCGCTGGTGTAACTCACAAGGATTGTCCTGGGCCCAATAACGAAAATTCTGTTTGTTTACGAAACTGTTCAGGTGGAAACGGGCTTCGTCTGATATCCATATGTTACCAACGAAATTCGCGTCCTCGTTAATTTTAGCCAATATCTGCCTACTAAACTCCATACGTGACGCTAGGTCTCGTTCATGTAATTGTTGCACAATGTGCAACTTATAGGGATGGAAATGTAATTCGTGTAGTATTGTTTGTAAGCTTCGTCGCTTAATCCATAGCGTAGATGGCTGTCGAACGGAGCGGCGAGGACTTCTCTCAATTGCAGCTCTAACAGCCTCAATATTCTCTGGGGTACGTACCGTTCGAATGCCACCTGGAGCTTTCTTTTCCAAGATCCTGTTAGTTCAAAATTACGCACCCACGTTGTAATCGCATGCGCAGATGAGACACGTCTATGACGTCCAAGCTGGTAATGCTGTCGAAATATTCTCTGCGCGGCAGTCGCACTATCACCATTTTTATAATTCGCTCTCACAGCTACTGCACGTTCCGCACCAGTCCAACGATCCATGATTACTAAATGGCAATGCGTTCACAACAATTGTGCGGCGTTACGAACAACTGCCGGCTGTACAGTGCTGACAACAGTAACGTTCAAAATTTCCCGTTCCCCTGCGCCACCCTGTACAATGAAATGGGAAAATGCTTCTTTGTATCGTATTATTAAAGATTTAGGTTTCTGTTTTCCGCGTGCAAGAAATAACCGTCAGTTATTAAGCGAGAAAGAAATGACATTAAAGAATTCGGAATTCAGTATGTACAATTTTTTTCCGTGAAGGAAGTAGGCCTATCAAGCATCTGGATGAAACATATGTATATCCTCGTCATACTTTGTGCAAAAGTTGGAGTGATAACTCAAACAATGGACTATTCTCAAATATTTTCAAAGGTGATCGCCTTACTGTAATACATGCTCTTGCAGCAACAGGCTTCGTTTCAAGCTGTTTGTAGATATTTAGATTTGGTACTGTAAATGGTGATTATTACTCAGAATATAATGCTGCGAATTATAAAAAATCGCTTCGAGAAAAATTACTTCCTAATGTACTGTCCAATATTAGTATTGGACACCCATTGTCTCCGTCTGAAAAACAGGTTTGAGAATGTCCATGGTGCGATGCGTCCAAGTGAACTTGCAAATTCAAGTGAAAATGAACTTATTGCAAAGTTTCACATTTAATTTTCCTGATACCTTGATTGCGATAATGTCGTTAATTTTCCAAATTAAAAATTATTGAAAATTAAATGGGAACGACTGCGTCAATGGTATTCTCTCTGCTAAAGCAAAAGAAGCTGCTTCTATCGACAAGAAAATAATATAACGTTATATATGTTTATAAATTGTTTGTAGATTTCCTTTAGCGGAAATGATTACACTGCCCAACACAATTTTTGCTGATTTTTATAAGAGACTTGTTTTTTTACTAATTTGGGTGTGCGGAATCTGAAAAATGAGTTGTTTGCGTATCGCGTCAAAATTTAACTCCATGCCATACTCTTTGAAGAATCACTAATGCGGTTAAGTTGTTACTAAAGAACTAATAATATATAAACAAAGTATGAAATTTTAATAATTCATTTATTTATTTAAATACAATATTACTCACGAATATAGAATATAGAACAAATACTAATAAAATATAAAAGCACAAACAACAATCAGGGAATACGTTTTCGTTTGCCGCACTTTCCGCTGTCTATTTTGATTTCACAGTCCACTTAAACACTCCAATAGTGGTCAGCCATCGTATGAGGATCCCAAATCCCTTGGTACCGAGTTTCTATGGTTCTTAAATCTTGATAAATGAAAATGAAGCTTTATACTAATGTTACGTAGACGATGTAATTTATAAAGCATTGATTTCGCTATATCTTTGTTATTTGAGGTTTCTTTGTTTCCAAGGAAGTTATTCAGTATACCGTAGTAAATGAACTCCAGACTTCTTTTTCAGCTTTGTTGATAGACTTGATGAAATTTGGTTCGGTCATTACAGTTCTAAATTGAGATCCATCAAATACCGCAGCTTTAATGTTTTCGTAACTTTGTCGTAGAAACTTTTGACATATGTACTTCGAACAGTTCCTTTCCAAATCCAGAGCTTTAACATATTACTTCATAAGACCCAATTTCGGCAAACAAGAAAGAAAAAGAAGAAAAGCGTGACGTGCTAGGAAAAAGTGGGATTCATATGTGGCATTAGCGTGCTTATATTATTTAAAAACAAATGTCAGATCTTAGTTAGTAGAAGAAAAATGTTTATTTTGTTTGGCAGTGGAGATGTCCAATTCGGTATTCACGAGAAAAAGAGGGTTATAATCTAAAACACCTCCACCGGAACAATAAAGTATTTAATTTGACGCTTCTATTTTCTTGGTAAATCGATGATAAATCAATAATATATCACTGTAATCTACATAATAGCAATATTAAAAAAAAAACAATTTCTCAATGATGGGTGTATTAACTCTGTAAATATTTCAACATGTTTAAAGAACCGACAGTCCTATAAATCTGTAGATTTCACTTAAAATCCGTCCAAATATAGAGAATTTATTAGGTAAGGCAACACTAATTCGTGACCTGGAACTTACTGCACTAAAACTATATAATAATACTGCTATTTATTTCCATGATCAAGTTAAATATTACAGGTCCGAACTTGAAAAACTTATTTTAGCATCGCATCAAAGTTATACTGCCAACAAGGTCTATGTAGGGGCCCAAAACGTTTTTGGTCTTAAATTCAGAGCAAATGCTGACGTACTAGAATACCTGAACGTATGAAGTACAATATCGTTGAATCTATTACACCTGCTGATATAATAAATGCTTTTGCGGAATACTGTACATGATTAATTCGACGATAACATTTGCGTCTATTACACTTGAAGAAATTGAATTGGCACTTAGGCGGTCGAAAGATTCATTTACGTCTGGATCAGATAATATTCCGAGATTTATCGTTCGTGATTGTGCTTGATGTATCTGTTAAGCCT
The DNA here is from genome assembly GCA_023509865.1 of Trypoxylus dichotomus. NCBI lineage: Eukaryota > Metazoa > Arthropoda > Insecta > Coleoptera > Scarabaeidae > Trypoxylus > Trypoxylus dichotomus. The sequence goes on along the minus strand of CM042082.1, from coordinate 26,045,739 downwards.
TTGCACGTAATTTTCAATCTTGTTTTGAAGCGATCTAAATTTCCAACAGTTTGGAAGTTGGCACATTTATGCCTAATACTCAAGAGAGGCGATCCCTCTGATATCCATATTATCGTCCAACTTCTTTACTTTGTAACTTTTCAAAGGCACTTGAACATGTTCCTTTTTCTCATCTATACTTAAGAGTTGAGCGAATGGACCTCTCACAAGCAACATGGTTTTATATTCCAGCGTTTAACCGTCACTAATCTAGCTTGTTTTAAGCAATATGTGCTTGATAGATACTAAAAGTCCAATTGACACCATTTATTTGGACTCTTAGAAAGCGTTTGATCAGATAGACCACCATATTCTTCTATGAAAACTGCATTCGTTTAGGTTTTCAAGACCATTGCATTAACTTTTGCAAACGTACCTGATCAATAGAGAATTCCAAGTATTCTGTAGGAATTGCGTGTCATCCAAGAACATCCCTACCTCTGGTATACCGCAAGGATCTAATCTTGAAGCTCTAATATTCCTGCTCTTCATAAACGACATTGCTGGTGCTGTTAATTGATTACACTGCAGATTATGTATTGCTTCGGTTGTGTGTATAATTGGTGTAAACTTAATAGATTGTTTTTAAATATGTCTAAATACACTACTATGACATTTTGCTAAGCAACAGCAAGTAATTATATATTATTATAACGTTGAAGGAACACCACTGCAGGTGTCAACATCAATCAAAGGTTTGGGGGGTGCTCTTTGATACCACTGTTTTTCTAATCACATAACTCAGTTGGTATTGCGATGGTATAAAATATATGGATTTATTTATAGTAATTGTAGGGACTTCCGCAGTATCTCTTATTATTCTTTTCTCTCATTCGATCCCGGTTGGAGTACGCTGCGTTGGTCTGGTTTGTTATTTATGGTATAGACAAGATTCCTGAAGTTCCTCTATTTTCTGCCCGGGGCATCTTATTCACATGGAAGCTATAAGCATAGTGTATAGCTGCAGATATTTAATTTTGTTTCTGTTTCTAGGAGGAGAACGATTTCTACCTCTGTTTCCTTTTCGTTTCGTTTCGATTTCTTGTCCCTGGCTCTTACATACGTATAATTTTCTCATCCCCAGAATTAGCTCCATGAATATCCTTGTAAGGTCCCCAGTATACCTAAGGTGCACTTATTTCAACCGAATCTCTGATCCTTGTGACATCAACACTGATCATTGATGCAGTCTTTCTTCGTCTGGTCTCCTCCTTCTAACATTTGCTAATTTTTCATCATTTTAGTAGTAGTTGAATAACTTTTCTTTTATATCCTTTTATACTACGAGGGTGACAATGTTTCCGGAAATGGCAAGAGATGGCGCACGAAGGTTGAAGTCGATTCATTGGTCGGCAGGGGCCAACTTTTTTATGGCAACTCTAAAAATTTCAGACGTTGTTTAAGAGCGTATTTTGCGTAGCAAATCAGGCGGTTTCGTAAAAATGGATAAAATCAAATTTCGCGCAGTGATAAAGCACTTCTGGATGGCTGGGAAAACGGCCACAGAAAGTGGAAATATTTTGCTGGAGGTTCATGGCAGATGTATTCCATAATTTTCGACCATCAGCTTCTGGGTGAGCGAGTTCAAACGCAGCTGCACAAGCACAAGTGACCAACCACGCAATGAACGCCCAAAAATCGCTACCAACGATTAAATTATCTCGTGGCCGATCGCCGATAGCAGAGACAACAAATTTTGGGTATGAAAAAGCTTTCGGCGCGATGGGTATCGCGTTTCCTCACACCGGAACAGAAACGAAATCGGATGATCGTTACGGTAGAGTGTCTGGTCAGAATCCAACGCAATCCAAGGGAATTGAATCCACCAGTACGCACCGGTGACCAAGGAACAGTAGAAGCAGTGGACTTTTCTGGGAGAATCGGCTCCGAAGAAAGCAAAGACCGTTCCATTGACCGAAAAGGTTATTGCGACCATTTTTTTGGGGATTACCAAGGTGTGGTCCTCACCGACTATCTGCAGAAGGGAATGGTGATCACGGGGCAATACTACACCGATTTATTGACCCGATTCGATGCAGTATTGAAGGAGAAAGATTGGTCATCGCCGCTACAGACGGCTATTTTGTAGACCTCGAAACATCCAACTTTTCCAATGGCTTGAGGAAACTGGAGCACCGTTTGAAAAAGTATATTGATCTTCGAGGAGACTACATCGAAAAATAAAAACAAAAAACCACACCAATACCGTGTTTTTCTTGTCGATTCCGGAAACATTTCAGGTCGCCCTCGTATATGGTGTATTTTGCTGTCATGTTAATTTACTGTTTCCTGGGTAAATATGTACCTCTATGAAATAAATTAATATTATTATTATTTATGAATACTCTTCATTTAACTTAAAAGGAGTAAGAATCGTTGAACACGAAAATTTGCATATCTCTAGACATTTAAATGATAATTTTTTTACTTTCAATGTCTATGCGCAAGGAAAGATTAAAGTCCATCGTTCAAATTAGCAGAAAAGAGACTGCATGTTATGTAATATCTCGAAAGCAGTAATAACACAAATCCACAAATGCTATCCGCAAAATCTACATGCACTTACGAACTAAACGATAAAAAGTAATCTTTGTAATATTTCGCGGTATTATGTCATGATAGTTCATACGGTTCAAACGTGCTATCTTCAACGCTTTGATAAAAGTCTTAAAACCATTGACATTGCGTATCATTGAGACGTTCAAATGATAAGTGCGAGTCTACTTCAAATACACAACATCAAATTAATGTAATCTCTCCACTTAATTTTAACTTAAGTTGATATGAGTGTATAAGGTGATTCCTTACAATAAGAAAAAAACAAAACCAGCTCGTTGAAAACGTTTCGATTGACCCTGTCGCGTTATACGCCTGTTTATCTTTCGATAGTCACGTTAGTATTAACTGCGGCCTTCTAGTCGTGATATGTGCAGATCCAGAGCGTAACTGAGATAATTCTCCAGGCCTAGGAACGATTTTAGTTTAGTATATTGATAACATTCGTTAACGTTAAACGTTAAAATACTCAATTTTGAAGCGTGAATGTTGAATTGGGTGTTTGGAATATTGTAATAGTTAATTCTTTTGGTGTAGGATCCAACTGTCGAACGAATGGATCCGAATTGCTTCAAAACCTTCGTCAACCCGTTCCACAGTAGGCCATGGATGAAAGACAATGGAGCAGCCGAATCGACGGGTGTTGTAAAAAGTTTCAAAGGAATAGTTGCAGGTTAGATGAAGAATATTTTTTTAAATCTTCTATCCTCTAAGAGGTCATTGATAGATTATCTGACTAAGCAATTTTTGAAGGTCATCCGCTAATTGTATATGATTTTCGTGGCGTTGAAAATCAAGTTAATTTAAAATATTAATAACTGATTTTACTATTCGTGATTGCTTGTGTTACTGCTCATACCTGAGAGTTTTTTTTTAACTGTGAACTTACTGCAGGTTTAGTATTAAGAGACCATATCGCAGATTTTCGTGTGGAAGAAGAGACAGTTTTAAATACAAAGTCAAGGCCATAGCATTGTGATTTTAGTGACAATAATATTAACACTCTGCTGCAATAAATTTGACTCTGAAGGTGGCAACACTATATATAAAGGATGTATTACGAGTTTTTTTTTATTTGAAATGAAACCCTTAATTTTTGTAATTGATATAAATTTCCGAGACGGTTTTTCTATAAATGTTGCCCCTAAAACGAGCTCTTTTTGAGTTTTTCTTTTTTCTTAAAAAAAAATACTTACAAGGTATAACAAATTACTACACACCTAAAATCTATTCATATACAAATTTAACCTTTTAGATAATTATTTCGTAAGCTAAGCTGCATCAAATAGCGTATGCTAAACTTAATGAAGCAATACAGAATATTCAGGAAAAGACACAAATTTTTTTACCTGGAAAATGTCAATTTCTTTACATTTTTAAATTGCAACCTATTTTGATAATTGAAATTTCCTTGTTCCTCGAACGTTAAATTTAATTAGTTCTTCGGGAAATTCTTAAATAATTAAAAATTTTACGGCCCCGGTAGGATTTGAACCTCTAACTTAAACTAACTTTTGGCACTAGTTAGCGCCAAGAATAATCACTTGAATTGTAGGGTTAGATATGGTGGTAGTAGCAGAGAGAGAATTGCAATGTGTCGAGCAAAAACACCGCTCGAAACCACGCTGATGACGCCAGGTAGGCAGAAACATATCCGTGTGTTGGCGTTTTTTGTCTCTTCACATTGTCTTTCTCGTGAATGATTTCACCAATACCATGAGAAAAGTTGTATTTACAGCGTTCATATCGTTGGTGAATAGAATAATTAGCATAATGAATGGCTAATAAAATAAACATTGCATTGCGATGTGGCTGCAATAGCAAATTACATATTAAGATGCATCGATATAACGAAATGCAAAATGGAAATAAATTCAAAGTAAAATTAAGTGATTTCAACATTGTAAATGCAAATTTGAAATAGAAATATATTAGATTGTACCGAATAAACACGCTGCATAGTACTCCTTGAAATGTTCAATTCTTCAGCACCATCCCAGGTGGTTGTTCCCGAGCTCTCGCTGCATTATGGCGGAACCCCGTGAGGTTTTCTGCTGAACAACCTGATCGTATACATGTCGATGATCTGGCTTCAGTAATCATTCCAGTCTCCTTAAATTTTTTGATAATTCTCTTCAGAGTGTGTACTTCGAACATATTAATTACAAAAAAATGGAATGCAATTTGGCAGTTAATACCTTGCATATGTTTGACTAGCCATGTAGTTTTGACATGGAAATATTTAATTGCCGTGTTTTCTACTCAAAAAGAAAGCTACATCTAGAGAGCTAAAGAAGTTGTCAATAGTTAATTGGATTTAACACTTTAAGATTACGACTTAAAATTGACCTCAAACTTTGAATCATAGATACAGAATTAACCTGGAAGCAAAATCATTTGGTAATCACAATCAAATCCTATCGAATTACCATTCTTCATTGAAATCCTCCGACATCCGATAGTAATTTGTTTTAATTTCTTCTTTAGGTGGCCTAACGGGTGGTATCGAAATCTGTACCACATATCCAACAGAATATGTCAAAACTCACTTGCAGCTAGACGAAAAAGGTGATAAGAAGCAATACACCGGTATTATAGATTGTGCCAAAAAGACAGTCCAAAGACACGGATTCTTCGGTTTATACAGAGGCCTTAGCGTCCTTATCTATGGTTCGATTCCTAAATCCGGCGTCAGGTACTCAGGATCAACGAAATAATCCGTACGGGGCTAAAATCGCTTTCCCGTTTCAGATTCGGCGCTTTTGAAACTTTCAAAAATCACATGGTCAACGAGGAGGGTAACCTGAGTCCGTCTGGTAGAATGCTGTGCGGAATGGGCGCCGGTATTTGCGAGGCCATATTCGCCGTCACGCCAATGGAAACGGTAAAGGTCAAATTCATTAACGACAGACGTAAGCCTGTACCGGAATTTCGAGGGTTCCTTCATGGCGTCGGAATGATTATAAAAAGAGAAGGTGAGATGAAATTTGATTCGTATTTTGGTATCAGAAGCGCCAACGGTTAACTCTTTAGGTATCGGAGGAGTCTACAAGGGTCTATCGGCAACGATTTTAAAGCAAGGTTCCAACCAGGCGATTAGGTTTTTCGTTATGGAAACGCTGAAAGATAAATATCGAGGCGGAGACCCCAAGAAGAATGTACCAAAGTATATTGTAGGACTGATGGGTCTTTTTGCGGGTAAGTACTGAATATATTGGATTTTGTAATTTCGGTGTTATAAATCATTTTTTTTTAATTGGCTATTAATGAATAATATTGTTACGGCATATCCTATTTCCGAATCCACTTTCTTAATTCATAGGTATCGCAGTAAACTCCACCTCACACAAATTAATAATTATTCGGAACGCAGCGTTTCGAAAACGCGACTGAATATAAAACTGTATCACACATGCAAATTATTTCCCACGTAGGCTCTAAAATTTCTTAAAACAATTCCAGAAACTGTGGAGTATAAAACATTAACAAAATTGTGTGTCACAAAATTATTTTCAAATAGACAAAAAGTGCTTCGAACAGGTGGAAGACACGGCGATGGGTAATTGTCTCCTTTTTACTGCGAACCTTTTCATGAGCAAATTTGAAGCGAACTTGAAAAAAGAAACCGAATATTTTGCGAGAATTTGGCTAAGTTATGTACGTAGATGAAATTTTTACGGTGTTTTTCGTAGCGGAACTCAACTCATAATTCACTACGATCAAGTTTATTATAGAACAAGAAGTGAACAATCGGCTTCTTTTTCTAAATACGTTAGTCATACGCAATAATAATAAATTACATTACGGTTGACTCATACCATTGCGAACATCAAAAAATCTCCTCGATTAGTTTTCTGGTTAACAGACTCGATAGATTTCCGTTAAGCAAGAGCAGGTACGAAAAAGAATTAAAATATATCAAAGATATACCGAGGTACAATGGTTTCTCTTCTACGGATGTTGACCATATCTTAAGGAAAGTCCAATACAAAGAACACATCCGAAATTCCAAAACTACCTTTCCACCCAACAAATATGAACGTGTTTTTGTATCAGAAATCAACTTAAAGAATCTCTTAAGCAATTCCAAAAATAAACCAGGTATGATGAAAAGGTCTGGAATTTACCAAATCTAATGCTATGATTGTGATAAAGTTTACATTGGACAACAGAAAGGAGTATCCAAACGAGCTTTAAATAACATATTAAACACTATCATTTCGATAAACCAGAACTATCTACCGTGGCAGAGCATGTGATAAAAAAATCTTAAGCTTCTTAAAAATGTAAATTCGTGCAGAGAATAGACAGAGAACCACCCCCAATTACGCACTCGAGTCTGATTGATTTATTACCATAATGCAATGTTAAAGTTACGGTTCGTTTTCGTTCCATACTTTTCCGAAAATATACAGATACCCGAGACCACCCAATAGATTATAAATAGTCATGTGTTTTAAGAAATTTTGGAGCCTATGTAGGAAATTATTTGCACATGTGATGCAGTTTTATATTCAGTAGGTAACACGGTTGACAATGGGAGTTCACGTGCTCTCGAAACGCTGCGTTCCGCATAATTAATAAATTTGTTTGGAGTGGAGTTTACTGCGATACCTGTGAATTATACAATCACACAGTCCTTGCAATAGTTGCACTTTCTTAACTAATTAATAAAAATTATAATAGTTGTACCAATTAGAAAGAAATTTGCTCCTTTTAGTAGTTTGATAAAAGTTTTGCGACCTAAATCGATCAGTTTCTACGACATTCTACGCTATTATATTGTTTTCCCTTTTATTTTTTTATGACATTTTTTTTAGTTGTTCTAATCAAAACTTAAAATAATAATTTTTGATCAGCTCAATGTATACACTATCTCTAAGATTTATCTGATATTTTTATGATACTTAAAATAATAAAAAAGATAAAATTCGTTGCATATTCAGATATATATCAACTTTTAGCAAACCTAAATACATCGCACTGCCTAGATTTTCTTCATAAATTGGACAAGTAAAATTTTATTGAAAATTTAGTTGTCAGATTGCTCAACAGTCTTTATTTCTTGTGTTGTATATTTCGCAAAATTCTCGTAATCTATAAGTCAGTTGGTATCAACATCTACTTTGGAGCAAATTCGCAATAGGCTGGAGTAGCAGATGGAGGAGCATCTTATGATTTTGTAATATTCCTTGTATTGATGAATATGAAATCCAAGGAACTGTTTCTGCATTTGATACTTAGATCTGTAGGAAGGTACGCTAAAACGGTTGTGATGTTCTCTTTCCTTGAAGTTACTGGCTTGGCTTTACGTTTTAAAGGATTCAGTTTCTTATATTTCAAAAAAAAGGAAATTTCTATTCTTTTAAATTTATTTTCAGTAGTTTTTGCCATTCTACACTCTGTAGGTTCTGCCAATTATCTTTCGATGTTATCTTCAACTGTTTGATGTTTAGTCGCCAACCTGCTTTTGTAATAGAAAGTTTAAAAAAAGCCTTATGCTGTCGGAGAAGGTGTCTGGCGTCTTTTCTGTATGAAATGGTGTTCCATAGGGTTCGCTTTTGGGTCCCTTATTTTATATGCTTTATATGTCGACACTTTTCTCTTGCTTAAAATGCTTTGACTATCATCTGCGACGATATACAGACTTACTAGTCTTTTAACAGAGCAGGCTATTGCTTTTATTGATTATGACCTCAATAAAATTGGCAAATTTTCCAAGCAATACTACTTAAATATTAACATCAATAAGACTTCTACTATCCTTTGTGTTGTAAAAAGCGCTATTATTTCAGCCTAGAAAATATTTGACATCAAAAAAATGGCTTATTGATGCTGAAGCATTATTGCACCTCAATTACTGCGGTGTAGTTTATAGACCTTGACTGGTCGAAATGGCAACTTTAAGGATTTATTGGCGATCTCAGGAACCATGAGTATTTGTTGCATAAATTTTTAAATTTAAAATGGTTGGATATGCATTCTCGTCAATACAACTTCTTTCGATAAAAGATTTACACCCACAGCTTGGAATAATATTGCAAGTTTGCCTCGCAATACGTTATAGATCCCATAGAAATATGTCTTGATGGTTATCAAACATCAATAACACCGGCTTTTCAAAAGTTGGATGTGTAGAAGTGGGAAATGTTTAAAATAATACAATAAAAAATAAAGTCGTCTAGTCACTTTTGAATATAGCCCCGACTGAATCCGTAGGAGCTTCTTGTAACGTAAATTCCTTAAAGTTAACCCTATGAAACTCATGGAAAGATGGAACGTAATTATTTGCTGCATTTATTGTAATGAGAATTGTGACAAGTGCTTCTCCTTCAATAGAGGTACCCACTTGCTTTAAACCCTTCTCAGGAATTACCTTCCGAGGATTTTGGACAGTTGTTAATGGTCCTTTGTAGCAGTTATAAATTGAATATACATTACATTTAAATTTTAAATATACCGAATGCATGTTGTCAAAAAATTCTCCAACGTTCTCTTTATTGAAGCTAATGCTCCGAAGTAAACTCGTTGGATCTGGTTTTCTAATTGATAAATATGGATTACGATTTTTGCAGTTTTGCAAGCTTATCAGCTCTCTGATATATCTATTTCGTTTGTATCTGTAGACTGCAATGCACGTTTCTTCGCAACAGTTTTAGTCAATCTACAATACATTTTGGAACACGTTAAGACACATTTCATAGGTATTTTTCCTTGAGCTTTGGTAAAAGTTTATTTCTTTATACGAAGATCCATAATTCAGAAAGATTTATTGCTTTTCCTTTTCATTACATTTAGCAAAATTTGTTGATGTTAGTTTAGGGATGTTATGCTTCTCCGCTACGAAAATATTCTATTAAAACACAAGTTATGAAGTAAAACGTAGTTCCCACAATCGAAAATTATAATTATTAAAATTATAAACGGAAGAAATACCCAGAAATAAAACCTTAACAAAAGAATATATCATGTCCTTATTATCCACGTTGGTGAATGTATTTGTATCTTCATTTTCCTCTGTATGTTAAAAATGATTCACTTACCCCTACTCTAGCTGTAGGCCTACCCTACACCTAATGAGAAACATTGTGAGTTAGTGCTTACTATCTGGGTTAGTTGGGGTATATCCAATTTCTCGTTTACTTATTTGTTCTAAGTCTCCCGTAGTAGCCATATATCAAAACAAAGCACTAACTATAATTTTAAGATTATCAATGGAGTTACTGATTTGACTCAATTCTAACCTCAAAACATTACTCTTACAGTATGTACAGTATGTATATACATATCATGTAGAATATTTTCTGATGTTTAATAAACATAACTATAAATTCAAAAAGTTACGATGGTCAAAAATAGATTTACTTATATTCTGCAATTATATTAGAAATTTATCGTCTAGTGAATTATGAAAAATTGACATTGAGGTCCTATTGTGACATCACAATGTTGGTCACTACCAGCGAAGGTTAATTTCTATAGTTAATGTTATTGGATAGACAAACTTCCTTTTACCTTTCTAATTTACACCTCCTTCTCTAGCTGACCTACCCGATATCACACATCCCATCATTGCACCATCACCACATCAAAATATTTCCAGTTGAAGTGCTGCTTGACAATATTGCTGAAATATTTAAATGTTGTTGCGTGTCTAAAGATATCAGCTAACCAAAATATGTAAATTTCCAGGCGCTTGTTCCGTATTTGGCAATACACCCATTGACGTTGTCAAAACAAGAATGCAAGGTTTAGATGCAAATCAATATAAAGGAATGATCGATTGCTTCATCAAGGTATGGAAGTACGAAGGTCCTTTGGCATTCTACAAAGGTACCGTGCCCAGATTATCCAGGGTGTGTATAGATGTCGCCATCACTTTCATGATATACGACTCGTTCATGGATTTATTCAATAAAGTGTGGCCGTAGTGTTGCTTCAGTACCTTTAACGGATTAGATATATGACTTGAGGTGGTGTGCAATGTGTCGTAGTAGTGAATGAAGCTCATTCTTCGACGTATGCATCCTTAAACGTTGAATGTCTTAAGATTTTCCATGCAATCATGTACAAATTTTGTATAATTTATTTTTTTAATGTGTATTCGTGTATGTGTGTATATTTTTTACACAAGCTGCAATAAAATTAAACGATTTATAAAACGGTTGTTAAAAAAAAGAAGTAAAACATGTTATGTCCTCTCTTTTTTGTGATCTTCTTCCATATCATTCCATTTGTTTACTTTGCAAATGTTTTAACGTTTAGAGTTATATATTTTTGTTATTTTTAATACAATTCTTGTTTTGCTGTAAGTATACAAATTTTATTATATTTCCTCTTCTTTTGTTACTGCTGTTTCTCTTTTTGGTTTTACAAAATAATGAATAAAACTACGAATGTGTGTTTTTATTTGCTGCACCTTAAATTTCCTAATCCTAAAGTTAACCTACAAATGTTGAGGTGATCCTACTTTAACTTATTACTAACACATGGGCTGAAAAGTCCGGGGCCTAACACATAGATGACGCTAGTTTTATTGCAGTCACCTTTCTCGAAGTTAGTACTAATCTTCAAAAGACAGCTGTTAAAATTTCATGATATTCTATTCATTAGTTTGTGAGTTATTGTGCTAAGAGTCACGCTACTTTTCTTATTTTCAAAACAATGGATCAAAAACAATTTCGTGTTTTAATTTTACACTGCTTATTGATGGGAAAAAATACCGTTCAAGAGAAGCAATGGCTTGAAAAGTGTTATGGGGACTCCGCTCCGTCAGAAACAACAATAAAACGTTGGTTTGCTGACTTCAAACGTGATCGTAGAGACACTCATGATGCAGAACGCAGTGGACGTCCAAATGAGGCGGTAACACCAGAAAACATCAAAATCCACAAAATCGTTTTGAATGATCGAAAAATGAAGTTGCGTGAGTTAGCTGACATCGTAAAGATATCAAAAGAACGTATTGGCTTTATATTGCATGAGCATTTGACTATGAGAAAGCTCTGTTCAAAGTGGGTGCCGCGTTTGCTTACTCTTGACCAAAAACAAGAACGTGTTGATATTTCTGAGCAGTGTTTGGCCATGTTTAAACGTCACAAACCGGAATTTTTGCGACGATATGTGACAATGGATGAAACATGGATACATCACTTCACTCCGGAATCAAAACGGTCGTCATCTGAGTGGACAGCAACCTCGTCCAAAGCGCCCGAAAGCACAACAATCGGCTGGAAAGGTTATGGCCTCGGTATTTTGGGATGTGCGTGGTGTAATATTCATCGACTATCTTGAGAAAGGAAATACCATCAACAGTTAATTTTATATAGCTTTTTTGGAGCTTTTTAAGGGCGAAATTGCAAAGAAACGACCGCATATGGCAAAGCAAAAAATTTGTTTCATGAAGACAACGCACCGTGTCACAAGTGAATGAAAACAATGGCAAAACTACATGAATTGAACTTCGAATTGCTCCCACATCCACCGTATTCGCCAGATTTGGCTTCCTACGACTACTGGCTGTTCGCAGACCTCAAAAAAATGCTCGCCGGTAAGAAATTTCGCACGAATGAAGAGGTTATCGCTGAAACTGAGGCCTATTTTGAGGCAAAAGATAAATCGTTCTACAAAAGTGGTATTGAAATGTTGGAGCGGCGCTGGAATGATTGCGTTGCTCTTAATGGAGAGTACGTTGATGAATAAAGTTAATTTTGAACCAAAGAAAACGTGTTTTCTTTGTTAGGCCCGGGACTTTTCAGCCCATGTGTTAATATCTCAAGTTATTTCAATAAATTCAGAATTAGGACAAATAGTTTTCAGAAAATCTAATCTTTAGAACAAAATCTAAAATAGATCTCGTAGATTTTGCATGCTAAGCAGACTATTTAAGTTGGTAATGCCAAGTATTTCTCAATCGAAGAGCTCCAAATAAAAATTAATTTTAGCAGGGGAAACAAGTTGTGTATATATGTATATACAGGTTGATTCAAATTAATAAGTAAGCGGGGGATTTTGTGGATAGTTTTAGGTGCGGTATGTGATAAAATTTATGTTCTTGAGAAACGTGAACATGCTCTAGCAAAAGGAAGTGCAACCGCCGAACACAGAGATGAGGAAAACTAGTAATCAGCTCAGACAAGAAAAAGCAGATGCCAGTATCTTGGTGGGCGCTAGGACAACCAGATAATATTAGCTGAGTTAAACCAGTTAATGGAACAAAATGCTCAAAGAATTGACGAAAGCATTCCGAAATTCCACAAGAAAACTAATGAAAGTATTCGACACTTAGAAAAGATTGGCTCCAACATAGAAAGCTGGAGAGGAGAAATAAGGACAGACCACAAACAAATGCAGAAAGAAGTGATGCAAAATGAAGAACAATGTCGATAGGAAATGGAAAAGACTAAAGTAGAACTTGATTAAATAAAAATATTTATGCCAAGATCCGAGGCTCGGAGTCTACTCTAGTAACTGAATAAACAACTCTTTTAAGTGAAAAAATGTATTGGTCTTCGAATAAACTACATTCAAAAATAAAAAACCACACCAATACCGTGTTTTTCTTGTCGATTCCGGAAATATTTCAGGTCTCTCTCATACTAGCTTTAGTCTGGTGTTATTAGATAGACAAAATTGATTTTACCTTCACCATATCAAAATGTTGATAGTTGAAATACTACAAAACATGCTGCCTGACAGTATTATCCAAATAACGATTTTTTGTGGTGTTCCTGATATTACAATTAATCAGAATATATTAACTTTCAGGTGCTTGTTCGGTAGCGGGCAATACACCCATGGACGTTGTCAAAACAAGAATGCAAGGTTTAGAAGCCAGTCAATACAAAGGCGTCTTCGATTGCATCATCAAGATGTGGACAAACGAAGGTCCTTTAGCGTTCTACAAAGGTACCCTGCCTAGGTTATGCAGGGTGTGTCTAGATGTCGCCATCACTTTCATGGTATACGACTCATTCATGGACTTGTTCAATAGAGTGTGGCCGTAGTATTGCTTCTGTATTTTTAATGGATTAGGTTAATGACTAGAAGCGGTAATCAGCGTGCTGTAGTATTGAATGAGGCTCATTCTTCAACGTATGCATGTTTAAACATTGACTGTTTCAAAATTTTCCATGCAATCCTGTATAAATTCTGTATAATTTATTTTTTTAATATATATTTGTGCGTCTCTATGTATATATATTTTTTATAGATAAGCCACAATAAAATTGATCGATTTAATGGATCTTAGCATATTTTTTCTTCCCTCTTTGTGCGATCTATGTCGTTCCATTTGTTACACATTACCAAATGTTTAAAGGGATATATTTTTGTTATTTTCTATTGTTGAACGATCCGCAGTATCGTAACTAATCTTGTTACAATTACTCAATACCAATCTGATAGTATTGATGCTGGAAAGCAGATAGATGCTGTGCATACTGACCTAACAAGAGCTTTTGTTGGAGTCAACCATACTCTGCTTATTAGTAAATTTGACAATATTGGATTTTCGTCTTGGCTTTTGTCTTTACTCCAATCGTATCTTCTTGGTAGAAAGCAATTTATGACTTATATGGGATTTGAGCCTAATCACTTCACGCCAAACTCTGGAGTTCCTCAGGGTAGTAACTTGTGTTATCATTTGATCCGTTCAAAGTTGTTATACGCAGATGACTTCAAATTATATATGTACAACAATTAATAATTCTCAGGATTGCAATTATTTGCAAAGACAGCTTAATATATTCCGCACGAGGTATATTAAGAACAGGCTAGAGGTTAATGCCAATAAATACAAAATTGTCACATGTATCTCTAAGACAACTCCAATTATATATACCTATCACTTGACTGGATCTTCCTTACCTAGAGACAACTGTATGAAAGAGTTGGGTATCGTCTCCGACTCAAAAATGACCTTTACATAGCATATATTCAGTATTTGTGCATCGCCGTTGAGTATGTTGGGTATACGTGTTACACGAACATTTTCTATGCAAGGGGTGAAATGTTTCCGAGATCGCATGAGATGACGCACGAAGGTTGAAATGGATCCATTAGTCGGCAGGGGCAACCTTTTTATGGCAGCTGTCAAAATTCCAGAGGTCTACTGTCAATAGTTTTTGTTTAAGAGTGTGTTTTGTCTAGCAAGTCTGGCGGTTTCTCAAAAATGGATAAAATCGAATTTCGTACGTTGATAAAACACTTCTGAATTGCTGGGAAAATGGCGACGGAAATTTGAAATATTTTGCAAGAGATTCATGGCGTATGTACTCCATCAGTGTTTCGACTATCGGCTTCTGGCTGAGCGATTTGAAACGTGGCCACACAAGCACAATTGACGAACCACGCAGTGGACGCCCAAAAACAGCTACCAACGTTAAAATAATCAACAAGATTCTTGATGTCGAGTCAGTCGATAGCCGATTGAAGCTAAAATAAATAGCAGAGACAACAGGCGTCTCAAAAGAATGCGTTGGCCATATCCTACACGAAATTTTGGATACGAAAAAGCTTTCGGCGCTAAGAATATCGCGTTTGCTTACACCGGAGCAAAAATGAAATCGGGTGACCGTTTCGGAGGAGTGTCTGGTCAGGATCTAACGCAATCCAAGGGATTTATTCATGCGTTTCGTAACCGTGGATGGCACTTGTATCCACCACAACATACCGGAGACTAAGGAACAGTCGAAGCAGTCCACTTTTCCGGGTGAATTGGCTTCGAAGAAAGCAAAGACTATTCCATCGGCCGGAAGGGCGATGGCGACCATTTTTTTTGGGATTCCCAAAGTGTGATCCTCATCGACAATCTACAGAAGGAGAGGACGATTGCAGGGCAATACTACAGCGATTGATTTGCCCGATTCTATACAGTATTGTAGGAGAAACGGCCTTGTTTGCAGCGGGGAAAAGTGCTTTTCTACCACGACAATGCACCGACGCATTCATCCAGCATCGTAGTCTCCAAATTGAATGAGTTGCGCTGCGAATTAGCCTCTCATCCTTCAAATTCACCGAATCTAGGCCTTAGTGACTTTTTCTTATTCCCAAACCTGAAAACATTACTGGGAGAAAAAAGATTTGCCTCAAATGAGGAGGTCATCGCCGCTACAGATGGTTATTTTGCAGACCACGAAACATCCCACTTTTCCGATGGTTTGAAGGGACTGGAGTAGCGTTTGGGAATGTGTATTGATTTTCGAGGAAACTATATCGAAAAATGTAAAAGCACATCAATACTATGTTTTGCTTGTCGATTCAGGTCGCCCTCGTAACAGCCATTCTTCCTCTTTGTTCTCGCTTTTGTTCGGTCTGGACTGGAGCATACGTATTTAGTCTGGTCACCCATATGCATTTATCAGGTACACCTTCTGGAACAGATTCAAAGAAAGTGTTTAAAGTTCCTATACTTTAAAAATATTAGTACTTACCTGATAGTAGGATTTAGTCACAACAGCCCGCTAGAGATATTTGATATTGATTCCTTAGAGCTACGTCGAAAACAAGGTGTAGTACAAATTCCTATTTACTTTACTTAATAATGGTTGGGATATCCCTGAATTGTAGAGTGAAAACAATTTCATTGTACCACCTACAACATCTAAACAAACAAATATATTTTAATATTTCGCACCTAGAACACATATTGCCATCAGGATATACCTACGTGCTGCTTGCCATCACTTTTAGCAATATGAAAACCGCATTTGAGTTTCATTTCTTTTAAATCATAAGTGGATATGAATAATGTTTTATAAAAAAAAATAGTGATATTAGTATTGAAGAAGGAAAAGTTTTCAAAAGTCAAAAAAGAAGAGAAAGTTTTGAGAAGTCAAAGAACATATCAAAAGTTTTAATTGAGGTCTTCATTTCAACCAGAAGGATTTCATATGTACTTGGGGGCTGTGAAAGTATGAAACATGTGATGAAGATTGGATATTTGATGGTGAGATAATAAACGAAAAAAGACCAAATTAGTTGACATGGTGTTAGATCGTGTTTTTTGAGAGCTATAGAGTTAAAGATGTAAATAATTTGCTTTGTAAACTTTATTAACACTTTTTCTTATCCTTATAAAGCTTGTATAGGTTATACAAATCATAGTAATAGGTATGTTGGAAATAAAAGGCATTGATTTTACTTTTTTTACAAAAATACATTTATTTGTCACCGTATTTCTTTCTAATCTCACTTAAATAACATACACAGTAGAAAAATACACAAAAATATACAACTAGTATTACAGAGAATACCATATGATGCTAATACGATACAATAAAACATTTATATTGCACATTTATATACAAGATTCGTGGGTGAGGGCGCTGGCGGCGCATTTTGCCGTCGCGTCCCTTACAAGGTGGACCTCAATACGCTTGAGCAAGGCGCTTTGATGATTATAAGGTAACGGTTTGGCACGAACCGAACTCCCGAAAAAAAAACGATCCTCTTCAAAAAGTTCGCGTAATAAAAAGAAACGGATTGTCACGTCACCACAACAGATCATAACACAGTTCGCTTTAAATAAAGAAAAAACTTAATTTATCTACTCGTCTATGATACGGAGCTTCCTACAACTTTACAGTCCGAGGTGGAAGCTTCACTAGAGAACAGAAATGATTACATGCTTTAACGCAGCAGTGGTCGTCATTTGTGGTTTGTCGAAACTAGATGAGCTGGACGGCTTTCGATCTTGGCGGTAGTCTTCACGAAATCTTCCAAGAATATTGTTCTGAGATTTTCCGAAATATTTTCCCGAATTTTCTCCAAGCTAATGGACTGAATTATTTGTTAATCGTTTCAAATTTGAAAGTGAATACTACAAACAAGATCAAAAGCGAGTTAAACGATGAAATTTGTTTAGTATGGTCCGCCAGTTTTGGCTGGTGGGCCGTAGCTTCCGGAAATACCACCTCCAGTTCCGCCGATGCCGCCTCCATGACCACCACCGATTCCGCCTCCAATTCCGCCTCCAATACCACCTCCGATACCACCTCCGATGCCACCTCCAATGCCACCTCCGTGTCCTCCACCAATTCCACCTCCGATGCCACCACCGCCAATTCCTCCTCCAATGCCGTCACCAATTCCTGGAAGAACAAATTCTTTAGTTGGTTCATCGTTTCATATAAAGTTAGTAGGAATAGAGCTTATTTCATCTTTGATAATAGATGCATTGTAATTTATATTTGAATATCTTCAAAATTTTCTTTTTGTAATCAGAAACGGAATAACTAAACACTTTTAAGATATGCACTCCAGTAAAAGTGGTCTTCATCCATTCATGTCCTTCAAATACTCATGAGTACCAAAAGCATGTGTAATTTGGTGACATTCTAACAAATCGCCATAGCGTTTGTTGATGAAATAGGCAACGTATAAGCTAAAGAAGTATTTGAAACAGTTATATCAAGGTTATCATTATCGTCATTGGAGTAGATCCCAATTGCTTCAAAAATTTATTATTGGTGCAATGTTGCAAAGTCATATGTAGAAGGAAGCAAAATGGTCCTAACCCTGTGGTATTCCTCTGCCTGACTTTAATCACGATAACTTCTTCGCAATTAGATAATTTAGTTCTACAAATTTCATTAATCTTATGAGTATTGTTTTCTTGATAATCTTTACCGTGGAAGAATATTATTTCCATCGTATGCTTTAAAAATGAGTTTGATAATTGTGTTTTTTGACCATGGAACAAGATCAAAGTAAGCTACGAAATGTAAACTACGTGTAAAGTTCCACGAGAATGTTCTTTAGATACTTCCACTGCTTCAAGCCAGCGAATTTTAAATTTGGATCATATAAACGCGGATATGTAAGGTATTTAATAAAACTTATAAGCCTCTTTGCTTATGATCTACAACAACATTGACCATCACTAAACCTGTGCTGAAAAAATGTAAACCATCCCTTGGATTAATGTTAAAATGAAAAAATCCAATCTAAGGAATAACTGCTGCATTTCAGTATTTAAAATTGTAAAAGATGGCTGCCTTACCTCCTCCAATGCCTCCAATTCCACCTCCGATTCCACCACCGATTCCACCGCCGATTCCACCGCCAATTCCACCTCCAATGCCGCCTCCGATTCCTCCACCAATTCCACCACCGGCACCTCCGCCAATTCCACCTCCAATACCACCGGCTCCACCTCCAGCAGTCTGTTTATTGAAATTATAAGATTGCTGTGTTAATGGAATTCTCTCAATGATATGGAATTGTAAAAGGATTATTTCCTTTATTGGAAAAAATATCGAAGATAATTTGTGGCAATGAAGAAATATTCCAAGAGCCCATTGGAGGCATCTTTCAGACCTTAGCTTGAATAGGAAATCGTTTAAATTTCCGAAAGTTAATTCAGATAATTCTTTGACATTTGTGAAGGTTATAACGATGTCGACGAAATATATATCGTAATAGGGACGTAATTTTTTGAAGTATTTAGATTAATTTAACATCTTATTGGCTCAAAACTGACGACAAGAAGGTTAAAAACAAAATTATAGTTCGTTTTCGTAATGTTCGCTTGATCTCTATTACATTGCGAAAGAAATGGATGGCGCGTGAGAGGACAGTCTTAGGAAATGATATGTCATCAGTAGAACGTTACAAAACTTCTAATTTGCTATAATAACAGTCCGGAATCTAGTTCTAACGTAATCTAACCTTAATATCAAGTGTGCTTGGAAACACTTTTTTTCTGTTGAAACTATTGAGATTAAAGAACATTTAGAAACTGTTGAAATGTATTTTAATATGTATGAATTAGAAAAATACGTGATATGTATGCTTAAATAAAGAAAGCAAAAACACCTAAGGGATACGGCTTTAGAGATAGATAGTGGAGTAATTAAATTAATGACTACCTCTTCTATTATTGCAAACTTCATGTACAATTTACATATGTATATACCTTGTAGAGCTGGTAATGTATATATAAATAGTGTTTTCACAAGAGAAAGTGCAACCGCGTTTCCGTGTATTTCATTCAATTGTTCTGTTGGTTTTATTGTGTGACTGAATTGCCAATAATAGATGCTCCGAGCTGAGCACGACATTGACCTCGTGAGGTCAACGGAGATCCTTCCTTTATATAGAAACGAAATCTACTTTCGAAAGAGCAATTTGCAACGTGACGCTTAGAATCGACGTCTGTGTTTGTAATTTCTAATTGCGATGTGTGAAATCGGAAAGAAATTTTGTTTGTACGACAAATAAATTAAGCAAATCGTATTTGAATGTGAAAACGATTCTCAAAACAATACAACGTAATCACTCTCTTCTTAGAATTCTTACCTGGGTTCTGTATCTGATGAAGTATACTTCTGGTTTGCTTGGTTGCGTTGGTGCTGGGGTTGGGATGGTGATTTCTGGTTGTTCATCGGGTCTCTTAACCAAAACGTAGACCAAGGTCTTTTCTTCGTTTTGCGGTTGGAGTGGGATGACTGGGGCAGTTGGGGTTGGTGGAGCTGGGGCCTGTAATAAAAGGAATTATTTAGCAAGGGTATGTCTGTGGGATACTGATCGTGTTACCTTGATGAAGATGATTTTGTAGTGTTTCTGGGCTTGTCCAGTTACAATGGGTCTTTGTGGACGGAATTCTTCTGGTTCTGGTGGTGGTACGTGGACGTAGATGTGCTTCTGGACTGTGGTGCCGCCTCCGAAACCACCTCCGAAGCCACCTCCAAATCCGCCACCGGCTCCACCTCCGAAGCCTTTAGAGGAGTGGGAGAGTTAAATGTTGTAATTTTAGAGGATTATGTATGGAAGCAAATAGGATTTTGTTTTCTCGATTTGAAAATTGGCGAATGAACTTTTAATTTAAATTTATGTGTTAGAAATGTTTAGATTATAGCTGGTAAATTTAAATATTTGTGGTGTCATGTTAAGAAATCAGAACAACGATATATACTTTTAACGCATTTAAATATTCACCTAAAGAATAAGGCCCTCATTCTGGAAAGAGAAGTTTTTAAATGAGTGCTAAAATTTGCACGCAACATGTCAATTTTGATAATTTGGCAAATTGAGTAACATTGTGTCAAATACGAGAGCCCCAAGTGACATAGAAAATTGTGTTGAAAACTAAATGATTGACCATTTGTTAAATAAGACACCCAACGGTTTTTAGCAACAAATGTGCAAGGGTTAAGTAATAGGCAGAGCAGCTCCTCAGCTGAAAATTCCGCGGCATTCTATGATTTTCAATATCCAATATCTAAACATTTGAAGTTACTTAGGAAGGAAATAAATCTATAATTGCGGATTATCAAGTTCAATATATCTTTCCTTTTTTCGAATAAGCTTAACAATTACAACCTTTAAGCTGTCGGGATAAGTTCCTATTTGAAACATTGAATTTGCAATTAAATAGTAAACTGCAGAATTGTTACTGTAAGCTGTACATTGACTTAACATTATCCATCTACTCTTCGTCAGAATCGTACAGGTTTTGATTTTGTAAACTATTAGCAGTTAATAATATTTTTTTCGCAAATGTTATCAAGGTGGTTGTTAGCAGTAATATTGAAGTATTGAGCTACGTAGAAAGATTATTGAAAGTGTCAACTAATAGACATATTTCCTTTTGTTGATAGAGGAGGATGTTTCGTTACAGAATTGCTTTTTAGTGTGTTATGTAGTAGTTACTACTATTGCTCATGATGATGGTCAAATTCTAAATGATGCAAAGCAATCATTTGAAAGATACGCTCTATTTCTGAATGCTAATAATTGAATGAACGAAGTTAACAAATTCGCAAGAATTTTCTTCAAAATGAGATAATTTCAGGAATTTTCAAACCAATTTCGATCCGAAATCCTATCCAATCCATCAATATCATCTCGAAACTTACCACCTCCAGCTCCACCACCGAATCCACCGCCGAATCCGCCTCCGAATCCTTTAAAATTCAAAGAAGACCCAACATTAACATCTCATGGACACTTTTATAAAACATTCCATTAACTTACCTCCTCCTACTCCGCCACCTGAACCACCTCCTCCAATGAGTCCTCCACCGATTCCGCCGCCGCTAATTCCACCTCCGCCAATTCCGCCGATGCCACCCCCGCCAATTCCTCCGAAACCGCCGCCTCCATGACCGCCGCCGAAGCCTCCGCCGATTCCGGTTCCACCGAAGCCTCCACCGCCACCAGATGGAGCTCCGTACGAGCTGGACGGCGGGCTGTAGCTGTAGCCAGCTTCAGGTTTGGCTGCGGCCAAGGCCAAGAGGGATGATACGAGCTGGAGATAGAAGAAAGGGGTGGTTTAAGGTTGGAATAACGAAAATGAGGTGTTTAAGGTTTGCAATGATTAGGATTTTGTTGGTATGAAAATCTTATGATATGAATATCGAAGAAGAATCTTCTAGTAAGCCTTTATAATTAATTGGTAGCTTTTTAATAAAAATTTGAAAGAATTTTTGTGTTAAATATTGTTGCAAGTTCATCAACGATTAATTAAGGATACCTTAGAAGGTGTAATTAATCAAAAAGTTTACTACTTACGTAGCTATTAAAATTAAAAAGAGAAAGGGGAAATGAATCTCGCTAATGCAATGCTAAATAAAGTCATAAAGTTGATAAACAATGTGAACTCTCGAAGGAAAAGTTAATTTTATCTTCACGTCGTACGGATTTCAAAACGTAAAGATCGATGGGATATAATTTTCTACGTCTTTTATACGAGTGTTTATCCATCTGTCGCATCAGAATCTCACTTTCTTCCGTAGCGAATTAGCACGCCGTACGTAAACTACAGAAGAGATACTCCCAACAAACTTTCGTTGATGCCTCATTTTTAACCTACTTTACGAATGTAAGTCACGAATATACAATAACAGCGTGTTTATTTGGTGTAAGTGTCGGTAGTTGTGTGCCAATTTAGTGGCGAATTCAAAGATGCACGGAGAAGAAAAAGCTATTACTGTTACTACTGGTGATGACCAATAACGTTTCTTATTCGAATAGTATGTTGTGTACATACTTGAAAATGAAAAGTGTTTTAGAGACCTAGTTTATCGATGGGCAAGCTATTTGAATGTATGTCTGTTTGACATTTAAATCGCTATTTGCTGTTAATGTATGTGAAATTTGAGTCATATGTAGTATTTGATAGGTAATTTGAATGCATGTGTACGCAAAAGTTCTAATAGAATAGAGTTTCTCTTGGAAAATACACATGACGTTATTAATGAAGTACGAAGCATCTCAGAATATTTGGAATAATGCGGGAATTTCGTTTAGCGAGCTGTGGTACCTTGAAGATTATTTGTTGATAATTTTCCAAATTCTTTGGGCAAAATAAAATTATTAATATAATATACAATTTCTGTTCGGTTTAAATGACAAATTTTAGTTTTCCTTGTTATTTCCAAAAATTGAAAATAACAAAGGAAATTAAAATTTATGCATATTAATAAATAGTATGTCTGCTGAGACATTACGTTATATCTGCAGGCATTACTGGATGAACGTATTAAAATGGGAAACGCGAACAGGAGTTGTGGGTTCGAATCCTACCGGAAACCGTGAAATTTTTAATTTTGTGAACTAAGAATGAATCAAAATGAAATTATACTCTATAAGGTTTAAAATGCAAATTTTAGGACTATTTTGGTAGTAAGTGCATCCAAATTGAAACTATACCATCTGATATCCAGAAATCGCAATTTTTAGCTTTTGAATATTTTAGGAAATTTCAAGGAACCAAACCCCGTAATCTGTCTATAAAAATTACTCCCATTTTATCCATCAACAAAATGATGGTTGGTATCAAACCTTCTTCAGAAATTAAATAAACTTAAGCAAAGATAATTTTATATCGTGGTAAATTTGAACGGAACAAAATTATTTAGCTGACAAAAAGAAAATTGTAAGTGGGTTGTTGGAATTCTCAAACTTTGTATTGAAAACAGCCCTAGATAAGTACTGCTGTAAGACTCAACCAAATTAATATACAATTTTTGCAAAGACTATCCTATAGTAAAACTAATTATTCACGTACTCTAGGGAAAGTTTTAAATTTAAATTAGTTATTATTAAATAAATATGGTTAAAATAAATAACAAGAAAAACGCGTTTAATAAAAGCAAAAATTACTGAAATTAGAATTAAAATCAAGTAGAAATAATCGAAGAAAAGATGCAATAGAAAAAAATAATAAAAAAAAACAATAACGTACTATAGCAACTAAAAGTTTCAATATAGCAGACCTAATCCAAAAAAAGTTACTAAGTTGAAATAAGGTCGCTTTACCTTCCTAAAAAAGACCATATTTTGAACGCAAAAGTATTTTATTTTAATTTACTGTAACAAAAAAAATCAGTTATTATTGAAATTTATCTAAAAACAATTAAACTATTTTTTAACAATTTTTACTTTGATTAAAATCAAACTAATAATAAATAAAATTAAAATCACAAAAGACTAGGTCCCCAAGCATAGATCTTGCGGTACTCCCGATAAATCGTTAAACACACTAGATTTTAATTTCGCGTTTTATCCAATAGAACTTGCGAACATCAAGAAGCGTTTGAATATTGTTTTGTGACTTCAAATCGAAATTATTTAAATAATCTATGATTATTTGTTGATGCTACTGTATGTACTACATACCAAGATCGGTTTCATGATTCCACTGCACTGAACTGATGCTTCTAACACAATTCCTTCGGTGTATAAATACTCGTCTCCCCACCCGCAGCCGCTGAAGAAGACACTACATGAAAATTGAACATTCACTAGATACTTGAGAAAAATTACTTTTACTTGTCTGTACCACTACAAAGCCGATACGGTTCATACGGTACATGTACGTATGTATATCGTCGAGTGTGTGTGAACCCTCTGGTGTGAACTATGACTCCTAACATCAGGAATACGTACGTTATTAAGAAGTATAGCGCTGTTTAATAGATTAGCGAAATTCTTTAGACTATTTAGCAAATTGACGATGCTAAGTTTCGTAGCCTCGAGAGAATAAATCCTTTTATGCGATTAAAAAAGCAAATTGAAAAAGAACGGAAATGATAGGGTAAAAGCTACCAAGGCGTCTATTTGAAAGAAATTGCCTGTAAATCAAATTCCGTAATAGCTCGGATAAAGTGAAATTCTACGTAGCGTGGAGACCGTCTGTCAGATAAATAAAATATACAATTATCGATGTTATAAAAGATCTATAAACATATTTCTAATCGTGCAGACAATTTCTGATCATTCCTTTTATAATTGATAGGTAAAAATGAATACTTCCTCACTAGTTTTTACGTAATACACGTATTTGCATAAGAATTAACGGAGAATATATTATGAATTATTGTAGTTGCATACAAGTTGTCCTACTTAGTGCGGTCACCACTGGGATCTCATTTCAGGAAAGAAAATAAAATAAATTGCCGTAGTTAAGATTGGTAAAGAATTTAACATATGCTTAAGAAGTCGACCATTAATATTGTAAATGTACTGAGTTCTTCTTAACACTGGTTCGACTCTATTTGACATGAAAGAAAATCGAAATTGAAATAGTGTCTGTGTTATGTTTTAAATTTACTGGGCGTTAGTGAATTTATCAATATTGAGGCTCCCTCATGTCCACACACGTCCTTCCCATATTATTAATTACATCTCTATACGAGGGCGACATGAAATGTTTCCGGAATCGACAAGAAACACATGGTATTGGTGTGGTTTTTTATTTTTATTTTTCGATGTGGGCTCCTCGCAGATCACTACACTTTTTCAAACAGTGCTCTAGTGTCTTCAAGCCGTCGGAAAAGTAGGATGTTTCGAGGTCTGCAAGAAAGCCATCTGTAGCGGCGATGACCTCCTCGTTTGAGGCAAATCCCAGAGGCTTTGCCAGTTTTAGGAATAGGAAAAAGTCGTTGCGGGATAGGTCCTGTGACTATGGAGAATGAGGGACTAATTCGTAGCGCAACTCACTGAATTTGGACACGACGATACGGGATGAATGAGCCGGTGCATTGTCATGGTGGAAAAGCACCTTTTTGCACTACAAACGAGGCCGTTTCTCCTTCAATGCTGCATCCAATCGGGTCAATAAATCGCTGTAGTATTTCCCCATGATCGTCCTTCCCTTATGCAGATAATCGATGAGAATCACACCTTGGGAATCCCAAATAATGATCGCCAGGACCTTTCCGGCCGATGGAACTGCCTTTGCTTTCTTCGGAGCCGATTCGCCCAGAAAAGTCCACTGCTTTAACTGTTTCTTGGACTCCGGTATGTAGTGGTGGATCCAAATCTTATCCGCGGTTACGGAACGCATGAAGAAATCTCTTGGATTGCGTAGGATCCTGGGCAGGCATTCCTTCAAAACGGTCACACGATTTTGTTTTTGCTCCTGCGGTAGTCATCGTGCCGAAGGCTCTTTCATACCCAAAATTTCGTGTAGGACATGGCCAATGTGTTCTTGTCAGATGCCTGTTGTCTATGCTATCTCTTTCAGCTTCAATCTGCGATAGGCTAACACGATATTATGAATCTTATCGACCATTTCATCGTTGGTTGACTTGCTACACATAACACTCTCTTAAACAACAACTATTGACAATAGACGTCTGCAATTTTGACAGTTGCCATAAAAAGGGTTACCGTTGACGACCAATGAATCTACTTCAGCCCTCGTGCGCCATCTCTTGTCGATTTCGGAAACATTTCAGGTCGCCCTCGTACAGAAGATATCACGATAAGTTTTTGTGAGAAGAATATATCGTGAAAAAGCTAACGTTTCTTGAACGAAGATGGTATTGAGATAGAAATATATCTCTGAACTTAAGTCATAGTGACATCAGTAAATATGTTATTTTATTCAAGGATTATTAATAAAAGAAAGGCGAAATTAAAGGAAGTCTTAAAATTATTGTTCATTATTTTCAATTTCCAAGTTTATACGCCTTCTCATGCTGTTACAGGCATTTCGCAGTATTGCGGGCGTTAATATGCATATTCTTTAATAATTCTTTACTGGAGATCTTGTAAATTAGCAACAGGAGTTATAAATATTTTAATCTTTACGTGAGAAAACACAAAAAAGTTGGAAGGAAATTCAACTTCTGTATGTAAGCAAGAAGAAAAGCAATATTTTCTTATATTGTGTGTGCCATAGCATCATCTTGCTGGAAGTAATCATATTGTGACTCATCTTCGTGCAGCTGTCTTCTAATAAATTCTTTCAAAATGTTACTTTACCTCTTAGCAAAGAATAGCTCCAACAATTCTGCGGTGAGAAACTACTAGCCAAACACATTTCGGGAATTGACGTACTCCGAAAGATAAGACGCTAGAAAAGTAATAAGGATTATAATTTGAATTTTGGCAGGTTGTAGTTTCAAGTTAGATTCCCTTAATTTAAAACATTTTCAGAATTCTACTTCTGATTATACTGGAAGTAGATATTAATTCCTTTTTTTCAATGGGACCCCTTAACTTTTGTTATTGATACGCTAAACTAAAAAAATAGGATACGTAAATGCAATAAAAAGGTACGCTAATGTAACAATTTTTTTTATCAAAACTAATCCAACAAACGAGTGAATGGTTATATTATAACTTCGTATATACAAAAATCGGATTTATTGTTATAATGAATACGTTTATTAATATATGTGCAGGTCACGCATCTTGAGCACCAAAACTGTAAATGGTTGGTTGATGAGAATCTTCGTTTGTGAAGCTCATAACTAATATTACTGCAAAATCTGCTATGGCACATTTAACAATACTGGTGCTTTATTTTTTATAGAGCCTAAATTTAGAAAAATATTTAATTTTTTTACGAGATCACTTACTTCATGGAATTGAAGATATACCGCTTGAGTTATGTAGGGAATTGCTGTTTTAAATATAACGGTGCTCCAGTCCATAGCATGAAAGATGTTAGTAATTTGTTAAACATTTTTTTCTGAAGATGCTAATTTGTAGAAGTATTGAATGTTTAGAAGGCACTACACGAAAATGTGCCAAATCACATCAGTATTTTTAACCAGTGTAGCCAAGGAACTGAATGGTAGGACTGTTTCTTACATTGGATTCGATTGATTCGACTTAAATCTTTTGATGGTGTACTTTATACATAATTTAATGCCACTTGATGTGTTACAAATGTTAATCATGGCCCTAGTATCTATGTTTGGCAAAAATTTAACACAAAATTGGTCCGAAATCCTTCATACTTTTCGAATAGCAATCTTGTTTTAACTATTTCTAAAAATGTCATTTATTTCAAAACAAATAATAGCTCGTCAGATCTGATTGGCTTGTTTAGTTTTCAGGCAAACACAGATTAATAGTGTAACTATACCACATTATACCATATAATTATTCTCCTTTGAACTTAAGTTAAAGTAGAATAACTTTAAAATCGTGTAAGTTGACTTATTCTGTGACGTTGGTGATAATGCTTAAGTGTGGGTGGTCCAGGTTATGTTACACCGTTGACATGCGGTTATGAGATTAAGACAAATAACTACACACAAAGGTTTCAGTCGGAAAAATAAATAATTACGCCAGTTTGCGTGATTAACGAGTAAAAGCTCCTGCACACAATGAAACCTGCATGGAAATTTTTGTAAATCCTTTTTAGTCTGGCATGTCCCATATAAAAGTTGCGCTTGCTGTGAAAGCTTGCGAATAGATTTCTTGTTGGGTTATCGAGTTATTCGTTCGTCAACATTTGCTATATTTTCAGTTGCGCATTTTGATGGACTACCACCACCTGGTTTTGTACATACAGATTTGTAACAGTTTTCTGAAGTTGTTAAATACTTTTATAGAATTTATTTCTTACATACCTTCGGTGTTCTATTAAGAAAACGTGTCTATTTCTAAATATTTCAACACTTCGACTTTTAACTATTGTTCCTTTTTAATTCCACCATCATTACTAGCAAAGAAAACGCCATTACAATTTAACTGGTTCCAAAAAAATAATGCTGACATCAATGCAGACGCAGCGTATAAAAGTTTACAAACCTTTCCAGTATATTTGTTTGAGAATTCGACGTGCAAAAACGAAATTAAAAATATTAAATGTGCTGTTGTGGAAATAGTTAACACTCGTTGAAGGTTGAAAATTTCTTTAAAACCTTTGATACTATGTTCTTAATTTTTTTCATCATTTCAAATCCATCTATAAGCTCAAAAAATACCACCCTGTGATATTTCAATTCACTTTAGCATTTTTTAAGATCGTCTGAGGTGAGGATATACAGTGTTTACGATATAAATAATGGATAAATGCAAAAACTGTACCAATTCTGGAATCGTAATCCCACGCTTTGTACAAAAACTTTCTTTCTAACAATTCTATTTTCAAAAAAAAATCTAGAGCAATTTTTACATAAATATGTTACACTGCGAAAAAAAAACGAAAGCTAATGCGAATTTTATTATTTTAGGATTGTTTTTAGTATCTAAGAATTAACCAACAACAAATATGGGCAAAGGCAATATCGTATAGCTTCAGTTAATTAAAATATTCAAATTACAGGTCAAGGATACCCGATTCGGACAATTTTAAAGAGGAATTTCGGAAATTACTTGAAATCTTCATGTTATTACACGCCATTACAACTCAGATCACACATTAAAAATGAAAGTTTTTTGCTTCGCCGATA
This sequence comes from Trypoxylus dichotomus, assembly GCA_023509865.1. Taxonomy (NCBI): domain Eukaryota; kingdom Metazoa; phylum Arthropoda; class Insecta; order Coleoptera; family Scarabaeidae; genus Trypoxylus; species Trypoxylus dichotomus. Next base: position 26,016,502 of record CM042082.1, on the reverse strand, counting down.
AAAACCGGATATAATCTCTTAATGGTCAAATTACACCATTTGCGTGGTATAATTATATTTTATGGCTACTATTGTACTTATTACTTGTAGTTATCATCATTTGCAGAATAAATAAGCAGAATATGCTGTCACTTAACACTTTTACAAAATTTTCCCATTACGTCATGTGCTTCATATTTGTTTATTCTTTTAATAAACTGCTTCTTTATGTGTATAGCTTCTTCAGTTTTGAAGAGATGTTTTTGTATATCTTGATTGTAGATGTACGTGTTTTTATTAGAAATTTGCATACTGTCTTACATTATTCTGTGATTAAGTACTCTTGTCTAGCAAATTTATTGGTCCTTGTTGTTTTATACACTGGTACAATAATGGTTCTCTAGAAACTTGCGCTTTGAAGAAGTTTTACTTTCGTTAATACTCACTCAAATTTGCATGTGAAATCTTGTAAGTTTTTCAAGCTTTTATACCTATCTACTTTATACATACAGGATTAGAACGCCTTTATTTTAAATAAGTGTAATAACTGTGTTTATATGTTTCTTGTTTACATAAAAAATATTGTTTATGGAATGTGAGTAAAACTCAAGCAGTATAGTATTCCCAATTTACTGCATCCACAAATTGTACTGGACATCAATTTTCACGTTAGTTTCTTTGCGCAAAGTTAATTCAGATCTTGGCTCAAATGCATCATTCTTTTGGTGGTGAGTGGCTCAACGTCGTTATAAGCTATTTCAGCTTGTCATAACCGCAGGAGCCTTCCGTGGTGTTGCTGCTGCACCGGTAATTATTTTCTCAACGGCGAATGGTGATTCGAGCGACCGGGGTTCGAACCCGACACCTCGAGACTGCTAGCCAAACGCGTAAGGCAATGAGGCTGACCTGACACCAGCCTCATAATTTGAAGAAGAAAAGGACTATCACGGAACAGCGCTATGTTGATCTATTGGGCCAATTCTGATTAATAAACTAAAGGAAGGGATACGCTACCTGGCAAAGAAAAAAACTCTCTACCGTCATGATAACTCTGTGACCACCCATCACCAAATTCAACAGCAAAACTAGTCTAGTTATGGTAAGAATTAGTGCCCGATCCACTACATTTGCCATATTTGGCTCCATGTGACTTGTTTCTTTATACAAATGTGAAAAAGTGACTTGGCATGAACCGATTCATGTTAAATGAAGTGGTAATTGCTGAAACAGAGCCCTATTTTGTAGAGTTCAACAAATTCTGGATTACTTAAAAAAGTTGGAACATCACCAAGCTAAGTGTATAGAGCTACGAGAAAGCTATGTTCAGAAACAAATTTACTAAAGACATTTACTACAGAAATACTTTCTCTGAATTTGTACTGGGCAAGCGCAATTGTTCTAGAACTTCAGCGTCAGTGGAATGTAATGATACTTTCTTGAGTGATCCTCGGGTCAGTATTTCAGTCATGTTTTTGCTGAAATAGAGAGCAATAACTATAACGCAACGTATCGAACACTCTATATCCAATCCGAGACGTTTGTTTGTTGGAAAGTTGCGTAATTCAAAAATTAAGAAACAAATTTACTTCTGGTTATAAGAACTTGTCTGGCTTGTTAGTAAGAGACTGTCGCATATTGTACCCCTTTACCCTAATATTCAATCTTTCGCTGAAGATGTTAGTTTTTCCGGAAATATAGAAAATTATCCTAAAAATGGTGCTACCACTAGCGTAATAAATGATCGACCAATTACCTTATTATATAACTTTGCCAAATTTTCGAAATCGCTCTCTTTGCTAGGATATATTGCCAAATCAGACGTCGTTTCAAAGAAGCAAACCTCCATGGCCGTATTGCTACGCGAAAACCGTTGGTACGTCGTGGAAATAAACAAAAACGTCTCCAATGGGTTAACAGTCGCAAAGACTGGACAATAGAACAATAGATAAACGTGCTATGGACTGATCAGTCCAAATATGAGGTGTTGCTACAACCGCGGATCATTTGCCAGGCGCTGAAAAGACGAGAAAATGCTTCCAGTGTATACTACACCAAAAATGAAGAAAGTGATGGTTCCATTTCTGTGCGGGGTTGTTTCCTATTAAGTGGAGCAGGAAACCTTGTGAAAATTAATGGAATGATGAGGATGGAGAATTATCACGAGATATTGGAAAAAAGTGTTCTACCATCCGCATTGCGTTTAATAAGCAATAATTTTGAATTATGATGCAACAACTATCTCGCTGTTACAGAAGTTGAAGGAATATAAAAAAAAATTACTTGGGTTCCACATAATCCAGACCTTACTCCCATAGAGCTTCTGTGGGACGAACTGGACAGATGAATTAGAGGAGAGTGTCCAAAACCTATCTCTCAGCGGTATTGCAGAGGGAGTGGAACAATATTCCTCAAGATACACTGAGAAAATTAGTAGAAAGAATGTCACGAAATGTGCGAGCAGTTATTAAATTAAAAGGTGCATTTTTCAATGAGAAGAACTATATACTAACTAACTTGTTATTACTTTTTCCTTTGTGCATATATCTGCAATAAGTTGTAGATGAATAGACATTTCTCTTATAATTATTTTGTTTAAAGTGTTGGAACATTAAATTTGCATGAAATGGAAAGTGTCCATACTATTTTGAGCCGTAGTGTACTTCTACTGAGATAAATTTTTTCTTGAGCTATTTCACCCACTATGACGCAATTATGTTGATAAGGAAGACATTATAGAAAATTATTTTAAAGTTGAGAACTTCCCAGTCCGAATATATTGTAATATAATAACACATAATAGGTATTACGTAGCACAATCTATCTGTACTGAATTTAAAACCCATGACCAACGATCAAGACCATGTAAATCCTTCATGCGGTTCAAAATCGTCTAAACTTTTTATTATACGCCTTGTTAATTCAAACCATATACCAACCAACTCGTCGAAGAAATTCTTTATAGATAGTGTTAATAAAACATGCTAACACGATGTCCGTATGCATAATACATGAGCGTAATAAATCATACATTTTAACCTGATAAATATTAAGTAATTTTCAAATAATAGCAAGTAAAAACGATACTTGTAAGATTTGCTAAACATATTGATTAATGACATAACGACTTATGACTTCCCCTCAAAATAAAGGCAGAATATCACCCACAAACTAATCGATTGCTTGTTGGAACAATTATTACGATTTAATCTTTCGTTATGAATAAAATTTGAATATAAAGCGTGACTGATTAAAACGAATGCAATTTCTACAGCTACTTTGAATTCCGCGTAAGCTTTAAACGATTAGAGAATGCGCCCGTGCACGTATAACGTTAAAAGCTGCGTGATTCATCGCGACCTGGAGAGCTAGCCATCACTCACGTAGAAATATAAATGACCAGAACCTAATTTGATGAAAAAGGAAAACGAAAAGCAAGAAAAAAACGTAAGGCGATGAATATGTATGTCGCGTTCAAATTGGGGAGACACCGGATGGAATAACAAACGGTCCAAATTTACATTTATTTGCTCCACAATTAAATTTGAGACTACAAGTTTTGTATTAATTCTTTTATGGAGAGGAATGGTACAGATATTATGAGGTTTCTAAGTGATGTGGGATGTTGCGAAAGGGAAATTTTAATTTCACTTGATGATTCTAGAATGGACTAGTCTTAAGACTATAAGAGTAAAGGTAATCGTAAACTAATAAAGAAGGTACAACAAAGTAAGTTGTGCAAAATTTAAAACCATGTCGTGTCCTAGATTTTGAGCTGTAAATGATTAAATAATTTTAATTAAGCTTTTGACTTGCAGCCTGGTTTAAAAACAAAAGCTTACGATGTCTACAGTTCTGAAATTAAATGAGCACCTATACCACCTCCTATCTTTGCGCTTCAAACCGCAAATACCCCAAATAATTAAAATTGTTGTTTGAGCAATTTTCATCGTCTATGGAACTTTCATAGTCCACCGTTTCGGTGGTGTATATACTGCGGCCTTCAAGGTAACGCCCTTGTTTACCAGATTCTTTAATTAGTTCAATGATTTGTCTGGTTATTTGTCTCCCTACCTTATTTTAGTAAAGTTCGTCTAGTGTGGGAATTAAAGACGATTTAATATTCTCAAATTTTGTGATCCAACGCAATTGACCACTAAACTAATCGGATGAACAAAAGTTACAGTGTTAAACTTGTATTTAAGCTAAAATTTTCTGCACAGAAGAGGTGTTACTCTTTCTCAATTCTGCGAGGGTGGTATGAAAGTTATATCACGTCAAGAACCACATATTACATTAAAATTTCTTTATACTGTTCATTTGTCAATATTTCCTTCAATTCGTGCCAAATTTTCCCACTCCACAGAGAAACATCACATGCCACATAAAATACGACCAGCTACGGTATTGTTCATTTTAGAGCAGTACTGTACTTACTTTGCGATAATGGAAGTGAAATTGTCTTCAAAAATGTACAGGACGTTCCTTTAAAAAGCAACAGTTTGTTAATTATCTAGAGAATGCGTTGCTCAAGCAGTAGGGTAGTATTTTTGCGCTGGAGAGGTTTTGGGCTATGTTAGTCTTTCTCTATTCGCGTATGTTTATCTTTCATCTGTCTTCCACATTGTGGTTGCTGATCCTCGCCTGATACTTTCTCTAACCATACGGATTGAGATATTTTTGGTGCTATTATCAGTTGGTGTTCTAACCTAACAATTTCCTCTTTGTGGCGTTGTCTTCTTTGTATAGGATTGCTACGTTGCTTTACGCAATCCGATGATATTCTCCTTAAATATGTTGAGCAAAACGTAACTTATATTTCAGATTCCCTCACCTCAACCAGCCTCTGATGTTTCTTACTTCTGAATTGTGGGAATTTGTCCGTTTCTTCTATGTACTACCGTCCACATTCACATGGTATTCTGTATACACAGTTCTTTGACTTTCGTTATCCAGCTTTGTTCTAGTTAGTCCAGACCTGTTTGTATTCGAAGTTGTAATGACTTTTTACATATGGAATTGACATAGTACAAATATTTGGTGGTCATTCTGTACTTCCATTCTGAGGATCGTATTTCTTTTAACTTGGACGACGTTATATCCATGTACTCATTTAGTTTCAATGTACTTGTTATGGACCGAATTTTTTCCTCCCTATATCTTTTACCAGAATATGCATATATATCATGTCCTATCGTAAAAACATTCACCGACATGCATTTTGGCGTTATGTGGGTGGTTGGGATCCAAATGCAATAAAGTGTTCGCAATATTAAAGATACTTTACTGGACGAATAGTAAAATAGAGGAACAAGTAAAAGACTCAGAAGAACAGAGCGGTTTAAGACGTGGAAGATCTTGTATTGATAATATTTTCTGACTAACTGGAAAAAGTACACGGACGTGAATTACATCTTATATTTAAAGACCCGAACAAGGCTTATGACAGTATTCCCATAGATCAATTATGGTAGGCAATGAAGAATAACGGAATACAAACAAACCATGTAAACGCGATTAAATAACTATATAAAAATAACAAAAGCAGATTGCAAGTCGGAAGCAACCACTCAGATGAATTTATTGTAAATAAAGAGTTGTTGAAGACTCTGTCACCTATGGAAGTGAAGTATAGGCTCTGAATAAGAAGACGGAAAATAAAATAATGTCGACGAAGAAGATGTACTGAAGACGCTGCAGTAAGAAGAGATTATTATATCATTGACACATCATTAATACATGAAATAGCCGAGAAACAACTATTGTGGCATGGCCACATGAGGAGAATGAACCAGCACAGACTACCACAAAAGGTTTGGAAATGGAAATCTGTCAATAGAATGAAAAAAGAAAGACCAAGGTAAATACGATTAAAAGCTGTGCTACGAAGCATATTTTGCAGTGAATCCTCCCAGGACGATAATCTACGAAGAGATTTTGGCATAATTGCGCTTCAATTCCATCAATGCCATCAATAGCATTCTCTTCATTCTCGTGATTAACAATTCGTCCTCGTTTTCCCGTAGGATCGCGAAACAGGCAGAGAAAAACGAACTTGAGCCTTCAAAAGGACATATTGTAGTTATAATATTTTGAGACATAGAACGTTTCATCTACAAAATTGTTTCTATCTGCTCACCTTTTCAATTGATAAACCTTACTATTAGTTAATGAAACTACTTTTGAAGAGCTGCACCATGAGGAATATTTTCCCGGCGCATTCCTATTAATGAGGAATACTGTAGCTTTAAGTAGAAAACTAGTTCCTGTTAAGCAATAAAATCACCAGTATTGCTTCATTAAGCAAACTTAGAAAGTAAAGCTCAATCATCGTTTAAACCAATGCAAATTTAATGCATGTACCATTCCAGAAGTGTCAATGGTTTACGAAAGGGTCCTAATAGATTGCACGTTCATTTCGTTCATTCCGTAATATCTAAACCGATTCCCGAGAGGTCGGCTGATGTCTTCCCATCTCTTTCTCTCTTACAATCACGATCTTCCAATTGTTCTTTCACTCCGTTAACACTTTAGAAGGCCATTGTGTGTGTATGCGCTGAAATCTACCGCCCGCGTGAATGTCTAGTTTAGAGAGACGATGGTCTGCGGGAGATCTACGCTATTAGGATTCGACTTTTTATTATAAACGCGTTATTGTTATTATGGAGATGTGGGAAGTGAGAATCGGCGACGTATTTCTTGTGTAACTGCCGCGATGAGAATCTCCGCCGCGAAACTTCCTACTTTTTTTTCTTTCTCCTGAGCGGATATAAAAAACCGCGGGTGTAAATGAAAGGAACAAACGGTGTACGGTTTTAATGCATTCATGTTTAATTTTTGGTTCAATGGGATTGTGGGATGTGGGTTGCTGTATTTTTAATTAGAAAAGCATGATACGTATTTTAATAATTTCTATGGTGTACAGGGTGAAACAAAAGTAATGTATGCATATATAAAAATAAATTTATGTATTTAAAAAACATATATAATTTTTTGTTTATGTCTTACTTATTACCAGATCAAGCATGCATCCTACAAAGTTTTACCTTATAAGAAATATTCTCAAATCGCATTCTGAATTTATTTCGCTACAAATGTAATTAGGATGGCTATACAAAGACATTCGATTATATAATATGTAGAGATGTATTTTCTAAAAATAGAAAGCGTTCAAATAAATTTTACCACTAGCTTGTACTATTTTCAGTTGCATTAGTTGTCAATTTACTACGCACAATTGATTTTTAAATTGCGAGACGCTATTAAAGGCAAACGCCGACGAAAGTTAAGGCACGTTGTGTTGTTCCATCAGGATAATGCTCCCAGTCATAAACGTAAACACCCACCATAGTCGCCGCATCTGAACCCTAGTGATTACAGTCTGTTCCCCAAATTAAAAGAAAGCTTATGTGGCACAAAATTTTCCAGTAATTATAAAGTGATGCAAGCTGTAGAGAGGTGGTTTGCAGAGGTCGGACAAAATTTTTTCCAGGATGTTGTTGAGATGATGGAGCGCCAATGGACCAAATGCATTGGTGCAGAGGGAAATTATCTCGAAAAATAAGAAAATATAATGCCACTGTAATTTTACTGCAAAGAGGTCGGAGGTACAGGATAATAATCACATCCATTATTTTTAATATTGATAGTAACCGAAGCGTACGCTACTGCGAAAGCAGTAGGTTCTGCAGCCTTACTTGTAAAGTATTGACCCAAAGAGGCTTATATTATATTCATACCATTGTAAGTATTTAGATGTAATTAAAGTTAAATAAAATATATTTAATAAGTTTGAATACTATACCAAAGTGTGCGAAATTATGGAAATCTTTTCGTTGAAGACGAAACACTAATTTTCCATTGAACGTCTTTAAATCTAAGAATAATAATGTTGTGTAATAATAATAATAATAATAATATCTTTTATTGCCCAGCAGAAAATAATTCCATTTACAGGACAATGCGAGAATAATGTAACCTAGCATATATAGTCAATAGCGTGATTAATCAGTTTAAGTAGAAATTGGCTGCTAAATTCCTTCCTTTGATCTGATAACGATACAAAGCCGTGTCTCGTCAGCAGACCAGCATAATCAACATCACGGCTAGGGTGAGTGCCATCAATTTTGAAAGACAGGTATTTCAAAAATCGTTTTTGCACTCTTTCAAGTAGTACTTGCAGATGGAGATAGTGAGGATACCAAATTATGGAGGCATACTCCACCCAGACAAGCGAATAGTATAATGCCTTTAGCGACGCAGGATTATTGAATGATCTGCAGGATCGTATGAGAAATCCTAAGGATTTCATCGCAGAATTTCGTACTGATAGTATGTGGTCTGTAAACGACAAATTTGCATCAAACAGCACGCCCAGGCCCATCACAGACGAGTGCCTAGCAACAATAGCCTGACTGACAGCATAATTATAACTGTAGGGTCTATGACATCTAGAGTAGTTTACAACAGCACACTTATCCAGATTCAAATGAATTCCATTCTGTGTACACCATCTAACAATAGTATCCAGACTGTTCTGGAGAAGCAAACAATCTGCCGGGGAGGTTATGGTACTGTAGATCTTAAGATCGTCCGCGTATGCCAGTACACTGCAGTCCAGCCCCTGTAGGAGATCATCCAGATAAATATTAAACAAAAGAGGACCCAAATTGGATCCCTGGCACACACCAGAAGAAACAGAAAATGTTAAGGATGTATATCCATTGTAGTGAACATAACATTAACGATCAGTTAAATACGAGCGGATCAATTGTGTTACACTTGGAGGAAAACCAAAACTACTCAACTTAGATACCATAAGGGAATGGTTGATAGTGTCAAATGCTTTACTAAAATCGGTGTATAATACATCTACTTGTTGACGTCGTTCCATGGATTCGGCAATATGCTGTGCTAACTATGCAAGGTTGGTTGCAGTAGACCTTCCTGGAATGAAACCATGTTATCGCGAAGATAAACAAGGCTTGACACTAACGTAAATTCTGTGAGACAGAAGATGTTCAAAAATTTTTGCAAAGTTGTTGTTCATGTTCTAATTGAAAGATAAATTTTATGGAGAGATATAATACATTTATTAACTCTAGAAAATATTGAATTATTTCCGTATGGCTGCTAAAATATCCCCTGTATCTCGCCAATTTCTATATAGTTATTTAAAAATATATTAGCCAAAGAAGGTAACAGCGAATTTCCCATGGCGGAACCAAGTTTACCTATAGAATTTATTGTTAAGCGAGAACTTATTGTGGTCTAATTTAATGTATTTTCCAATTTTGTTTGAAGGAATCGATTTGAATTCGAATAGAGAACTGAGCATGTTAAACATAATATGTAAGGAGATCAAATGATATAAATTTATCATCCGATTCTAGATAATAAATAATAAATAAATAAATATGATATTATGATAATCTAAACATTGGAAAAAGAATAGAAAAGGTATAATAGAATGCACAAAAAATAGCAAATACTTGTATATTGACTATGATATAAGTTTCTACATACTTCCACGTTTTAATTTATGTATTGCAAAGCTTTAAATTGAACGAGCTAATTCATGTCACTACCGATAAGGTCCAATTCAAACATTTCCCGTGTTTCACCTGACACGGCATTAATTAAAAGGAATGAAGTCGCTTTTTTACGCGCTTAATTGGAATAGCTCGTCAATTTGCATAAGTACTTGCGACTATCGAGTGTGAAAATGTTGCTGTTGCATGAATCCACCTGAAGAATTACAATTAAATCGGCTATTTGAAAAAAACCGACACAATATGGCATTTTTACCTTGTTAATGTGTGTCTGTCGTAAACCCGTGTTTTACGTGTGATACCGTTAGTGTATGCAATGAAATTTTCAAACAATCCGCTATGAAATACTAATATATAGAGACCGGATTATATGCAAAGTGCAAAAATTTAATGCAATTTATTTATTTATTATATTTTACGTTTATTTGTAGATGTCTTACACTGATTAACTTCAATCAAAGTAATACATCTACATATAGACGTAAAATATAATAAACGCGTTAAATATAATCCTGTCTCTACTAATATATATACATATATATATATATATATATATATATATATATATATATACAAGAAGTTAAATTAATTAATACCTGCCCCGAATTTATTATAGCTCTTTTCGAAATATAAGAAAATAAGTTACAACTTCTCCAATACTTTTATTAAGCTTTACCAACTATGACAGAAAACAGATATAATTAATACTCTATGTGTAAATAAAGAAGCCAGGTCCGTAACGATAAAATTTCAGAGATATAAGCCAAGGTCCATGTAATTTACTTACTGACGCATTTATAATTCAGTTAGAGACACATAGAACAGATACGAGCCCTTTTCCATTTTAGTTGGATTGCCCAATGAAATCTTAGTTTTCTCGATGCTACCGAAAATAATAAATGTTACATCATATTTCTCTATTTCAAATTAAGTAAGAGAACATAACACATGGGCTGAAAAGTCCCGGGCCTAACACATAGATGACGCTAGTTTTATTGCAGTCACCTTTCTCTCAGTTAGTACTAACCTTCAAAAGACAGCTGTTAAAATTTCATGATATTCTATTCATTAGTTTGTGAGTTATTGTGCTAAGAGTCACGCTACTTTTGTTATTTCCAAAACAATGGATCAAAAACAATTTCGTGTTTTAATTTTACACTGCTTCTTGATGGGAAAAAATACCGTTCAAGCGAAGCAATGGCTTGAAAAGTGTTATGGGGACTCCGCTCCATCAGAAACAACAATAAAACGTTGGTTTGCTGACTTCAAACGTGGTCGTAGAGACACCGATGATGCAGAACGCAGTGGACGTCCAAATGAGGCTGTAACACCAGAAAACATCAAAAATCCACAAAATCGTTTTGAATGATCGAAAAGTGAAGTTGCGTGAGTTAGCTGACATCGTAAAGATATCAAAAGAACGTATTGGCTGTATATTGCATGAGCATTTGACTATGAGAAAGCTCTGTTCAAAGTGGGTGCCGCGTTTGTTCACTGTTGACTAAAAACAAGAACGTGTTGATGATTCTAAGCAGTGTTTGGCCATGTTTAAACGTAACAAACCGGAATTTTTGCGTCGATATGTGACAATGGATGAAACATCGATCCATCACTTCACTCCGGAATCAAAACGAACGTCATCTGAGTAGACAGCAACTGGTGAACCTCGTCCAAAGCGCCCGAAAGCACAACAATCGGCTGGAAAGGTTATGGCCTCGGTATTTTGGGATGCGCGTGGTGTAATATTCATCGATTATCTTGAGAAAGGAAATACCATCAACAGTGAATATTATATAGCGTTATTGGAGCGTTTGAAGGCCGAAATTGCAAAGAAACGACCGCATATGGCAAAGAAAAAATATTTGTTTCATCAAGACAACGCACCGTGTCACAAGTCAATCAAAACAATGGCAAAACTACATGAATTGAACTTCGAATTGCTCCCACATCCACCGTATTCGCCAGATTTGGCTCCCAGCGACTACTGGCTGTTCGCAGACCTCAAAAAAATGCTCGCCGGTAAGAAATTTCGCACGAATGAAGAGGTTATCGCTGAAACGGAGGCCTATTTCGAGGCAAAAGATAAATCGTTCTACAAAAGTGGTATTGAAATGTTAGAGTGGCGCTGGAATGGTTGCGTTGCTCTTGATGGAGATTACGTTGATGAATAAAGCTCATTTTGAACCAAAAAAACCGTGTTTTCTTTGTTAGGCCCAGGACTTTTCAGCCCATGTGTTATTTGATAATATGAAATAGAAAACACTAACTTTATCGTTTCATTTTCAAAATAGGTATTCTAATAAATTCCACACAACGAGAATCCATGTGCTCTTGAAACGCTGGATTCTGAATAAATTATTAATTTGTGTAGTGTGGAGTTTACTACGATACTTATGAAAGCCTAGCTAAGTTGCTAATAACTGTCAGTACTAGTTGCGTTCTCAAAGATGAGCAGAGGGAAGATTTTCGATGAAATTTATTATCATATTTTCCAAATGCGGAAAATCAAACCTGAAAATTGTAAATTTATTACAATTATATAACTATAAGAAATATAGTTAGATAACATTAAGTAACCGGGCCACTTCATTTAAATAAAACATAAAATAACTGATAATAAGCCTCCAAACTCCGGTATATAAAATACATACCACTTTTAATTGGATTATAGGGTTTCCATTCGTTTTTTTATGCTAATATTACCCTTATTTCATTCTACACCTTGTTTAGTTCTAATATCTAATTCTTCACTTTACACTTCCAAATATTTTCTATTTACAAAGACGTGAGGCTTGTGTGTTACTATGAAGAAAGGAATTTTACATTAAAATTACATATTCTGATGTTTGTTTTGGTGCTTCCATACACTGACGAGTGCATACTGAGCATGGTTACCAAGTAGCAAACAAGAGCTCAAGCTTTGTACTACCAACCCTCATTTCTTTTAGTTTCGAAATATTTGCCTTGAATCAGTAACTTTTTTACTGAGACCTTCCATCAAACCTGCCAGCTTTCTTTCCTGAATACCTTTCTAAGATATTTAATTTCTTGCAAGGTTATTAAAATGGAGAAAAAATGCAACCTAATAAACTAATTGTACACCCTTTTTGCATTTAAATTTTCCTGTTTACGTGAGTTTTGTGGATTATCTGGAATACTAAACCATTTTGAAAGTAAATGATTTATACATATTGCAAAGACCGTTACACGAAAAACCAAAAATTATCTACACAATCAACTATACCAAGGGAAATTATGTGGATTTTGAAGCCAGAACAACACGTTTACTATTATATTACAGCATCTTTAACTCGTTGGAGTTGATATGAGTCAAGCTAGAGAACATCATGAGACGAACAAAATCTTCTTTTTCTTCTTCTCCTTCTCATATCCTTATACTTTTTCAGGAGTCTGATGAGTATTCCGGTTGTTTTTGTCCCATTTCTTCACTGTCTTCTATTTCTTGCCATTGCTTTCGTTTCTTCTAAGCTTTTTCCGTTTCTTCTATCCATTTATCTTTTCTGGTTCATGCATTTTTTTCCTTGTTATTGGGCTTTGTTATTTTTCTAATACCTTCATTCTTGATCCTCGCTATTCTTCTTAGATGTTTCGTTTCCATTGTAATTATCTTTACTTTATCTTTCTTCTGTAATATCCAGTCTTTACATATACACGTTATTTTCTTCTTTTTGATTCATACTTCAACGTCTAGTCTTCTGAATTCGTTGTTTGTTTCTTGTTCATATTTATTCTTATTTTCTTTCATGTTAAGTTTGCGTATTGCTAAGCTGTTGTACTCTCTTGTCTCTTCTTTCCAATCAATATCTACTAAGCAGCTTGCTATTACTAAACTGTGGTTTGTCCCCACTTCCCCATTCTTTCCTTGTTTCTATATTTTGTATTGTTCCTTGATTTTGGGTATGCAGTATATAGTCTATTAGACTTTTAGAGCTCCATTCTTCTGCCACAAACGTGTATTTGTCCGCAAATCTCTGATGCCACATCGTATTTCCTATAATCAAGTCGTTTCTACTACAAAAGTCTATCATCTCTATCCCTCTTTGCTACCATATTACAGCGTCTTTAACGCGGTGGAGCTGATATCGAGTCCAGCTAGAAAACATCACGAGGCAAATTTAACGAAAACTTCGGAAAATTGAAAAAATCCATTGATTGTGTTATTAAAAAAGATGAATACGTATACAACATCTTAACTTTTGGTTTTGCTATGAGATAACGTATAGAAATTTTAAACAAAAATATTTATGTTAATAAAATATAGTAATACGACCCTGCGTCTAAATATTAGGAGTGTAACGATGCCGTTTTGCCCATCTGCTATATTTTAAATGAATTACACATTAAATTTCTTACTACAGATTTTGGGCAATTAAACCTGATGCAGTCCTGATATTACCAATATCTTCAACTCGAATTGAGTCATCTCCCGGACTTTAAACATAAAGGATCAAAGACAAAAACAAACAATCGTATTATCCCCTCAAATTTGACAGACTATACCTGAGCTGGAAACGTTCGTGCGTGTTCAAGTCAATATTTACCCGAGGCAAACAGTTTTGACGCGGCTTTTTCAGCTCGTACGTTGGCATTTTAATGTATGCGAACGTTAAGCTCGTACGCCGTCATCATAAATTCGATTTTGTATTCGATACGTGCTCAAATAATACATGTCCGATGCGTGTATAGGTCTAATCAATTCGTTCGACATGCCTTTACCATCCGGTAAAATCGACGTCGAACACTTTTACTTTAAACGGTGCCAATTATTTTATTTTAAAGAAACTAATCGAAAGCAATGCCGCGGCATTATGTCGGAGCTCCCCGCCGTTGAGAAGATTTTATTCGAGCATATACGTGGGCGATTTAGCGGCGTCGACGAACGAAACGGAAATCGGAAACCGAAACTTAACGGGAATGTCACGACGAGGTCAGCGAGGTGACACAGATGCACGGACATGAAACCGGGTTCGTAAATATTTCGCGAATAACTTGCGCCACGTAATTTATTGATCGATAAAGGAGATATGAAGAAAGTGGTTGCAATAAACTTCATGCAATTTCTTCTCGTAAATACGTACGTACGTTGTAAATTGTTAATTTAGGATAGGTAGTCATGCATAAAAATGGTTGTAAAGGAAATGACGGCAATTATTTAAATCTTTCAACAATTGCATGTCGATGGAGTTTCAATTTCACAATTAGCATCTGATATATAATGCATATTACTAATAAATGCACTTCTCCACTCCTAATATCGCTGCGAAATTCAGACGTTTGGATTGTGCATTGAATTGTACCAGACAGGACGATAGTGTGAATACTGAATTTTAGATGAGAATTCAATAACCCATGTACCATATAAATAGTGTCGGGAATTATGCTTTTTTTTTTTAGAACTTTACAAACTTTCTTTGCTGCTTCCTATGCTTCGCCAACTCCGCTGCTTCACTCCACGTTTTACCTCTTATTTCCAAAATTTTCGCTATGACATTGTTCCAAGTCTACCCTGGCCTTCTTCTTCTGGATGGCTGAGAAAACAGCCACGGAAATTTAAAATATTTTGCTAGAGGCTCATGTCGGATGTACTCCACCATTTTCGACAATCAGCTTCTGTGTGAGCAAATTCAAACGTGACCCCGCACAAGCACAAATGACGAACCAAGCAGTGGACGCCCAAAAAAACAGTACCAACGATAAAATGGTCGACAAAATTCATGATGTCGTGTAAACCGATCGCCGATTGAAGCTGAAGGAGATAGCAGAGACAATAGGCACGTTAGCCATAGCCTATACGAAATTTTGGGTATGAAAAAGCTTTCAGCGCGATGGGTGCCGCGTTTGCTCACACTTGGGCAAAAATGAAATCAAGTAACCGTTTCGGAAGAGTGTCTGGATAGGATACAACGCAGTCCAAGGATTTCTTCATGCGTTTCGTAACCGTGAATGAGACTTGGATCCACCACAGCATACCGGAGACCAAGGAACAGTCGAAGCAGTGGACTTTTCCGCGTGAATCGGCTCCGAAGAAAGCAAAGACCGTTCCATCGGTCGGAAAGGTCATGGCGACCTTTTTTTGGAATTACTAGTACATAAAGCGCCGATATTCAGTGAGATTCTTTCTTGAATGGTTGTAAAGCGCCAAGATTCGGAAACATTCATTTATGTGTTGAAAAGAGTCCTAGACTGAACTGAAAACAGAATCCTGTGTGAATGAGTAGTGCAGAAATTATTTTAATATTATTACTAGTACACTACTGACATTCTTAATATGTATTTCCATTCACTGTACCGCTGAGATTCAGACACATTCATTTTTATTTTGAAACGAGTTTTAAATTGAAAAAAGAAAATTGTTTATGAATTAGTTAAGAAGGAATTAATTATATTCCGAAAATTGTAATTGATGTATTTTATTTTTACCTACAGTTTTTTCTCCCTTGTAAGTTACTGTCAGATGTAGTTCATTCAATTTAGTATAATCCGAAATACATACTTTATAACGATTGGGTAAAAATTTGTCAAATGAATTGTCTAATGTAACCACAACTATATATCTCCATATCTCGTTCTAGCAATTCTAAAATTGGTTGCTTTATATCGTTCTTCAATTGCGGGCGATCTACCCCAAAATTTTTAAACTACAAGCCATAGACTTTGTAGATGCTGCAAGTATGCGTGATACAGGATTGTAGTGCAGGTGTATCACGGCGTAGGTAGGACAAAGGTGTAGGTCATTGCTCTAAAGAAGTAAGTGAAACCTAACCCGATATCCAATAATGTGTTTTTATTGGTTTTTACAAGAAGATGTATTAATTACTAAACTAAAGAATTACAAATCTTTGCATGTCGGTGCATGACTTCAGAATACTTTTCCTAAGATGGGACGTAATTACTAAGTTCTAATCGCAAAAATGATTGACATATTATTTTCATTTCAGAAAATGCAGACCCGTACAAATAAGTTGATCTAAACATTGCTGTCAACTGAAGGGCAATTTGCCTTAGATTCTGATATTTAGCAGATATTTTAGTGTAGCTGATTGCCAAAAACATCTGAAAATAGGTGCGCAAGCCAATGTAACACATGGGCTGAAAAGTCCCGGACCTAACACATAGATGACGCTAGTTTTATTGCAGTCACCTTTCTCTCAGTACTAACCTTCAAAAGACAGCTGTTAGAATTTCATGATATTCTATTCATTAGTTTGTGAGTAACTGGTGCTACGAGCCACGCTACTTTTGTTATTTTCAAAACAATGGATTAAAAACAATTTCGTGTTTTAATTTTACACTGCTTCTTGATGGGAAAAAATACCGTTCAAGCGAAGCAATGGCTTGAAAAGTGTTATGGGGACTCCGCTCCATCAGAAACAACAATAAAACGTTGGTTTGCTGACTTCATACGTGGTCGTAGAGACACCGATGATGCAGAACGCAGTGGACGTCCAAATGAGGCGGTAACACCAGAAAACATTAAAAAATCCACAAAATCGTTTTGAATGATCGAAAAGTGAAGTTGCGTGAGTTAGCTGACATCGTAAAGATATCAAAAGAACGTATTGGCTTTATATTGCATGAGCATTTGACTATGAGAAAGCTCTGTTCAAAGTGGGTGCCGCGTTTGCTCACTGTTGATCAAAAACAAGAACGTGTTGATGATTCTGAGCAGTGTTTGGCCATGTTTAAACGTAACAAACCGGAATTTTTGCATCGATATGTGACAATGGATGAAACATGGATCCATCACTTCACTCCTGAATCAAAACGATCGTCATCTGAGTGGACAGCAACTGGTGAACCTCGTCCAAAGCGCCCGAAAGCACAACAATCGGCTGGAAAGGTTATGGCCTCGGTATTTTGGGATGTGCGTGGTGTAATATTCATCGACTATCTTGTGAAAGTAAATACCATCAACAGTGAATATTATATAGCATTATTGGAGCGTTTGAAGGCCGAAATTGCAAAGAAACGACCGCATATGGCAAAGAAAAAAATTTTGTTTCATCAGGACAACGCACCGTGTCACAAGTCAATCAAAACAATGGTAAAACTACATGAATTGAACTTCGAATTGCTCCGACATCCACCGTATTCGCCAGATTTGGCTCCCAGCGACTACTGGCTCTTCGCAGACCTCAAAAAAGTGCTCGGCGGTAAGAAATTTCGCACGAATGAAGAGGTTATCGCTGAAACTGAGGCCTATTTTGAGGCAAAAGATAAATCGTTCTACAAAAGTGGCATTGAAATGTTAGAGCGGCGCTGGAATGATTGCGTTGCTCTTGATGGAGACTGCGTTGATGAATAAAGCTGATTTTGAACCAAGAAAACCGTGTTTTCTTTGTTAGGCCCGGGACTTTTCAGCCCGTGTGTTAACATTAATAAATTTAAATCTATACACATATCCTGTAAGGTTAAAATACTGTAATTAACTTCTTATACCTTCTATATTACTTTTAATAACAGAGACCTTAGAAAGGTATCTTGCGGTGTCCCAAAGCATTTAATAGCTTCAATAATAAATTAATTCTAGTTTTACGATTCAAATTGAGATTTCGCACAACCTAGCGATGAAGAATAGCCATTGCAATGCCCATCAATTTCACAACAGCTGCAATCGCCATTCTAATACATAATCTATCGATCGAGGCGATATAATAATTTCACCGCGGACATTGACACGGATAGATTTAATTCGATCGTTAGATTTCAATATCCCCAATAAATCGATTGTCCTGTACTCGTTACCCAATGCAATTACTGGCGCTCAAATGGTAACTTCTCTATTCGATTTTCGCGAATTAAATGGGTCTACTCGTTTGTTTCACGGTACGCAGAAGCGAAGATGTAACTTCATCGATCACTACCGGAGATAGTATTGTTGATTTCTACATATCTGCTAATAATAAATTATAATTATTCAGCGATTGAACGTCGGGAAAAAGGGAACATGCTGGGAACACAATCAAAACTCTTATGCGTAATTGTTTCCTTGTATACGCCTGATGTCAGCTAATTACGTGACGTACTTATAGAGAAACAATCTCGTCCACTTAATTTGATTTATTAGTGCTAATTGGATATAGATCTAATAGATTAGTCCTTAAAAGGTAAACAAGTGGCTACAATTTAAATTTTATTTGAAGGAAAGCTAGTATTTGTGTTAATAAAGTATATCTATCTTAAGAGTATTGCTATAGTGTGTTTCCATAATCTCCATGCTCAAATAAATCTTATTTTTTTTTATAATACTCTATCACATTGACAACTAATGAAATGAAATGAAAATAGAATAAGTTACGACAGTTTTTATCAGAATAGGCTACTAGAGGTAAAACTTGAACCCTCCTTGTAACTGCTTTATTGCTTATACAGTGCGCAATAACATTCAAGTAAGAGCAATGCTAACGAAAAGTAAGTTGGAAGGGTGCAATATTTTATTGCAACTTCCAATACCATTTATTATCTTAAAGAACGTGTAACGCAACACAGTTACACTAGAGTCAATGAAGGAATAGGAATAAATTACAAGTAATAGTTTCTTATCTAATAAAAAATAAAATGGTATATGTATATTATAACGGGTTGATATCGTTACAGCATAATACATTAATTGGTGTGCCTCAAAGCTTTAACCTAGGACCATTATTGTTCTTATTATATATATATGGATGATTTACTTACAACTCTACCTTATTCTGCGTTAGCCTACGCCGGTGACCCATTATCACGGGTATGGATAGCTCTGTTCTTCTGTTGTGCAACTTGGACGTAGTGGTTGGTCACTACGAGCTTATTCAATTCTAATTGAATATCAACAAAGACAAGAGTTGGCGCGCTAAGTTTGAAGTAGATTCATTGGTCAACAAGGG
Organism: Trypoxylus dichotomus; assembly: GCA_023509865.1. Lineage (NCBI taxonomy): Eukaryota > Metazoa > Arthropoda > Insecta > Coleoptera > Scarabaeidae > Trypoxylus > Trypoxylus dichotomus. The sequence goes on along the minus strand of CM042082.1, from coordinate 25,997,085 downwards.
CAACTTTTTATGGCAACTGTAAAAATTTGAGACGTTCTCTGTCAATAGTTGTTATTCAGCAAGTTAGGCAGTTTCGCAAAAATGCATAAAATCAAATTTTGTGCAGTGATAAAACACTTCTAGATGGCTAGGAAAACAGCTACGAAAATTCGAAATATTTTGCTAGACGTTTATGACGGATGTATTCCATTATTTCCGACCTTCAGCTTCTGGGTGACTGAGTTCATACGTGGCCGCACAAGCACAAGTGACGAACCACGCAGTAGACGCCCAAAAGTCGGTACCAACGATGAAATGGTCGACAAGATTCATGATGTCGTGTTGGCCGATCGCCGATTGAGGCTGAGAGTGATAGCAGAGACAATGAGCATCTCAGAAGAACGCGCTGGCCATATCCTATACGAAATTTCGGGTATGAAAAAGTTTTCGGAGCGATGGGTACCGCGTTTGCTCACACCGGAGCAATAACGAAATCGGGAGACCGTTTCGGAGAAGTGTCTGGCTAGGATCAAACGCAATCCAAGGGATTTTTCCATTCGAAGACCAAGAAACAGTCGAAGCGGTAGACTTTTCTAGACGAATCAGCTTCGAAGAAAGTAAATACCGTTCTATCGGCCGGAAAGATCATGGCGACCATTTTTTGGAATTCCCAAGGTGTGATCCTCATCGACTATGTACAGAAGGGAAGAACGATCACGGGGCAATATTACAACGATTTACTGACCCGATTCGATACACTATTAAGGAGAAACAGCCTCATTTGCAGCGGAAAGAAAGTGCTTTTCCACCACGATAATGCACCGGCTCATTCATCTCGCATCGTTGTGTCCAAATTGAATTAGTTGCGCTACGAATTAGCCTCTCATCCTCCGTATTCACCGGACCTAGCCCCCCAGTGACTTTTTCCTACTCCCAAGCCTGGAAAAAATCACTAGAAGGAACGAGATTTACCTCAAATGAGGAAGTAACCGCCGATACAGATTTTGCAGACCACTAAACATCCTACTTTTCCAACGGCTTGAATAAACTAAAACACCGCTTGAAAAAGTGTATCTTTGAGGAGACTACATTGAAAAATAAAAAACTACACAAATACCGTGTTTTTCTTGTCGATTCAGGAAGCATTTCAGGTCGCTCTGGTATACTAAAAAATGATCACCTTTTTTATACCGATCCTGACTTTGTCGCACATTGTTATCTACACACGTCACTTTCTGCGATCTTGGAAAGCTTAGACATTTTCTCCATTTACATAAATTAATTATACTTTAATTCAAAAAACGTAGAAAACAAAGATGGTAGAGATTCTTTCTGAACGCCAAAGGGCCACCCAGAAGTTGTTCTACAATGTATCTAGAACATCTAATTTTTAAATTATTTAATATAGTGAAGATCTAGGGAAACCTGGAGTCCAGAGCGTTTGTGACTATTATATGCATGCGAAAGCTTAATTAAAACTCATCAAAGTTCCCAGTATAATTTTATATTAAAGTAAAAAAAAATATTTAGCTGGTCAGAGATTGCGGTAATAAGTCTTTCGTAAATAATTCGAAGTCAGAAATTTGCAATAAACAAAAGAAAATTAATAAAAGGCATTTTCTATGATTTGTATTAAGTGAAAAAACATAACTACATCAAGTGTTAAAATTTGCACTTTCTAACTCGTCTTCCAACAGGTGTTGTACTCAAAAAATGAGAACCTATAGGACAGATGTAGGAGCAGTGAAGGGCGTAAAGATATCATACAACAAGTCATTGCAACAACAACAACAAATTATAATAAAGAATTTATAAAAGATATATAGAAAAAGTTTTAGGAATGCCATAATAAGCTCAAGATATACTTATATTCAGTACAACACAAATCGTGTACGAATTTCGCTTAAAGAGAAAGAAGTCAGTTCTAAAGTAATATTTTTATTGGATCGAAGAATATCATAAAGCATCTTTTAAAACTTCTATATTTAGGTTAACATAGAAATACTTCAAGCTCTAAGAATAACTGTTCTTGCGGTAACCTTACAATACCTTTGTTCATATATAGGATGTCCATGAAATAAAATGAAAAAGTATGAAAAATGGAAAGATCTAATTTTATTAGATTTAAATCCAAAATACTTTTACGAAAATTACGCAGACGCGAGAAAAAAATGTTATTTCAGAGACATCCCGTATAAACTTACCTTGTGTGGGGTTCAGCAATAAGTGTTTTGCAAGGTTATTATGGACATACACACGAAACCACCTAGTTCAAAAAAATATATCTTTATTGCACATATAGTACAGTTTAATAACAAAAATTTATCTTTTGAAAATAACATCTGTTAAATGACCACCACGATTTTTTAAACATTTATGACTGAAAACTCGCTATAAGTCGTTGCAGCATTTCCTGTTCCGTCGTTCTAGTTTCTTGAGAAATGTTAGCTTTTAAGGCTTGTCGCATTCGAAAAATATTTTGGAGTACCCTAGCCTTTAAATATCCCCACAGAAAAAAAATAGACCTGGGCAAATCCGATCCAAATTCGCTCAGTATGGCTTGTTTTCCATCTTACTGGAACGTTAAGTCGTTATGCTCATATTGCCCAAATTATAATTCAGCAGGTAGAAAATTTTTGAGCATCTTCAAATACCGTTTCAATCATTGTACGGTCAGCTTCTTCGAGAAAGTACACCTAGTAGTCCGAACGCAGTCACATTTCACCATACCATAACTTTTTCGGAATGCTGGGGTTATTGGCAAACTTGATGCAGTTGTTCGACAGCCCAATACAGATTCCGATATGTGAAAATACGCCTCGTCACACATTATTAAATTATTTAAAACATTTGAGTTAAGTAAATTAATAAACGTTCTAGTTTCGATGGCTACTAAACTGCATTGCATAGGGAATCGTTCGGGCCATTGATTATACCTCCCACTTTATTCACATTCGACTATTGGCGTTTCAAAAAACCGTCTATACCCATTACGCCATCCTTTACTTGAAATAAATCTAATTATTTGTATACAAGTTATTCAGAATTGCGAACGTCCCGCAAATAATTTACGCATCCTATCTTCTCCATGTATGGAACTGCTAAAAAAACCTGCATACCTACATTAACAACTTAGACGCATATTTGAGCGTTAATGCAAATATGTACAGCCACAATACAATCTCTCCATTACGTAAACGATTAATATTATTATGTACACAAGTTAGAAGATAAATTCGAACATTACGTAAGCATCGCGCTGAATAAATGGATTCTTCGAGTGCAGAATCCGCAAGGCGTCCGTAAACGCGGTCTATTCTAGAGCGAACATCTTATAATGATTACCTGTAATGGTAAGATAAATTGAACCGGCTGGTACGGAGGTTTCCATCAATAAATCGGCCGATTATTGCGTATTCGACGGTTGGACGTTATATTTACTTATTTATTTATTCTATTCGGAATGGGAGAATAGACGGAGGAAATGTAGATCAAGGCGAAAGATGGTAGGCCGCTTCTTAATGGAGAATTTTTTTGAAATGTGTGTAAGTAAAATAATGATGTTTCCTTATTTGTCACGCATTAAAGTTTAACGCAATAATCAACATATCATTATTTTTCTTTGAACAAGTGAACGTTAAAGAAAAAGAAAAATTCTTGTAGTTAAAATAGTAATGATACTGTCACTTTACAGAAGGAAAAATATTGCGACAGAATATAAATTTTCATACAGTATAGAACAAGAAACTACCCAATTTTAGAAATTATACAGAATCTCTCATATCAAGTTTCCCATATATTTACAGGAGGTGAGAAGAAGCAATAGAATCTAATGACATTGAAAAGATGTTGTATATAAAATTACTCCGTCAAAATATCTTGTATGTGAATTTCGTGCAGTCATAAAACATTTCTGGATGCTTGGGAAAATGGCTATGGAAGATCGAAATATTTTACTAGAGATTCATGGCGGATGTATATCATTATTTTCGACCATCAGCTCCTGGGTGAGCGAGTTTAAACGTGGTCACACAAGCACACACGACGAACCACTCAGTGGACGCCCAAAAACCGCTACCAACGATGAAATGGTCGACAAACTTCATGATGTCGTGTTAGCCGATCGCCGATTGAAGCTGAAAGAGATAACAGAGACAAGAGGTATCTCAGGAGGACGCGTTAGCCATATCCTACACTAAATTTTTGGTATGAAAAAGCGCGATAGGTACCGCGTTTGGTTGCACTTGGGCAAAAACCAAATCGGGTGCACAGCTTCGGAAGAGTGTCTGGCCGGGATCCAATGCAGTCTAAGGGATATCTTCATGCATTTGAGACTTGGATCCACCACTACATACCGGAGACCAAGAAACAGTCGAAGCAGTCGACTTTTCCGGGCGAATCAACTCCGAAGAAAGCAAAGACGGTTCCATCGGCCGGAAAGGTCATGGCGACTATATTTCGGGATTCCCAAGGTGTGATCCTCATCGACTATTCGCAGAAGGGAAGGACGGTCACAGCACAATACTACAGCGATTAGCGACCCGATTCGATGCAGTATTGAAGGAGAAATGGCCTTGTTTGCAGCGGAAAAAGTGCATTTCCACCACGACAATGCACCAGCTCATTCATCCCGCAACGTCGTGTCCAAATTGAATGAGCTGCACTACGAGTTAGTCTCTCAGTATCCATATTCACCGGACCTAGCCCCCAGCGACTATTTCCTATTCCCAAACCTGAAAAAATCACTGGGAGGAAAGAGATTTGCCTCAAACGAGGAGGTCATCGCTGCTACAGATGGCTATTTGGCAAACCTAGAAACATCCTATTTTTTCCGATGACTTAAAGAAACTGGAGCCCCGTTTGAAAAACTATATTGATCTTCGAGGAGGCCAGATCGAAAAATAAAAATAAAAAATTACAGCAATACCGTGTTTTTCTTGTCGATTCAGGAAACATTTCAGGTCGCCTTGGTAGTCTACCGGGCACAACAATAACGTATCAAACCGTTCCTCTTTTAATAATCATTACCTATAAATTCTTTAAGAAACATTGAGTATTTGTTTCCCTTAATTTATAAAGTTACGAAAGTGTTAGGGCCAGAGTCGATATCTAGCTTTAACTAGTGATAGATCATATCCTAAGGAGGATGAGATCGTAACGTCGAAGAAACAGTCTTTATCACGACAAAACTCACACGTGGCCTAAAGCCCGAGAAAACATATATATATATATATATATATATGTCTTCAATTATTTCATTTAGAGTAGCCTATGACTTTCATTTAAACAAATTGGGGAGTCTGTAGAACGGCAATGATTTACGAAAGTCAAACTTTGACAGATGTTATAATAAAGTCAATTTATTTAAAACTTGTCTTATCAAAGTTTTCTTGTTGAGAGCTATTTTAGAACTGGTAGATTAGTGGGTTTATGCAATTAATCAATATATACAGGATGTTTGTCAATAGTTCCCTAATTTTGTAGTTGTATACGGACAGCTGCTCCACAGTGTTCCCTAATTAAAATAAAAATTATCTACTCTCAATGGAAATTTAATCGAAGGCATTCAAATAAATTTTACCTCTAGTAGTCCATTCCAATAAATAAATTTACCATAACTTATGTTACACTCTTTTCAGTTGCATTAGTTATCAATTTGAGAGGGTATTTATCATTTCATTTAAACAGCTTATACCAAATTAGGTTAAATCAGAAAACCAATGAATGAAAAGATGAAAGAATCTATTTGAGCCCAAAAATTGTTCTACGTGAATAGATAAAAGAACACTGCAAAACGTCTGATTAATTGCCAATTATAACACCGAATGCAAACACGATTTTCAACCGTGAAAATATCTCTTCTATTGTTACTTATTGACTTCGAAATTTTTATTTACCTAAGAAATAAACAAGGACACCTTCGAAACTAAAAGCATAACGAGGACGTAAAACGTGCTAATACAATGTGCATTAGCTCGTGTTTTACGGGAAACGATGAATTACATATATACATCCACGCATTGAAAAGTAAAAGCTATTTATGTTGCTTGTGATTGTGCAAACGGACAAATTAAGAAGATACATCGACAGCTGTACTAAGCTGTAAATGATGACTATTATTAGTAATACAAACTGATGTTATTCAGGTATTGTGGTGCGTTATTAAACAATAGTTCCTATGTCGCAATAGTTACTTAATTGTTTAGGTATACTTTGTCTCAAGTTAAGAATAACCGATTTGAATATCGCTGGAAAATGCCGTTTTGTTTCTTTTTTTTATAACCATGGGCGGGACTTTTAACCCCGAAGAGCAACTTGGCCAGTACCTCGCCTATTGTGCACCCATGTGACTTTAGTTCATTCGACCGGATTGTACCTCAGCAACAAACTTCATAATCCGCCCGAGCGGTAACTTTTCTAACTTGGGTTCGTCAAGCTGAACATCCCCAGGGTGAACCTGTCTTTACCTGCAAGCTGCCGGGCAGTCAACAAGAAGGTGCACACGAGTTTCCTCTGCTCTCCCACACTTTCTACATGAAGGAGAGTCTACTAGATTTATGCCATGCATATGTTCGTTCAATGAGCAGTGTCCAGTTAAAATCGCTGTGAGTGCTCTCAGTTTGGTCCTGCTCTGAAGGACTGTCTTACGCAGTCTTTTCTCACCTGGATAAATTCCGAGAGAGTGGGAGTATCTTAAACCGTCTATATCGTTCCAGTAGGACCGGTGATTGGAAGGGAGCTCGGACTTGACATAAGTCTTAATACTGCAATAGGTACTCCCACACGTCGGTTCAGGACCTGAGAATGGGCGTCCATTGGCATCTCTTGCTAGCCGTTAGTTCTTATTGGCATCACGCGAGGAAGGTTTACACTAAGGATAGGAGCCAAACATTCGCCATATTTGTCCATATGTTCTGTCAACGTTCTACCCGAATTTCTCAAGAGCAAAAATTGGTCATCAAACAATATTACAAGGTCAAGGTTTTAAACATCTTATATCCAAGCTAAGTAAATAACGTTCCAAATGGAAATAATCCAATACTAGATATAGTCATTTCCAGAATGCATTGTTCTGTATTATGTGATGACCAGCCTCTAATGATGGCGTATTTCCACCATCCTGTTATTCAAATTAAACATGGCTTACCTAGGGGAAAAATTAGAACTAGTTACTCAAAAACGTGCAACTTTCGAAAAACTCATATGCTAGTACTGTGTAATGCTATTAATAACATCGACTGTAGCTATCTGCATGTTATAGATGCAGTCTATCAGCCCTTCTATAAGAACTTATACAATCTATTCGAATATACGTTTCTCTGACGAAAAATGTTTCTGGGAAGTGTCCTAAATAGTTTAATCCAGAAATTATAAGAAACATTAAGCTGAAAAAGAAGTTTAAACGATAGGATTCTTAACATCTATCACTCAGTTGGGCAGCTAAGGTGGCAATCTGCTGAATCAATATTTATTTGCAGATACTTCATTTTGCCGTAACCCACCGTACTTCCAGTCGTTTCTTCAGGAGAGGAGGTAGTCTAGGAAATTACAGAAATGGTAAATTCTTGCTTAACTAATTGACAGCAGAGAATGGAGAGTATTAATGTAAGAAGATGGCAGTATATATACTGTCTGATTCGTTAACAACAATCCGAGGAATTCCATGAGGTCCTATATTAGGTCCGCTGTTATTTCTATTGTCTTTATTGTATGATCTTTCGCAAATATCACAATATCAAATCACTTTATATGCTATCCGTTATTATTAAAGCGTGATAATCTAGAATACGAAAGAGCTTCAAAACTAAGTAGATATGGGGACTAGTCTAATGCACAGGATATGGTGTTAAAAGACAACAGACAATACATAAGAGAAAATTGATAAATTTTAGTTATTTCAAATACTATCATCATAAATTTACATTTAAAGACAAGATACTTACCACCTTCGAGAACTCCAAATACCTTGGATTGACCATTGATAGCCTATTGAACTGGAGGAAGGATATTGAATCCCTCTCGTGGGCCAACTCCAACGATCTGCGCTTTGTGTAATAGCTCGATCTACAAATATCCAAGCTAGGTTCCTACCAAGCCATTGTTGATAGCAAAATTTGCTGTGGTATTATATTTTGAGGCGCATCTGTGGACGCTGACAGAATTTTTAAATTATAGAAATCCTCCGTTTGATATGCTTTTGAACTACATCCTAGACCATCGTGCCAAAACTTATTTAAAGAACATAAAATACTTACCTTGCCTGCAATTTACATATTTGAGTGTGCGACTTTTGTGCTTGATGACTACGAACTTTTTAAAACTCAAGAGTTGATGGATACACATAACAACCGCTATTTTGTATATATATATATATATATATATATCTATGTAACTCCTGCCGTAGAATACAATGGTCGTTACTCTCAAATGCTTTTAACATGTCGGTGTACATGACATCGACCTACCCTTGCGTATCTAATATCTCTCTAGCAAAATCCATAAAATTTGCTAAGTTAGTCATGGTAGACCTCATTTCAATAAAACCATACTGGGCTACAAAGATGTAATTTGCTATTGCAAAATACAGATGTTTATATAACGCTGTTTCGAAAATTTTTGATATATTAGACAGGACGGAAATTGGACGACAAGTGCCGATATCAGATCCATTTTTGAAAATTGGATAAATCTTGACAAGCCTCCGTACAGATGGAAGAGTGCAGGTCTTCAGGACCAAATTAAATATTGTATGTAACGGTAGAGAAAGGATATTGGCGCAGTTTCCCAGCAGGAAACTAGAAATTGTTTTTAAGAGTTTTTATTACAGATAATATTTCATCAACCCTCAACGAAGTTAAGTGGAATTGAGTGCTAGGATAATAGTTAAGATCCTTATCAGGAGGAGAGTTGAGACTTGAAGTACACTCGACAATTGGCCGGAAAAGGCCTCGACAATCAGCTGTGTGTCCGTAAAACATTCCCCATTCCCATACATCACTCCTGGAATTCTACTACCCCATCTGCGAGTACTAGCAAAATACCAAAAGTTCTTAGCATCCGGACACGTAGACATAATGACATAATGACTACGTAGTCCATAGTCACTTTTATCGATCTGTCTATCACACGCCCATAGCTACTCCTGCTGCTTCGTGTTCGATTTTTAATCGCGTTCCCTATCTTTAGCTGCATTCCTTCTCCAAGGAAGATGTATTGAAATCTACTTGTCGACTCAAAAATGTATCACCCTCCGGGGCTATAGATGTATGCTTACTGCGTCTTGGTCTCTTTTAAATATCTCCTTTGGGGCGTAGTTTAAAGTATTCAGTAATTATCTGAACAGACCTCATATAATGCATTTTGGATGAGTGAAAGAGATTTAGCAGATACCCTGCATCAGAGTTGAACATGGACATAAGTATACAAATAAAGTTTACAGACACAAGGCTAAAACCATACATCAAACATACTGGTTAAGTAACTTTTTACGTTTTAATGAAATAAAGACTTCACCATCACACTAGTCGTGTATTATCAACGAATACATTCTTAAGATTTCTACGCGAAAAAGCGAAAAACCGCCATATACGTAGATGACATTCGATCACGAAGCGTCAGCGATGTTTACGGCAGTTGTAGGACCTCGGGCTATCCGATGTTATCGAAAAAGGATAATTTAGACGGAGCATCTCCAGACAAGTATGCAGAAGCGCAAGTAGAAGTAAAGAGATTGATTTTTCACGTTTTTATCGCTAGTTTCAGCTTATGAGCACCTGTACCGAAGGAGAAATTTCCTAGGAAAAGATGTAATCGAGTGTAGTTGATAGCGATGAGTTTTTTTCCTTGCGTAGAACATTATTCAAGTATTCATTATGTGCGTGTACGATTATGGCTGTTTTGGAAAGTTGTAGCGCGTGGAATATGAAAAGATCCGGTATCTTAAGAAAAGGATGAATTGATTCAATGGTATTTAGAGTCGGTTAGGTGCTATTCATTCAAATAAGAGGCTTCCATGTCATTGAATTGGGTAAAGAAAACATCTTTAATATCGGAATACAATAAACACATTCTTTTATATTTGTTTCATCTCCTATCAAACCTTTTCAGTTTTCTCATTATTCTAATCCTAGTTTTATATCCGTCCTTCTTCTAACTGATTAGAGTAATTTGGAAAAAAGACATTTTCAAAGACGGAGAACAGTATTATTGTTCGAACACAACCGCACGAGTTTCTATTTTGCATTACAAACAGGGAACTAAAGCAATTACATCTTTTGTTCACAAACACTAAAAGCAATCTCCATTATTTAATGCATGAAGAGATTAATTGGCACGGGATTCCCCCACAATCACCTCGTTTTGGAGGTATCTGGGAACAAAGTACAAAATCTGCTAAATATCATTTAAGACGCGTTGCTGGTAATAATCTTCTTACGTATGAGGAAATGTTAACGTTGCTGATACAAATTGAATCTACTTCAAATTTTCATCGATTACCTCTTATGTCCCATGATCCTAATGATATTTCATACTTTACACATAATAATTTCCTTATTGGTATGCCACTGACATCACCTTTGGAACCGAACGTTACATATTTAAATGAGTACAGCCAAAAATTACAAGTACGGTTCAAGACGAAAACTAGAAACAGGCAATGATCACAAACAGGAGACGTAGTGATGGTTAAGGTAGATTACCTACCATTATTGCAATGGCTAACAGGACCAATAATGGAGTTACATCCAGGAGGTGACCACATAACCAGATGCGCGACGGTGTAAGCTATTGTTGTGTTTGTTACCAATTAACGACTAACAAGTGTCTTAATGTTATTGACAAGCTTCAGACTGTACATACTGTTTCCATTGTATATTAGTCATTATCATTTTGAAAGGGTAGCCTTTCAAGGCGGGCAGCATATTCGGACACAACTAAGCGAGTTTCTATTTTGCATTTTACATATGTAATAACTTCCTAATATTCATTTCTGCCTTTCATTCATATTGTACAGACATAGTTAATAATTTGCTATTATAACCAAATCTATTTTGGTATTCAGTAATCAGTATTACTTAAGCCTAGGTAGAAAATGTTAACATAGGGAAATCTCAGCAATTATCCCGATTTACTGAATTAAAATTTTATTTATTACCACTTTGCTAATTATTCTCTTACCTCACCTTTCAAGTAGTATTGCTGTGTTTTCTATGTCATTACTATGATACCATTACCAAATGTATAGACATTTTATCTACAAGAACATATTCAATATACAAGTTCAGCAGAACCTACGAGGAGTACATAAGTTCATTCACATTACAACACAAATTCAACAGAACTAACTTCAACAGAATAACATTGCAACTTATAAAAATCCAAAATAGTCAGTCATAAGCAACAATGCGGTAGCATTAATAACACAGTTCGCGAGTTTTCCCTAGTTATAAGGAGTTCGGAAGCAACTATAGAACAATCAAGAATTGGATATCAAGTAAATAAAATCGGTAAAGTGCTTTAAGTGTTGTCAACTTAATTTGTTTCTGCTAACGGTGTAGACCAGATAGTGTTCTGGTCCTTCGAATTAAAGCAGGACGAGCTGGCGAGGTATACGTCGGAACCGTCTAGACCAGCAACTCAAAATAAATTATTAAAAGAACGAAGCTATAGTTGGGAGACATTTCAAATAAATCTAGATAATGGTGTTAGACCCCCCAATATTTATTATATTCAATCATTGAAAAGATTTAAAGAAATCCTCGCCGCCATAAAGACATAAATATTCAGTAAGTGTTCGTAGTACATTTTACTGATATTTTAGGGAAACATTTTGTTGGTATTAAGAAACGATGAAAATCTCAGCAAGGTGTAATGCCAAAAATTCATTTGGACACTAAGAATGCGTCGATCCTCAAGCTTTCAAACGAAGAACATCTACATTGCTTGGGGGTGGTTATCCTCCTAAAAAGATAAATTTATCAGTTGTTGAAATAATGATATTAATACTTGTTCACGAACATTATTAACATAACCAATCACGCTTATGTTCCTTGAATTGCCACAAGAAATGATCTATTTCTAATGCAGATAGCCCCCATACCCCGCTGTACAGGAAGCTGCAAGTTTCTTCTTTCTCCGAAACGTCTTCTGAACATTTTGCAATCATCATAACCTCACAAACAAAATGGAAATTAGTTTATCCGAGTCTATTCTTCGTACTAATGCAACACTTCGTTACACCACTTCAACCGTGCAAAACGTGGAATTAGAGGTAAACAAAGAAATGACAGGTACGATCTACGGCCAAGAGATCAAATTTCGATTAGCAACAACATGAATGGGTAATCTCGGCTACCGCGTTCAGGTTCAGGCATCGAACCGGGGGCATCCTCTCACACTTCACTAGGATTAAATAAAGCTATAGATAAAATCTGTTCTCATTTCTCGTTATGTGTCCTAAATGTTGTAGTTTTCGAATTTTAACGGTATTAACCACTTCCTGTTCTTTTCCGATTCCTCTCATAACTTCGATGTTTGTTATGTATTCCGTCCACGGTATTTTTCGTATCCTACGATATAACCGCATCTCAAATGCTTCTAATTTCCTTGTTATGGCTTCAATAAGCGTCCCTGCTTCTACCCCGTAAAACAAAATGGAGAATACATAACAACCCAAGAGTCTCATCTTGGAGCTTAATGTTATTTCAGGGCTTAGGAACATATTTTTCATTTTATTATAAGTAGACCTAGCCTTTTCGATTCTGCGATTTCTTGTGAGTGGTCCCATTGTCCATTTACAGTAGTTCCGAGATTTATTGTGAGATGACAGTTGTCAATTCTTCCTTTCCTAATGACCATTAATTTTGTCTTGTTGGTATCAATGTCCAGACCATACAATTGGCTGTAGTATGTTAATCCATCCATAAGTTGTAATCCTTCCAAGCTGACAGTGAAAATAACCGTATCGTCTGCATAGCGAACATTATTCAAGCTTCTTCATTCTGAAGAATTCTAGATTCTGTGTGTTCTAATGCTTCCCTGAATATGTACTCTGAGTATATATTAAACAGTAATAGAAAGAGAATGCAATCTTACCTTACACCTCGTAGATTATTTGTCGCTTCTGTTGTATCATTCCAGACTCTGACGAAAGCAGCTTTATTTCAGTATAGGTCAACTATTACCCCGATGTCTCTTCCATATATGCCCACGTTTTTTAGAATTTCTACCAGTTTTTATTGTTTTATTCTATCAAATGCTTACTAATACTCAGCAAACTATGCATACACCCCACAGTTCATGTCCCTGTACCGCTGAAATAATACCTGTATACTCTACAAGGCCTCTCTTGTACCCATTGCATTTCTGAATCCGAATTGCGAAGATGCTATTTGTTCTTCACATGTTCTGTAAATTCTCCTTTGTATGACTCTGAGGAAAAGTTTTAGAAGGTGACTCATCAAACTTATTATTCTATATTATTCACATTTTATAGCTCCTGGTTTTCCGGAGAGAAAAATATATTAATTAATATAATATAATATTCTGAGTGCAGCATTTCAAGAGCACACTGTCAACCGATTTACAGACTGACGACGACCTAACTACTTCAAAATACCCATGTAGTTCGAGATGCGTGTTTTGTCACGTCAATTACCAATTGTCTGAAGGTCCTGGATCCCGTATACCTTAATACCCGTATCAAAAGTGTAGCTCTACTTGGCAATCCTACAAATGAGATCTACGCCATGAAAAAATATTGCCAATTTCTTATGTGGAGACATAGAAATTTCGCTGATTGTACACAAGTTGCTTAGCAATTAATAGTAAAAGACAAGTAGCAACGGATCACCGAAGGTTCTAGCAGTCTGTCGCCGGGAAAAAGTCGATTTGTCACCCACTTTCACTGCATTGGAAGTACACCACTACGAAAACGCCGCTTTGAATACGTTTACGGCGGCCTATGCGACAACAACTAAACGGCCAATAACGACTTCTTTCCAATTAGATGTATAGCATGATAGAGGTTAGAAGTTGCACGGCGAATACATATGAGAGGTATTATGGTGATAAAATATAATAGCAGGATAGCGTCATGAAGTTCATTTAGTATTCGAGACATGCGTGAGGAATTGCAATGGACGAAGTGTATACAGGTGTAAATTATATGATTTGGTACGTGATTGTCGGCTAACAATAGCGAAACAAATGTGTCTTACAAGCTTAAATTATAAAGGAAAGCATATACAATACACACTACTGTTTCCGGAAGCTTGAATACTTGCATTATTTTCAAAGAGAATGACAAATTTATTTAGAGCAAAAAATTTAAAAAAATATAATATAAATATAAAAGTTTCTCTAATAACTGCTACCTTTTTAGGATTAAATTGTAGAAATAAAGTCTTTATTTGTTAAAAATATTCAAAATAATAAAACGCAGCATGTAACCATGTTCCCTAACACGTAAGAACAACAACAGAAACAATGAAAACGGTTTCAGTGCGAATGTTCGTGCCGGAACATTGACAAGAGAGTCGTTTCGTCTACACATAACCAGAACTTTTTATTATGTAAATCCGATTGAATATTTTCAATTTTGTCGTGGACAAAGGCTACATGACTTCGTAATATTGATCGAGCTGTATGGAGTCTGAATCCTATGCAGATATATATACATATATGGTGTAATTGAAGTTCCTGCGGATATATGTAGTATGCATTGCTTTTTTCTTGGATTCTCCATACTTCTTGAGCACACTGGACACGCTGGAGAGGACACTCAATGTATATATATACAGTGAAATCTTCTTTGAACGGCCTGACCAACTGAAGATGTCCTATGTACATAGGTACATAGATGTAGTATGTAATATAAAACAATGAAATAAATAGTCACTTTAAGGACGCAAAAATTCATATATTGTTGTTTGTCTTCTCTTTTTCTTTAAAATGGCGTCTTGAAATCGTATTTCTAATTTAGAAACAAGTTCCAAAGACTCTGTATCTCCGTGATTTTCGACATAACTTTTGAGCTACTTGGTCAGGGTAATAGCTTTACCATAATTTGGGATATCTTCTGTTGGCACTGGAACCTCATCGACATCAGAATCTTCCGAAAGTTCTTGTATTTCAACTGGATTTGCAATTTCTTGTTTTGTATCTGGATCTTCAACATACAAACCTTCATCTACGTTCAAAAAATCATTAATGTTTTCGTTATCCGTCAATTTCAATAAATTCTTATTTTTGAGGATATCTGAAAGTACACTAAGAGGCAAATCATCTTCTAGGTCAGCCTATTGCCAATATACTTCCTTTGAAGATTTGTCGACGGTCCTGCAAAGGAGCTCCGAAAAGAACTATTTTTGCCACAATTTGTTTATAAAGATAAAAAAATAATGAAAAACTGCAGGAAACAACGGCACCACCATATTTTGTTTCTTTCAAAAGTTTTACAGATATCTACTTTGAGTGTTCCTTAATAACTAATATTTCACAATTTTCTTGTTAAAAAAAAGTCCCTTCAACAACACTTACAGAGGAGGCCTCAACTTTACTACTTATCGTTTATTATATATATCGCTTTTCGTAAACATATTTTTTATAAAAATAAATATTTAAAAATTTCATCCTTAAAGAACGTTTAATATACTGTACTCACACATTTCAATCACATTGTATAATTATGCATTATTCCGAAATTATATTTATAATCGTCAAAATTTCTCGTACGACGGAAGGATGGCACGACTGGCAGCATTTACCGTTATAATCTCATTCATATCAAGTATGTGTGCAACCTTATAGATGAACAAATGCGTTGCTATGGATATAAAACAAAGGAACAAATAAACATCGTGTCAAAATCAGACATGTTGGCATCGTTTCTCCTGAGAATAATTAGTTATTTTCTCATATAACTCTATAATTTTATAAAGATCTTCGTTTATATCCATTTCATAAAGTGTATCAGCTGATACTACAAATAAAATTTGGAAGTTCCGGACACATATTTTGGAAGCCGAAGACCAATACATTTTAAAGGCGAGAAATCGCGTGCGAGTGAGTACGATTTCAAAGATTAAAGACGTCGAATCTTCTTAAGTTCTTCAAAATTATTTGTATCTTTCGATCTCATTTTTGTTTCGTAAACTAATTAGAATATTTAAAGATTAGCTAGACAGGGATTGCGTTAGGTTTTCTATAAAAAAAACATATTTTTTTGTAAAAAGCGGTATCTATTTATTAATTTGTCTTTTCAGCTTTATATTTGATTATTTTAATTAGAAAACATTGTCATTTAATTTAAAAACAAATAGATCAAAATTTTAAATCAAAGAACCCATTTAAAAAGATTAAAGAGCCTGAGATTTTCCACCACAATATATATATACATATATACCTAATCCGAATTATATAAAACATGGACGATTTGGATCGAAAAGTTCGAATTTCATTAAAATAAATTAAACTGTTAAACATTTATTGCATCTACCAAAATAAATAAATAAATACATACATAGATTTTCAAAAAAAGAAAAACAGTACCTTGCTACATAATGGGTAAATTGTAATTCAATATCATAACATCTTCAAGCATCACTAATAAGAAAACAGATTGTAAAAGTAAATAATTTAGTTAAAAAGTCTGTAATTTTTGCCTGTCGACATTTTAATTGTTTAGCTTCCATTGCTCGTTCTAGCATCAGCCTAAGTGTGTGTAGCTTTCCCCATTCTTTTATTTCATTGTCTTCAGACCATTTTATACAAGTGTTAAAATTGCCGATTGCCTCTTCATGTTTCACTTTTGGTTCATCTATAACCATTTCATCATTTGAAACACTATCAGCGCTATGTAGACGCAAAAGGTCGTCATCTCCATCAATCCATTCGTTAAGTTCAGTTTCGTTAAGCTGATGATTATCAGACGAAATTTGTTGCAACATGCTTCTAATTTCAGTAAGTTCTTTCTGATTCTTTTCAGAAAGTAGCTTTTTCTTCACTGCAATTAATGAAAGATCATCATCTGAGTTATCTTCAGATGATGCAGTTGCGGAAACATCACTCGAATAAGAAAATAGTTTTTTCCAGCATTTATTTATTGCATCAGTTGACATGTTCTCCCAAGAGCGAAAGAGAAGAAAGACTGCAACCTTCAAATTAATATTTTTAAGAGCATTTGAAATGTCGTCCTCGATAGCCAGAATATGGAAAAAGAAGACTTTTCGATAATAAAGTGTTGTTAGCCGTATGGCATTTTGACCCATTGCTCGAAGTAACGGGGAGCAATTAGGCGAAACAATAACATTGTTAGAATTTCACCATTCACCATTTCTCAACTGCACCTCTGAAACGTGGCTGGGAGCACTGGGAGCATCGTCGATTAATAACAGCGCCTTCCCATTAAGATTGTTCTGTTTTCAAAATATTTTAACTTGTTTGACGAAAGATGTATGAAATGGCATCCATATATTCTTTGTTGTATGATACAATAACCATCAGTGTTAGTTTATGAGTACCATCGCCATTGGAACATGTAAGAAAAGTTATTCTGACGCTGAGGTTTCTTTGATGTGTACTTATGTATGATCTGGTAGCGGCTTCCAAAATAGTGCTTATTCGTTTTTTCCGAAAAGGCCGAATCTATGTATGATGGCCTTACAGCTTTTCGCCTTTTGGCTTTGTAATGTTTGGCATAAATATGTATAGCCCTTTCCCTTAGAACAGTGGTGGGTACGTTCACGTGTCTTTCTCTTTGTGACAAGAAGCATTTATATAGTTCTGTTTCCATTAGGGGATAATCTTAATTGCGAAGAATTTTTTTACATTGTGATGTCGAAATACAATGCCCAATGCACTTGTGCGAAATTTAATAATAATCTGTTAATGAACAAATAAACTACATCCTTATTCTTTCTAATGTTCGAAATTGTTGCTGCACGAACGCGATACTTTACACAGGTATAGCAGTAAACTCCACTCACACAAATAAAATTAATTATGCGGAACGCAGCGTTCGGGAGCACGTGGGCTCCCATTGTCAACCGTGTTACCGACTAAAAATAAAAACTGTATCACACATGCAAATTATTTTCTACGCAGGCTCTAAAATTTCTAAACCATATGACTATTTACAATCTACTAGGTGGCCTCATGCCTTTTACGGGGAAGGATGGACCTAAAGCGAACCGTATCATTTAACAGGGTCTATGGTAATAAATCCATCAAACTCGAGTGTGCAATTGGGGGTGGTTCTCTGTTCAATAAGTTTCCGTTCTTTTTCATATATACCGTTTCGTACGCGTCTAATTCTCTATACGAGTTCACGTTTTTAAGCAGTGTCAGATTTTTTTAAATCAATCTTATGTCCGGATTTTACCATATGCTCTGCTACGCTTGATAGTTCAGGTTTGTCGAAACGATAGTGTCTAATATGTTCTTTGAACCTCGTTTCGATACTCCTTTTGTTTGTCCAATATAAACTTTCTCACAATCATTGCATGCGATTTGGTATATTCCAGACTTTTTATCATCTCCGGTTTATCTTTGGATTCCCTAAGAGATCCTTTAAGTTGTTTTTGACACAAAAGACACGTTCATGTTTAGTTGTCGGAAAATTTTGCTTAACCCTTTTACTGTTGGGTGAAAAGGAAAAGTTATAAATTTCTTGTTACCGGTGTTTGTTGATGTCAAAGTCGTGGAATTTCTGATGTGTTGTTTGTATTGGACCTTCCTTAAAATACGGTCGACATCCATAGAAGAGAAACCATTGTACCTCGCCATCTTTTGATATATTTTAATTCTTTGTCATACCTGCTCTTGTTTAGCGGAAATCTTACGAGTCTATTGACCAGAAAACTAATCGCGGACATTTTTGTTGTTCGCAATGGTGCGAATCAAACGTGATGAATCTGTTGGAATTAGTTTCTTTTCTGTAGATGTCTATTTCTAATTTATTATTATTGCGTATGACTAGAGTATCTAGAAACGGAAGGCGATTGTTCACTTCTTCTTCAATGGTAAACTTAATCGTGGTAAATTTTGAGTTCAGTTCTGCTAGAAAATCTTGTATGTTTCGCTTTGTTGGTGTCAAACACAGCGAAAATATCATCTACGTACCTAAGCCAAATTCTCAGGAAATATTTGGTTTCTTTTTCAGGTTTGTTTCAGATTTGCTCATGAAAAGGTTCGCAATAAAAGGCGATAGAGGATTACCCATCGCCGTGCCTTCCACCTGTTCGAACCATTTTCCGCCTATTTGAAAACAATTTTGTGACATGCATAATTTAGTTAACCTTTTATATTCCGCGGTTTTCACATCATCTACGTTATTTAATTTCAAAAATTCAACCAAATACTCCATCGTTTCTGGAATTGGTACGCTTGGGAAAAGTGAACAAACGTCGAATGATACAAGGACTTCCCCATCTTTTAATTCAATATTTTCAATTTTATTTACAAAATCTACGGAGTTTTCTACACATAGGTTATCTACTTTATGGGGCAAGTTCTTATATTCATTCACTAGCCATTTGGACAATTTGTATGTTGGAGAATCAATGCCGGATACTATAGGTCTCATGGAATTGCCTGGTTTGTGGATTTTAGGAAGACAATACATTTTTGGAATGGTAGGGTTTGAACATGTTATTTTGAATTTCAGGTTATTATTGATTAAGTTGGGACAGTCCATAATAGTATCTTTAGTGATTCTAATCATTGACGGTCCTGACGCTAATATAGTGTTGACGCGATTATAATAATCCGGTTTGTCCAGAATGACTATTTTATTTCCTTTATCTGCTTTAAGATAAAAACAATTTTTATTTCTCAGACTTTTAATAATTCCTAAATTCCTCCTATCTTGGCCGCAATTTTTATCATTTTCTAAATTCCTCGAAATCTGAATTTTGCACGCGTTTCTAACGAAGTCTTTTGTAGCTACATCTAAGTTTCTAATGTTTGTTTCTATTGAGGCGATTGAATCCTCAACGGGCGATTTCGGTCCGCGAATACTATATCTTAATCCTTTATTTAGGAGGTTCATTTCGTCTTTATTAAAGGTCTCAGAAGATTGGTTGTACACGAGTGGTGTTCTCTCCATGACATTCACATTCTCCTTACTAGACTTTTTTGGACAGAGTCGCCTAAATTTTTTGTTAACAGTTACCATTTTTAATTTAAATTTCTTGTTAACGCGTTCGACGTTACGTCTTTGGAAATCACACCATTTTTGAAAATTGTTTTCGTCTAAATTCTTAGTTAATTTCAGGTGCAATGTATATAATTCTATTTCTAATTTACTACGTTTGGCGTACTGGTATCTTATTTCATTTACAAGCCAATGTTTTTTGTGAATTGTACATCCACACAGTCCTTGCAATCGTCATTTGCGATACTTTACAGCCAACGATTCCCTGATTGTTTGTGCTGTTACAAGTACTGTTGTAAATTTTTAATGATCATTAAAATAAATACTTATACAATACTCGTGACTAATATTGCCTTTAAATAAATAAATGAGTTATTGAAAGTTTGTATCTTGTTTATATCTTATGAGTTCTTAAGTAACAGCGTAGCCGCATTAGTGAATCTTCAATGAGCATAGTATGGCACAGAGTTATATTTTGACGTGATACGGAAAAACTGCTACGATTTTCGGATTCATCAGAACCAAATTAATGAAAAACAAAACGCATATAGAACTCAGCAAAAATTGTGCTATTCAGTGTTGTCACTGTTTATTTTCTATGAACTGATATCGAGGTAATTTTCATATTACGTTTCATTTTGGTGCAACCATTATCGCAAACATTAAAAAAATTGACATACCATCCATATGTATGAAGTGAACTTTAGAGTTTATTGTAATCCTTACAAAAGCCATAATGCAACATCAATGGGGCTATAACTATTTCAATGACTGTACTTCGAGCACTTTCGATAAGTATGAGTCGTCGAGGGACTTCGTAATTTCTCTTCGCGCTCATAGGCACGTCCGGCAAGTCCAAGATAAAATTTTATGTGTGCTTAGGCAAACGTGCTGTAGCTTCCTTAAATAACCCGGACTTCTGTAC
This sequence comes from Trypoxylus dichotomus, assembly GCA_023509865.1. Lineage (NCBI taxonomy): Eukaryota > Metazoa > Arthropoda > Insecta > Coleoptera > Scarabaeidae > Trypoxylus > Trypoxylus dichotomus. The sequence goes on along the minus strand of CM042082.1, from coordinate 25,976,026 downwards.
ACGTTACGTACTTAAAATGTCTGTATTTGCAGTAAATTACGAAAGAAAGCGCTTACATTTTACTTACATTTTGTCCATAGAAACCCGATAATACGTAGATATTGCTTGATTTACTTTTGAAGCAACAAACTTTACAAAAACACGACCACGCTGAAAGATCTCTTTTAAAGACTTCCTCAATTGCATGTTTTATTCGTAAATGAGTAATCTGGCACTTAATTCTATAGAACAACAATACACCTTAATGATCCTTAATAAACTGAAACAATACATCTGTGCGTAAATGTACATTTACGGTCTATTTACCAACAGGGACCTACCATCATAAAATGCAGATTATTCTTTCATTTTAACGTTGTTCCAATACTATTCGCTAAGGTTAGTAAAGTACACTGATGTTCCACAATACAGGATACATATGATAAAATTGTATGAGAAAATAACAGATTATCTCAAAAAATACACACAAATGATTACTGACTTATGCACAATAGTGCATTCTATGTTAATTTTTTAAAGAATAAATTTTCGTTGTATAGAACTAAATCTGCAGAAATCAGAACATTTTGCCATACAGTATTTTTGCATATAAAAGACATGTTAATAGCAAACAACACCTGTTAAATGCGCAACGTGATGTACGGTATTATAAATTTCTATATAATTTATTTATATGTTAAATGTGTGCAACATTCCACAAAATATTGTGAAGAATTTCGAAGGTTTTAAAGGAAATAACGCATGGGCTGAAAAGTCCCGGGCCTAACACATAGATGAGACTAGTTTTATTGCAGTCACCTTTCTCTCAGTTAGTACTAACCTTCAAAAGACAGCTGTTAAAATTTCATGATATTCTATTCATTAGTTTGTGAGTTATTGGTGCTAAGAGACACGCTGCTTTTGTTATTTTCAAAAGAATGGATCAAAAACAATTTCGTGTTTTAATTTTACACTGCTTCTTGAGGGGAAAAAATACCGTTCAAGCGAAACAATGGCTTTAAAAGTGTTATGGGGACTCCGCTCCATCAGAAACAACAATAAAACGTTGGTTTGCTGACTTCAAACGTGGTCGTAGAGACACCGATGATGCAGAACGTAGTGGACGTCCAAATGAGGCTGTAACACCAGAAAACATCAAAAAAATCCACAAAATCGTTTTGAATGATCGAAAAGTGAAGTTGCGTGAGTTAGCTGACATCGTAAAGATATCAAGAGAACGTATTGGCTTTATATTGCATGAGCATGTGGCTATGAGAAAGCTTTGTTGAAAGTGGGTGCCGCGTTTGCTCACTCTTGACCAAAACAAGAACGTGTTGATGATTCTGAGCAGTGTTTGGCCATGTTTAAACGTAACAAACCGGAATTTTTGCGTCGATATGTGACAATGGATGCAACATGGATCCATCACTTCACTCCGAAATCAAAACGATCGTCATCTGAGTGGACAGTAACCGGTGAACCTCGTCCAAAGCGCCCGAAAGCACAACAATCGGCTGGAAAGGTTATGGCCTCGGTATTTTGGGATGTGCGTGGTGTAATATTCATCGACTATCTTGAGAAAGGAAATACCATCAACAGTGAATATTATATAGCGTTATTGGAGCATTTGAAGGCCGAAATTGCAAAGAAACGACCGCATATGGCAAAGAAAAAAATGTTGTTTCATCAAGACAACGCACCGTGTCACAAGTCAATCAAAACAATGGCAAAACTACATGAATTGAACTTCGAATTGCTCTCACATCCACCGTATTCGCCAGATTTGGCTCCCAGCGACTACTGGCTGTTCGCAGACCTCAAAAAAATGCTCACCGGTAAGAAATTTCGCACTATGAAGAGGTTATCGCTAAAACTGAAGCCTATTTTGAGGCAAAAGATAAATCGTTCTACAAAAGTGGTATTGAAATGTTAGAGCGGCGCTGGAATGATTGCGTTGTTCTTGATGGAGATTACGTTGATGAATAAAGCTAATTTTGAACCAAAAAAAACGTGTTTTGTTAGGCGCGGGACTTTTCAGCCCATGTATTATGTCGATTTTTTTAAAGAACGGATTTACGTTACATGGTACTTGCTTTTGAATAATTTGCATGAAAATTCTTTGCCTAAATTATTCTGTGAAGGAGTTATCACCAATCCATACATTAAATAAACACATTATATACCAAATAAAGTTAATTGTAGTTGATGCTTTTATCTTCTTAAGCGTTAATTACCTTTTACAGAAACATAAAACGTCGTTACCAAATGCAATAAAAGTTTAGAAATAATAATTCATGATATTTTTACGCAAATAAATAATGGTCCTTTCTAATAATGTAGTGCCTTAAGCTATATTTAACTAAATGCGCTTGTAGTGATAAAATTACTTTACATCTTAGCAGCAAGGTGCGTTAAATTTCTCTATCTAATATAATAAGAAAAAGAAAAGCATTTAGAATGTAGAGGTACAATACTTATTTAAATAATACACGCGAAACAACAAATAATGAGACTTTATAAAAGTTAAGCTATGAGTAATCATTTTTAATAAGAGAGAATGGTTCTTGCCGAAAACCATCTGACGTAATTGATGTCTTGACCGAAAAGGTCAGGAAGAATGTTCCCCGAGGACAAAATTAGCTTCCCTCTACCTAATACTCATAGTCCAGCAAATGTACTAAATAAATTATTTACTCAACTTTGTATATTCAATTTCATTATTGGCACGTAAATTTCAAAATAGCAACTCGATGGAAGAACGCAATTAGTAGCACAAGATACTATTTCGACACGATGTAGGGGGGTAATAAATATGAGACGCAAGAGGTAAGCGAAGAAAAAAATAACGCTTGCGATGACCGACTATTCAACGTGAAATATTTTGCGCGCATCTGTAGAGGTTAGTACGTATTCATTATTGGTACACTATCGCGCATAAATTTAAGATCACCAATATCATAGCGATACTACTAATACTTTGAGATGTGGTGCAATAATATATCCAAGATTGGGAAGACTATACATGCAGCGGCGTGGTTTCGAGCGGTTTTATGCTCAACCCGCCCAACTCGAAACCACGCTGATGACGCTGGGTAGGCAGAAACATGTCCGTGTGTTAGCGTTTTATGTCTCTTCACATGTCTTTCTCGTGAATTGATTTCACTGATACCATGAGGAAGCTGTATTCAAAGCGTTTTCTTATCTTGGAATGATATCACTTTATTGCCCCACACGAAAAAAACCAATTACAGGAGAAAAAGGGAATTACAATTAATCTACAACTTAACTTATATAACAGGGCTAACATAAGTAAGTAGATGTAAACACAATAACATAAAAAGTCACTATACTAGAACAGAATCACTCTAACTCGAGATACTTATTTCCGCACTGGCGTATAATGTAAACAGCCGAGCGCATCAAAACATTAGTCTTGGCTGTAGGTCAATAAAACGGTACAGATGAACGAGCCACCAATCTTTGCGGTAAGATGCGGACAATTTATTCTATTGTTCAATAGCTTGGCGAAGCTTCTGACACTCTGCTTTTCTCTCCTAACTGACAACGGCTACAAATTAAGGTGTTCCACAATGTCACTAAGATTTGAGACAAGTGCAGGGTAAACACCTGTTATTTTGTAAGCAGCGAACTTCAAAAACTCTCGATGAATTTGCTTCAGATTTGGAGAATATATTAAGTAAATCTGAAACCAAATTAAACTGGAATATTCAAGTTTGTTGAAAATGAATATTATATACAGCAATTTAATTGTAGCAGCGTTCATAAATTCCCTACAACATCTAATTGAAAAACCTAGCGTTTTGGATACCGATTTACGCAGTTCATCCATATATAATATGAACAGTAATGGTTCAAGGTTGGATCCTTGAGGTACACCAGATAACATCTCATACTGTAATGATTTAATCCCGTTATAATATACATAGCTAAGCAATTTTTTTTTTTAATAAGATACCATTAGTTGTAATAGAGATGGAGAAAATCCAAAGTTATCAGGTTTGTGAATAAGAATAGAATGGTTTATAAAGTCAAATACAAGAGAAATATTCATGTAAATCATATCTACCTGACCACGGTCATGGAGATACTCACTGATGTATTGGTCTATACAAGCTAAATTCACCAAACTAGATCGACGACAAATAAATTCGTGTTGGAGTGGTGAAAGACATGCATTTAACCTGGGATAAATTGAACTGCAGAACATTTGCTCATATATTTTGACGAAGTTAGAAAGGATGGAGGTTGGTCGATAATCCTGCCGTTGATCCTTTTCTCCCTTTTCAAGCGCAGGGATTATTCTCACAATGTTCCATTTTGTATGGACTATGTTTGGTCTTAAACTAAGATTCATTAAACATGCGTTTTAATTTATAACAAAAAGAAATTAAATAAAAAACCCACTGGGCAAGGAAGGAGCCCGAGATTTTCCGGCACAGAGCAGTTCTTCTTTGAGTGTCTCAAACAAGTGGTAGTCACACGGTGACAGATCTGGGCTATAGGGTGGATCTTCCAGTATTTTCCGATGAATTTTGTCCAATTTATTTTGGGTCAATGCAGATGTGTGTGGCCGAGCATTGTCATGGAGCAGAATCGCACTTCGAAGAGGCATATCTGGCCTCTTTCGTCGATAGGCCAGTTTCACTTTATCAAACAATTAGCAGTAGTACGCAGCATTAACTGTACGCCATTCGTGAAGGAGGTCAATGAGCAGTATGCCTCTAGAAACCCAAAAAGCCGTTGCAAGAACTTTTCCAGGAGAAAGACGTGTCTTGGCTTTCCACGGTGCTGCTTCTCCAGGGTTTCGTCACTCTATGCCTGGCTGCTTAGACTCCGGGGTGTAATGGTGCACCCACGTCTCAGGACAGGTGGCAATGTGCTTGAGCAAATCGTCCTCCTCTGTTCAATATTGTGCCAAGAGTCTATACAGTAAGACGGTTTGCTTTCTAATCTTCCGTCGAAAGTCGAGAAACCCACCTTGCTGACATTTTTCGGTAACCCAAATAACTCAAAATATTTTAACGTGAATAGCAATTTCCCATATTGTTAGGTAGCGGTAACCTTTAATCAACTCACGGATTGCACGAATATTCGCTTCACTGGTGCTCGTCGGTGGTCGGCGTACATGGTTCTCGTTCTTCACTGACCTTCGGCCATCGGAAGATTGTTTGTGCCAATCGTAGACTTGGATCCTTGAAGGCGTTTTTTCGGCGAACTATCCAGTTAGTCGACGTAAAACTTCGACAAGTTTTACGCCTTTCACGTCAAAAATTTTATAATAATAATAATAGGTTGCTCAACAGACATGTACACCTCTTGCACAGACATCATGCTACTAACCACCCATCTGCTCTGGCGAACCGAACTGGTTTACTCATCTGCGCCTTACATCCCCCTCAATACATATCAAAGCGTCACGCCACTCAATTCACCTAGAGGGCGTTAAATGAGAAAAGTCCGGTTCATATTTTATTCGCCCTCATATATTTCTTGCCCATACTTTCTTTGATCTCTATACACGGAATGTGGTAAGTAACAAAATAAAATATCTTAAATTAGAATGGAACCAACGTAGAAACTTTAAATGAAAGGGCACAAAGAATGTCAAAATTGTACTAAACTCTAATAGGCCACAACATTTTTTTTCCCATTCAAAACTTGTTTCCTTCTTAATTTAATACCTTAATACAGATTTCTCAAGATGTTCTTAAATTTGTGCACGGTAGTGTACCGTTAGATGCGACTTTAAATATATATGAATGCCTGCAGTATTTTATGATCGAATTGAAAAGAGAACGGGGCTTCTAAATGAGAAGACGACCAGCGGTCGCAACCATTCTAATTCTAATTCTAGTCACCTTGTTAATGTTGCATAAGCGCTTTGTAATTATTACGGTCTGGGAGAGGACTTTGTCGGTGCTTTTAATTGAAGAATTTCATACAAGAATGAAAAAGAAACCGCGTGAAATTGAAAAGAAATAAAGATAATCGTGGAGATGCGGAACGTACAACGTCTCTTGATTTAGTTGTAGCTGGTTTGCGTAATTTAAACGCGATGATATGATTACATCGCAGTCTGACAATTAAGTAACGTAACTTTAATTTAAATCATAGAACACTTAACGCAATGTACTAAACTGTAACAGCATTAAAAACAAACAGGTTTCCTCTTCTTAACACACTGAAGTTCTAGTAAATCGGATGATAGCTTATAAAGTTGCACGAATTTTATTGACTGTAGCTGGTCATACCGTGAAATCATAACAGAACAAAGAGCAAACATTAAATTTTATTTTAAAATAGGAAAGAAAATTGCGCTGAATTGGTGCAAAAAATTTTGGAAATCATTGCTATCGGCGAGGATTCAACTGCAAGAATGTTGACTGAAGAACTAAATGCCAATAGAAAAATTTTGATGATTAATTTGGCTAAAAAAGGTGTCCGCGCGTTTTGTTCCGCATCAGTTGAGTGGAAACTAAAAAATCGCTCGTATAATTGCAGAGGCATCATTCAAACTGCTGAAAACTAAAACCAGATTGTCTTCATTCTATCATAACTGATTATGAGACAGGTGGTACGGCCCTGAAACTGAGCGCCAATCTGCACATTGGAAGCCCAAAGGCGAGCTAAAACTACAAAAATTGTACTTTCATAAGTCAACAATCAATGCTGATTACATTTTATGTTATAAACGGTCCACAAGGAATTTGTTCCAGAAAGTGAAACTGTTAAGGGAGAATACTATCTAGATGTTTTACATTGTTTATGGTCGCAAGTTGTTCGAGTTAGGTCCGAATATCCAGAAGGAAAGCAGCTGTTTCTGTTGAGTTTTTGAGTAAAAGACAAATTTGTTTCATCACTGACCCACCGTATATTGCAATCAAAAGATACTTCCGTGATAATGTGTCAGCCATTTAAGTAGTCGTGTCGCAGGTGCTGATAAACATCCCACAACCCGACTTCAAAAAATCGATGCATGCATTAGTCGATGTAATATAATAACGTAATTTTATTATTTCTTCACTTTCGGCTAGGTAGCTATCAAAATATACAATTTATAATTTTTAAGTATTTGATATAACTTTTATATTTTATTATTCTTATTTCAAAACTTAATCCTTTTCTCTATAACTTACTTAAAGGCATACCTAATAAGTACAGAGGCAAACAAAGGCGCTTATAAAAGTTCACGCAAGCTTCCTCGACAAGGTGAATGAATTATTTTCACTATTTGTGAAGCAGTTAAACATCGCAACTGCGACTTTTATGTTCATGTTCGTGAAGTAGAACGAATCTCTTAAAAGCCGAATAATTGAAGTGCGCAGTAAATAAACAGAATGACAATACTATGCACTGGAGATTCTTCGATAATATTCACGAAGAACTGCAATTTAATTTACTACAATGTACTATTGTGTACGTCAAAGGTGACTATCTGTCATCGCTTTTTATGTAATTTGTCAATACGTGTTTGTCAATGCACGCTATGCAATTAATTAGGAATTTCTTAATAATATAGATAAACTTTTGCATTAGAAGTATGGAACGAACAATATTTTTTGACATGAGACAGATTAAGTGAGTACACCGTTTAAATGACGAATGCAAGGACTGTGTGGATGTGCAATTCACAGGTATAGCAGTAAACTCCACTCACACAAATTCATTAATTATGCGGAACGCAGCGTTTCGAGAGCACGTGGGCTCCCATTGTCAACCGTGTTACCGACTGATAGTAAAAACTGTATCACACATGCAAATTATTTTCTACGCAGGCTCTAAAATTTCTAACCATATGACTATTTACAATCTACTAGGTGGCCTCATGCCTTTTACGGGGAAGGATGGACCGAAAGCGAACCGTATCATTTAACAGGGTCTATGGTAATAAATCCATCAAACTCGAGTGTGCAATTGGGGGTGGTTCTCTGTTCAATAAGTTTCCGTTCTTTTTCATATATACCGTTTCGTACGCGTCTAATTCTATATACGAGTTCACGTTTTTAAGTAGTGTCAGATTTTTTAAATCAATCTTATGTCCGGATTTTACCATATGCTCTGCTACGCTTGATAGTTCAGGTTTGTCGAAACGATAGTGTCTAATATGTTCTTTGAATCTCGTTTCGATACTCCTTTTTGTTTGTCCAATATAAACTTTCTCACAATCATTGCATGCGATTTGGTATATTCCAGACTTTTTTATCATCTTCGGTTTATCTTTGGGATTCCCTAAGAGGTTCTTTAAGTTGTTTTTTGACACAAAAGACACGTTCATGTTTAGTTGTCGGAAAATTTTACTTAACCCTTTTACTGTTGGGTGAAAAGGAAGAGTTATAAATTTCTTGTTACCGGTGTTTGTTGATGTCAAAGTCGTGGAATTTCTGATGTGTTGTTTGTATTGGACCTTCCTTAAAATACGGTCGACATCCATAGAAGAGAAACCATTGTACCTCGCTACATCTTTGATATACTTTAAAGTATATCAAATCAATCCGGACATAAGATTGATTTAAAAAATCTGACGCTACTTAAAAACGTGAACTCGTATAGAGAATTAGGCGCGTACGAAACGGTATATATGAAAAAGAACGGAAACTTATTGAACAGAGAACCACCCCCAATTGCACACTCGAATTTGATGGATTTATTACCATAGACCCTGTTAAATGATACGGTTCGCTTTCGGTCCATCCTTCCCCGTAAAAGGCATGAGGCCACCTAGTAGATTGTAAATAGTCATATGGTTAGAAATCTTAGAGCCTGCGTAGAAAATAATTTGCGTGTGTGATACAGTTTTTACTATCAGTCGGTAACACGGTTGACAATGGGAGCCCACGTGCTCTCGAAACGCTGCGTTCCGCATAATTAATTAATTTGTGTGAGTGGAGTTTACTGCTATACCTGTGAATTACACCGTTTAAATTTGTTATTTATTTTTCGATGTATTTCTCTTTATAGTTATATACACTTAGTTCAACGATGTCGCAACTCTTTTAAATTAAATAATAGGATTTCTCGAATGAAAGATAGGCCTTCATTTCAGCGATGATTCCTTCATTTAGCGTGAGCCGCTTTCGGCTAAGCCATTTTTCCAAGGTTAGAAAACGACAGCCACAGAAGACCAAATCTGCTGAATATGATAGATGGCGCACCAATTTGTACCATAACTGGCTTAGGACAGGTGCTATTACGATGATAGTAAAGTTTTTTCTTCGCTAGTTACGGCGTTTTCCCTTTAGTTTAGTGCCAAATCGATCTCATAAATCAGTAACCTATAATTGACATTTCCTTCTCTAAATAATCAATTAAGATTATACTTTGCGAATACCAATTGTCACCATAACTTTTCCGGTTGATGGAATCGTCTTCGCCTTCTTTGATGCAGGTTGGTAGGGAAAACCCTATTTTGCCCGACTGACCTTTGGTCACAGGCATAAGTGGTGTGTCCATATCTCATCTACAATCACACACGGATGCGAAAACTCATTCGTATTGTGCTTAAATATCTCCAAACATTGCTTTAAAGTTATTAAACGATTTGGCTATCGATCAATCGTCAGCAAACTCAAGAACCATTTCGCCGATAGCTCTCTCATACTCAATTTTTCATGCTGAGTACTTTGAACACGTTGAATTGGATTATTTACTACACTAGCAATGTCCCTAATCTTTTCCTAGCTGTCTGTTAACGCGATATCATGAACCTTATTGATCATATTGTCCGTACTCACTTCAATGGAATGTCCAGGCTGTTTCTCGTTAAAGACGGAAGTTTGGCCGAGCATAAATTCACGAAACAAGTATCTGATGCTATTCATCTAGGGTGAGTAGTCTTTCTAAAATGTACTCAACTTCTTTTTGATTTCTACACAGGTTTTCCCATTCAAATAAAAAAAAAACGAAATTGAATTGAACTGGCCATGAGTCTTTACCCATCCTTAAAATATTAGAGAAATAAGTTCAAAACTAATTAAAACTAAAATAAGCCTCTGTGACAGCAATGATTCTTTGATTCAACCTGAACCGCTTTCGGTCAAATCATTTTCGAAGTTTAGAGGAAAAACAGTCCCAGAAGACCAAATCTGCTGAATATGATAGATGGCGCTCGAATTTATACCATAACTGACTTAGTACGGATATTATTATGATGATAGGAAACTTTTTTCTTCTCTTGTTGCGGTGTTTTTCCTTTAATTCAGTGTCAAATCGATCCCATAAATCTAAATAGCATTGCTACGTGATTGTCCTCGTGTTCTGCAAGTAATCAATTAAGATATTAGCTTGCAAATTCCAATAAAATTGTCGGCATAATTTTTCCGGTTGATGGAATCGTCTTCGCCTTCTTTGGCGCACACTTGTAGGGAAACTCCATTTTGCCCGACTGGCTTCTCGTTACTGATTTGTAGTGGTATTCATCAAAGGTGGGTCTACCCAACTTCTTTTTGATTTCTGCACACATTTTCTCATTCAAAAAAAAATTAATTAGTGACCATGATTCTATAAAATATTGTTATGAAATTATCATGTGATTCTGCTTTTTATTAATCATCAGCAGAAGTGGTACCTATCTCGCCGATAGCTTCCCCATACTTAATTTTTAGTGAAGGATGTTTTGCACACGTTCAGTTTGGATGGTTACCATAGCAGCAATCTCTATAACATCCACGGAATGGTCTGCTATTACGATATCATGAACTTTATTGATTATATCATTCCCAGTCCGGCTGTTCCTCATCAAAGACGAAATTTTCGGCCACGCGTAAATTCATTAAATTAATATTTGATGATATTCGTCGAAAGTGCACCGTCCTTATAAACTGCATCCAACTTTGATTTCTGCATGCATTCCCCATTCGAAAAAATAAATCGAATTATTGACCATGATTCAATAACTATATAAAGTCCTTACTTCCAACAGCTCGCACAACAACACTACCCGATAAATCTATTCGAGAGCTTGAAATAGATTCACTAAAGAATGACACTCTCAATCGGTAATGCAGATTTTGACACAAAGCGCCATCTGTTGCCAAATAACGGGTACTTCTCATACCATCACAATTTTAACAAAAAATATGAAAATAAGAGACTGAATGATGTTTATCGAAGTTTCGTTTTTAAATCAATGACTATTATTATATATTGATGTGTTTGTGATTCATGTATTTTAACATAAAAGATTTTATGTGCTTCTATACGATTCTTGAGTACTTTTTAGTTAAAATTGGATGTGAAAGCTTTTTAATCAATACTTGGAGACATTGACATAATAACCTTTGCAATGGTGATGCAAAAATTGATACTTACCTCTTTTAGTCTAAATCTGGTCAAAATTAATACACATCTCTTTGACCGTTCATAGGAAACCATTACACTCTTAGGCTATTGAAAGTTTAAATACTTTATGTCATCACAATTCTTTCGTAATACCTTACATAAAACGATGTAACTGGCTAAACAACTTCTTGTTCATTAATCCAATCACTTCCATCTACTACCTTTTAATTAAGTTATCTAGAAACAATTACTAGAAAGTCTTAAAGGATGCAATTTGTTCTTGCAATTGCTATTACTTCTACCAAAGAAAAATTTAATATTAAAGAATTGAATCGAACTTGCCTAATACAATGTTGTATCATCTCTTATTTTAGTTATACAAAATCCATATAAATAATAAAGTTCCTTGTTCACTACCCGCACCTCATAATTCCCGTCATTTCCCAATCGAAGATGTACTAATTATACATCATTACAAGCGCAAACATGCAATTACGTAACCCATACGTTCGACCAAAAAGACCTATTGCGCAATCGGAATTGCGATTAGGTGCTTGTGCTGCGAGATAAAACTAGATCATACGTTGTTACATGACGGCATCACGTTTTAGTAGCGTACGTAACCGATTTACTCCTCAAGCAAAATGCCACCAGATTACTCCTGTAGATTCACACTGAAGAAAGTAAATGAGATAATAAGCGAGTGCTGAGGTGTTATTATGTAGCGGTAACAAAAAGCTGATATCGCATCCTTGATCGTTTAAACGGAACACTTTCGTTGAATGGCGTGAAGGGATGCCCAATCTATGGTGCATAGAAAGTAATTATATATTATGCAAATTAACCTTTCATAATTTTGTATAAGTACGGTGCTGATGGCAAAAATGTAATTATTTATTATGTAAGTAAGTAAGACTCACTATCGACAGCATTATTCAACTTGGCACTGGAATGTGTGTTAAGAAAAAAACCTAAAGTCCCAATAAGAACAAAGGCAAGCCAACTAATAGTGCATGTTAACTATGTTATAATTATATCAAAAAAGCGAGAGGTAACCAGGAATATTCTAGAGGCAATAGTGAGGGATGGTGACAGAATGGGACTGAAAATAAATTCAGAAAAAACAAAAACATGGGAGTGACAGTTGAAATAGAAAACTATACTATTGAAGTGGTAAATACGTTTAAATACTTGGGAATAACTATTGCAAGCAATAGCAGCGGGGATGCGTCATGCCCTTTTTCTGGAGATATTCTATTACGGCTCTTTGTTCAACAGGATTCATTCTTATGAACAATAACGACACACATTTCAAGAATTAGCCACAGCACAACAACACTTTGAGACACAAATTTGATATTATGTAGATATGATCTACAAATGTCAGTTAACTAATTGCCAAAAATATGAATCAAACAACCAATTAGAAGTAGGTGAAGAGCGTTTCATGTTGATTCGCCCTCGTATTTAAAGATATAGCTTTAATGACCGTGAGCCTTAACATTGAATATCTATAAACCATTAATCCATCGGATCTTACATAAGGATTTAAATTTCCATCCCAGGAATTTAAAGATGCTGATTGGATTCCTCGCACGATCCTTCGTCACGAAATGTTGCAGCTTTTAGAACTTGATGAAAACTTAATCCATGGTGTGTTTATGTCAGGTTCGCTGAAAATCTACTCAAATTACATAAGGAAATATTGCATAGTTCGAAAGTCACTGCAATGTGTAATGAATTTCAGCTGACATTATTGAACCATTTCTTTCAGGATTAAAATAGAAACACAATTAAAGTATATGTAAGCGTTAAATTATCCCATTTCACTGACAGGCTCTGTATATATAAGATAAAGAATATTTCTGTCATCACCGAAAAGACAATAAGAATACTAAATTAAGACAATATTTTATCGACCTTAATCTATTGAGAATTAAAATTCAGTCCATCGGCACATAACGTAATCTTTAGAATTTCTAATAGAACACAACAAAAAATCTGGCTGCATTCAAGTTATTTCTCTCTGAGTAACCTGAAGAAATAATTTAAAAAAAAAGGTTGTTCGTAAGAGAAAGTAAATTGTTATAGTTCGCCATAGTTCACATCTCGGTGCTCTGACCCTATAAATACGGGATGTTCGAAATAAGATCTTACTGTGAGTTATCAAGCATAAAGTACGTCGAACAAGAGTACCATCAAAATCACCTTAACGGCGTTTCTCACCGGTAAAATGTCATAATACTTTCCATATACCGCGGTACCGGTTATAACTGCCTAATTACGTTCTAAAGCGGAACTCGTTCCGTAGTAGAATCGCGTGAGAATCGTTTCCGCTCATTTACGTAATCGTTTTGCTCCCACGTTATCTTCACGATTGTTGCTGCTAAAAGAAATGTCCGATCGTCAATCGCATACCTAACATGAGATGTCTAATAGTTTGTATGCAAATTTGATGATGTTCGGTTTCATTATCTGTCTTTAAGTTAATTAATGAAAGGAAGAAGGAATTTAGAAATTTCGTCTGTAACAAGGATGCTTATTGTTAGCTTTGGCTTCGTGTAGTTGTTTACTGAATAGAGAATTTTTGTAAAGGGTGACTTTAGATTGGATAAAGTAAATTGTGTTGGTAGACTCCAAAAAAAGGATCCAGTAAAATTACATGTAAAATCGATTGCAACTTTGTTACCAACGATGTGTCTTGTAAAATTAATGGTGCTTAGCGAATTTACTATAATATTTAATCTGTATGTAATTTTCAGGGGTAAAAAATAATGCACATGTAATTTTCAGAAGAAGCATTAAATATGCATTTTTATTTTTCTAAATTTTACTATCGACAAATATAAATTCCTAAGAATAATAAAGGCAAGAGGATATTTCTCAGTCTACTTATATCAGCTACAGAAATAGTATTAGTAAAGGGCTTGCAAATCTCGGCTGGTTCCGATAATTCACCTGAATCCAATAAAGCTACAGCAGTGCTATCTCCTGCAAGTACTAATTTGGATCCACTTGAATGAAGTGCTGCAACGAACTAGTTTTATTAAAATTGACAATAATATGTATGTAACTGCAAAAGAGGAAAGATTGAGGATCTTTCAATATTTACACTGCTGAATAGTCAATATATGTCCCAAATATAAGTTGGAATATACCCGACACTTAATTCACTAACATCTTATGGCTATCCAACAGTACTACCTAGTAAATAAAGGATACTGATGATTTCACCTCTACTCTAAGACCAGTAAACTTAAAATATTTACCTCTTAATATAACTTCTCCAAACAAGTTTTCCAGCGTAACATCTTTCAAACAAACAAATGCTTTTTTAATTTTAGATGCTCCATATTTTAAAAATAGCTGCCATCATGGAATACATGCCTGTAATATATTAATTTAATAATAGCTAACATTCCTATAGCAAGGGTATAGACAACTTAACACTGGTCCATCTTTTGATAAAATATTTAATGTCGTTACCAAAATCACATAGTAGCTATAAAATTATACCTACTATTTTGCCTAGATTCTGTACGAAAGTGCCTATGCTGTGTTTATAATAAAACCAAGTATGTTTGAACCATGCCCAGTGCTTCAAAGGGAACCGACCTGAAATGATGAAATGTCTTATTTTCTTTATTAATAAAATGTGAACTTGGTTCATAACTCAACAAATCATTGAATTATATACCCATAAGTGAATTAGCCCGATTAAATACAGATAGTTTTATTGCATTGATATAAAAATTATCAGCGCTAGCTTCGATTAAGTATACATACGTCACTGTAATATATTGGATTAAGCAAACAGTGTAATTTCTATTTTGACATTGAAGAAAACCATGCTTCGTCACTGAAGAAAGTAATGTCCAAGATATCGTCATTGTTTAAGGCTTCGTTGAACCGTTCAGAATACTGAATACGACAAGGAAAATCCAGATTTAACAATTCATGAGTCACAGTTATTTTGTAAGGATGTAAATGAAGAGTTTTCTTGCAAGCTTTTCGACAGGTACCAACTGATAAGTTTGTTTGGGGAGATAAGGTGTGTAGAGACCTTTTTGGACTCACATCCATTCTTTGATTAATATCCGCAATAACTTCATCAGTAAGAACAACAAGACGACCTGTAGATTTTCCATTGACTACCCATGTTCTGCGAAACCCGTTTATTATACGACGAACAAACATACATAGACTGTATAGTGGGGAATTCTGTTCTCTATGTTGGAATTGCTGGTGTCAATTTTGGTAGGAATAACACATGGGCTGAAAAGTTCCGGGCCTAACACATAGATGACGCTAATTTTATTGCAGTCACCTTTCTCTGAGTTAGTACTAACTTTCAAAAGACAGCTGTTAAAATTTCATGATATTCTATTCATTAGTTTGTGAGTTATTGTGCTAAGAGTCACGCTACTTTTGTTATTTTCAAAACAATGGATCAAAAACAATTTCGTGTTTTAATTTTACACTGCTTCTTGATGGGAAAAAAGTACCGTTCAAGCGAAGCAATGGCTTGAAAAGTGTTATGGGGACTCCGCTCCGTCAGAAACAACAATAAAACGCTGGTTTGCTGACTTCAAACGTGGCCGTAGAGACACCGATGATGCAGAACGCAGTGGACGTCCAAATGAGGCGGTAACACCAGAAAACATCAAAAAAATCCACAAAATCGTTTTGAATGATCGAAAAGTGAAGTTGCGTGAGTTAGCTGACATCGTAAAGATATCAAAAGAACGTATTGGCTTTATATTGCATGAGCATTTGACTATGAGAAAGCTCTGTTCAAAGTGGGTGCCGCGTTTACTCACTGTTGACCAAAAACAAGAACGTGTTGATGATTCTGACCAGTGTTTGGCCATGTTTAAACGTAACAAACCGGAATTTTTGCGTCGATATGTGACAATGGATGAAACATGGATCCATCACTTCACTCCGGAATCAAAACGATCGTCATCTGAGTGGACAGCAACTGGTGAACCTCGTCCAAAGCGCCCGAAAGCACAACAATCGGCTGGAAAGGTTATGGCCTCGGTATTTTGGGATGTGCGTGATGTAATATTCATCGACTATCTTGAGAAAGGAAATACCATCAACAGTGAATATTATATAGCGTTATTGGAGCGTTTGAAGGCCGAAATTGCAAAGAAACGACCGCATATAGCAAAGAAAAAATTTTGTTTCATCAAGACAACGCACCGTGTCCCAAGTCAATCAAAACAATGGCAAAACTAAATGAATTGAACTTCGAATTGCTCCCACATCCACCATATTCGCCAGATTTGGCTCCCAGCAACTACTGGCTGTTCGCAGACCTCAAAAAAAGTGCTCGCCGGTAAGAAATTTCGCATGAATGAAGAGGTTATCGCTGAAACTGAGGCCTATTTTGAGGCAAAAGATAAATCGTTCTACAAAAGTGGTATTGAAATGTTAGAGCGGCGCTGGAAAGATTGCGTTGCTCTTGATGGAGATTACATTGATGAATAAAGCTAATTTTGAACCAAAAGAACCGTGTTTTCTTTATTAGGCCCGGGACTTTTCAGCCCATGTGTTAATCCCATATTCCTGCATTATTGCGTATTCCCGAACAAAACTATGGGTCAGCAATAAAATCATCATTAACCTAAAAATGAACGTTGAGTATATTTGTACTGATGTATTATGACTATTTCGTTGCTTACTAGTCACAAATATGCGGCTCTAAAGAAAGTGACAATAAGAAAAGTCTTTATAGGAATAAATACGTAAAATAATAAGCAAGCAGATGAAAACGAAAATATAGAAAATCAAAACAATAGAATAGAAGACGCTACCAAAGGATTATTATCGGTATGTCTTATACAAGCGCCAACTTTCCGACACAAAAAGCACAGATGATTTAAACACCTTTCAATCATTCTTGAATACAGCGTATGTATGAGTCAACTCTCTATTGAACGAACATAGAAGTCCATTCTAATCTAAAATAACTCCATAATTTACATTTCCTGACTATGAGGAAGCTCTTTAAAATAAACCTGAGACTTCGACTTAATGTGGAAGTCACAGAAATTTTAAATAAGTTAGTAAAAAGAATACTAGTATTATACCAAACTGTAATAAAACGCAGAGATGGACTTTTCGACTATTTATCTGAGTATATAGTAGTATTATCGTTGTAATAGGTGTACATATTCTTTTGTAAATGTTAGAATTGTTGCTCTTTCCATTGTAATATAATAGTATTCATTTTTCATAATGTGCATACACAGACCTGGTGGCAACCCATTAGATCTGTATCATATCTCAAGAATTTGATATGCTACGTACATTCTGCTAATTTCTCCAAATCCACCATCGTTGAATTAGTAGAAAATACCCTGTTTATTTATTAAGATTGAAGTTGTTCCCTAGGGTAATTTATTCCATCTAAAAAGGTATATATTGCATGTCCAGGACAGTTTTAGAAAATGATTACTGTTTGCATGTACAACACTTTTTTAAAACCTGAAATGGAAGATTCTAGACAACTTAACTCTGAGGTAGAACATTTCTTTCAGAAAAACTATTTAAGTAGAATCTTTGCTTCAAAATTTTTCGTCACCCTTAAGAATATTTGTCGACCATTTTCATATGGAATCTGTATAATAATTCACAAGAACAGATAAATCGTATAAATAATGAAACTGCAACAAATAATATCTTATTTACGTAAGGTATAGACTTAAAAAAAAAGAAACTGACTAACGGATATCGTAATTTCATCTCCGATTACCAAATCTGCAAAAATAATTAAGTAAATTTCAAATCTAATTCTAATTGCGTACTTTCATTGCCAGGATACGGAAATTCTTTGAATTCGCATTTCATTTAAATAATAGCCAACTTCCATACAAATTGTTCAGGAAATTGAATGGTGCGTGATATATATCAGGATAAGTATTAAATGTCTCACGAACAGAAAATAAAGAAATAGTACAACTTTTGGATCTGTAAAACCAATGTTTATGGAACGTATGAACCCTAACAGATATGAAAATAAAATGATAAAGGTGTATCGGATTCGTTTGTCGAAAAGATGATAATTGATGTATTAGATCGCGGTTACTGTGATCGGTTTCGGAGCTACTAAGGGATATTCCCACGCTTGAAAGAAGGGCATGGCCGATTGGTGTACGACCATTTGTTTGTCGCAAATCTTCGCTGAGCTTCGAAAAACCAACCCCGAACGAGAAATTATCCTCCATCAAGACAATGTAAGTACACACATGGGACGCAAGACAATTGAATTTTTAATGCAACAAAACGTCGAATTGTTAGACCATCCTTCGTACAGTCTGGAACTAAGTCCCAATGATTTCTTTACCTTTCCGAAGGTCAAGAAAACACAGTTTTGACTATCCCAACAAAGGAGTGAAATAGCTGCTGGAGTTAGTTCGATCGCATGTAAAAATGCATCAATCTTCGTGGGGAATACTTCGAAATCCAATAAAGTCTTTAAAAACTATCTACTGTTTTATTCCAGTTCTATATGCAAAACTTAAGAAACAACCCTCGTACGCATCTTCTTGTCAATTTTTTACATACCATTTAAATACGGCAATCGATGGATAGTTTGTAGAGACGTTGTTATGCAAAACGAGGAAGATAATTAGTGTACATTGCGTCAGAATATTTTACATACATACATGCTTAATCTTCGTATATACGTTCAAATATCAAAGGAATCAAGCGAATTAGGTATCATTTACAATATTGTTATAATGATGAATAACATTCGCACGGATAGAATGAGGTCCGTATTTAATGGAGTTAAAACGCATTAATTTTATCTTAAACGACGATATTATGACATCGAGATGTTGGTTTGCGATTATCCGGCGTGAAATATACGAGTATCCTAAGTTTATTAGAGGAAAATTGTTACTTTCCATTATGTAATGGTTTTCGTTTGTAAAAACTACTGTTGACAGGTATAATTGATTTGGGGATAGGCATTGTTGGCGTTCATAAAACAAAGAAGGCTTATATACATATTTACAACTATTTTGTTGCGTTTTATATGGACATAAATACCTGACGCAAGTGTTTCAAACAATTAATGTTGTGCTGATTTTATAATTTGTCCATAAATTTGATTCAACTATCCCACCACCCCCAACCTTATATGTCACTGTTCTTTTATACACGGCACACCTTAAATAAAGTTTAGTGCTAATAAATGATACCAAAAGTAGCTCATGAGCGTGTGCGCTGCAGCGCGTTTGTAATATAATTTTTAAAGTAAGAGGCTGACATGTTTCGATGGGAACATCAACGAACAAATATTCCTGATTTCAAAGGATTATATGTACCCCACCTTTCTTTATAAAATGTCTAGAATATCAAACGTATTCGTTAAGATTTCTAAATAATTTCCTAGGCAACAATTTACATATACACTACCGTCCAAAAGTTTGGAAGCAACGGATTTTACAAAAAGTCAGAGATACAGTAAACTTTTTTGTAATTATTAATAAATTTATTCAATATAAGTGACTCATATAACTGGTCGTCAAATAAAAGTAAATTTTGCAAACGTTGGCTACGCTTGAGTCCTTGCAATAATATCCCGTAAAGCATTATGTAATTCTTGTTCTTCACGTGTGACAGGTGTAACAACGATGTTTGCAGCAAGAAATGTTGTACGTAACAAATTTAGAACATTGGCAATGTTCAAAACACCTAAAAGAGTGCCTAAGAAAATAACACCAAGATAAGAGAACGCTGTAAATACAGCTTTCTCATGGTATTAGTGAAATCAATTCATGAGAAAGACTTGTGAGACAAAACGCTAACACACGGACATGTTTCTGCCTACCCGGCGTCATCAGCGTGGTTTCGAGCAGTTTTATGCTAACAGATGTAATTCCATCGCCATACTTAACCCTACGATACAAATGAATATTACTGGCGCTAACTAGTGCCAAAAGAAAGAAACATATGTCCGCAAAGTCAGACAGCGAATGGCAATGTTGATTCTCATGACTTCAGCAACGATTGTTAACAAATAGCTACTGAAATGCGAGCATCATCAATAAACTCCAAACTGCAGAAATTAGTCTCTCTTCATCTATATATATGCCTCCCGAAGTTCGATTATATGGATAAGAATTTAAATTCAATAAAGTGATCGTTAACAATAAGTGATACTTCGAAATACTTAACCTGGATTAAATTTAATTACCTGAATCACTTGAACTTTATGCACCAGTGAGTATAAGGTTCAACTCGCTTACAAAGCGTTGTTGTTAAGTTGTCCCGCATACTATGTACATGATCTTGACAATATACTCTAGATATTACAATCATATAATTCCCGCGTGAAAATTTTAACATTATAATAAAGACTTATGTATAACTCATATATACAGATCTAACTAAAGTTTTATGGCAAAGCCTTTTGATATCACGGATACTGATTATGTACAAAACAATGAAACTATAAACTAGGGTTCACAGGTATAGCAGTAAACTCCACTCACACAAATTCATTAATTATGCGGAACGCAGCGTTTCGAGAGCACGTGGGCTCCCATTGTCAACCGTGTTACCGACTGAAAGTAAAAACTGTATCACACATGCAAATTATTTTCTACGCAGGCTCTAAGATTTCTAAACCATATGACTATTTACAATCTACTAGGTGGCCTCATGCCTTTTACGGGAAAGGATGGACCGAAAGCGAACCGTATCTTTAACAGGGCCTATGGTAATAAATCCATCAAATTCGAGTGTGCAATTGGGGGTGGTTCTCTGTTCAATAAGTTTCCGTTCTTTTTCATATATACCGTTTCGTACGCGTCTAATTCTCTATACGAGTTCACGTTTTTAAGTAGTGTTAGATTTTTTAAATCAATCTTATGTCCGGATTTTACCATATGCTCTGCTACGCTTGATAGTTCAGGTTTGTCGAGACGATAGTGTCTAATATGTTCTTTGAACCTCGTTTCGATACTCCTTTTTGTTTGTCCAATATAAACTTTCTCACGTCATTGCATGCGATTTGGTATATTCCAGACCTTTTTATCATCTCCAGTTTATCTTTGGGATTCCCTAAGAGATTCTTTAAGTTGTTTTTTGACACAAAAGACACGTTCATATTTAGTTGTCGGAAAATTTTACTTAACCCTTTTACTGTTGGGTGAAAAGGAAGAGTTATAAATTTCTTATTACCGGTGTTTGTTGATGTCAAAGTCGTGGAATTTCTGATGTGTTGTTTGTATTGGACCTTCCTTAAAATACGGTCGACATCCATAGAAGAGAAACCATTGTACCTCGCTACATCTTTGATGTACTTTAATTCTTTGTCATACCTGCTCTTGTTTAGCGAAAATCTGACGAGTCTATTGACCAGAAAACTAATCGTGGACATTTGTTGTTGTTCGCAATGGTGCGAATCAAACGTGATGAATCTGTTGGAATTAGTTTCTTTTCTGTAGATGTCTATTTCTAATTTTTTGTTATTGCGTATGACTAGAGTATCTAGAAACGGAAGGCGATTGTTCACTTCTTCTTCAATGGTAAACTTGATCGTGGTAAATTTTGAGTTCAGTTCTGCTAGAAAATCTTGTATGTTTCCTTTGTTGGTATCAAACACAGCGAAAATATCATCTACGTACCTAAGCCAAATTCTCGGGAAATACTTGGTTTCTTTTTTCAGGTTTGTTTCAAATTTGCTCATGAAAAGGTTCGCAATAAAAGGAGATAAAGGATTACCCATCGCCGTGCCTTCCACCTGTTCGAACCATTTTCCGCCTATTTGCAAAAAAAATTTGTGACATGAATAATTTAGTTAACCTTTTATATTCCGCGGTTTTCACATCATCTACGTTATTTAATTTCAAAAATTCAACCAAATACTCCAGCGTTTCTGGAATTGGTACGCTTGGGAAAAGTGAACAAACGTGTTTTTACTTTCAGTCGGTAACACGGTTGACAATGAGAGCCCACGTGCTCTCGAAACGCTGCGTTCCGCATAATTAATGAATTTGTGTGAGTGGAGTTTACTGCTATACCTGTGAATTATACATCCACACAGTCCTTGCAATCGTCATTTATAGACTAGGGCTCCAAGCACCTGCTAATCTCTATTCAATATTCTAAATGATATTAGAAATAAGAAAATTTCGTTATTGATGTAACATACATAAGTATTGTACTATATATATATATATACATATATATATGTATATATAAAATATTTTTCTTGACTTGACAGTTTGATACTGATAGTGTACATATATATATACATATATATAGTATAGAAAAATGAGGAGTGGGGTTTTGTTTTCGTAAACAGATACTTGTACCTAGTAAATTTAGAGCAAATCATAAATTGGTTTGTTGCTCGTGGGAACAGGTACAATAGGTTTTTTTTCCATAACAAAGAGAAGGAAGAAGTTATTGAATTGGAAACTAAATCTCCTCATAGACTTTTCTATCAATACACGTATATATTTTATTAAAACATACACATACACTCTCTTTAGAGCATACCATCAGTGATACTTGGCAATACATAGAAAGAAGCCAATATTGTCCTACTTTCCTCGATTACTCCACGCCGGCTGTAAGTGCGCAAAAGTGCTAATGATTGATGGCTATTTGTCATTTCCATCGGGCTGCAGGGAAAGGATTTACTTGCGCTTGCCGAGCCTTGCAGCAACCGTCTTCACATCGAACCATGGGAATCGACAATTGAATCACGAATCGTTGATGTACTTACCGGTTAAAGTATTCGTCTGTTTTCTAACTCTTTCTCTAACGAAAGTGAAAATAATATGTAAGGTCGAGCGTCCGTCTATATTCTATTGGTATTGACGCTATCGGCTCGAATAAATTCAGTCTTGTCTTCACGTCTCGTTTTCTAATAAGATTAACGTGAGTTGATAGGAAGAGACGAACAGCATGTTTCGTTTCCTCCTACATATGCGTGAGTATATTGAGAACGAGGCTTTTTTTTATACATATAGTCATGCTTATATACCATACAACGTGTCCATTTAGGGTACAAATGGAAGGTGATAGCTTTCCTGTGCAGTTTAGAGAAGATGTTTTCAAATAGAAATGATTTAGAGATGAGTCCAGCAAAATGTAAAGTTATACTCAAGAATAGACGGAAGTAAATCTGTCACTAATCTACTTGAAATTTTACCACTAGCTAAAAATGTATCCGCAAAGGATAAATATAAATTGGACACTGTATAAATCCAACAAAAATAATAATATAAAAATAGTATATTTCAAGTTTATGTACATATTTTTAAAGGGATAGAAAATAAAAATAATCTATATATATTTATATTATTTTTATTTTATATGTTGAGTGTTTCGTCTGAACATGCTCGAAGGACTAAATGAATAAAATAACCTTTAATGTTTCAAAGTTTACTTCCTAATACGTGACTATATTAGACCTATTCTGGCTATATTCTGCTACATACTGCGTCTTACTGGTAACTACATACCATAGAATAACCTAAACAGAGGCGTCACGCAATGATGTAAAACGTGTACATAAAAGTAGAGCCCTCCAACATATGCATGGGTGAACTAAAATATAATTCTTTTGAGCGGGTTTATACATATTTTTTTATTTTATATTATTGTGAAACAAGGAAGTTAATAAAACCAGTGTATTATAAATATTGTTATAGTACCAAAACACTATATACTTATAAATAAAATACAATTATAAATTCAATTCTTATCTATGTATAATAAAATCTCCTGTCTATCTGATATTATTGTTGAATTGTTTAATATAAAAGAATATTAACAATTTCACGAGTGATTGAGGTATCTGCTATTTCATTAGAGTGACATGTGTATTACAATTTGTAATTACAATAGTTGGAAAGGAGAGGTTTAGAGAAAGGAATGATAGAGATGATTAAGGCATTGTATAAAAGCAATAAGAATAAGGTGAGAACTTCCAATGCAGAATCAGCTGAACTCGAATCGCAAATTGGATTAAAACAGGGATGCGTATTGAGCCCATTGTTATTCTCCATATTAATAAACGACGATGTTAAAAAAGCTAAACAAAAAGGATAAAATATAAAAGTAGGAAACTGGAAAATGAATGCAATTAACGTACAGGAACTAATGTTTGCAGATGATATGGTACTGATAGCACACGCGGAAGAGATTATAGCAAAACTTAAAGATATACCAAGAAGAACTAACAAAGATAAACATGGAGATAAACACGAGGAAAACAAACAGAATGATAATAGCAGCAGAAGAAAGAAAACATAGCATCAAAATCGGGGAAAAGCATTGGAACAAGTTAAAAGTTACAACTACTTAGGAACAAGCATTGAAGTCAATGGGAGAATAGAGAAAGAGGTAAATGAGAGGATAGGGAAATCCGCAAAAATATATAACATATTGAGAAATTTGTTTCTGGATAAAAAAGAAATACCAAAAAAATAAAGGCAGAGGTGTATAAAAGAGTGGTCAGATCAACATTAACATATGGTAGTGAGTCATGGATAACCACGAATAGAATCAAAAGCAGAGTTACGGACATGGAAATGAGATTCCTAAGAAGAATAGAAGGAGTAACTAGAAGAGATAGAATCAGAAACACGACAATCACTAATAGTCTAAATATTAAGCCTATAGAAATAATCGTAGAAGAGAGACAACTGGGATGGCTTGGACATCTACACTGAATCGAAGAAGATCGAATCACAAAGAGGATATTTGAAGCCAAAACAGAGGGCAAAAACAGAATAGGTAGACCCCGAAACACCTGAAATTAGCAGGTATATAGAGCATTGGAAAAGAGAAGTATGGGATGGATTGAAGCCAAACAACTGGCTCAGAACAGGAACCTGTGGAAGATAAAAATACGAAATAAATAGTCGGACACCGCAAGGTGTAAAAGACCATAGGATTAAAAAAAAATTGCAATAGTTATATCGAAAGCTTTCTCTAAATCCATCAATCGTAGGGAATATTTTCTTGCTAGGCTTTTTGCATTATTTGCTTTATGGAGAAAACGTGGTGTTGCGTGCTTTTTCCCTTAATGAATCTGTTCTGAGATTCGTCGTCTGTGTCTTGTAATAATGATCTTATTCTTTTGTCTATTATCTGTTCTAGTATTTCATGGTTGAACTTAATAGGAATGTACCTCTATGAGTATTGCAATTACCCTTATTGACCTTGCTCTTGTATATTGGCACAATTAGTATATTTTTCCAGTCGTGTGGTACTTCCTCACATATCTTTCTAAAAATTTCTCTTCCACTCCATTTTATATATTTGATCGTTTCTTTTATTTTATCACATTCTGGTGCCTTTCAACTTTTCAGTTTATTTAGTGCTTCGTCCAATTCTTCCTCTCATCTGCTGCTTGCGCTTCGTTCGCATTTCCATCTTGTATTTCCTCATTTAAGAATTCCTGAAAGTGCTGCTACCACCCGCTCCTTATTGCGCTAGTTTCAACTGAGGTATCTCCATCTTTGCTCTGGATATAATTCTGCGTATCTTGTACTTTCTCCTGTCGTGTTGATTTCAAGAATCCATCGAACAACTTTTAATTTTCTTTACTATTATGCCCCATCTTTTCTCCAAATTCTCTCCATATTTCTTTCTGGCTTTTTATTACTAGTTCTTTTATTTCTTTTCATTCGTTTTTATATTTCTCCTAATTATTTGACGTTTGCTCTAGTAACTACATTTTTTCATGCTCTTTTCTTCATCTTCTCAGCACCTTTATCTCTCTTTGCAGTACAATTAAATACGTTGTAAGAAGCATTAATAAGAACAGTGGCGTCATTTGTACTTAAATTCGGCACTAAACTATTTTCAAAGCAATCTTGGAATAATCATGCATGAGAACATTTTTTGTAGATAGTAAGACAACTTCTACAACTCAACCACTTGCACAATCCAATATCATGATTGTGTTGCCTTTAAATGCAGAAACATTTAATTGATATTGATCCGATTTATAGCAAATAATATCTTCAACTTAAATTTTCTTCAGCGTCAAATAGATTCGGACAAAACAGCTGGGTTAAACGAAATGCAGAATAGAGACGCCTTAAGCTTATTCTTCACAGGTATAGCAGTAAACTCCACTCACACAAATTAATTAATTATGTGGAACGCAGCGTTTCGAGAGCACGTGGGCTCTCATTGTCAACCGTGTTACCGACTGAAAGTAAAAACTGTATAACACATGCAAATTATTTTCTACGCAGGCTCTAAAATTTCTAAAACATATTTACAATCTACTCGGTGATCTAATGCCTATTTTCGGTGAAGGATGGACCGAAAACGAATCGTATCTTTAACAGGGCCTATGGTAATAAATCCATCAAACTCGAGTGTACAATTGGGGGTGGTTTTCTGTTTAATAAGTTTCCGTTCTTTTTCATACATATCGCTACGTACGCGTCTAATTCATAATTTAGTTAACCTTTTATATTCCGAGGTTTTCACATCATCTACGTTATTTAATTTCAAAAATTCAACCAAATACTCCAGTTTCTGGAATTGGTACGCTTGGGAAAAGTGAACAAACGTCGAATGATACAAGGATTTCCCCATCTTTTAATTCAGTCTTTTCAATTTTATTTACAAAATCTACGGAGTTTTCTATACATAGCTTATCTACTTTATGGGGCAAGTTCTTATATTTATTCACTAGCCATTTGGACAATTTCTATGTTGGAGAATCAATGCCGGATACTACGGCTACTACGGTCTCATGGAATTACCTGGTTTGTGAATTTTTGGGAGACAATACTTTTTTGGAATGGTAGGGTTTGAACTTGTTATTTTGAATTTCAGGTTATTATTGATTAAGTTGGGACAGTCCTTAATAGTATCTTTAGTGAATCTAATCATTGACGGTAGGGGGGTTTTCTTTAATTCTCTGTACGGTCCTGACGCTAACATAGTGTTGACGCGATTATAATAATTGGGTTTGTCCAGAATGACTATTTTATTTCCTTTATCTGCTTTAAGGTAATTTGAGCAAATTTGAAACGAACCTGAAAAAAAAAAACCAAATATTTCCCGAGAATTTGAAAGAAAAGAAACTAATTCCAACAGATTCATCACGTTTGATTCGCACCATTGCGAACAACAAAAAATGTCCGCGATTAGTTTTCTGGTCAATATATTCGTCAGATTTCCGCTAAACAAGAGCAGGTATGACAAAGAATTAAAGTATATCAAAGATGTAGTGAGGTACAATGGTTTCTCTTCTATGGATGTCGACCGTATTTTAAGGAAGGTCCAATACAAACAACACATCAGAAATTCCACGACTTTGACATCAACACACACCGGTAATAAGAAATTTATAACTCTTCCTTTTCACCCAACAGTAAAAGGGTTAAGTAAAATTTTCCGACAACTAAATATGAACGTGTCTTTTGTGTCAAAAAACAACTTAAAGAATCGCTTAGGGAATTCCAAAGATAAACCGGAGATGATAACAAGGTCTGGAATATACCAAATCGCATGCAATGATTGTGAGAAAGTTTATATTGGACAAACAAAAAGGAGTATCGAAACGAGGTTCAAAGAACATATTAGACACTATCGTTTCGACAAACCTACGACATATGTTTTAGAAATTTTAGAGCCTGCGTGGAAAATAATTTGCACGTGTGATACAGTTTTTACTTTCAGTCGGTAACACAGTTGACAATGAGAGCCCACGTGCTCTCGAAACGCTGCGTTCCGCTTAATTAATTAATTTGTGTGAGTGGAGTTTACTGCTATACCTGTGAATTGTACATCCACACAGTCCTTGCAATCGTCGTTTAAGCTTATCCTTGGTATTTAATGATATTTAACTTAATACTCCGTTCCTGTTTTGTTCGATCAGTACTTCAAAAAGGAAAAAAGATACCAAATTTAGTAAAGTCATACAACTCTATGTGAAAATGTATCATGTTATTACCTCATTGGATCAATT
Source organism: Trypoxylus dichotomus (assembly GCA_023509865.1). Classification (NCBI taxonomy): domain Eukaryota; kingdom Metazoa; phylum Arthropoda; class Insecta; order Coleoptera; family Scarabaeidae; genus Trypoxylus; species Trypoxylus dichotomus. The sequence continues at coordinate 25,947,774 of CM042082.1, read as the reverse complement.
CCCAGTTTTTCCATTACAAAATTCTTAAGGTATCATGTTACCGCCTTAAACGGAGACGAATCCTTGAATTAGTTGCATTCTGTTTTCAGCAATTTCCAATTACTAAATAAGCTTTCCCTACGCAAATAAAGCTTAAAAATAAACATTTCCCTTTGTTTTTTAATAAATTTCTCTTCGTCTAGGTACATCGCTTTTATAATTCGAAAATTAATTGACTAACAATAATAAGAAACGAATGTAAAAAGTATGTACATAATCGTAGTGGGAGGTGCAGTATTGAGATACACCCAAAAAAGTAATCGTTCTTCTATTTTGCCTTGGCATAGATTAAGTAATTTTGTACTAATTATAGATAAAAGATTGCGTAGACGTGGCTAGCAATTAACTAAATGCGCTTGCATTCATAGAATAAAATATCGACCATAAAGAAGTGCTAATTTCGATCTTTCTTTTAACCACGCAAATTTCATAATATACATTAAAAGGTTACGTACAGCTGTACAGTCACCAAATATTCTATTCTAATAAAGTGAACTATAATAATCTGTAGACTCTTGCACATCACGCGATTCACTTTTTTGTTAAAATGCATTAGTTTTAATTTACTTGGACTTCCAGAAAGCGTTTGATCAGATACACCATTATATTCTTCTACGAAAACTGAATTCGTTCGGATTTTCAGGACCATTACGCTCACTCTTGCAATCGTACCTGATCAATAGAGAATTTCAAGTATGCTATAGAAACTACGTGTCATCCAAGCACATCGCTACTTCTGGTATGCCGCAAGGATCTAATCTTGGACCTCTAATATTCCTGCTCTTCATAAACAACATTGCTAGTGCTGTTGAATGCGGAACGCTAATGCACATTGATGATATTAAAATATTTCTAAGCATTGATTCCACTGCAGATTGTGTATTGCTTCAGAGAAGTATCCATTGTGTTTCTAATTGGTGTAAAGTTAATAGATTGTCCTGAAACGTATTTAAATGCACTATTATGACACTTACTAAGGGAGAGTAAGCTATTATCTACCATTATATCGTTGATGGAACACCACTGCAGGTATCAACATCTGTCAAAGGTCTAGGGGTGCCTTTTGATACCACTCTGTCTTTTTCTGATCTCATAACTCAATTGGTACCGTGGCGCAATAAAATATATGGATTTATTTATCGTAATTGTAGAGACTTCCGCAATATACAAGCTATAATTTCATTATTATTTTCTCTCATTCGATCTCGGTTGGAGTATGCAGCGTTGGTCTGGTTTTTGAGACGGTACGGAGAAAATTCCTGAAGTTCTCCTATTTTCTGTCGGAGAGATCTTATCCACATAGAGCCTATGAACATAGTGTATTGCTGCAGAAATTTAATTTTGTTTCTCTATCTACCAAGAGAACGATTTCTTTGTGAAAATTGTTATTTTGTTAAATACATAACAAGATTGATTGTCCCTGTCTCTTAAATAAGTGTAATTTTCTTATTTCCAGAATTAGCTCCAGGTCATCATTTGCCTTCTGCTGGGGTCGCACTCGAACAAAGGTCCTTATAAGGTCGTCGGTATTCCTAATGTGCATTAACTTCAACAGAATCTCTGATCTTTGTGACATCAACGCTGGTCGTCTGGTCTCTTCCTTTTAATATTTGCCAATTTTTCATCAGCCATTTTAGTAATAGTTGAATAATCTTTTTTATATCCTTTTATGTATTTTGCTGTCATGCAATCTTAATTTACTATCTCCTGTAGGAAATAAATTATTGTTATGCAGTTGCGAGCCTCTAGCTTACAAAATATTTTTTTAAGTTTGGAAGTGATAGAAAATCACATGGAACCATGTCTAGACTATAAGGCAGATTTGGGGGTACTAGGCAAAGTGCCTAAAATCTGAAGTGAAGAAAGAAAGACTAATAAAATAAATCTATAACACGAGAGTATAGAATAGATAGAAATCGAGGAATAAAGTGATGCAAATCGTTCGGTGCAGAATAAAAATCTTTGAAAGAGAAAATTAGATATTTTATCTTTCTTAGAACTAATGGTAAATAGAACTTGATGATTAGATAAATAATAAATAAATAAATCTCCAAACTTGATTTGACTTTTCGTGAAAATTATTGTAAATAATAAAGCAAGATACTTTTTATCAAGTCTACTGGTTAAAAATGAAGGGAATCTTTATATTTTGGTTGTCACCTTGTCCTAAATTAACAGATTGCTATGCAATTTTACTACTAAGTTGATATTTTCCCACACTCAAACATGTAAGCATTCCTCGCATTACCCCTTTGAGGATTTCAATTTTTCGAATCAATCTGCAAGAAATTATTCTTTCATCTTTTTCCCAGTTGTAAATCTTACTGACAAGTCCATTGTGATTGTTGGAACAACAATTAAAATGATTAAAAAAATATTTAAATTAAAATAGAAATTGGTAGTCATCATCAGCACCTTAAGTTTCAATATTAAATAATTCAATGATTACAGTTGCATATTAAATATATATAAACATCGTCGATATAAAGGAGAGAATAAAGAAAAACAAAAATAAGTGGAAAGAATACGTAGAATGGATACAAATGACGAATTTGCCAGCTAGAAGGAGATTTTCTCGATGTTTAGGACGAAGAAGTGTAGGCAGACCAACGATACCCACGTAAGACGCAAAATGCTAAAACCTGAAGTGAAGAAGAAGAATTTTTTACTTTAATAATTTTATAATGTTACATACATTTTAAATTTAACCAAAATATTGACTGTGTTCGGTTAGTTAAATCTTACACGACTTATTAACACGACTTCAGCACCCTCGTCATTGTTCTTTTCTGATGAATAATTAAATTGAATTCTAGAGCGTTGAACACTATCAAACAGACTTTTATTGGCTCCTATTACTTCATTTTGGCTGCAATTCCCAATACTTCCTTCTTCGATCAGATTGTCGTATAGGTAACATTGAATATTAATTTTTATATTGATTAACTTATTTTGACATCAGGAAGAAGGTATTAACTAGTCAAGTGGTAGATATTCTTATTTTACTGACTGTATAACCTTGAAGTATATCACATATTCACATAAACTAAGCATTCGCCTTACTGCAGAAATAACGGTAACCACCGGCATGTTAAATTTATTTTTTTAATGTGGGTATCAAAATTTTTAAATAACAATTCTCAATAAAGATTGGAACAAGCAAGTACTCCAGCTGCTTTAGTCAATTAATGTAGTTTATTTATGCATAAAACCGTGTCAGGGAACAAAGCCTAACCTCGCAATCTCTGCATATAAATAAATAACTTTTACTAATACGCCCATACAATACCGTATCCCGTAACGTTCTAAGCAAAATCGAGAAATTTCGCCGCTTATAAAGATCATAGTGCACCACTATTGACGGTTATATACACGTACACCGTGCATGCAGTACATAATACGCAATGCAGAGTCCATTTCTTCCGCGAAGAGTAAGTACCATCTTGCGGTCAGTAAACTGTGTGAAAGTTAATTGTGCGGCACAGTTTTTTCTTTTAAAGAACAAGGAGAAGAGGTATACATCTATGCGATGAGCGCGTAAAACAGCTTCGTCGACTGCCTCTGCCTGCACAACCGCTAGCGTTTGGCACAATTAAAGGTGTATGTCGTACGGCGAAATAGGTAGGTCATCGAGCGGCCCGGTCGATTTACACGGACTCGGCGATGTACACTGGTGTACAAATATTACCGAAAAGCTACAGATATTGACGAATAGCGGAAAATTGATTATGAATTGTTTAAGTTGTAAATGGAAAATCAAGGCATGGAAAGCTTGCATTTTGCTATGTTTAAAATTACCCTTCCTTCTTTTTAAGAGTTTAGTTTAAGGTAAATAGACTAGGGTTGTTTTGAAGCTGTATTACATTATTGTGAAGTTCTCATAGTCCTTTTTCTATGGTTCTCGTTATAAAAGACAATTGACAAGGAAAAAAAAGGACAAACAAAATAATTTTCTTATGTATGTTGCGCGAAATACATGAAAGTTACAATAAATAAATTAATGAGTTTGATTTTGAATGCAATTAACTAATTATTACTTTGAAGATTACACAAAGATTGTACCGAACTGGTAGTAAATTACATATATTATACATAGCAGCTGAAGGTGTGCACACCCAGAAGATTGAGTCCTGCTACCTTAGTTTGCCGCTAAACGTTTTGCACGGAAGACTTTTACAGACCACCTTCTGGAATGGTTATGAGGTAGGGTTCTATATATGCAAAAGAGGTGTTGACTCTTAAACAGCAATACCCAGTGTAAATTTCAAGTCTCCTTTTTTCTTATTATTTCGTACGAGGGCAGTGTGTTGGTTTTCTCAATTAGAAATATTTTTTATGCTAAAATAATACAGTAATATGCATATTAAACTTGTATAATTTAAATATCAAAGTTTTGCACATCCTTAATTGAAAAATCGTAGAAGTTCTCTTCGGGATATCTAGACCATCTTATTATATTACCTTCCTTTTTTTTCTGGCATATTGTTTATTTTGCAGAATTATTTTCCCATTTATTACTTGGAAAATATTTTGTAGTACAGTGAAATTCACCTTAGCGAACACCCCTCTTACACGGACACCTCCCTTAAACGGACAGTTTCTCATGGTCCCGACCGGCTCTCATATAATGTCCATTGTATTAACTCTTTCTTAGACGGCCATTCTCTTGAACGGACGCCGACACGAGAAAATGTTCTCTTAACCGGACAAAAAGTATAATAAAAAGAAACGCCTTATCTCATTTTTATATCGAGAGTATTGCTATTGCATTTCTCAATCGCGCCACGCGCCAATTTCGCTGGGACCTCCCCGAGTAAATCGGAGATTTACCGACTTTCGGTACAAATGCAGCCTATGTCGTGCATTTCTGCCTGGCGTGAATTAGGAACTTCCCCAAGTTGGTCGGGGATTTACCGTTCTTATTCTTTGGGTGTACGCTTTCAATATTAGTCTGATGTCTATGCGGAAAAGACAGTGGGCGACACATTCATTGTAGAAATAGCTCCAAATAGAAGAATTCTCACGCTTGAACAAAAAATTGAGATTGTTAAAGTTTGCAATAGAGAGAAATTAAGTGTAAAGAACTTATTCAAGCGTTTTAATATTGGAAAAACGCAAGCTGCAGATATAATTAAACATAAAGAAATCCTTCTAAGCAAATGGATGTCGAACAGCAATTTGAATGAAAAAAGAAGCTTTTTGACGGGTAATAGTACTAAAATTGACAAATTGTGTTATGACTGGTTTACAGCAGGGCATAAGGGGATTCCTTTAACAGGTATGCATATGATCTTTTTAGATAAGGTTTTCCTGTATTAATGCGTTGATTTTCTTTTCATACTAAATTCTAAAAAAGATAAAAAAAGTGAGATTACCAATAGGTTTGCCGTGACAAAAACGCAAAAAAAAAATTTTTTTAGGTTCGCTAAGACGATGTAAAGCAATAAAAATAGCCGCTTCTTTGGGACATTCTACATTCAGTGCTTCTTCTGGTTGGCTCAATAAATTTAGAATCCGCCACAATATAAGTTTTAAAGCGATTTCGGGAGAAGGAGCTTCGGTTATTGCTGAAGATGTTTCATCGTTTTTAAAAAAATGTCCTTCTTTGATTAAGGGATATTCACCAAGAGACATCTATAATGTCGGTGAGACAGGCCTGTATTTTAGGGCTCTACCCGACAAAACGCTCACATTAAAGAAAGAAAAATCTGTTGGGGATAAGTATCCCAAAGAGAGGTTTACAATTTTGCATTGTGCAAATATGGCGGGTGAAAAAGAAAAACTCCTAGTCATTGGTAGGGCGGCCAAACCCAGAGCTTTTAAACACATTAATATAAATAACCTGCCTGTAACTTGGAAATACAATAAGAAAGCTTGGATGACAGGACAAATTATGACAGAGTGGTTGCAAGACCTAGATTGGAAAGTGGCTAAAGAAAAAAGAAACATTTTATTATTCTTAGACAATACGGGATCTCATCCGAAAGACGTTCGCTTAAATAATATAAAAATATTATTTTTACCCCTAATTGTACATCAGCTTGTCAACTACTTGACCGGGGGATTATAAAGAATTTTAAAACTTATTACCGAAGTCTAATACTCAAACATCTGTTAGTAAACATTGAAACTGCTGGTACAGCTTTTTAGTTAATGAAGAAAATTGCACCACTGGATGCAGTTTAGTTGGAAAAAACTGTCTGGGACCAAGTAACCAAGGAGACAGCTCAAAATTGCTTCCGCAAAGCAGGATTTAATCATGTAAATATGCAAAGACCAGTTAACTGAGGCTGATACATCTGACCTAGAAGATGATTTGCCTCTTAGTATACTTTCAGATATCCTCAAAAATAAGAATTTATTGAAATTGACGGATAATGAAAAACCTTAATGATTTTTTGAAAGTAGGTGAAGATTTGTATGTCGATGTTGTTTGTATGATCCAGATTCAGAACAAGATATTGCAAATCTAGTTGAAATACAAGAACTTTCGGAAGATTCTGATATCGATGAGGTTCCAGTGCCAACAGAAGCTATCCCAAATTATGGTAAAGCTATTACCCTGACCAAGCAGCTCAAAAGTTTTGTCGAAAATCACGGAGATACAGAGTCTTTGGAGCTTCTTTCTAAATTAGAAATACGATTTCAAGACGCCATTTTAAAGAAAAAGAGAAGACAAACAACAATATATGAATTTTTGCGTCCTTAAAGTTATTCCTATTCATTTCATTGTTTTATATTACATACTACATCTATGTGTCTATGTACATATATTATACTTTGTATGTATATATCTAAAGGAAGTAAACTTTTTTTTTTAAATTTAAAGTTTCTTACTTATTTTAGAGACATTTATATACATATACGATTTAAATGTCCCAGTTTCTTTAATATATTCATTTTTCGTTGAAACACGATTTTTGTTGTATCTACTACATATTTATTTGATGCGGACACCCCTCCTGAACGGACATCTTCAGTTGGTCCTGTTGGTGTCCGTTCAAGGGAGATTTCACTGTATATATATTATTTTATTCCCAGGATTATTTGTTAACTCATTAATCTTTTACTATTTTAGAGGTGGTTTTATTTGTCCTTTTGTGGCAGTTGCTGTGCATGACCTGCTCACGAATTAATGCCTTGACGTTTCAAACAATGTAGACTTAATATACCATATTAATTTTATATGTTTCGTATTGACGGACGGGCTTACGTGAATGCATCTAACTAAATCACGTTAATATTAGAGTGTATTTTATGATTTACTACCAGTACACTTTTCGTATAATCTTCGAATAATTAGTTAATTTCGTTCAAAACCAAACTAATTCGTTTTCTTAGTGTAACTTTCATTTATTTCGCATGCTATTATAAATAATAATAGTCACCAGAAAATTATTGTCTTTATTGTTTTTGCCCATTTTTCTCTGTTAATTGATTTCTGTAATGAGAACCATAGAAAAATAACTATGTGAGCTTCGCTATAATCTAATACAGTTTCAAAACAATACTAGTCTATTTACCTACATATATTGTATACAAAAATGAAAAATATCAGATAATAATAATAATAATTTATTAAATGCCCAACAGATAAACATCAAAAAATGGACACAATATTAAATAAAATTAAATACATGTAATGCATTAAAAACAAACCAAGAAATAAAATACCGGAAAGAAGAATGAAATACTAATAAGAAATAATTATATAATAAATAGCACTAATATGAAACATTAAAATAAAATAAAAAAAGAAAATGAAAATATGACAAACTAAGGCAAATCTAAATTGAAGTTATCAAAGTTTCTTGCTGAGAGTACCAACGCCGCTCGCCAGAGCACATTCGTCCTAGCTGTAGGGATCCGTAGCAGGTGACGCGACCTCGATCCCAGGCGTGGTACAGTGAGACCAACTCCAGACCGTAAACCAGGAGAGTCAATTCTTCCGGTGAGAATGTTTGGCATAAATGAGACACTAATGCGGTTTTTTCTTTCCACAAAGTCATGCCTCTGAAGTAGCTCATCGTAGGGTATACCTCGCATAGGATATTGCCCATCGCTCTTATATGATAGATATTTCAAAGATTTGCGTTGAATCCTCAAGAAGATTGATTTGGATGTTTTAGAAAGGATACCAATCCATGAATGCATATTCGAGCTTGGAAACCATGTAAGCAAAGAAAAGAGTCTTTATTGTGTCAAAGCTAGTAAAATCCTTACAAGTGCAAAAAATAAATCCTAATAATTTAGAAATGATTGTCGCGACGTCTAAGGCATGGTTAGAAAAGGTAAATTTTTCATCATATATCATATATATAAATCGTTAAGAGAAGATTGACGGGCAATATTAATATTATTAATACAATACAGAGAATCGATTCTACACACCCTTTTTATAAAAGACATGAAGAAACACTTATGTACATTTAATTTTAAATTATTATGCAGACACCAGGTATGAATGAAGTCTAAATTACGCTGCAGAAGGTCAACATCATTGAAGGAGTTAACGGCGTGGTAGATTTTAATATCATCAGCATAGGCTAATAGAGGGCAGTTAATCGACTTTAAAGATCGTCGATATATATATTAAAGAGGAGCGGGCCGAGGCTCGATCCTTGAGGCACTCCAGAGGTGGAGTAAAAAGTTCGAGATTTAAATTCATTAAAATAATTAAGTCGGTTTAGAAGATATGATCGAATTAATCTTAGGAAATTCCTGTTGACACCGAAAACGCTTCTCCAACAGCTTATGATGAATCAGGTCAAAAGCACGGAAAAAATCCCCCATAATAAATATTATACAACAGATTGAATAATCTAGGGATTTATTTGATTTGAATATTGGGGAATCCCAATATTCAAATCAAATTTTACCGCTCAGGATTTTGTATTTATTTAGTAACTTTTAATCCAAACACAATAACTACCAACCTAAATTTCGTAAACTATGACTCATATACCAATAAATATAACCTAGAAATAGCCCCATTTTAATCGATTTTAGGTACCTTAAATTAAACTCCTAAAAAATGTAAGGATCATTTTACACACAGCAAAACGTGAGCTTTCCGTTAGAATCCATTAAAATCCCTAACTCGATGCCCCTTATACGGAACTCTTACCATAATCGTTTCTAAGAAGAACCAAATGCTGCACTTCTTTGTGCTCAGAAAATATTATAAGTAAGCCTCCAGAAACAAATCCTTTCGCAGTGGCGTACGACTTGGTTACTAAAAATATTAAAAAATAATTAAGGTGCTTATTTACTATTTTAGTTTGATTGTGTTGTTGAAGTAGATTGACGCAAAAATTCGCTGTGCTATTGTGTCATTAGCATGCCTTCCAGTGCTGACTTGTCAGTCATACTCCTACGGCGAGGTGAAAATATGTTGGTGTATTTGGAAAGGGAGCTTCCTGCGGTAAAATAACACCAACGACAAAATCGCTGTACATACAGCTTTTTTCATGGTACTCCCTTCTTTTTCGTTGTCTGAGTTTGCAGATAAGTGTTTCTTTCTTTTGGCACTAGTTAGCGCCAGGAATATTCACCTGTATTGTAGGGTTAGATATGACGATAGAAGCAGCTAGGGATTTACATGTGTTGAGCATAAAACCGCTCGAAACCACGCTGCTGACGCCGGGTAGGCAGAAACATGTCCGTCTGTTACCATGAGAAAAGCTGTATTTACAGCGACTTTTGTCGTTGGTATTATTTTCTAGGCTTTCCTTTCACGTGTGCTGCATATTATTTTTTTACAGAAAAGAAAATTACACTGTCTAACTTAGGCTATGCTTACTAAACTTATTTACATTCACGATTTATTGTAATGACTAGAAAAGGCTTCATCTATCCTACACTCCGCTAAAAAAGTATCGCCTGGACTACGAAAAGGCGTTTATAGACAGATATTTCGTATACGTCCACAACGTGTTTTCCATAAATGCGCCGACTACAAGTATACAAAAAAAGTCATGCAACCACCTTTTAAATAAGTTCTTTTCTGTTATTACAGAAACATTTTAGAAAAGTGCGTATACACATGGTTTATTTAGTCGTCTACTGAAAGTGTTCTCTTATACGGATAAATTTTAAAATGCACTGAGTCAAGATTTAGTCATTACACCTCGTTTACCAGTGTACATACGAGATGGTGAGCGCTATTCTCAGTGAAACATCAGAGGTATCCCTTTAGTAGGCCGTACAGAGTTAGTATCAGTAAGCAGAAGTACAATGAGTGACGCTAGGTATATAAGATCATGTAATACCATACGCACCAGTAACAGGTAACGAGTTCTTGTTAATACACGATAATGTACAACCCCATGTAGCAATAGTCGTCCGGAAATACCTTGATGTTGGCATTCCAATTTTAGATTGCCCTACGATGAGTCCAGACGCGAATTCTATCGAGAATGTGTGGGACTATCCTCACAGAATGGAACGAACCCAACATGTTACTCTAGGGATTAGAACATGCCCTCCGTGAGGAATGAGAGAATTTAAAGCAGGCTTATATACCGAGGTTAATTGAGTCCATGCCGAATACGAGCAGTCATAAGAACCAGGGGTGTCAAACTCGAGTATTAACATTCTGTAATTTTTTTTTAATATAATTTCTTAATAAAAATTTTAAATATAAGTTTCTGTTTTCATCTGGTCCTTATATTATTTAAACAACCATATCAACTGTTTCTTCGAGTATATTGGAATATATTTAAAAATTCCTTTAGTCATGGAATCATTTTTGTGCTACAGAAATGAATTATGCGATACTTTTTTCGGAATGCATTTACAAATTATGCTTGTAGTGTAGCAAACTGTCCACGGATACTGTACTTCTTTTCAATTAGAAACGATAAATTGTAGACGAATATTTGTTAATTACATATAGAAGAGGGGGAAGTACTAACTTTGACATAGCTAGAATTAATTCACTTAACAAGTATCAAAAATATCGGTGCTAATTTACATCTAAACTTTGCAGCCAAATATCAATAGAAATTATGTTTACACCTCGGCAATTTCTTTTTTTTCTATGGAGTTAGTTTCAAGTTTTTTACTTTCAACTCGACATATGGACAGTGTACATGCAAAATATATATCTAATGTGGTTACCGAATAAAGTGTAATTAATGAGCTCTATTCAAAATGCCTCAATGTATTGGTTAGATACTCTATTGAGTTTAATTTATTTATTGATAATTGGTTATTGTACGCAGATACATAAATATCACTTTACTTATAGAAACAGTTTCATAGAAAGTATTGAAAGTTATTAGGCAACATTTTACGATTACTTTTATTAAAGAAAAGAAATGTTATATTTACAATTCAAAATATAAACACGATTGATTTGGGGAATTGCTTACAAAAAAAGGTTAGCAAAACTGCTAGTGCCATCGGACGATAGGAACTACTACTCTGTACAAATTATGAATGGTTGCATGCAGGTAGTGAAAGAGCTTCTGCTAAATTATTGTGCGCGGTACGACTACGTGTTAAGAGATGGCGCCAGAATAACTAAATTATTAACTTTAATACTTAATTAAATTATAGAATCGAAATTCATAATACTTTAGTCATCGCAAAGTTTTCTTAAATACATTTAAGAAAACTTTCATTATAATGAAATATAATTAAAATGTAATATAAAATAAATATTTGGTGCTAAAGTAACTAAACTAACATATCGAAAAGTGCCTAGAACACAATACTTAATACTGCTAAATACAGCTAGGTACTCATGGCATTGATCCGATTATTAAGAGGAAAGACGATAAGGAAAGAGAAAAATCGCTAACACGCTGATATGTTTTCGTCTATCCGACGTCATCAACGAGGTTTTGAGCGATTTTCTCAACCACACATTGCAAATTCCTTCTTTGCCCCAGTATCATTCTGAATGTATGTGCATTTTTTACCTTTTACACTTTTAGTGCGTGCTCTCTCTGGTTTAGCAGTCGATAATCTGCTCGGGGGAGGGTTGATAAAATTGGCACTAGATAGTACTAAGAAATGCTTACTTTTTGCTGTCAGGGTAATACTGGAAGAGAGGGAATTTGCAATGTGTGGTTGAGAAAATTGCTCGAAGCTGCGCTGATGACGCCAGGTAGACAGAAAGATCTTCAGCGTGATTAGCGGCTTTTTCTCTCTTGACATATTGTTTTTCCCTGTAAACGATCCCACCAATGCCCTGAGTAGTTGTATTTAGCAGCATTATCATCAGGTAACTAAACTGATCTTGAAATGAAATATTAAATAAAAATATTTTTTTCAATCTTGGTGTCTTCCTCTGTCTCAATTATTTTATTGTTCCGCAGAATAATTTTTGCTTTTCTCTATCTCAGTTTCAATGATAAATAGATAGTTTATTTAGCTAACAAGCTATACAATAAGACAGAACAAAGCAATCCGATATACAATCACTTGTAGTGCTCAATAATATGCAAGTACAAATACTTCTTAAAGGTACTAATATTATTAGTTTTAATTTCATATGGTAAACCATTATCTAACATAAGACCACTTACAAATATATTTTTTGAAGTCCCGGTTCTATGAAAGGGAGTAATAGAAAAGTCCTTATAGTTTCTAGTGTTGTAAGCATGAGTATATGAACCGTAACTTGGAAGTAAATTATTTTCCATTTTATGTATAAACACTAGAATCTTAAATAAAATTCTTTGGCGGACATTCCTTGGGTATATCTGTTTCATTTTAAAATTATTCTCATGGCTCTATTTTAATTTTTTCGTATTTGCTGGATTTCATTCTTATTTAGATTAAAAAGTTCTGTTGCACAAAATTCTATATGTGGTGCAATTACAGTTTATAAACAAGCGTTTTCATATACAGAGATAAATCATTGCAAGTTCTAATAAACCCCACCCTTTCCGACATTTTATTCATAGCAAATGCTTATCTATGATAACTCCCAAGTACTTAACGTAGTCTACCCTTTCTAAATCACTGTTATCAAGTTTTATTTTAATACTAGCTATATCTATGTTATTCAACTTACGCGTGCTACCTACAATCATATATTTTGAGTTAATAACATTAATGCTTAGTTTATTTATACACAGTCACTGATATAATATAGTGAGTTGATTATTCATAGTCTTCATCATATCCCCAACACTACTACCACTTATGTATAACATAGTATTATCCGCAAACATACATATATTGCAGCCTTCCATTGTCAACAATAAATCATTAACATATATGTTAAACAATAAGGGATCTAACACCGTCCCTTGTGAAATACCATTGTTTGTATTTAAACTATTAGATATCCTATTGTTATATTTCACTTTTTGAGTTCTACTATTTAAATATGAATCAAACCCGTCCTTAACTTTGTCACAAATACCATACGTTTCTAATTTCTTTATTAATGGTTTTCTGTCAATAGTTTCAAAAAATCCTACGGAAGTCCAGAAACACAGCTATTTTCCTTATCCATTTCTTCCAACCACTTCTGACATATATCCACAATAACAGTTTCACATGAATGACCTTTTCTAAAACTTGATTGATTATGATGAATCACATTGCTTCACTCACAAAATTCATATAATTGGTCTTTTACGCACAGTTACAAAACTTTGTCGTAACTTGGCACATTATTAACAGGCCTGAATTCCTCACATACTTTGATCCCTGCCGCTTTGGGAATTGAACATACGATGTTTTCCAGTTTTCCGAAAATGTACCTGTATCGAGAAAAACTCTATCGAAAAATTTTGTATGGTCCTTCCTCTGGTCTTTTTCCTTGCCATTTGCTATAATCCTCCTCTTTTCTGCTATATATATATATATATATATATATATATATATATACATATATATATATACAACTCAAAGTTATATATATATATATATATATATATTAATATATATATATATATAACTTTGAGTTGTATTTCTGCTGTCCACCATCTGCTTCTTTTTATGTATGTACTTGCTATTTTTGTTATTTCACAACTTTCTTATGCTGCCTTTAGTATATTTTTCTGGAATCTTCTCCATTTGTCTTCTAACCCTATTTCATTTCTGATTTCTTGTTCAAATAGTACATCTTGCATTCCTCTCGAATTTCCCCATCCTTTAGTTTATAGCATTTTATTTGTTTATTTTTTTACTACTTTTCTCTTCTTACCTTTTTCCAGTTTTCAGAATTTATTAAAAAATAACAAATAACATTAAAAACTTATCTCCCAAAACCCCAGCATTTCTGCACGCAAAAATAAAAGCCTTTCAAATACTTTCGAAGAAAAAACAAGCGAAAGGCACGCAATATTATCAACAATATAAACGGCAATCTCCACGGTTCGTCTATTGCGCGATCCGAGACGGCCTGGAATTAATACAACCTTAACATAAACGTCACGATATTACGCGACTGTCTGCATTAAAATGGTGGTAATAGTAACGACGAACGACAACAAAACAGACAAATTATCGTGTCAGACGGATACCAGTCTAGGTATTGTGTAACTATACGTTTGCTAGTAGTAGATAGTACAGAAAGAAACAGTTACGTCCCGTCGCAGCGTACCCTATTGCCTAGAACCAAACGAACGTGACGCTCGATCGACATGATCATCGAGCTTGCGGTTAGTTATGCATAATTAATTTTCCTCTCCGAGATTACACATAGCAGTAAGGCCACATATACGTACGTAGTACATATAAATTCATACGGACATACGTCTATTCCAATGACATTTTAAAATAGGAATTGAGGTAACAATTGTTATTTTAGGACGCATAGTTTTTAAATAATATTAATGAAATTGTTCGACCGTTTTACTGCAAAATCTAAAAGAAAAGTTGACAAAAATTTACATAACATCTTTGAAACAATATACGTAACGAAAACAATACACCCTAACTACTACATTCTTGCATATTTCTATAATATAATCTCATCCGTTTTAGGTTATTGTCTTTACCATTTACATGGAGGTGTTCACTGCTATTAATCATTTTAAGCGGGATTTCTGTTCTAGACACGATGGTGTGCCAAACTTATTCATTCACGACTGTACCTATTGGATTTATAAACCTTTAACAATTATTTTCAATCTGTCCGTATCCACTTCCCCATTTCCCAATTCCTAGACACTCAGCAGGATTAGATCAGGTGATAGATTAGACATCTTAAATTACCGGCCCAGTAACATATTATCAATTATTAATAGCTATTAACACGAAGTGGAGTGTTATTAGCATTATACCATCATATTCAGTTTGTTACCATCAATACCACATATATAACTGCTCCTGTTCCCTTGATCGATATTATTATTTGTAAATGCACTACTATTAAATGGCCCATATGTGCTGTGTACATTCCATCTAATATACACTTGAAGATGAAATGTTCCGCGATACTCTTGATCTTTATTTAATGGGTAACATAGTCCTTTTTCGGGGGGATATTAATTTACCTAGTTTCACCAGTGATTATCCTTCTTGCTCCAAGACCGTTACTTTTCAAAGCCCTTGCAATAGTATGAATATGAACTAAGATAACTTTGTATTAAACTTAGAAAATAGACTACTTGATTTGATTTTTTTCTACTGAAGATTTCAATATCTCTGTCATACGTGCCGACATGCCTTTCGTTGCTGAAGATAGATACGATCCGGTTTTGGACCTGTCCTCACATACTGTTGAATTGAAATATTTTCCTTCTTCCAATAATTAACACTTTAATTTTCATAATGTTAATTTCGAAGGGCTAGACGGTGTAGATTTCAAATTATAAGGACATTGACGAAGATGTTGATCATTTCTATTTGAAACTTAATCCGGTTTTTCATTTGTGTATCTCGAGAAAATCAAAAAGCATCCGAATGGGATGCATTTCCGATTTGGTTTATTCTTGAAGTTAAACCGAATATTAAGACTAAGAACTACTACAAAAACGAGTGGTTTGTTATCCAGAACCAAATCTACCCTAACAAGCGGTTACGAGAATAGTTAGAGAACGGGTGTCGGCGGCATATAAAACATATCTGACCACTGTGCAGCAGAACTTTACGACATATATATCAACATTATGGAAATATGTCGATCAAAAGCGCCGTAATACGAGGATACCGGGTATTATGCATGCTGAAGAGGATGTACTTGGGAGTACGCAGGACGTTGTTAACTCTGCTAGCTTGTTCTCAAATGTTTTTTTTTTCGGAGAGATGGTTTGGATAATTGTGTAGGACTTGCGGAAGCGCTGCCCAAAAATACGCCTACAATTTATCTTGATTTTACGTCTAAACTTAGCAGGCCTCGACCAGATACCATTATGTGTACTTACACATTCTCATTCTGCATTGGCTAGACCATTGACAATGTTAATTAACCTCAGTTTAAGAACAAACATATTTTCTACAAAATTAAAAATTTTACGAATAATCCCCGTGCTAAAACAAGCGGAAGAGAATCAATTGCAGAATTATCGACCAATCCTCATTTTTCCTAACTTCGCGAAAAAAATATGAGTAAGTCCAATTTATTCCAGATTAAATGCCACCACTCCGGCACGGATTTATTTCTAGTCCACTTTGACGAATTTAGCTTGTAGAGCCCAATATAACAGTGTGAGTATCTCGATGACTATGGTCAGATGGATATGATTTACATGGATATCTCTCATGCATTTGACACTATAAACCATTCTACCATTCATAGATTCGATAGCCTTGGCTTTTCTCCATATCTATTACAACTATTGATTTCTTATTTAAAAAATAGAATAGGATATGTCTATTATAACTGGTTTTTATCATTGTACTATAAAATGTTACTTGATGTACCTCTAGAATCCAACCTTGAATCATCACTGTTCATATTATGTGAATGACTTACTTATAACTTTATCTTGTCCAACATTGGCTTATGCTGATGACTTAAAAATTTATTTAGTTATCACTGGTGTGGATAGTTCTATTCATTTGTAGCGAAATTTGGATGTGGTGACTGATTGGTGCGAGCGTAATCAACTGAAGTTGAATCTTAACAGATGCTGTAAGGTAACATACCCTAAAAAATCATCACCTTTTGTATATTCATACCGACTTCGTGACACATTGCAAACGTGGAAGCAAATATCTCGAGTTAGTGTGGTTCTGTTCTTGAGTAGTGATTCTTTATATTATTGTGTTTATATTTATTTATTTATGTTAGCCTTTTTATGTATGTTGGTTGTATATTAATTGTAATTCCCGTTTTGTCCTGTAAATGGTTTCTTTCCTGTTGGACAATAAAGTGATATTGTTACTATTATTATTATTATCGAGTCGTACCAAAGTTTCTGAGGGCCTTCTCCGTAATTTACCATTAAATATGTGCCTCTTTAATACGTTGATGTGGAGGGAATGCACGTTAACTCTATCGTTAGGACATTACAGGTGATTCCCGATAAGACTGCAGTGTTTTAGAAGTGCGCAATATTTTAATATTTTAGATAAGTAACGTACGTAATCCTGCCATAAGTCCTGTCCCTAATTCTGTCTTTATTTCATGATACTATGGTATGAAATGCATCATGGGTACTGGAGGAAAACAGTGCATATATATTACAAAATTTATTGAGCCAACCAGAAGAAGCACTGAATGTAGATTTTTTTTAGGACATTCTACATTCAGTGCTTCTTCTGGTTGGCTCAATAAATTTAGAATCCGCCACAATATAAGTTTTAAAGCGATTTCGGGAGAAGGAGCTTCGGTTAATGCTGAAGATGTTTCACCGTTTTTAAAAAAATATCTGCTAGTAAACATTGAAATTGCTGGCACAGCTTTTTAGTTAATAAAGAAAATTACACCACTGGATGCAGTTTAGTTGGCAAAAACCGTCTGGGACCAAGTAACCAAGGAGACAGCTCAAAATTGCTTCCGCAAAGCAGGATTTAATCATGTAAATATCCAAAGTGAAGACCAGTTAACTGAGGCTGATACATCTGAACCAGAAGATGATTTGTCTCTTAGTGCACTTTCAGATATCCTCAAAAATAAGAAGCTATCCCAAATTATGGTAAAGCTATTACCCTGACCAGGCAGCTCAACGGTGTTGTCGAAAATCACGGAGATACAGAGTCTTTGGAGCTTCTTTCTAAATTAGAAATACGATTTCAAGACGCCATTTTAAAGAAAAAGAGAAGACAAACAATATATTGTTGTTTGTCTGGCTAAAGAAAAAAGAAACATTTTATTATTTTTAGACAATGCGGGATCTCATCCGAAAGACGTTCGCTTAGATAATATAAAAATATTATTTTTACCCCCTAATTGTACACCAGCTTGTCAACCACTTGACCAGGGGATTATAAAGAATTTTAAAACTTATTACCGAAGTCTAATACTCAAACATCTGCTAGTAAACATTGAAACTGCTGGTACAGCTTTTGAGTTAATAAAGAAAATTACACCACTGGATGCAGTTTATTTGGCAAAAACCGCTTGGGACCAAGTAACCAAAGAGACAGTTCAAACTTGTTTCCGCAAAGCAGGATTTAATCATGTAAATATGCAAAGTGAATACCAGTTAACTGAGGCTGATACATCTGAACCAGAAGATGATTTGTCTCTTAGCGTACTTTCAGATATCCTCAAAAATAAGAATTTATTGAAATTGACGGATAATGAAAACCTTAATGATTTTTTGAACGTAGATGAAGATTTGTATGTTGAAGATCCAGATTCAGAACAAGAAATTGTAAATTCAGTTAAAATACAAAAACTTTCGGAAGATTTTGATGTCGATGAGGTTCCAGTGCCAACAGAAGTTATCCCAAATTATGGTAAAGCTATTACCCTGACCAAGCAGCTCAAAAGTATTGTCGAAAATCACCGAGATACAGAGTCTTTGGAGCTTCTTTCTAAATTAGAAATACGATTTCAAGACGCCATTTTAAAGAAAAAGAGAAGACAAACAATAATATATGAATTTTTGCGTCCTTAAAGTGACTATACATTTCATTGTCTTGTATTACATACTACATCTATGTATCTATGTACATATATTATACTTTGTATGAATATATCTAAAGGAAATAAACTTTTTTTCTTAAGTTTAAAGTTTCTTATATATTTTAAAAACATTTATATACATATACGATTTAAATGTCCCAGTTTCTTTAATATATTCATTTTCCGTTAAAGCACGATTTTTGTTGTATTTACTACATATTTATTTTATGCGGACACCCCTACTGGACGGACATCTTCAGTTGGTCCCGTTGGTGTCCGTTCAAGAGAGATTTCACTGTATATATATATATATATATATATATATATATATATATATATACAGTGATATATATATATATATTCCAAATTTAAAAATCAAAAAAATCAAACAAAAATATTAAAAATCCAAATTCACCTAATAGCAATACAAGAACAAATTTAAATATTTATATCGACACAGAGACAAAGAGAACTCATTTGGACTATACAAATATCTATGAATGTTTCTTTTAAATATTTCTTAAAACCTTTGAGGTTATATTGTTTGTGTTCACAAGGTATACCATTATACAGTTTTAATATTTGTGTCACTACACCCTTAAGATAGGGTAAATAGTTCGTTATCACTAAACACACTTCTACATGACACTCTTTTCTTCAGATTAAAAATGCTCCTAAGGGAGGATTTCTGGAGGATGAAGATCCTGTCAGCATCCAAGAAGTTTCCCCCGAAGATTATGCCGTATGATTTCCGTAATCCTACATATGCATGGTAAACCTACAACGCTACTTCAACGTGAACTTCGGTTGATATCGTTCCCAGTGCATATATGTATCATGTCAGCTAGCTTCTTAGCAAGCACATATATGCGGTCTTTCCAGGATAATGCCCTATCAAGTAATACACCCAAAAACTTTACGTTATTAGTTAATGTTATGTGTTGGTCCTTAAAACGTATTGATATATTACTGTTCTTTTTAAATGCGAACTTTATTCTATTTGTTTTGCGTATGTTGGACTTTAAATTATTTTCACTGAACCAATTGTGTGTTTTCATGAGAACATCAATAATTCCACCTTCCAACGTATCATTGTTCTTTATCTTAACAATAATTGACTTGTATTCTGCATACGAAGAAATAAAATACTGCGTTACTTCTGGCAGATCATTCATATACAGATATAATCTGAGCGAAATCAACGGTTATAATACGCATGTGTCATTCGCTAAATGTTCAACATCGCTATATAGATACCTCCCCGTCGTTGACTTTGCTCAGATTATATCTGTTTAATGTAAACAGAAATGCCCGTAATCTCCTAATATTGAACCTTACAAGAAGATTTTATGGCCAACGTAGCTGATATCTTTCTCCGTTAGAATTTACTTGCACGCACTCCATTCTATTTGTTATTATAGCATTATAGCAAAACTTGAAGATATACCAAGAAGAACTAACAAGGATAAACACGAGGAAAACAAACACAATGATAATAGCAGCAGAAGAAAGAAAACATAGCATCAAAATCGGGGAAAGAGCATTGGAACAAGTTAGAGTGACATGTGTATTACAATTTGTAATTACAATAGTTGGAAAGCAGAGGTTTAGAGAAAGGAATGATAGAGATGATTATTAAATCATTGTATAAAAGCAATAAGAATAAGGTGAGAACTTCCAATGCAGAATCAGCTGAATTCGAATCGCAAATTGGATTAAAACAGGGATGCATATTGAGCCCATTGTTATTCTCTATATTAATAGACGACGCTGTTAAAAAAGCTAAACAAAAAGGACAAAATATGAAAGTAGGAATCTGGAAAATGAATGCAATTAACGTACAGGAACTAATGTTTGCAGATAATATAGTACTGATAGCACACGCGGAAGAGATTACAGCAAAACTTGAAGATATACCAAGAAGAACTAACAGAGATAAATATGGAGATAAACATGAGGAAAACAAACACAATGATAATAGCAGCAGAAGAAAGAAAACATAGCATCAAAATCGGGGAAAAAGCATTGGAACAAGTTAAAAGTTACAACTACTTAGGAACAATCATTGAAGACAATGGGAGAATAGAGGAAGAGGTAAATGAGAGGATAGGGAAATCCGCAAAAATATATAACATATTGAGAAATTCGTTTCTGGATAAAAAAGAAATACCAAAAAAAATAAAGACAGAGGTGTATAAAAAAGTGGTCAGACCAACATCAACGTATGGTAGTGAGTCATGGATAACCACGAATAGAATCAAAAGCAGAGTTACGGCCATGGAAATGAGATTCCTAGGAAGAATAGAAGGAGTAACTAGAAGAGACAGAATCAGAAATACGTCAATCACTAATAGTCTAAATATCAAGCCAATAGAAATAATCATAGAAGAGAGACAACTGGGATGGCTTGGACATCTACACAGAATGGAAGAAGATCGAATCACAAAGACGATATTTGAAGCCAAAACAGAGGGCAAAAACAGAATAGGTAGACCCCCAAACACCTGCAAGGAGCAGGTGTATAGAACATTGGAAAACAGAAGTATGGGATGGATTGAAGCCAAACAACTGGCTCAGAACAGGAACCTGTGGAATATAAAAATAAGAAAATAAATAGTCCGACACCGTAAGGTACAAAGGACATAGGATTAAAAAAAAATGTACTATCTGTGTGAAACTTATTCTTTCCAGTTTCTCAAATAAAATCTCATAATCTACGCTGTCGAACGCTTTTGATAGGACAAGCAAAACTCCGGCTACCTCATTTCTTTCAGATATTGTTTGTGTTATTTTAGTAATGGTCATGTAGATATTTGATCTGGTAGTTAATCTTTCTTGTGTATACGCATTCTGAAATGGCGTTAGAATATTGCAAGAAGCGGTGAACGACATTAATCTTGATAAAATGGTTTCTTTTAGCTATAATACATACAAATGTAATAGGTCTACCATTTTCAATGTTTGTTGGTGTCTTTAAGTGATCCGGATATACACCGGCGCAGAGTATATCTGCGCAACTCCTTATTAATTTCGTTGGTAATCAATCTGATCCAACTGGATAAAGTATCTTTTAGTGAATTTATTATAGTAAAGACTTCTATAGCGTCCGCATTATACAGTACCATAAACCTATTATTCCTAAAAACATCCCGGCCTTCCACTGCTCTGAGTATTGCGATTACCTATATTTATATAATATTCTCATAAATATCTCATCGGCGGTTTGCGGTTTGCGTAACATTTCCTCCAGGTATCGTATCAAGCAGGTTACTTAAATTTTGTTTTGAGATTGTAAAATATAGTTTGTGTTATAATTTTTTTTGTTTTAGTATATGATTCTTTTTCCAAAAATATAATTCCAACTTAATAAAAATTTCGAATGAATTTTTGTTTTCATTTGGTCACTAGATAATTTAAATAATCATAACAGTTGTTTCTTGGAGTGTATTAGGATATATTTAACAGTTCCTCTATAAAATAGTTCTTGTCACAAAAATGAATACTTTTACGCAATACTTTTTGTCGCCTTTTTTGTTTTGCGAGTCAAAACTGTTCATGGTAACGATTAAGAGCGTAGAAAATAAATCATATGGGAAGGCAATTGGCAACCAATTAAGTCCAAATACTTCTGGAACCGACTGTATACCATTGCGTATGCTCGATGAATATACATATGTACGTATATTTAAATACGAGGCTGATGATAACCCGCTCCCTGCACCATCAGCCAACGCACCGTGTGTTAACGTCCTATTGATAGGCGCGGTGTCAAATCATGCTGATTCACACTCGAAGACGTCCAAACAACAAAATAAAATCTCGATCAGCACATCCTGTTTAACGGAGGCACACTTCGCCACCTCGCCACCTACCTACCGGTCTGGGTGTAGTATTTGTGTGTGTGTGTGTATTATGTACGTACATACGTCATCGCTTTAATTCAGTAATCAATATGCTAATACCTTGTTTATTACACGCAGCTCCGTTATATACACATACGTATGTAAATATGTACTCCGCAAAAATACTATAACCGCACCTAAAGAAGCAAAATCGTATAAAATTCTTCCTTACCAATCTAATACTCTTGTACGGAAAGAAATTACCAGGTCCTGTGTTGGAATGAATGAAGGGAAAAATATTATCTAATCCGATAACTGTATTGCAAATAATTTTGGAGAGAGAGTCAATATAATATATAGAATTCGCCATAAACATGGAAAATAACCAAATACGAAGGCGACCTAAAATGCTTCCAGAATTGACAATAAAAGCACGGTATTGATATGTTTTTTTTATTTTTCGATGTAGTCTCCTCGAAGATCAATATACTTTTTCAAAAGGCGCTCCAGTCTCCTCAAGCCGCCGGAATAGTAGGATGTTTCGAGGTCTGCACAAAAGCCATCTGAACGGCGATGATCTCCTCATTTGAGGCAAATCACTTTCTTCCCAGTGATTTTTTTCAAGTTCGGGAATATGAAAAAAATGGGAAGAAAGAAATTGCCGACCAATGAATCCTCTTCAACCTTCGTATGCCATATCTTGCCGGTTCCGGAAACATTTCAGATCACTCTCGTACCACAGCCTTTAAATAGCCCTACAGAAAAAAAATCAGGGCAAGGCAAATCTGATTACCTCGACGGTCATTTTGAATCACCATGTCAGGATATGAGTCGTCTAGTAAACATGATTCTTGCTGCAGTGATGCAAATTCGCCCAGTATGACTTGTTGTTCCATCTTACTGGAATCTTAAGTCGTTATGTTCGTATTGTTCAAAATCGTTACAATTCAGAAAGTAGAAAATTTTTGAGGATCCTCAAATACCGTTGAGAAGCTGCAATCACTGTACGGTCATCTTCTTCGAAGAAGTACGCCTAGTATTGCGAATGCAGTCACATTTCACCATGCGATAACTTTTCCGGAATGCTGGCGTTATTCGCAAACTTGTTGTAGTTGGTCGGCGGCCCAGTACAGATCTCGATATGTGGAAATGCGCCTCGTCACGCATTATTAAATTATTTAAAATATTTGGGTTAAGTAAATTAATAAAAGTTCTAGTTTCGATGGCTACTAAACTACATTGCATAGGGATTCCTTTAGACCATTAATAACTCCTACTTTATCATTACCACATTTCGAGTACATTATTCAGTTTCAATGATATTAAGGGGGAGGGGGAAAGGGGTCATGAAAATAGCTTCCACAGTACTGAAATCGTTTTATGACACAAATGATTAATTATAAACATTTTACTTGCAATAACTACGGATACAAAGAACAGGTAAAATCTTAACCATTGTACTACCTTGTCTTTTTAGTAACCGATTCACTGGAGGTAGATGACTTACTTCGTTTCTTCACAAATTTATATTTAGCAGATTAAAGAAACAATTCACTCTCAGCGACATAAAATTATAAAACGGGAATCGTGAAGTATTAATTTTATTTATATTTACTATTTGGGGGGTCTTAGAGCTAAGAAGGTTGGGAATCGCTGCTGTAGATAATGGGGCAATTCAGGAAGATTATTTCTATCGTATCGATTCGGAAATTCTTTGGATTCCAACCACCTGGAAATCTAAAAGAAAACGCATGATATGCTTTACAAACCACGATACTCTTGGGAAAATGTATTAAAGAAATGTGGGGAAGCAGCATTGAATTGGTAACACGCTTACTAAAGACTGAAGAGATTACATATTTACACGATGTGTATATATTTATTATTTTAATGACTATTGATAAAGCAGTACAGGGAAATCGTTTTCTACCTGTTTTACATACGCAATCACCATATCTTAGCGGACCTAATTTAGTGGCCAATGACTGTAGCTCCTATTGATTGCTATTACTACTCTTACAAATCCTTTTTTGCCTTACACGTTTAATACGTTAATTTATACCAATACAGCAGGCATTGGCTTACGCTCTCTATAAACAGAGGTCAAAAGCCAGATTTTACGCATCTTTTAACGCTAGTCTTCATATTACGACTGGTTTTCGGTCGCACCAGAAAAAAGAAATACAAAATATTGTGCGTTTCGATTAATACATTATCGGTATAATAAAGTAACAATTTTTAGATTTCTCCAAGGTTATAGTATTAGGTAGTAAGTTTGTATATTTTTTATGTTGTTTACCTAGAACGATTGCCTTTGAAAAAAAATTAAGGCGGCAATATTGGCAAAGCATAAATTTGCATACGATTATTTTTTTGCACAATCTGCTTTCGTAATCCTGCTTTTAAAAGAGTTTTAGTCTAGGAAATGAGATTTTTTTTCTATTAGTAATAAATTCTTTTTTATTTACCTCAAGCGTAAAGTTAAATGAATAATTTTACCCCACAAATGTATATAATTTGTTTACGTGGTTTGTTCAGATATTAGCCGTATTTTATTTTACCAACGTTTATTATTTATCTAACAAACTATTGATCTATGTACCCTTCAAAGTATACGCCTTCCCTACGCACACAATATTCGTATTGGTTCTTCCACTTTGGGAGACTACACTCTAAAAGAACTAACTAAAATTACATCTAAAATTAAGGATGCTCTTCAAATTTACTACAATATTTTAGGTATATGTAATTTTTGTGGGTAATATATAGTGCAAATGTAATTTTCAGACGTAAATTTAATGAATATGTAATTCACATTCTAACATCTTATGGCTATTCAACTGTAGTATCATCTAGTAACTAAAGGATACCAATACTTTAGGTATTAACACACCAGTATTACTACGCTTCACAATCTTTCAGCTCTACTAAGGCTGATGAAGTTAAAATATTTACTTCCTAATATAACTTCCTCAAATAAGTTTTCCAGTGTATGATCTTACAAATAAATAAATGCTTTCTTTGTTCCGGATGCGCTCCATACTTCAAAATTGCTGCTATCATGGAATATATAAATTTAATAATAATTGCCTCCTTTACCCCATTGTCGTCGGAAAACTTTCTTCCACGTAAGTCTTTTTTTAAATTGGAGAAGAAATAAAAATCACTAGGTGCCAGGTCTGGACTGTAGGGTGGATGGACTATTAATTAAAAGCCATGCTTGTGCAGAGCAGCCATTGCAACTTTGCTCTTGTGAACCGGCGCATTATCTTGCAAGCGCAACACACTCTTGGTCAATTTTCCTCGACGTTTTTCCTTGATGGCCTCCTTTAATTTTTCTAATACCGCTGCGTAATATTCTCCGGTTGTGCTCCTACCCTTTTCTTTGCAATCAATCCCCTCACAATCCCAAAAAACAGTAGCCATCAACTTTCCAGGAGATTCTAACACTTTGAATTTCTTTGGAGATGGTGTCCCCTTTTTATGCCATTGCATGGACTCCTGTTTGGACTCAGGCTCAAAGTGATGAACCCATGTTTCATCTCCGGTAACAATCCGCTCCAAAATCTGTGCAGGTTTGTCCCCACGCAGCTCCACAAATTGTTTGGACGCACAGACGCGCTGCTGTTTCTGCAGCGGCGTGAGCATTCTCGGTACCCATCTTGCACGGACTTTTGTCATACCCAGGTGGTCATGTAGGATACACAAAATGGTGATATCTGATACTCCAACTAACGCAGATAATTGTTTTTTCTTCAAGCGGGCATCTTGCAGTTAACATTTTCCATTTTTATAGCCAAAAATATATTGAACTATGTAAATTTTTTCGTAGAAACAAAAAGAGTCGATCTGAAACTGCATATTACACATTAACTGGACTCATTGAACGTTACAAGCTATTCTCTTGTTTTAATTATATTTCTTGTATACATGTTGTTTCTTCATCTATCACATGTCTTCATACTTCAGATTATGTTTATTTTAGCGTGTGGACAAGCTTAGGGCTTCGTTTGAAGCACCACGCATCTTTGCATATTATTTATGGCTAAACTGAGTTACAACAAACAAATATATTTTAGTATAACAATATATTACTCGATTGTCTTCGAGACTACGCCATTACACTATAAGTTCACATCATCATCTACTGCCTATGTAATTTACTGGCGTTCTTGTTCACATGATTGATGTAACCCAATGAAAATTCGTTACCCCGTCCTCAATATTACTACCCCAATAAGTATTCCCAACTATCCAATCCAATCACGAGTACGTGTGGTGTACGAATATTGTGTTTACTACAAGTAACATGTAAAATTAGATCAATACAGGTAAAAACCATTGGTAACATGTTTAATTGTTTTAATTGTAACTAATCGTTTAATTCATATGCGTTTCGCTTTCCTCCCGCTTTTCTTTTCCAACTTCTTCCTTGTTTTCCTCCTCACATTATTTACGTTTCTCTTTTCTTCCTCCTTTCATCTTTGCATTCACTCTATTTTTCCTCTCTTGTTTTATAATGTATAATAATAATTCAGATTTCGTTTTCTTCTTCTTTGTATGACAATCAACCTTATTTAATTGGTATTCAATAGTAGTAATTAAGCATTCAAATTTCAATTTAATAAATAGAAAAAAAATTGCTTTACTTTGGCCAAATAATAATAATTAATGCTAATTGAGATTTATAAATATATAATTGTAAATAAGTGATCCACCCTTCACACCTGTTAAAGATGCTCTTTAATAAAGCAATTCCTTTGATTGCGACACGTTTTCGGGGTCAGAGCAACCAAACTTCCACCATAAAATTAAAAATGTAATACACATGAAAAAAAAACAGCAGCATTTTAAAATGTACTACCCACATTTATATTCTGTGCTTAAATGTACTATAGTCATACTAATATTGATATTACTAACTTTATCTTCTGCTAGGAAGCCAATATTACATTATAAATTAGGTATTGTAGCATTTGTAATTTTACAGGTTCTCAGTGAATACTCAAAATTTTGTAGGAATATTACACTGATTCTCCCAAAAAATTCTTCTAGATTTTCTCGATCTCAAAAGTAGTCTAAAAACCATGGTAATTTTGCCTGAATATTTCTATTAAATGTTAAAAATCCCTTAGAAAACCAGTAATTTGTCATTGTAAATTTGACATGTTAGTGCCAGTAATATTACTGGATGTAGATAGTAAAATTGCTATCATTTTCTAGAATGTCGTACTGGAAAGCTGCGTTAAGATGCTCCTCGATTTCTGTGACGAATTTGTTTTAATGCCATAAATCATATGTGGGCAAGAACCGGCCCTTGGCCTGGATACGGCCCGCTGTAGGATTTGATCTGGCCCGCGAGACATTTTGAAAAACCCAATTAAAAGAAATATTGCACTACTTACTCATACTCACTCCAAAAAATTATAATGTTAAGTAGTATCTCAGACTTTCACGGCCGTTTGACATAGTCGTAACGGTTGTCGGGTTCCGCCGTGTCGCATTTTCAAGGGTTATGAAAATGCTAACCGGAGTTGTTCCCGAAACGTCAGGGACAAAAACCTACTGACACGGCGAAACTCGACAACCGTTACAACTACAATTATAATGTTGTATCTATTTTCTTTCATATCATTTTCTTATTTTAATAATTTGTATTATAATAACATTGTCGTATTACTTCATGTCTGATATCTATCGCTAAAAATTATGAACACTACTTTTAACTAAACGCGTCCCGCGAACGTATTTTCACACTAAAGTTTGGCCCACAACATGTCAAAGGTTACCCATACTTGCCACAGATAAATCTGAATCGTCTTTTCAGCATTCATTTCAGTTTCGGATACATTTCGGTTATTATGCAAGTAGACCTCATGGAGTAATAAGAAATATTAATATCACAAGCTATTGTTACTTTACATAAAGCAATATGCCAATTAAAACACCTTTTCTAGATAGTATTGTAAATAAATTAGATCCAAAATTGACCGCAATGTTTAATAAAAACCCGGATCAACCGCACTTTGTCAAGTGTATATTGGTGAATTTCAAAATTTCAGCTTTACCACCATTTCACTTTTATCAATTGCCAAAATCATCCCCTAATCCTTTTAACGAATTTTATTCAATCAATACAGTAAAAGTTTAATGTTAATATAACCTTTATATTTTCATAGAAAGGTCCAAATCCCTCTACCTTAAAAAAGTATTCATGGAAAACTCTTCCCGATAAACTTAACGTTTGATTGTTATTGCATTAAACGCATATAACGTAAAAAGACCATAAATTACTTGTGCTAATAGTTTTGTGACTCAGTGTAGGCTCTGCAGACCACATACGAAGCAAACAGATTAATACAGTCCCTGGTAACTGAATTACACAGAGTCGCCTTCACGTTCAAAGAAATTTGTAATTGCAGTTTATTTAGTCGATGCTCAAGTTTCTTTATATCTTCACAGTACTCATTTTCCTCGACCTCCTCACAATAGTGGTCCACGACAGTTATCAGCTCCTCATCCGGAACAAATCTCATACCGCCGAGGTGTTTCTTAAGCTTGGAGACAGGGGAGATAAGGGGGATGTTCAAACGTTTCAAATTCGGCCAATATCTTCGACAATTCTTCTCTTGTGAACTGACGCATTGTCTTGATGGAAGAGGACCTATCTTTAGTTTCTTCTGAGTCTTTTTTCAACGATAGCTGCCTTCAATCGATTCAAAAGTTTGGAACAGTACTGTCTAGTAATTGTTTGTCCCTTTGAAAGGTAATCGATAAACAGGAAAATCTTGTTCGCATCCTAGAAAACGGATTCTTTCCGATAGAATGACATTGGCCTTCTTTGGAGACGGCTCACCACATATAGTCTACTGTTCTGATTGCTGTTTACTTGTCGGTGTGTAGTGATGGATCCATGTTTCACCGAAAGTCGCAAAATGGCACAAAAGAATCTGTTGGATTTTGCCGAACACGTGATAGGTGCCATGTTCTTCATAAACGACATCGTTAGTAGTGTTGAATGCGAAATGAAATGATATTAAACTATTTCTAAGCATTGATTCCATTAGAAATTGTATATTGCTTCAGAGAAGTATCGATTGTGTTTCTAATTGGTGTAAAGTTAATAGCTTGTCCTTAAATATATCTAAATGCACTACTATTACATTTACTACGTGGCAGCAAGCTATTATCTACCATTATAACGTTGAAACAACACCACTGAAGGTGTCAACATACCACTCTTTCTCTGATCACGTAACTCAATTGTTATCGTGATCTTATAAAACATATGGATTTATTTATCGTAATTGTACAGACTTCCGTAATATACAAACTCTACCTTCATTATTCTTTTCTCCCGTTCGATCCCGGTTGGAGTATGGTGGGCATTGGTCTGGTTTCCTATTTATGAAACACGCATAGAAACTCTGTTGAGGAGGTGCAGAGAAGATTCCTGAAATTGCTCTATTTTCTGTCAGAGGGATATTATCCACATAGTGGCTATGGACATAGTGTATTGCTGTAGAAATTTGTTTCTGTTTTTACCAGGAGAATGATTCCTTTTTTAAAATTTTTATTTTGTTCAATACACAACAAGCTTGATTGTCCCTGGTTCTTAAATAAGCGCAATTTTCTTATTCCCAGAATTAGCCCCAGGTCGTCATCTGCCTTCTATTGCGGTCCCACTGGAACAAATGTCCTTATAAGATCCTCAGTATACCCGATGTACACTAACTTCAACAGAACTTCTGATCTTTGTGACATCAACGCTGGCCCATTTAAATCTATCATTGACGCAGTCTTTCTTCGTCTGGTCTCTTCCCCCTAACATTTGTTAATTTTTCATTAGCCATTTTAGTATTAGTTAAATAAATAATCCTCTTTTTATATCCTTTTACAATATATGCTAGTAGTAATGTTTTGTATTTTTAAAACATTATATAAATACCTTAGTAATTTTTTTTTGTATTTTGCTGTCATGCAATGTTAATTTTACTGTTTCCTGTAACTGGTTAAATATGTACCTGTAAGGAATAAATTTTTATTATTCTTATTATTTTATCATTACATTTTTTATTTTGAAAAGGACTTTTGGGACACCTTGTATTAAATTTTTTAACCTACCAAATCTCTCAGTGTTAATAATGTAGATGCTAACCTTAGCTGTTTATTTGTGTGCTCTTTTTTATATATTATTAAAGCTTAGCACATACATCTTCAAAAACATTGCGCCCTTGTTTCACATTATATCACGATTTCGAGATCTATTGATGATACTCCAATTTTGTGTTTATCATCGGTGATATATGATTAAATTATCACAATAAATCCACCATTGATATGCTTATAATTTAACACTATAAATTAGAAGGAACCCTACGCAACTTTAAATCTTGCAATTCAAATTTTAAAAGAAACCTTTCCCAGAAATTAGTAGGACACTGTAAAATTGTAACAGGTGGCTTTAAAATTGGCAAAAAAAGGTTGTATATTAGAAATACATGTACACTTTTGTTTTGCTTACAACAAATTTGAAACAAATCTAAAATATAGAATGGCTCCAATTCAAACGGCAGGCACTGTACATATGTTCAAAAACAATCTCTGATGTTTGCGTCTGGCTAGCGAATCAAAAACATTACAATGTAAACGATTCCTCGTAGCCTAGACGTTATTACATATGCAGATGAATGCTTAAATGGGTGACGTCAAGGCGTTTTAAGAGGTCCCATCTCGTCGCCGACCAGACATTTCGAAGATTTTCGAGAAACCGAAAAAAAATTGTCGACTGTGAAGAAATCAGCATGCGGAGTTGGAAAAAAAAAACGCGACAGGTGTGTCGGTTAGGAAGATGTCGCAAATCATTTTCACAAATGTGGTAGCTGTAGGTGAAATTAATGGAAATTTTATTGGATTCGTTTCACGAGTCTCTCATATGTAATAGTATGGTAATATTCTTATCTATAATCTGGTTTTTCACCTGTGTTCTATTTTATTTTTTGATACATTTCCGTTTGCTTATAGGTACGAATTTTTACTACACGACTTAATTGAGAATATCCTGGTCTTATAATAGCGATAGACATTATATTTTAAACAGATTATATACAGGCTGATTACAAGCTAAAGACGTACCATTCATTACTGTCTGTATTATTACCTATAACTTACGAGGGCGACCCGAAATGTTTCAAGAATCGACAAGGAAAAACACGGTAGTATCTGCAGACTGCTGGGCAATCAACAAGGAGGTGCGCAAGAGTTTTCTCTGTTCTCCTACACTTTCTACATGAAGGGGAATTCACTAAACCTATGAGATGCATATGTTTATTCCGTACGCATTGTCCGGTTAAGATTGCTGTAAGTGCTCTCAGTTTGGTCAAGCTCATAAGGCTTCCTTCGTTTGGAAAGATCCAGAAGATTTTGCAGTGCCTCAAACCGGCTAGACCGTTGCAGTAAAATCGGTGATTGGCGGCGAGCTCAGATTTAACAAAAGTCTTAGTACTGCCATAGGAACTCCCACACGTCGGTTCAGAACCTGAGAATGATCGCCCACTGGCGCTCCTTGCTAACAAGTCAGGTATCCCATTTCCTCTGATCCCGGATAACGCTGCGATGTTCCGCCAGTTGTTGCAATCTTCTGTGGCACCCCAACACCACTTCGGAGTCAACCTTGACAGCTTATGGCACTCTAAAGGCGGCTTGGTTATCCGGTACAATTTCTACCGCTTCAAAATCATGTGCGTAGGGTGGCAATTACTTATGCCTAAAAGGTGGAGAGAGAGATCCCTAGACTGATGGCCTCGCCACCCGACTCTTTCTCTTTCCAAAATCCAATACCTGTGCCTCTCGAGCTTTTCGAGGCGTCCACGAACCAGCGGGAGACACCCCGCCTTGATTTGCATGCCTATCCCTTCCATTGCCCATGCCTCATCAACAGTGGTTCTGTTCGGTCGATGTACATAAAGATACTGGTATGGTGGATTAAGAACAACGTTGACCCCATTCTCTTGGGCCAGTTTGCCATAGCGGCAAGTAGCTAGATCTGGGCAAAATAAGACAGAATCTTTGTGAAGATGTATCATAAGTAGAACTCGTTTCTGCAAGCATTCTTTCGCATAAATTTTTTGGATCATTGTACCAGTCGAGATGAAAACGCTGCTCTTTAGATCGCATTTACAGATTGCTTCTCAAATTAAATATTTTTTAGAAAACTTTCTTTTCTTTAAATTTAGGTGTAACATCGCCTCTTTTCTGTGCAGTGTAGAAAAGATTGCCGGGAACCTGATTGAAATTCGCTTTGATGTAAATTTCGTCGTCCATGATCATGCAGCCAAAAATGTACACAAAGTTGCCATAGAGTTTTCGAGAACGAGATTTGGTGGTTGTCTTCTGGGTGCTAATAGGACTTTGTATGATTGGAGATCTTTCCCTCTACGAACTTTCTGCATATATATCCATACGACATATATTAGTTACAGCTAATGGAATGACTAGGGTTTCTTTGAAATGCATGTATTACTTCTCTAACCCTGTTCTCTGAGATAAATCAATATTCTCATCGATTTCCAACTTTTCATTCTGTAGTTAATCGTACATTGAAGTTCCTAAGCACAAAAGTTTCAGTTGATTTTGCAATATTTAATCTTTTTGCAAAGTCTTGCGGATCTTCTTCCTTTTTGCGTATAATTAATTTACGTCGTTCGTTAAGTTCACTTAGTAAGCTGTTCGAATTTCGAATATATATCGATGGAATCTTGTAACAGAACTAGTATCCTGACGATGTATATACTTGTACATATTTATACCATTATACTCTATATATAATCTAGATTTTAGTAATCAAGAAGATGAGGATGATTTGCCACTTAGTGTAAAGGAGAGAGATAGTCAGACAGAAGCTGAAACACGTGATATTTTAAACGCATTTCTGCCACAGATATCTACTTAATGCTTATTATAATATGTTTGTAGATTGAACTGGATGAGAGAGACGTAATTGCATGGAATGAAATGGACGCACAATTAGACAATTTTGACGAAGAAACAGAAGAAGATGAAACTAAAAATGAAGAAACTGAAGAGAAACCACAAAATAGAATTACTCCAGACAGTACAATAAATGCACTGAACACATCAGTTCAATGGGCAACAGGATATAGACTTACTTTGAAATATTTGAAAATTCGGTAAAGTTGGAATACTCGAAAAACAAATGACAAATACCAAAGAAAATAATTTTTTGTCGTGGTGCATGTAAAATACGAATTAATTTAGAGTATTTCTGATGTGTTGGTTCGAAAAATACCTGATATTTCTTCCTAGCAGCTCTAGTTTTTGAGATACACCACGGTGAAACTTAGTACTCATATGTATAAATACCAAAATCAAAATAATTAATTAAATATTAAGGAGACCTAAATTGTCACTCAGATGTAAAATAAGCAACAAGAATCATTACCTTCACAGCCACTTTGATCGTTTTCCAGAAAATTTAGGTGATATTATTATATCAATATTATGGAGGAAAGGTACCAAGGAAGATAGGATACCCATATGATTACTGCTGGAATCTTCAGCGTGGCTGTTTCGGTAAACCTCACGCAAGGAAATCTTATAAAAGGATATCTTTAGCTGATGATTGAAAGTTATATATAACACATGAGCTGAAAAGTCCCGGGCCTAATTCATAGATGACGCTAGTTTTATTGCAGTCACTTTCTCTCAGTTAGTACTAACCTTCAAAAGACAGCTGTTAATATTTCATGATATTCTATTCATTAGTTTGTGAGTTATTGTGCTAAGAGTCACGCTACTTTTGTTATTTTCAAAACAATGGATCAAAAACAATTTCGTGTTTTAATTTTACACTGCTTGTTGATGGGAAAAAATACCGCTCAAGCGAAGCAATGGCTTGAAAAGTGTTATCGGAACTCCGCTCCATCAGAAACAACAATAAAACGTTGGTTTGCTGACTTCAAACGTGGTCGTAGAGACACCGATGATGCAGAACACAGTCGACGTCCAAATGAGGCGGTAACACCAGAAAACATAAAAAAATCCACAAAATCGTTTTGAATGATCGAAAAGTGAAGTTGCGTGAGTTAGCTGACATCGTAAAGATATCAAAAGAACGTATTGGCTTTATATTGCATGAGCATTTGACTATGAGAAAGCTCTGTTCAAAGTGGGTGCCGCGTTTGCTCACTATTTACCAAAAACAAGAACGTGTTGATGATTCTGAGCAGTGTTTGGCCATGTTTATACGTAACAAACCGGAATTTTTGCGTCGATATGTGACAATGGATGAAACATGGATCCATCACTTCACTCCGGAATCAAAACGATCGTCATCTGAGTGGACAGCAACTGGTGAACCTCGTCCAAAGCGCCCGAAAGCACAACAAGCGGCTGGAAAGGTTATGGCCTCGGTATTTTGGGATGTGCGTGGTGTAACATTCATCGACGATCTTGAGAAAGGAAATACCATCAACAGTGAATATTATATAGCGTTATTGGAGCGTTTGAAGACCGAAATTGCAAAGAAACGACCGCATATGGCAAAAAAAAAAGTTTGTTTCATCAAGACAACGCACCGTGTCACAAGTCAATCAAAACAATGGCAAAACTACATGAATTGAACTTCGAATTGCTCCCGCATCCACCGTATTCGCCAGATTTGGCTCCCAGCGACAACTGACTGTTCGTAGACCTCAAAA
This sequence comes from Trypoxylus dichotomus, assembly GCA_023509865.1. NCBI lineage: Eukaryota > Metazoa > Arthropoda > Insecta > Coleoptera > Scarabaeidae > Trypoxylus > Trypoxylus dichotomus. The sequence goes on along the minus strand of CM042082.1, from coordinate 25,912,189 downwards.
AAATGCTTGCCGGTAAGAAATTTCGCACGAATGAAGAGGTTATCGCTGAAACTGAGGCCTATTTTGAGGCAAAACATGAATCGTTCTACAAAAGTGGTATTGAAATGTTAGAGCGGAGCGGGAAGGATTGCATTGCTCTTGATAAAGATTACGTTGATGAATAAAGCTAATTTTGAACCAAAAAAGTCACGTTTTCTTTGTTAGGCCCGGCACTTTTCAGCCCATGTGTTACATATTTTCTGTTAAATAAATACCTCTTACCCAGTTTTTCGTGTTTCAGTTAACAGTTATCAAATAGTAATATTTAAAAAGTTACGTACATAACAAAACATTATACCTAATTTTTATGAATTTTTCCTAAATAGGGTAGATAGAGTGAATCCTGAAGGCTAGAGCTGATAGAACAAATCTGATGGTTCTTTTAGATTAGGCACCTCAAAATTGCTTAATTAAACTTAAAAAATCCGAGGCACCAATTCGTTAGATCTATTGTATTATTTCCTAAAATATTAATAATCGTTTTTGGTTATTTTGAAGGGCAAAAAAGGTAAGCGATTCTTACAAGTACGTAAATGAATCACTCTATTCCAAATAGGATTGCGTCCGCCTTTTATTTTCAAGAAAGAATCTTAACCGTTAATTTTTACAACACCATTAAGAAAAGCAATCCCACAGAACTTCCCTCGATTTAATAGATTGCAGCAGCTTGCCGTTAAAAGTTTAAATTTTGCGATTTGTTGCTTCTATTCGTATATCCAGCTGTTAATTGTGTTCATTGTTTTCGACGTTACGTTGTAGCGATAAATATAACGCATAGGTAACTTACATGTTTGCGGTTACACGTAGGTATGTTTACGATCATTCGCCTTGGTAATTTCAGATTATGTTCGGCTTTGAATCAAATGAATGAAATTTTTATGGTCCCACTCTATTGACGCATATTTTCGGTTAGAAACTAACAAATATGGTAACACCACCTTCTCATAGCACTAAGAATACGGATTATGCGGCGATTTCCATTAATTTTTCGAACAAGAACTCTGTAATTCATTCTAAAGCTCTACAAACCTTATGGAATGTCAATCAATAGGTTAAAAATATAACAAAAGCCTTACGCGTATTTTGAAGCGAAGGAATTCAATTAAAATATTTTAGATCATTCATAAATAACAGAACCGTTAGTATAACAGACAAATAGGTCTCAAACGATTTTTTTCCACAAACCTTCCCTTTTTGTTTATTGAAGTTTTGCCGCCTATCGCTAAAAATTACTCCGCCCTTCTTGGAAATTCTTATTCGCCGCAAAGACCCTATTTCCTGAAACCTCCCGGTAGGTGGAGTTTGTAAATTGCGTGTTTAAGTATAGCGTAGACGTAAGGAAGGTATTGCGTACCTATTCTTCGGCGAAAAGGAGGAGTAAAACGAAACATGCGTAAACTTTTACTTTAGAAATGAATGCAGAGGAATATCGTCTATATTTGTTAAACAGTGCCGGATTAACTTGTAGATAATCTAGTTTAATAATATAACCCCAAGCGGAGAATTACCCAATTGAAAATTTAAAATAATGTAATGTTTAGTGGCCAGTTAAAATTTGTGGGTTTACTAAAGTGCAGGACAGTTAATTGATGCCGTAATTAACCCTTAGCCACCGTAGTGCAAATACTGGCACATCTTCACTGTGGTGCGGTCTTGATGACCGCACATAATAAACAAACTTTAATTACCAAAATATATATTTTTACTCATTGGAAACATTCTTATTGGATTTAGTGCACCCTAAAATAAAACTCAAGATGCTTCTTAACATAGTTTGTTCTTTAATTAACATATCACTAAACAAATGCTCTGTTTTTGACACAAATGCAAGAATGTTTCTTTAGCAATATTCTATGAGAAAGTAAGAATAAATTTTTAACAATAAATGATGATGGTATTAGAAAAGGACAATAATATAAGAAAAAACCTAAAACAAATAAAAAATTGCAGAGGGTCAAATAACACATGGGCTGAAAAGTCCCGGGCCTAACACATAGATGACGCTAGTTTTATTGCAGTCACCTTTCTCTCAGTTAGTACTAACCTTCAAAAGACAGCTGTTAAAATTTCATCATATTCTATTCATTAGTTTGTGAGTTATTGTACTAAGAGTCACGCTACTTTTGTTATTTTCAAAACAATGGATCAACAACAATTTCATGTTTCAATTTTACACTGCTTCTTGATGGGAAACAATACCGTTCAAGCGAAGCAATGGCTTGAAAAATGTTATGGGGACTCCGCTCCATCAGAAACAACAATAACACGTTGGCTTGCTGACTTCAAACGTGGTCGTAGAGACACCGATGATGCAGAACGCAGTGGACGTCCAAATGAGGCGGTAACACCAGAAAACATCAAAAAAATCCACAAAATGGTTTTGAATGATCGAAAAGTGAAGTTGCGTGAGTTAGCTGACATCGTAAAGATATCAAAAGGACGTATTGGCTTTATATTGCATGAGCATTTGGCTATGAGAAAGCTCTGTTCCAAGTGGGTGCCGCGTTTGCTTACTGTTGACCAAAAACAAGAACGTGTTGATGATTCTGAGCAGTGTTTGGCCATGTTTATACGTAACAAACCGGAATTTTTGCGTCGATATGTGACAATGGATGAAACATGGATCCATCACTTCACTCCGTAATCAAAACGATCGTCATCTGAGTGGACAGCAACTGGTGAACCTCGTCCAAAGCGCCCGAAAGCACAACAATCGGCTGGAAAGGTTATGGCCTCGGTATTTTGGGATGTGCGTGGTGTAATATTCATCGACTATTTTGAGAAAGGAAATACCATCAACAGTGAATATTATATAGCGTTATTGGAGCGTTTGAAGGCCGAAATTGCAAAGAAACGACCGCATATGGCAAAGAAAAAAAATGTGTTTCATGAAGACAACGCACCGTGTCACAAGTCAATTAAAACAATGGCAAAACTACATGAATTGAACCTCGAATTGCTCCCACATCCACCGTATTCGCCAGATTTGGCTTCCAGCGACTACTGGCTGTTCGCAGACCTCAAAAAAATGCTCGCAGGTAAAAAATTTCGCACGAATGAAGAGGTTCTCGCTGAAACTGAGGCCTATTTTGAGGCAAAAGATAAATCGTTCTACAAAAGTGGTATTGAAATGTTAGAGCGGCGCTGGAATGATTGCGTTGCTCTTGATGGAGATTACGTTGATGAATAAAGCTAATTTTGAACCAAAAAAACCGTGTTTTCTTTGTTAGGCCCGAGACTTTTCGGCCCATGTGTTACTCAAAGAGTGTGTTTACAATTTTTACAAATCTTTGACGCACATGCTAAACATGTAAGTCTATGGTAAATTTTACACAAATTAAAGGTTTTTATTTTAATTCTATAAGGCCAAGTGTAACACGTTTTTCGTTTTTCCACTTTTTCCTCTACAACTTCCACTTCTTCAGGATCAGGAAGAGAAAGGATTCTGCGAATTACAGTTCGGATGTCACGTTTTCTGCACGTCTAGGAAGATGGAATCTCACTCATTCATCCGCGAGTATTTGCAGAAAATCTACTTTTTTATTGTGGAATTGTCCTTGACGCACTGATAAACCTGAAAAAAGTCACTGCAAGAAAAGAGATTTGGCTCAAATGAGACCACGAAACGTCCTACTTTTTCGACTAATAATAATTATTAGTATTATCATCTAAATGTTAAACCATTAATGCAATAATTTGAAGTTATCTTATACGTGCTCAAACTTTTAATTAATTCGGCAATTCGAAAATAAAAACTGAAGAGTACAAGAAACAAACAGAGTTTACAGCCCGAAACATCGATATAAATTCTCAAAAAATACATTAACATTTTACAAGACAAAGCTCTGTGAAATGATTTTATTTATCCGTGACTCGCAAACTTTTATAGACTTTAGCACCTTCAGAGGTATATAGTGGCAGGTAAATAAACTGCCATTATGCTTAGAACTCATTAGATTTTGGTATATTACCCTTTTTGATCGGTAAGACGCCGTATTTTATAACCGCTTAGTTTATAGCTATGACAAAATATACCAATGTTCAGTTAATATCTTCGTAAATGTTATCCTCGATCGAATGAATCATTTCGGAGATGTTCTAAAATTAACCAGAAATCGAACAAGTGACTTATTCCAACGTTACCCTATTCAACCGTTTAGAAAAAACGAAATCCGTTCTCACACAATTTCCTCGCTGTCACCGATCAAAATTCATACTTATATCCTTCGGACACATTTTACGTCATTTTCTTACAACTGATATAATAATCTTATATCATAGACAGCATAATGCGACACATAATACCGTGTTACCTAAAGCTTCACGGAAATTTTAAATAAATTTACATCTTAAACGTAAACAGTGTCGGCGACATTAAAAAAAGAACGTTTAATTTATTGCCCGCAGACAGTAAACTACTATAACAAGATGGTACAACGTATCGTCTGCGAATTTCACTACTACCAACTACGAACTACCGTCTATACGATGTCTAAAGTGCACACAGTCGCTTTGATTTAGATGACATTTCACGGTTATTCAAGCTTAGCTTCGTCTTCGTCACGTAATTCGATAAATAAATTAATATTCGGCTGAAGTGGAGGCGTTGATTTATCGCACGTAATCGAGACATCCAATATTTTCTGGTATTAAGCTGTGATTTGAGAAAAAAGAAAGGCATTGGGAGAGTGAAGTGTGTTGTGTGATATTAAATCGTGCATTTCTGATATAATGTTGCGAAATATTACGCGCGATATATGTATGGTACATACTGAAATAAGCTTCTGGATGAAAATTATGGAGCCTTTAATAAAATCAAATCGCTAGAAAGTCATAATATAAAAGGTCACATTAAAATTAACCGCAACAACAGGATCAATTCTATTTTGTTTTAAAGTAAGCATCATTGTGGTACTACATCCCTCAAGGCGCGCAAAATTTTTCTGGCTAAAATTCAGTAACTTTTGAATTTATACTCACAGTCCTAGACCAGATATAAATGATCTACAATAGTTATATCTTTATCTGAAGAAGTTAATTTTTCAATATCGTTTAATGTCGCATGATTAATATAGTTATAAATATAATCTAATGGTTAATAAAACATTAAATAAGTATGTTGAATTTGTTAAGAGATATAATTGTAGTAATTTAATATTTAAAATGATTAATAAAGTTTGGGATTCCTATAAGCGTTGGCTCCCTTGCCTCTCGTGAAATAAAGTAGTTTACAGCTAAAATCACCCCAGAACAGGGGCATCCACGTCCAATAAAGGAACATTTTTAAAATGAAGTAACAAAGTGAAAATCATCGACGAGATTAAAATAGGTGCAGGGGTGACTCAATTGGCGAAAGTATATGGAGTATCTAAAGTCACACTCTGTAAAATTAAGCGATTCAAGTCAAAAATTTTACAACGTGTGTCAGATATATACGGAGGCTCGGGAAATCGCAAAACTTTAAAAAATGCCCAAGCACCTAGAATGGAAAATCGTCTGTATAAATGGTCTTTAAACCAAAGGGATAATCATGTTCCAATTAGCGGTGAATTAGTTAAAGAGAGAGCAAAATTATTGAATGAAAACCTAAAAGTGACCGAAAATTTTAGGAATTCCGTTGATTATAACTGTTCAAAATCCGCTTGGATGACCAAAGGCATATTTCTGGAATGGTTCCACAAGCACTTCGTCCCTGAGGTATGGCAAAATAAAACGGTAATAATAAATAATGTAAATTAATGATACACATTGAATTTGTACGTGAAAGATTTCTTAAGAAAGCTAAATCTTCTAATAAATGCGGTGTTAAACTTGGATAACGCACCAAGTCATCCTCTAGAGGAACAATTAAGCAACAACGATGGCTTAATTTTTGTTATGTTCATGTCGCCAAACGTAACTGCACTTATCCAACTGATGGATCAAAATGTAATAAAGAATTACCAAATTGTATTATCGAAAATTTCTACATTCGTTTGCGTTATCAAACAATCCTAGACATTTCTGAACCCTTAAAGCAAGTAACTTTACGTGATGCAATTTTAAATTTAGATATGGCATGGAATGCTCTTACCCAGCAAACAATCAGACTATTGAAAAAATTTGCTTTATTCCAGTGGTGATTATGACAATGAACACAATCTATCGCTAACCATCATTAGAAAACGGTTACTACCTGATGCTGAAGTTATTGACAGCGCATCATCGGACGTTCTCAAATTATTAAATCCAATAAATCCCGATATTATTTGCACAATTACCGATGTTAGTTTATGCAATGACGATAAAGAGATGGATGATGCACGGGAAGAGGAAGATGGGGTGAGTGAAGATGACGACCCCCCGATTGAAATAAAAAATACAGTGAGTGACGCGCAAGCTGTAGGAACTTTTAATCAAGCGTTAGATTGGACTGAAGAAAAAGACATTATAACACATGGGCTGAAAAGTCCCGGGCCTAACACATAGATGACGCTAGTTTTATTGCAGTCACCTTTCTCTCAGTTAGTACTAACCTTCAAAAGACAGCTGTTAAAATTTCATGATATTCTATTCATTAGTTTGTAAGTTATTGTGCTAAGAGTCACGTTACTTTTGTTATTTTCAAAACAATGGATCAAAAACAATTTCGTGTTTTAATTTTACACTGCTTCTTGATGGGAAAAAATACCGTTCAAGCGAAGCAATGGCTTGAAAAGTGTTATGGGGACTCCGCTCCATCAGAAACAACAATAAAACGTTGGTTTGTTGACTTCAAACGTGGTCGTAGAGACACCGATGATACAGAACGCAGTGGACGTCCAAATGAGGCGGTAACACCAGAAAACATCAAAAAAATTCACAAAATCGTTTTGAATGATCGAAAAGTGAAGTTGCGTGAGTTAGCTGACATCGTAAAGATATCAAAAGAACGTATTGGCTTTATATTGCATGAGCACTTGACTATGAGAGAGCTCTGTTCAGAGTGGGCGCCACTGCACACACCAAAAACAAGAACGTGTTGATGATTCTGAGCTGTGTTTGGCCATGTTTAAACGTAACATACCGGAATTTTTGCGTCGATATGTGACAATGGATGAAACATGGATCCATCACCTCACTCCGGAATCAAAACGATAGTGAACTGAGTGGACAGCAACTGGTGAACCTCGTCCAAAGCGCCCGAAAGCACAACAATCGGCTGGAAAGGTTATGGCCTCGGTATTTTGAGATGTGCGTGGTGTAATATTCATCGACTATCTTGAGAAAGGAAATACCATCAACAGTGAATATTATATAGCGTTATTGGAGCGTTTGAAGGCCGAAATTGCAAAGAAACGACCGCATATGGCAAAGAAAAAATTTGGTATCATCAAGACAACGCACCGTGTCACAAGTCAATCAAAACAATGGCAAAACTACATGAATTGAACTTCGAATTACTCCCGCATCCACCGTATTCGCCAGATTTGGCTCCCAGCGACAACTGACTGTTCGCAGACCTCAAAAAAATGCTTGCCGGTAAGAAATTTCGCACGAATGAAGAGGTTATCGCTGAAACTGAGGCCTATTTTGAGGCAAAAGATAAATCGTTCTACAAAAGTGGTATTGAAATGTTAGAGCGGCGCGGGAATGATTGCGTTGCTCTTGATAAAGATTACGTTGATGAATAAAGCTAATTTTGAACCAAAAAAAAACGTGTTTTCTTTGTTAGGCCCGGGATTTTTCAGCCCATGTGTTATTCTGATATTTTAGTGCTCCGTAAACTACGGGCAATGGCATTAGAAGATACCAAGCGTAAATTTACGCAAACAAAAATAGGACTTTTTCAAAATAATGTAATAATATATTTTTTTATTTTTTAATACTATATATATGTATTATGGTATTCATTGTTCATAATTTATTTTTTAATAAACATACATATTTTCTTTTATGCAATTTCTTTACATTTAAAATAAAGTTCGCTAATGTAAACTTTCAGTAATGTCGCCTACTATTTATATTCAGTTTTTTCTAGTTAAATTTCTTCATTTTTCATACCTCTTCAAATGTGAGAGGTCTCTATACCTCACCCCGTGCTATCTGTTTTCCCGTGTACGACGCGCATAATACGTGAACATTTAACGTTTTAATATCTATTTGAATTATACGTTTCCTTCGATATATTCAGAAGAAACGAAGCAAAATACAACCTCTCGTTACATTACGCTCAAACGAAAATGGAACGCACCGAGCAAAGAGAACAAAAAGACGATACCGAGCGTATATTTCTAGATAGACACGACTGCCAACCGCTCAATTCAAAATAGTAAGCGTATTCAAGAACTCCGTGTAATACGGTGTTATTTTTGCCACCCGCTGAAATAATAGAAGCGGAAGCGATAAAAAGCGATACAATAAATAAACGATCATACGGTTTGTGTCGCGGGATAGTACTTACTTTAAAAATATATTTTTAAATAAACTTAAAAACTGTTGCTAGCAGTCAACGTTGTCATTGTTTGTGTGTACCGCTTTTTATCTTTTATATTCGTTTGATTTATACTTTAATGTTAGAACAATTCTTTATTAGTTCCAATTTATGCCAATTATTTGTTTAAATATAATTCTTTAAATACTCAGGGTAAAGGAACTGAGTAGTGTCGTGAATTAATAGTGTAACGTTAGTGTTGAATCCAAAAAAAAATTCATGACTTTAAAGCGTTCAAAGCTGCTTTAAAGGATAAGGAACGCTGCATTAAAAAAATCTAAGCTTTCTGAACAATGAACCCAAAGTATATAAATTCTGTATTTATAAAAGGATTAATCATAACCCCAATTGAGATTACTTACTCAGCTTGCTGGGCACGCTTTTAGTTAGGTTCAGATTACAAGTTAGCTTCAGATTACACCGCCCAGCATAATATATGTTCGTCTCTGAACTTTGTCTTCTAATACTTTGCAGTTTCTATATATGAAACCAAAAATACGCTAAGCGCTCGAAACCATATCATTAATGTGCTTTATAAAACTGAGTTGACTATTAAAAGTAATGCCTAAGTGTTTTCCAGTAGAACAACGTTCAAGTATTGTGTTAGTTATTCTATATATTCATACCCTATGCAATTAGTATTAGGCTTGAAATGTTTGCGGAATCGACAAGAGATGGCGCACGAAGGTTGAAGTAGATTCATTGGTCGGCAATTGTCAAAATCTCAGACGTCTACCGTCAATAGTTGCTGTTTAAGAGTGTGTTTTGTGTAGTAAGTGAGGCAGTTTCCCAAAAATGGATAAAATCGAATTTCGTGCAGTGGTAAAACACTCCAGGATGGCTAGGAAAACGGCCACGGAAATTCGAAATATTTTGCTAGGGGTTCATGGCGGATGTATTCCATCATTTTTGACCATCAGTTTCTGAGTCGGCGAGTTCAAATGTAACCGCACATGCACAAGTGACGAACCACGCAATAGGCACCCAAAAACAGCTACCAACGAGGAAATGGTCGACAAGATTCATGATGTCGTGTTAGCTGATTGAAGCTGAAAGAGATAGCAGAGACAACTGGCATCTCAGAAAAACGCATTGGCCATATCCTATACGAAATTTTGGACATGAAAACACTTTTGGCGTGATGGGGGTACCGCGTTTGCTTACACCGGAGCTAAAACGAAATCGGGTGACCGTTTCGGAGGAGTGCATTTCGTAACCGTGGATGAGACTGGATCCACCACTATATACCGGAAACCAAGGTACAGTCGAGGCGGTGGACTTTTCCAGGCGAATCGACTCTGAAGAAAGCAAAGACCGTTCCATCGGCCGGAAAGGTCACGGCGACCATTTTTTCGGATTCCCAAGGTGTGATCCTCATCGACAACCTGCAGAAGGAAAGGACTATCACAGGGCAATACTACCGCGATTTATTGACCCGATTCGATGCTGTGTTGAAGGAGGAACGGCCTCGTTTGCAGCGGAATATAGTGCTTCTCCACCACAACAATGCACAGGTTCGTTCATCCCACATCGTCTTGTTCAAATTGAATGAGTTGAGCTACGAATTAATCTCTCATCCTCCATATTCACCGGACCTAGCCCCAAACACTTTTTCTTTTCTGAAACCGAAAAAATCACTGGGAGGAAAGAAATTTGCCTCAAATGAGGAGGTCATCGCTGCTACAGATGGCTATTTTGCAGACATTGAAACATCCTACTTTTCCGATTGGAGGAGACTGGAGCACCGTTTGAAAAACTATATTGATCTTCGAGGAGGCCAGATCGAAAAATAAAAATAAAAAATCACAGTAATACCGTGTTTTTCTTGTCGATTCAGGAAACATTCCAGGTCGCCTTGGTAGTCTACCGGGTGCAACAATAACGTGTCAAACCGTTCCTCTTTTTAGTAATCATTACCTATCAATTCTTTAAGAAACATTGAGTATTTGTTTCCTTTAATTTAAAAAGTTACGAAAGTGTTAGGGCCAGAGTCGATATCTAGCTTTAACTAGTGATAGACCATCTCCTAAAGAGGATGAGATCGTAACGTCGAAGAAACAGTCTTTATCACGACAAAACTAACACGTGGCCTAAAGCCCGAGAAAACATATATATATGTGTGTGTCTTCATCCTACTTTTTAGTGTATTAATCTTCGAAGAAACTGCATTGAAAAACAAAAATAAAAAACCACACCAATTCCATATTTTTCTTGTCGATTCCGGAAGTATTTCAGGTTGCCCTCGTATACCATGAGACAATATGGACAAGACCACCCTACAATAGCAAACAGGCATCTAAGGAGTCGATCTTATAGAACATCTTCATATCATCTACAAGTAGTAACTTTTGATAATGCAGAGTCTCGGCAATATCGTTAATAAAGGCCAAAGAAAGGATAGGGCCTAAGTTGAATCCTTGTGGCACACCAGATGTCGGTGTGAACGTTGTCGAAGCACAACTTAGATACTCTACATATTACTATCTATTGGTAAGATATGAATACATTAGTTTGCATAAAGACGGGAAAAACCAATATCCGGCGATTTTTGCAGAAGCACATAATGACCGAAAGCCTTCTGAGAGTCTGTGTAAATTACATCGATCCTTTCATTCAAATTCAAACGAAATTATAACTAACTGGATCATCTATCTTGGCTATATGTAATTTCATGGCAAAGCCAAATGCTAAAATTTATTTACAAAAGTTATTTTTCTAAAACCGCAGCGATTTTCAGGATTTATCATTGAAGTTAAAGAAGTTGGTATCACTTTCGGAGACTCTGAAAACCGTCTGATAACAATACGTTAGTTCACAAAAAAAAGAAATTCAAATATTTTATTTTCTATTAGCGTGTGATGGGAAGGAATCTCACTGTACAATACTTATTCAACGTCTATATTTTATGCACGAAAGGTAAACGGGAAGAAGTAAAGCAAAAAGTCTACGTAAAATGACAAGAGTTGTAAAACGACTTTCTTTTTAATACTATCGTCATTAAAACCGTAGTGAGTATTACGATTCTCGTAAAAGATTGTCAGGTTTGTACTCTGCACCAACCCGAAGAAGTCATTAACATCGAAGTGTTAATAACATTCCTTTTTGCTGATTTTCCGCAACGCTGACTCAACTGTCTGAGGTGATTACTGCCGAACTAGGATATTTACCGCGGTTCAACACGTAGAAATTGCGCAAGATTTGTTTTGATCGACGTGGTTACGACTGCGAAACGTACGTCTGTTTATTGTCTAAGATGTTACGGATGATCCGTTTTGTTTTTGTTTATCGTATTATCGAATCTCTTCCGTTGTGTAAATATTTTAACTTGTTTATTAAGATGTCCTGCGACGTCTGCTGCGTAAAACGAATCCAGACGGTCAGACAACATTCGGTTTCAGACAATAACAATGTTTAATATTTTCCTTTTTGTAAATATGTATGTGGTCATTATTGGGTAACGTGATAAGTTTATGTTTGGCTCAAAAAGAATAGAAATTTAAACCCTTTTGAATGACTTTAATTTGACAAAAAAGATGACAAGCTCCGTCTAGTATATATTCCGTAGTTTACTTAATGCCTAGTATTTGCTGGGGACAGAGCTATACTATTTTTAATGAAGAAGGTCCTTGAAATTATCCGCCTTTTACTTTGTACACAGTGCAACAAATAAGCTTTCGAGACTGGAAGCATATCTGAGTAACTAGTGGCGCCATCTATGTGCTCAGGCCAACGTTTCAAATCTGTAACGTTTCTCTTTCCAATAATACCAATTTTAATCGGTAATAAATAGCAAAGTTATGACAGTTCTCTCAAAACAACTTTTAGTTATTCAATTTCATGCAAAACTTGGTAAAAGTGCAACATTCCGGTTGATGCAGTAAATGTACGGCGATGATTGTTTGAGTAGAAAGAACGTTTCTCTCTAGCATAAACGTCTTTTTGGAAAGCAAAGAGAGGTTAGGAAATGATAATCGTGAACGAAGGCCAGTTTCAGCTCGAACATCAGAAATGATCCAAAAAGTACGTGGTCTTAATGAAAATAATCACAGTGCTTCGCTGAAAATGATGGAAGTGGATTTGAACATAAGCAGAGAAACTATTCGAATCATTTTTCACGAGGTTTTGGGCAAAACCAGAGTCTGCAAAATTTATTCCAGAAACCTTAATGGTCAAAAATGGGTACGTGTCAATCATTCCACAGAAGTCGTTGCAGCCGCCAGAAATCATCCAAACTTTCTGAAATTATTTGTTATGGATGACAAAACATGGTATCTTCAATATAACTCAAAAACCGAGCGTCAACGTTATGAATGCTCATTACATTCTTCGATAGCAAAGGAATTATCCACACGGAATTCATTCCAATTGGACAAACAGTTAGTGGTAAATATTATCTCGAAGTTTTGAAACATCGCAATCGATCCAAATATGGTGATCTAGAGACCCGGTATCCGTTCCACGATAATGCAGCACGACACACCTCACTCATTGTTCGTTAATTTTTTACTCGAAATCAAGTCTGTTTGTGGAATCATACCCCATATTCACTATTTTAGCCCCGCGCGAGTTCTGTCTATTATCTAAATTAAAATTGAAGTTGAAAGGATGTTGTTTTAAAGATATTTAGACCATCAAAACAGCTACATTACAAGCACCAGAAGCAAATCAAAAAAATTAGCTAGAAGACGCATTTGAGTCAATGTTGAATCACTGTAACAAGTGTATTGAAATTGGAGGAGAACATCTTGAATAAGAGATTTCAAAAATAGATTTTTTGTTATATATATATATACACTTATCCAAGTCAGAATTTTAGTATAATCCATCTTAAGTTAAAATCGCATAACGGTTACGTCAGCTACACTTAAAAACCCAGCGTCCCTTCTTAAAATCCTGGAATTGTACCAGATTTTATTCCGCGTGCTCTTTAGCATGTCTACATACATACGCATGAGCATAATGTTATGTAATAAATCCATAGTAAGCGTATGTCTGTCTGTAGTAGCCACGATCGTTTGTAAGGAAGGAAAAAAAAACGATGGAAATGTTGATAACGCTATCGTATGACATGTGCGATGGTCTCGTCGTAATATTCGCCATGCAAAAAACATAAGATGTTCAGATCTACTTTAAATATTTATAGACCAGTCTAGACTAGCGATGTGATAATGCCGCGTGTCGACGAAAGTGAATCCGATAATTTGAAATTCATCTAAATCTCCTTCGTGGAGTGAGTACACTGTTACGAAAGAAAATGGTAGGACGAAGAAGTTATATGAGGAACGTAAAAGAAATGGAAGCAGTCGTTTTCGAAGAATATTGTGCAATTAAATTAATATTGATTGGGCGTTAATTGTTTTTATTGAACGATATGTTAGATGATATTAGCAGCCAACATAATACACCACGTAGGTAAATGATGGATCAGAATCTTCTGAGAAATACACTAAAAGTATAAAAGATAAAAATACAACAAATAAATTGTCAGTGAATCATCAGCAATAAGTAGTGTTTCTGTGTGATATATGTAAAACAATACATTCAATATACCTTTCTCACTATATAAAACGTGTCTTCTTTTTTTTGGTAAATTAAATATAAAGTTGCAGAAATAATTTTCATTTCAAAAATTATTCATTCACACATAGAACACTTCGAAGAAATACCATAAAATTTAACCAAATAATTTAATTTTGTGCTGGGTGTCCCACAAATTTTTTTTAATTTGCTTTGTTCACTGCGGTGGAAGGGTAAATGCCACCTAAAACGTATAAAACACTGTTGATATCAGTGGCAAACGATACAGCGAACAATTAATATTTGATATAGATGTTTGTTTTATTCTATGTAATGTACCGTTCACTTTACTAGACCAACAAACATTTGTCTCCTTCTGGAGCAAGTATTCTGATTATACATTACCAAGTCGGACATCGTTAAGAAACTTTATTCCATCTGTTCGTGACTATGTTGAATGAAGAATTAAAGCAGAATTCAAAGGAAAAAGATTGTGGTTATGTGTTGACGAGACAAGGAAAGTTTGAACCGTCATCCCCTAACTTATTTGCTTCCAAAAGAGTTGCAAAATGTACCAGTAACTTTAAAAGTGATGTTGAGGACATTGAACAAATTACAAGTTTCAACAACCTAACTTTTGCCTCTAACATGCTTGCCTTAGGCCGATCTCTTAAAGAAAAGAGTGGCAATCTGTTACACTGTGGCGCAATTGATCCCTAAATTTTATCCACGAGTAAATGCCTTACTAGCTCATACGAAGGTAGTATTTCTAAATTCCCCAAAACAAAAAAAATATTTAATCTATATCTGGTTGCGTCCTTATTTTCACATCCCTTTACATTACAAGTTTTGTAGCGCACCACCATGATTAGTCTAAAATGACAATTGCATTTAATTCAACACTTTCGAACCATATGTTGCTTATTTTTAAAACTCACTGCATTAACGTATTTCTAATCTTGCCTTCAAGCGATATCTCTCTTGTTGAATAATGCTTCTTCTAAATACACTAACCTAACATTCTAAACCACTATATCTAAGATAATCGCTAAACTAGTAAAAACAAATAATACTTAAGTTTATAATAGTTTTTGCTATGTTCTATTAAATCATAGGACATGGCAAAAACGAATACTTTCAAATGGAATATTATTCCATTTGAAATTTACTTAATAGGTAGAAAAAGTAGTGGCTCAGTCGGTAATATTGTGCTACCAGCATATCAATTTATTTACTTACGCACTCTTTTGACGTTTTACATATTATACTATTTCCAATGGTATCAATTACCTGTATTACGGAAATTGGCCTTGGTCGCTGTGGAGTTTTTCAAAAACGTCTCAAACGAAGCGAATTTTTACCTTAATGGCCATTTAAACATGCAAAACTGCCGTTATTCAACGAATCTAAAACAGAAGCATGGGAGGCTACTTCACTCGCCAAAAGTTCCTGTTTGGACTCCGCTGTCGGTGCATGTAATTATCGCTATGTACTTTTTTTGAAGATGACAGAGATCGTACAATAACCATAAATTCCGAACGATATGTAAAGCCTTGCAAGATTTTAACAGGAACACTTGGTTCTAAGAAGATAGAGCGATATCTTACATGTTTAACATGTCTTTACCAATTGTTCGTGACATTTTCCCTGGAAAATTCATATCCAGACGCTGGTCGGTTCATAGCCCTGACTTGACGTCAATGGATTTTGTTCTGTGGGGCTACTTTAAGTCAAAGGTATACAGCAATACTCCTCACTCTCTGAATGAATTAAAAGAGAATATTCAAAAAGTTCAAAATAACAGAATACAGTTAGAAGACGTAATTGTTAAGAAATGAATCTCCAAAGCCTGTATTTTAATAAAAAAGAAATATTATCTTCTTTTTCTTTCGACTGCGTGTTCTGTCAATCTTTTTCGTGGACGTTCTATCGATCTTCTTCGTTTCGTCCCGTAATTCCACACTCTTGAGTATCATGTAGTCTTTCATCCTTTCTAAGTGTTGTCTCCAATTTTGCCTGTGTCCTCCTACTATTTCCTTAAAAATTCTAACTTCAAGTTCTTCTCTTATATCTATGTTTCTCTTCCTATCCATTCTTGTATATCCTGCTGCCCTTCTTAAAAATCTCGTTTCCGATGTTTAGATTATTCTATCATTTGCTTTAGTTATGGTCGAATTTTCACTCTCTTATATACCGTATGGGATTGCCATTGTTGTATAGTTGATTGATTTCATCAACGTATCCTTCCCTACATTGTTTTTCAATGTTCCAGCTATGTTGCCATTTATTCGGTTAAATTTTGTTATTTTGGTGTGTACGTCTATAGTGTGATATGGTGGATTCAAGGAAGTTAAGTGTTCCTGCTTATTCTATTGGCCAATAGAACAACTATTGGCTTATTGTTAATTATTATTTTTGATTTTTATTGATTGCCATTACTCCCTCAGTTAGTTTGTTTACTTCGTAGGCAGCTCTTTGAAGTGTGTCTTCGTCGCTGGCATACTTGGTTGTTAGCAAAGAGTAATGACGTCAAATATTTTAGTTTATTTAGATTGAGTGTTTAGTGCTTCATGTTTGTCACCCATTTCCGTAACACGTCATCAATGTATATGTTAAAAACTGTTGGCGACAAACTACATCCTTGTCGTAATCCTAATCCTTTGAGTTGTTCTATATGCTTTCAATAACTTTAATCTAATGTAGTGGTATTCCTCGTTTTTCAAGTGTCTCCCACAGTTTTTCTCTAACTATCTTGCCAAAAGCTTTTTTATAATCTATAAACAATATGTGTGTTTCTTTGTTATGTTCTTGGTGTTTCTCTATTATCTGCTCAACCGTAAATATATTTATCAGTGCGAGATCTTCCTCTTCTGAAACCTGTTTTCCTTTCTAAATATAGGTGTTGTCTTTGCGATCTTCCAACCGTTACGTATTGTTTTCGTTCTCACATTTATTTAGTAATTTTAGAAACCTTAATTTTACCTTTGCAGGGGTAGATTTGAGAAGCTCCGCGTTTATATCTTCTTGTCCCGAAGCTTTTCGGTTTTTCATTTTTTGTACCGCTCCCTCCACCTCTCTTAATTCTACCTGGTCTACACTTCTCTCCCCGTCCTCTTCTTCTTCCTTACCATTCCTGTTTTCCAGTCTTTCCATCTTCTCAACAACTCTAGTTATTATGAGAATCCATCGTCAACAATACCACGTAAAGAGTTAGAAATTCGGTATGGGCCCGAATTAAACAGGTCTCTCAGACAAGACCATGATCAAGCTTTAATAATGTTCTTTGAGTATACTAGGTAACGTTTTCTCATATCATAAGCTTTCATAATGAGACCGTGAAAGTTCTCCAACACTCGATAAAAGGTGCATTTGAAATGTATATTGCCTCAGAAGCAAAACACTTTTAAAGTCAATCCTGAAAAAGACTTTATAACAAATGCTTATCTCGTTGTAATTACAAAAAGAGCAAATTATATTAGGGTTGTTCAGAAAATAACCCAACATTATTTTTTAAGTTTGATAGAGCATTGCCCCCTTCGAGTACTACCCTTTCCTATTCATACATTTTCCCGGCGGCATGTCTATTTCGCAAAACAGTCCCGAAAACTTCGTTTGAGATGTGCTGCAACGTCTGACGAACTTGTTTTAATGGCATTAATAATCTCAAAACAGCGTCCATTCAGCAATGATTTCTCTTTCGCGAATAAGAAGAAATCGCAGGGGGCTAGCAGGAGGACTGAGAGAGCTAACTGATTTTTGGCACAAAACTGATGAATTAAAAAAGCAGAGTGTTGCCACAACTTTGGTGCCTTTTTGTGGAGTTTTTCATACAATTGTTATAGTATGGTATTATAGTTAAATAGTATGTGAGACTTTCATGGCTGTTTGTCATAGTCACTAAGTTTTTTTGTTTGTTTTAAAAATGCGAACCGCAGTTGTTCGCGAAACATCAGAGATAAAAAACCTAGTGACACAGCGGAACCCGACAACCGTTATCACTATGATGGTATTATAGTACTCGCTGTTAATTGTTTGATCTTAAGAAAAAAATTCAAAATGGTCAATTCTCTCCAAATTAAAAAGGATTCAGACTGACGTGATTTTTGAGGCATGTAGATCTTTTGCCAATCGAACTGTGATAATTCTGTTAGATCTTTTACATGTCATCCTTAGTTTATTCAAGAAGTTGCCGGCAAACGCGCAGTTGATTTTCTTTTTGTTATTTGGTCATCAAATAAGAAACTTGTTACGCTGCAATACGATATACGCTCAAATTTTTGATCAAAATATCATTGAAATGCAAGTTCTCTGACAGTCAAACGATGGTTTCAGCGCATCTGGTCCTTCGCTTTTTGAACGTAAGCATTATCATTCAACGTCGAGAGCTTTCCTGATCGAGGGTTATCTTCAATTGATTGAGTGACCACTTTTGAATCGTGTAAACCATTGGTAATATTGCATACAACTTAGAGCATCCGTAAGTTGGCCTCAAAACTTTTAACGTTTCCATAAAAGTTTCTCCCAATGTCAAATTTTATTCTGCATCGTTGCTCCCGAAGATCGCAGATTGCCATAATCTGAGCAGACCTCATAGATACAAGAAATCGATTAACTTTTGTTAAAATATGCCATGCTTATGTTAAAACTTGCCAAGGAATCTAACAACCCAACATTCCTGTATAAGGACTATACAAGTTCAACGAACGATGGGAATAGCCCAAACAACAACTCTAGTTAACATCAGGAATACCCTAAATCAGTTCGTATCTTATAGGCACCACGACAAAAAAATAATGTTGTTGGGTGGTGTTATTTGCCTCAAAGGATAGATTGATGGGGGGGCAATAAGGGCATAAAACTTAAAGGTTTCGTGATCTTTTCAAAAACCAGTGAAGTTCGAATTTTATCTGAAAAGCTGTAGTAGAATACGTTCTAGTTGTAATACTTTCTTTAAATTTCCGAAAAATTCGAATTGCAATATAAAAAGAAATATTCGTCAACGTATCCCACATTCAAACTGTTTCATTTCTAGTCTTATCTTAATTTTAAACCACCCAGTGACGCAAGCTCTTCAACATCAACCCAACCATCCTCTTTTATTCTTATTTTGACAGTGTAGCACCGATCACCATTGGTCGACAGCTCGCAAGGTATGTAAATGCAGAACTTCTCGGTATAAAAACGGAGACGAACGTAAAATATATCATTTGTTTTATTCGCGCAAATTGTCCGGCCAAGTGTAAGAAATATACGAACTGACGACAGTCCAACAGGCAGCACAGCAGCACTATATCGTGGCGATACGAAGTTATCATTCCGCGTTGTTTTGCGTGCAACTTCTTGTCGCATCTCATACAATCCGTTTCTCTACCACCGAAGCTTCCAGCCCGATATACCTTGAAGGCGACGTGATTGTTGTAAGTAAATCTGTCTGGCACTCTATTACGTATTCAAGTGAAACTGTTAGGTCTATTAGATGCAATTATATGCTATATATAAACGTAGGTATTTGAACTGTTGTTGTTTTTATTACGTTTATGATTTTTGGGAGTAGATTTATTTTTAACAATCGATTCTTTGAAGAAATTGTAAGACTAATTTGTGCGTACAATAGAGAAAAGAAATCAAATATCATTGATAAATAATAATAATAATAATAATAATAATAATAATAATAATAATAATAATAATAATAATAATAATAATAATAATAATAATAATAATAATAATAATAATAATAATAATAATAATAATAATAATAATAATAATAATAATAATAATAATAATAATAATAATAATAATAATAATAATAATAATAATAATAATAATAATAATAATAATAATAATAATAATAATAATAATAATAATAATAATAATAATAATAATAATAATAATAATAATAATAATAATAATAATAATAATAATAATAATAATAATAATAATAATAATAATAATAATAATAATAATAATAATAATAATAATAATAATAATAATAATAATACTAATAATACTTTATTGCCCAACAGCCCAAGGGCCAATTACAGGACAAATTACAGTACAATTCTTATTTCTTAAAATAAAATAATTAAAATCGTGTTGCCCACAATAATAACATGCTGAAAATGTATATAATAATGAAACAAAAAAAAAAAGAAAGACTCACAAAAACTTCCTATCTGCTGTAACTTTCGATATTTCGCTTCAAAAATTTGTTTTCACATGATTAAAATGACGTGAATATCAAGAATGGAAAGTTTATAGAAAATTATCTTAAACGCGCATCTTAGCAATTTTAAAATATTCCTTTATTTCGGATTAAGTTAAGTTATTGTTATTATTAAATATTTCCTAACAAACAATCATATTTGGGGAATTTACAAAATACGCATTTGAAATTCAAAGAAATCTAATAATTTAAAAAAGTAAATAAACTCTAGATTAAATTTTCTTCTTATTCACGACTCTTTAATTCTTTAAAATTACTGCAATTATATGTATGTCTAGTAAAATCGAAAGAATAAGTAACAATTTGCTTCATAACAATGCGTGGATGAACTACTTTTGTTGCTTTTAGCTGACTTTGAAATATCCAAATGATGGATTGCTGTTTACTTTGAAACTTATGCGAATAAATTCATATTTTATAGATGAAATTTGAACGACCTCGTCTGAATTTCTTATACCTTTCTTTGTACCATTTTCCATGACTTTGTTTTTGAGCTTTTGCTGAATTGTGAGATCCACTTTTTTAAATGTTGCACAAAATTACTTCTTTCAAGTAATATGTGGACACAGTTCTACTCTACTTACGAGGGGAGGTCCAGAAGTTCGTGGAATGGAGGGGATGGAGTGGGGATAGGGGCGCTCGCTAGGTGTCATTCCGATTGGCGACTCATCATTAGTATATAAGTTAAATTGCAGCCCTATAGCGTTCCTTACAAAGCAAGGAAAGAACGCTCAAATCATATTGAATGAAATGGAAACCGTTTATGGGGAACAGTGCCGTAGTAAATCAATGATTTATAAGTGGCATGGTCTTTTTAAACATGGTCGGGAGTCGATTGAAAACGATCCCCGCTCAGGACGGCCAGTTGAGGCCACCACATCAGATATCGTCGAAAAAGTGCAAACATTTCTACTGCAAGATGCCCGTTTGAAGAAAAAACAATTATCTGCACTAGTTGGAGTATCAGATACCACCATTTTGCGTATCCTACATGACCACCTGGGTATGACAGAAGTCAGTGCAAGATGGGTACCGATAATGCTCACGCCGCTGCAGAAACAGCCGCGCGTCTGAGCGTCCAAACAATTGTTGGAGCTGTGTGGAGACAAACTTGCACAGATTTTAGAGCGGATTGTTACCGGAGATGAAACATGGGTTCATCACTTTGAGCCTGAGTCCAAACAGGAGTCCATGCAATGGCATAAAAAGGGGACACCACCGCCAAAGAAATTCAAAGTGACAGAATCGGCTGGAAAGTTGATGACTACTGTTTTTTGGGATTGTGAGGGGATACTATTGATTGATTATAAAGAAAAAGGTAGGAGCATAACCGGAGAATATTACGCAGCGAAATTAAAGGACGCCATCAAGGAAAAACGTCGAGGAAAATTGACCAAGGGTGTGTTGCTCTTTCAAAGACAATGCGCCGCTTCACAAGAGCAAAGTCGCAATGGCTGCTCTGCACAAGCATGGCTTTCAATCAATAGTCCATCCACCTTACAGTCCAGACCTGCCACCTAGTGATTTTTATTTGTTTCCCAATTTAAAAAAAGACTTACCCGGAAGAAAGTTTTCCGACGACAATGAGGTAGAGGAGGCAACTTTGGCCCATTTCGAAGCGAAAGAAAAAAAATATTTTTATGATGGTTTAGAAAAATTAATTCATAGATCTAATAAATGTATTGTGCTTAAAGGTGATTATATTGAAAAGGAAAAATAGATTTATTGTTTTATTTTATTTAAAACCCTTTCATTCCACGAACTTCTGGACCTCCCCTCGTAGGTATGATTGTGAATTGAATATTCAGGTCAGAAACATGAAATTCCACAAATATAACAGTCGAAACATAAATTATTAATAAATAATGGCTAATATCAATTATACACAAATCTTGAAATGTTTAACTGAATATTTATCGACGTGTTCTCCTGGTTTGAAGAACAGATGCCGCTAGTCGCCTGTTTTGTAATGTTCCCTCTCGTGGTACTCGAACCAATATTAGATGAAGACTAACTTATTCCCTAATCAGTGACCTTCCAAATAAAACACAGAACTCATACGCATAGATGAAATTTATTTAAAGGGAAGTCTTATTTTTATAGACATATAAAAGAGAATAATATCATTTAGGCATAAACGTTTCCACCTTTGCGCCAAAATGTGTAAATACACATACATATGAAATAATATTCATGGATGTCTGGGGGCGTGTACTGTTGCTTGGCTAGGTCGACGAGATCTCAGTCAGCTTCTTCTGGACGCTCTCGTTCGGCTAGCAATCGGAGATGAACTGAACATATATACGAGGATAAACTGAAAAATTCGGTAACTGAAGCGTAGCAAATAGCAATATTTATCGGTAATCGTAATCGTAATCTTATCAAACGTACGAATCCCCTCTGACGATGTTTCGGTACCTCGATCGTGTTGTGGTAGTAGATTAGCAAGAAGATGTCGCTTTCGTTTCGACTATTAACAACTAACTATCGAATGTGTCCATCAGCAAGAGAATTACTTCTTTTTCAGTTCGGGTTTTAGGCAATTTGCCTGTTACGATCCCCATCTTTTATTTAGTCTGGCTACGCTTCTTCCTAAACATCTCTAAAATCTCGTTCTGGCTGGCCACCTCACACTTGTGTCAGTTTGTACGTGTTCCTTCCACTTATCTACCATTTATGTCGAAGATGTATAGTTCAGCTCTTATATCTGCATTGCTTATTCTAACAGGTGTTGTATAATCTTGTATCCTACTTTCTTCTTTTATCGTTGTTGCCCATGTTTTACTACCGTATAAGAGGGTTAGCACTGCTATGGTTTTGTAAAATTTTATTTGTGTATCATTCCTTGCTTTATTTTTTAACGTTCTGCGAGATTATTCTACAGATATGTGTGAATTTATTCACTTTTTCTTCTATGTCTTTGTTTTAATCATAAGATACATCGCAGTCTAAATGAAAGTAAAGTAAAGTGTTTCACCTGCTCCAGTACAGTATCGTTTATCATTATTTTGGTCCTAATTCGATATTTATCCAAGAAAGCAATGGTTTTGGTTTAATTTACCGATATTTTCCTTTCACAATTTTGGCAGATTTATTTGTAATGTGTATATTCCTCTCTTTCCGTTAGGAACACATAAGATAGAATTTAGTGTGGTATTCTGGTCTATACGTATTCCATTGAGGCATTTAAAGTTAAATAATGTTGGCCACGCACAGCAGCCTTGTCTAACTCCTGTTTTCATTGATATTTCCCTAGTTAATCTTCCGTCTATATCATAACTCTGGTGTCAGCGTATAAACCCCGTATAGCTCTTATTAAACGATATGGATATTCCTGTTCTTTCATAATATCCCATAATTTCCATCTGTGTACATTATTGAAGGCCTTCTCAAAGTCTAGAAACCACGTGTGTTTCTCTATTGCACACCCTGTGATATTATTTTTCCAACATTTATTAAATACATATAGTAAGTCTTAGGTGCAGTATCTCCCGTTTTTCCAAAGCGCTGTGTTGATGCCATTCATAACGGTCACTTTTCTATTTTTAGTAGCCCTCAAGGCTTCCCTCAGTTCTGGTAAATCTATATCATCCAAACCTCTTACGTCTTCTTCTTGTATTTTTGTTTCGTCGCTGTTCATAATAGCTTATCCATTTCTCCTCGCCTATGTTGTTTATTTGTATTTTGTCTTTTTCCTGATTGTTTAATGATTTCATTACTTTCTAAGCCAGATTTTGTCCTCCATGTATGTCATTTTAGATGTTACTTATAAATCTATTCGAGGATTCTTTCTTGACCTCTCTGGATATGTCTTTCGCAAAATTTGTACTATGCTTGTAAATTTCATGATTAATTTAGGTAGGGTCGTTAATATATTACATGTATGTTTTTTTTTCTTTTACTGCTTCTTACATCTCATCTGACCATAGTTTTAATCATTTCTTCTTTCTGAATTTCTTTCTTTTACCCAAGACTTCAGACGCCGTCTTTTTCCACTGTTTGTTTCATATTTTGCCATTTTTTCGTTTATATCTTCTTTTGTTTCTGTATATTCTAATCTCTTATTCAATCTATCCTGGTGGAACACTCTCATACTTTTCTCTTCAAGTAGATATGCTTTAAAGACCTCGTCATTTGAATTCATTGTATTTTTGATCTTTTTCCACCTTTGATATGTTTCTATCATTACTACTTCTAGAACATGATCTGGTCGTATGTCTGGTCCTCTATATATCCTTGTGCTTTTTACTTGTCCTGCTAATTTGTTATTTGTAATTATATAATTCACTATCTATCTCTGTCCTCTTGCCTATTAAGTGTATTTGTGCATATCTTTCTTTCTAAAAAAACTGTTTATTATTTGCAAACGATTTACATTTATAATATTTATGGCGACCAGACACATGACGAAACTATATCTATTTTTAATCCCAAGTGTGATGAACTGTATATATACTGAAACTAACATCCATATTAATGCTAATGTTAATATGAATATCAATGCTGAACCGCCGTTGGCATTAGTAATGATAAAATTACAATTTTCTTGGAATTTAATTATATTGAAAATTGCAATGTATATATACTGCTTCCTTTTTTACAAAAGCATGGATACTATTTAGCCATCGAATGTTGCTGCTTTCGATAACCTATATCTTTCTGGTAACAAGCAGTACAGTACATTTAATTAAAAACTCAATTTTACATTCAGCACTAATTGAGAAAATTGACATTGTTTAAGTTCTCCAGTTGAGCTCCATTTAGCAAGTCATGCGCTTAAGGGAAATGAAAAATTTCCAATTACCAAAAATTCATTTAACCCTCTCTCAGTGTTTTATAATGTTTCGAATTTCCGAATTCGGAATCGTCACATGTTATCTCTTGCAGTATAGGTAATAGTTTTGCCGGCCGATTGAGGCACCCTGTATATAATCGAAGCTTGCAACTTTCAATTTCAAATAGAGAATTACGTTTCATTAGTAAAATTACACGTTTCTCACGACGGTCAATCGTCTTAAATTCGCAGACGTAGTCCGCCCGCCATAGACAGTAAGTCTAATGTGCTATCGAGGATCCCTTAAACAATAAACCCGATCATACGCTTCACTACCGTAGCGGCTACCGGCTACCGTCTACTAGTAATCCAACAGCACCCAGCACAACTCACAGAGTCGACTTTGTAGCCGGCAACATGTGGCGTTCGGCAGTACTTTAGTCGAAATACATATTTTGTTGAGTGCGGCCGAGGCTACTCCGGGGAAAACAGATGAAAATCGGACGCGTGTCGTCCATAACGATCAGCGCCTACTCGACGTTCGCAGCGTCCTATTGCGGAGGATTGTCGCGATCCAATACCGTTTCTTTTTTATTCCGTTGTTTCGTCTCTTCGGTTCGCTCTTTTTTTGTTTCGTTTCTGTCGGTTGCTTGAATTTTTATTTTTTTCGGCTATTTTTAAAAGGGACAGTGCCGGAATAAATACGAGCGGTGTGCGGCAGGAGCAGCAGAAGCTGAAAAGTGTAAAGACGGAACACGTCAGAGTAGTCGGTTATTGCTTCTATTAGACGGATTTTTCCGACTAATTGTCGCAAATTATTTCTTTAGTTTTGTGTTTTTTTATTACGCAAGTTGGTGCCTAATTACGCGTTTTTTCAAATTTAGGAACTATAATGTGAACGGATTTTTTAATTTTCTTTTGACAATTTAAAAACAAAAAGTCGCCTGGTTCCTAGATGAAAGGGTTATTTTAACACGCTAAGGTAAGTGATAATTTCCAAACAAATTATTATGGATCTTAATCTTTTTAAACGTTATTTTTCTTTTTATCCCGTATTGAATTTTAATTCCATTATATTTTTATTTTTTAATTATTAGCTAGTCCAATGGACACAAAGCAGTGTTCAATTTTTTTTTAATTCACACTAGACCTAACGTACTCGTATTCAAAAAACATTTCAAGTAGGGGGAATAACTTTATAATTTTTGCAAAAAGGAATTTCTTCGAGCAACGTGATACGACAATTTCCTGCTATAGTCCGTTCACTTCAAGAATGTAGTAGATAGCGCTGCTATCGGCATCTGTAAACCTTGTATCTTAAATTTAAATCCGCAAGATAACGAAATCCATACTCAAATAGAGAAAATTTTCGAAAATTATTCAATTCTCCTAGATAGATATTTTCAAATTAGAGAACACCAAACTATCATTACATAACCGCTAAATATAGTAGATTACAAGTAGATTTTAAACTATGGCGGGTACATACAAGAGTTTAACTAAAAATCAAGAGATCAACTATGATCCAAACAGCGTTGAAACGTGAAGCCATAAGACTATTTGAAGTCGAATTAGCCACTGAAACAGAAACTTTAAATGTAATTCAATCCGTAGGATCTAAAGCAGTGGGATCTGATTTAATAAGCATAAATATAATCAGGCATTGTTTATTATTTTTGCCGTATATACCAGTATCGTAAACCAGTGCCTTATTAGATCATGTTATCCAAATCTATGGAAGACATCATTAGTAATGCCTTTACCTAAGAAATCATGTGCAAAAGATTACGGAGATCTCTGTCCAGTTAGCGTTTTGCTCGTATTATCTGAAGTATTTGGGAAGCGTGTTCCCTTGTTAGTATCATAAAATATGTACATTTTCTTTGGTAGAAATATTCATGATTTATTGCGGGAATTCTACTTATTAATAAGGACTATTGATGGGATGAAGTATCTATCAGATCCTGCATAAACAGCAATAGCTGCTACAGGAGACTATTTTATCGACAAATATTAGGTTTCTTTTAACATTTTTTACTTTCAACTTAGTTTGACTATCCTTTTAAAAATAATGTCCAAATGCATAAGAAATTTAATCAAACATTGCATTAATTCTTTTATTAACCATAACATTTCTTAGCATTTTTTGATTAAGTTCTTGTTTGTTTAACAGTAGACATATATTTGTAACCTACGTTGTTGTAATGTATTTAAATATTACTCCTGTATCCTTCAAATCTGTTCCTAAGTATTAAATAGTCTCATGACTTTTAGTTGATTTACTACTTCAACATTTCTACAATCATTTAAGACATTTTCAGATTTTAATTATATTAAGTCAGCATCCTGTAAATATAGGGACTGCTATTGTTTTATAAATTCTGCCATCTGTTAGTTAAAATCGTATATAAACCTTTTTGCTTTGGTTTTGCTACAATTTCGCAAACGAAGGCATTCGTATAACTTCTTAGGCGTTTTTCTTTCTTGTTAGTCGCGTAGCAATTCAAGTACAATTACGGCCGTTTGCTCTTCTGCTATGATACGTTCCTTTATAATCATCTAGCAGTTAAAGAAAAACTATCTTACTTTGTAAACTCGATGACAATTATGTCAGCTATCAGATCTAAGGCAAAAAAACTTTTTTCTTTCATTATCCACTGGAACACTGGTATCTTTTACAGATGCAATGTATCGTGGATATGATTTGTTCCACCGCTTTATACGATTTATAAAAAAAAATAAGTCGGAAGATTGTAGCATTCTTCATTATTATTTTCATATTATATAATAGTAATTCTTTAAGTTAGTGCCTTTTTTTCCTTTTTTGATTCAGAAATTTTTAGTCAGATAAAATCTGGTTACTTCCTATAATTTCATATTACTTGTAACGCGTTTTGGGGTTGTGTTACGTCTTTTTCAAAACAATAATGGCAACACAAACGACATTCTAGAAATATAACACATGGGCTGAAAACTCCTGGGCCTAACAAAGAAAACACGGTTCAAAATTAGCTTTATTTATCAACGTAATCTCCATCAAGAGCAACGCAATCATTCCAGCGCCGCTCTAACATTTCAATACCACTTTTGTAGAACGATTTATCTTTTGCCTCGAAATAGGCCTCAGTTTCAGCGAGAACCTCTTCATTCGTGCGAAATTTCTTACCGGCGAGCATTTCTTTGAGGTCTGCGAACAGGCAGTAGTCGCTGGAATCCAAATCTGGCGAATACGGTGGATGTGGGAGCAATTCGAAGTTCAATTCATGTAGTTTTGCCATTGTTTTGATTGACTTGCGACACGGTGCGTTGTCTTGATGAAACAAAATTTTTTTCTTTGCCATATGCGGTCGTTTCTTTGCAATTTCGGCCTTCAAACGCTCCAATAACGCTATATAATATTCACTGTTGATGGTATTTCCTTTCTCAAGATAGTCGATGAATATTACACCACGCACATCCCAAAATACCGAAGCCACAACTTTTCCAGCCGATTGTTGTCTTTCGGGCGCTTTGGACGAGGTTTACCAGTTGCTGTCCACTCAGATGACGATCGTTTTGATTCCGGAGTGAAGTGATGGATCCATGTTTCATCCATTGTCACATATCGACGCAAAAATTCCGGTTTGTTACGTTTAAACATGGCCAAACACTGCTCAGAATCATCAACACGTTCTTGTTTTTGGTCAACAGTGAGCAAACGCGACACCGACTTTGAACAGAGCTTTCTCATAGTCGGATGCTCATGCAATATAAAGCCAATACGTTCTTTTGATATCTTTACGATGTCAGCTAACTCACGCAACTTCACTTTTTGATCATTCAAAACGATTTTGTGGATTTTTTTGATGTTTTCTGGTGTTACCGCCTCATTTGGACGTCCACTGCGTTCTGCATCATCGGTGTCTCTGCGACCACGTTTGAAGTCAGCAAACCAACGTTTTATTGTTGTTTCTGATGGAGCGGAGTCCCCATAACACTTTTCAAGCCATTGCTTCGCTTGAACGGTATTTTTTCCCATCAAGAAGCAGTGTAAAATTTAAACACGAAATTGTTTTTGATCCATTGTTTTGAAAATAACAAAAGTAGCGTGACTCTTAGCACAATAACTCACATACTAATGGGTAGAATATCATGAAATTTTAACAGCTGTCTTTTGAAGGTTAGTACTAACTGAGAGAAAGGTGACTGCAATAAAACTAGCGTCATCTATGTGTTAGGCCCGGGACTTTTCAGCCCATGTGTTATATATCGACGTTTCGCCAAACACTGCTGACATCTTCAGGACGGTTCGCTGATCGTATGAGCAATGGTACCATTACTTAAGACTATGGTCTATAAGCCCGGAAATATACACTAGCGTCCATAAAAGTTTGGTCAAGTAACAAAAATTTAAAATATCAAAAAATAAAATGCAATCAATACTATAGAAATAAATGTATTACTCTTCAAAATAACAACTATCAAAATCTAACGAAAACTTTTATTTTTTCGTATTCATTGTTAACAAAATTCTTAAACATTCTTTTCGTAAAAAAATCGACCTTTTGCATTGTTTATCTTTCGAACAACTTTCGATTAATTTTGTGACGTTTTCCCCTGGGATGTTGTTCCATTCCTATTGAAGGATACCCCAAAGCTGTTCCTTGCAAATAGGACCGACACTTCGAATTCTTCTATCAAGTTCATCCCAGAGTAATTCAATGGGGTTGAGATCTGTACTCCGTGGTGGCAATGTCATTACTTGATCCAGATATTGTTTGCATATTCTGGTTGTGTGTTTCGGATCGTTATCTTGCATAAAAGTAACATTCTCGCCGATTAGTAGCAGCCCAGGAGCAATAGCATGGGTCTCCAATATTTCGCGGTACTGCTCTTGCGAGATTATTCCTTCGATTCGATGTAACGTTCCTGCCCCTGAGTAAAAAAAGCAACGCCAAATTAACTGAACCGCCACCGTGTTTTATTGTTGGTACGATGCATTCACTCTCTTGCTTTGACCACAAAACATTTTGTCACTGTTCTACCACTCAATCCCGATGTTCACGGGCCCACTGTAGCCCTTTCAGTCCGTTACCCCGGCTTAGTAATGGTTTATGAGTTGCCACGAGAGCCGTGTAAATTTCCTTCGGCCAGTCGGTGTTTGGCGGTGGTAATTGAAATCGGACGCTGACGTCCGCGATTGAATTCTAAGTCACCTGAATGGTGTACTTTAATGTCGACGCGGCTAGATTTAATTTCTCATTGACTTGTCTGCTGGCAAAAACCTTCTTTATGCAAAGTTATTGTACTAGATCATTTAGCAACACGTATTGATACACCAAGAGGCATTTCGAACAGTATTGTTCACTTATTGCACCGCTGTACACAATAATATTCAAACTGAACGGTTGTGAGTTTGGTAATCGCAGTAAACGTTCGAGATGGGCAAGGACGAGCCCTATGAGAGAGAGAGAGAGGAGGATACAATAAAATCTTTACCCGTTTGGTCCCATCTATACAACTTATCTAATAAATAGATTGGAATAATCCGGTGTAAAGGAGGATGATTGTTCTGGGCCATAAATTACTTGTTTTCTTCGTAATATCTTCGTTATTTGGGTTGCAGATGTACTTGAGATATATGTTTATTAAGATTATCATCGTTGAAACCAGTAAAGCTTATTAAATTAAAGTATTCTGAAAGTTTCTCCCTTGGCCAAACTTCTATGGACGGTAGTGTATGTACTGTCGGTAAAGACTCCGGTCGTGAAAGCCTTATATTATTTACAGCAGACATTGGGTTTTCAGGGGAGGTCTAGGTAAAGAAAATCTTATTCGAAAGTTCATAAAAATATAGTTAAATAAA
Source organism: Trypoxylus dichotomus (assembly GCA_023509865.1). Taxonomy (NCBI): domain Eukaryota; kingdom Metazoa; phylum Arthropoda; class Insecta; order Coleoptera; family Scarabaeidae; genus Trypoxylus; species Trypoxylus dichotomus. Next base: position 25,881,336 of record CM042082.1, on the reverse strand, counting down.
TTTGACTGTCCAAAATATATCGCTAAATATCAGAGTTAGTGGCAGCGAATTTTATAAACAAAATCACAGCAAATGTTACCGCATCCTATACTGGCGATTCGCTTAAATTCTACTAACTAATACATACATACGTACGCTAACCAAACCGTTTATATGTCAGTCCGTTGCTTGCTACCTGCTATTTACGGTCTTTATCAAAATCTGCGTCATTCATTCACATTGCTCGGACGCGATAATGCCCATTTAGTGAATCACGACGATCGCATATTTGAATCGCAATTAACCGTTTACTACGGCGAACCGATTATGAAAGCAATTAATTATAAGATTTTACGATCTCGTTTCCATAAATTCTCACCCCGCGAAACGGAGGTGTAATTACCGAATAAGTGAGGATTTGTCATTTTAAGAGGCTTGCATTTAAAAATCTACAAAGTAATCGAGATCTGTTTAGATTTCAAATGAGCTCTTTATTAAGCAAGCAAATGCTAAGCTTTAAATAATGAATGTTTAATTACTTTCTGGCTATAACACTTTTACAAGGGAACAGTGGCAACCTGAAAATTCGCAACGTGAAATAAATAAATTTTTAAATATTCCGTTGTCCACAGTTAACCGTGTGATTACACAATTTAAACGCAAGGAAAAGACAACAGTGGAGCCGAGACCAGGTCGTGCCGGACCTTCTCAAAGAAGTAAAAGGGTGCTTGTGCGCGAAGTGTTAGGAGAACCGCGAAAAAGTACAGCTGAGCTTGCAGCAACTTCACAGAAAAGTCAGCACACCGTTCAGCGATACCTTCACAGTGTGGGGATGTATAAAAGGGTGGCAAAGAAAAAACCTCTTCTTACGGCGTTTCAAAAACGGCGCCGAATGGCTTGGGCGATCGAAATGCGAACGAAGCCCGAAGAGTTTTGGCGGTCTGTCATTTTTTCAGACGAAAGCAGATACTACCAATTCAGTGATGGTGGTCGTACGTGGGTATGGAGACGTTTGTCACAGCAACTGGGCGACACATTTTTGCATCAGACGGTGAAATACGGCGGTGTGAACATCATGGTGGGGGGCGCGATATGGTATGGTGGAAGATCGCAATTAGTAATCTGCGACGGAAATATAAATGCGGCAAAATATATCCAAATATTAACAGAAGGACTACTACCGATATTCGACAACGCCATTTTATCTAAAGAAGACGCCACTTTTATGGAGGATGGAGCACCCTGCCACAAAGCAAGAACAACAACCACATGGAAAGAGGAACAGGGGATTCGGATTTTACCATGGCCAGGCCAATCACCAGACATGAATCCGATAGAGAATGTTTGGCACATAATCCAGACAAATATGACGAAACGACCCCGAAAACCCGGCAATAAGGAAGAACTCGTGGCAGTTGTTACAGAAGAGCGGTTAAATATTCCAGAAGACACCATTAATCATTTAATAGATTCTATGCCACGACGACTCGCAGCACTTCACGCAAGTAAAGGTGGATCGACAAAATATTAGTCTAATTTAAAAATTTTAAAATATTTTGTATATATAACGAGAATAGTATCTTTTTTTAATTAGTAGGTGTCTATTTTATTCTGTCACCCTAGTGTACATACATATTCTTCTAGTGTCTGAATTGTCCAACTATGGACTAGAGTCCTTTTCAGAAATTTGCACAATTTTTAAGTAAACTTGCCTGCATTCTAACGAAAGTATATAGAGTAGAACAAACAGTATACAAGCAAAATGAAGAAATTAACGTCGGGAAAATATGCACTAAAGAGTTTGCCAAATATGCATGCAATATTCATTATTAGGGACGACCTGAAATGTTTCCGGAATTATCGCCAAATTGGATTTAATATATGATTATTTTATTAGTAATTAAACTATATACATCTGGAAACTCTTTAACTTTTTCAGCAACCCTATTTAAACCGTGAGCCAAACAAGTATACTTGATTAAATTCGGAAAAGAATTCAGACTTTTAGCTGCTTTTAACACATATAAAGCGGCGTCACTTACCATTAATAAAATTAATAGAACTCTTTCAAAAAGGTGCTTTTTCGGGTAAAGGAAATTAGCTAAGGACTCATTAATAAACCTGGCTATGGTAACTAAATGATAACTAATCTAAATTATCTAAATTAATTAAATATCTTTTAGAAAGACTTGAACCGTTTCAGGTTCCAATAATCAAATTAGCAACCTAACGGCCTTTCGCGTTGGTAGTTTCATCAACAGAGATCCAAAAAAGACAGATTTAGAGTTTCCAACTCGAATCTATCATAAAATTTCTCCACAAAATCACATTTTTGCTTTCAGTGCACGGTATTTAATTTCCTTAATAAAACTACTGCTTAACATTCCTAGACATTCCATAGCACTGCGTGTATAACAAGCGATATTTTCAGAATTGTCTTCTTCTATCAAAAAACGGTGCTTCATATGGTTCTTCTCATCGTTCAATCTCCAATCCTGTTACATGTTCAAAAGACAACATGTTTTCTTGTTGAACACTTACCTTCGAACGCACTTTCTTAAGGTGTCAATTATTGCGATATTGCCTACTTCAAAATGTAAGTAGCATGTTCGATATATTAGCTATTAATCCCAGCCATTGCATCCGACTACGAATTTACACTACACGAAAAAACGCTTCTGATATACCATTTGAAACGGCCACCTTATATGTGGACATTCTTTATGATAACGGACTACATGGCAGCAGAAACACGTACATATTTTTAATTTGTTAGTTAAGTGCTGGGAATATGTATTTCTTTGAAATCTTATCGAATTGGTGATTAATTTCAATTGTTTAATGCGTTCTATTGTTGTGATATTCAATTATTTAGAATGACAATTATGTATATACATGGATGAAGGATGAGTAAAGCTTCAATGTTATTTTTTAATCTTCAATGTTTAACTGTCTAAATCTGTACAACATTATTTTCTAAGTTAAAACAACTTTTATTTAGATAAATAAAAAAAGAATAATAAAAATAGAGGATCTGAGGTATTCTGTTAGATGTTACCTATTTCTTTCCAAAAACAAATTTACGTCATCCTTGAGATGCAAAGAAATTAATAAATTATCTCTAAAATTCTTAGAGATTTATTTAAAATCTGACTACTTTAAATAAAATGTTTTGTAACATGGGAATGCTACCTAGTGTTTGACCACGTTTAACTGCTCTCTATCTAATCCGTCAGTCTGAATATAGCTTAACGCCAGTTGGCTCATTACGTACACACAGAACATCAAAGGGGAATTATAGTCTATTTCGTACATACAGTTTAATAATACAAATATTTTGATAGGGATAAAAAATAGTTTCTTTCAATAACCTCCAATTCTGCAGATGCGTAAACACTTATAGCCAGTGGTGTTCATTAATAACTTTTTTGAATTTCCGTATGTATATAAATTTAATTGTCTCATTTTGTCCTCTTAATTTTAAGGTTTTTTTTTCTGATTTTTCATACGAGGCAAGAAGTTGAGATCACTACAACGTACATGGAATCAATTTGATTATACTATTTTCATTATTCAAGTTCAGTCAAATAATAGGATATTAGGAAATTTATGATTCTCTTCATATTCAAAGAAAAAACATCTGTATACCTAGCTGAATATATAAAAACCAATAAAATGATTTCATTAACCTTACTATACTTCATTCACGTTAAGAATGCAGTAGGTAGCGCTACGATCGGCGGCTGTATTACACTGGTGAAATTTGACCGATGGAACTGTCAAATGAAATCGTACGTAAACATCAAAGTTTTGTTATCAAAATCTTGTATAAGAAATAACAAAGTTTTTTATATTTTATGTACAATACATTATGCTTATATGACCTGGTAAAATAATACCGCAATAATAAGGTAAAAGTAACATCAATTGCAATATAAATGGAATAGTTGGAGCTTATTTAATTGTGTTATAAAGTAAATGAGATTGCATTTGGGGTTAATCTGACAGAATATAAATGCCATATGTCAAGCTTTAAAATAACAAAATTACTATGGATAAACTTTAATCGAAATTATAACTTCGACATGAATGGTTATATACATAGTGTTATACCAAGTCATTTGTCATGAAGTAAATTCTTCGTTGGTAGTCTCCATCAATTTCAATATAATTTCAATGAAAGTAAGCAATTCAATATATACAAGGTAAAGCCAAACAAGTAAGAATGTTGGTGATTATGAACAATACATAATAGGCTTAACAGGACTGTATCCAAGTCCATCGAATGACTTCTGAGTACATGGCAACACACAATATCCTTAAATCCTGCATAGAATTTGGTTTGTGTCAATGGTGAAGTTAGATGAGCTGTTCAGTGAAAAACAAAACAGCAGTGCAAATATATTTGTCTACTGTACCCCGACTGTGATAAAACCAATGTATATTTTCAACGACAGTACAGTCAATAAATGATTGCATGCATATCAACGAGTATTATTATTACAATCTCTTAACTGCACATATTACAAATTTATATAGTTTTCTTCTCTTCATATGTAATGAATTTAATAAAAAAAATTCTTTACTGTTAGCATTTTTATATTATTATTATTATTTATAAAATAACAAATGAAATAAACATATGAATATGATATGTGTATAAATCAAAGGGTAAAGTAAAAAAGTTGGATAAGTAATTTCAATTTATTATGAAAAACTCTTCGATAACATGTTTGATACAATTAATTTGTACACATGTTCTTTTAAAATTACTATATTGTATAAAATACCTTAACTAAATATATGGTATGCATGAAGATATAAATGAGCAATCAAAGCATTCTAAGTGTTCCACATATTTTATTAATTTATGAGGCAAAATCAGAATCTGATGTATCTGTCGAATCTGCATTTGTAGTTATAACAAATTTTTCAACTATGTTACCAAGTTGATACATTTCATTCTCTTCTTCAATTGTGTGTTTGACACTGCTTGCCCAAGCTTCAGGTGTTCGATTCAAAACACAGCATACCATTTTCAACGAAACTATCTTCATTTCCAATATATAAAATGATTAATTGTATCCTGCAGGATGTTTTAAGCCTGTTTTTACTCCCTCAACAAATGCTTGCCTTGCGGTATTTATTGTGGTATCTGCCCATACTTTTTCTTTAGAGTGACCTGCATTAACCCACGTTTCATTGAAATAATAAATCTTTTACCCTTTTGCTCAAAATTATCTAATGCTAGTTAAGTACCGACGTCTCCATAACACAATATCTTGTCGTTCCATTAGCACACTGTTTCAATTCCTTTTTAACCACTTAAATCCTAACTTTTTTAAGATTTTCCATAATGTACGTTTCAACTGGGGCAAATTGTCATCTGCGTTAATAACCTGCAAAAGATTAATAAGTTTATATTATACTATATATATTAAACGTAAATATAATACATTAAGGTCAAAATGTTTTATATTTACGTTTAATAATTTTGTACACGTAGGCAATTCATTTCTTAAAAATAATGAATGTCTCCTAGTTATAGATTTTTGAGCTTCGTCTAAGTGATCGTACATTGTTTCACGAAGGCGTTTCTTAGGGGGTGAGCTGTTGTGTTAATCTCTTTGATAATGTCCCACACTGTTCTTTTACTTAAACCTAGTTGTGTTGCAGTCAACTTAACAGACGTTGACTTGCAATTTTCCTGCTTCAGCTGCAGATATAAATTGTAAGCCAATAGCCTCTGCCTACTGCCAATATGCCTCCCTTGAGGCTTCTTCGATGGTCCTGCAACTGCATGTACTACTGCTTCCTCAGCCATATCGAACTAAAGCTGTAATCGTAATAGTACAGTAAAAATTATTTTGTTTATATAATTGATTGTATTAAATGAATTATTAAATGATGAGACAAATTTTTGCCACAATTTGTTATAGATAAAAAAATACAATGAAAAAAATCGTAAGTAAATTTGACAACTGACAGAAATTTCATATGAAGATATTACATCAATTTCTCCTGTGTGAATATGCCCATTAGCCAATGGCAAGCCCGTATTTTAAGGCCTATCTATTGCAAGTCTGCATTCTTAACGTGAATGGAGTATGATAAAAATATTGTTTACAATCAATACTTGAACAAAACACGTTAATTCATGAATTGGTAAATGAAACATTTTGCCAATTGGTAGTTTTTGAAAACTAAAACGTAAGCAATTTTAAAATAACAGGTGCACATAACTTATTGACCGATAGTACAAACAGTTCGTGTTTCACAAAGAAATTCATTCAGCATTTTTTTGCAAGTCATAATAAAAATTCATGTGTGGTGAATATTCGGTAGGTTCAATTGTCAGCGAGAAGTGATATTGTGAAATCTTAATTATAAAAGTAATTCGATATTTACCTTAAGATGGTACCCACTTCTAGAGATTCACATCTCGTAAAACGGTACATATTGTACACTCAAAGTTGTTCAAGTTATTTGTAACTATTTTACGCATTCCTCGGAACGAGTTTCAAAGTCTGTCGTTAAATTTTATGCAAGCTAGTGATAATAGAAAATAAACTTTCTAAGCAAATACCCGGCAAAAATTTGCACAGTTCGTCATTTTATTTTACAACGGTTACGGTTATGTAAATTTTGTTCCAAACGACAACAGTGTTGCTGTTTATGAGTTTAGCACGCGTATTATGTAGATATCTACAATATCGTTCATAGATTTGATCACATGTAATATATTGTGTTATACTTAAAACTATTTTAAAAATATATAGGGAAATTCGTATCAGTTTTCTTAGAGTGCCATTTACAATCTAATGCTGATATGGGTATATATTCATAACAGTAAAAATAAAATATAAATAAATAAAATCCATTCAAACACGAAAACAATGTGTTCCTGTATTCAATTTTATGGTGGCAATAAAGCAATAATGGGGGTTGGAAGTAGAACATTTGGGATTAATGCGTTATGGTGGGGAGTCAACCACATACCTTACAATAAACTGTATATTCAGTATGTATCCAGTATATTGCCAAGATATTTGAAAAGTGTGAGATTGCATTAGGAAGATCCTATTTCATATCGTTAGTTTATGTGATGATTTGAAAGGGAGAAGAAATGTTTCTAGTATTCATCGATCTGAAAGCTGCCTTTGGTACTATAAATAGAAGAGGGATAAGGGGAAATCGCTAGATGTCATGAGAAGTACATACGAGACAGTAAAGTTCAGGGTACAAATTGCAGGATGAAAATCAGAAGAATTCCAAATGAAAAAAGGTATAAAATAAGATGACACAAACCGAACAGCATTGCACAATAATAGGGTACAGAAATCTAGAATCTGTAAGAGTGAGTAGCTTACTAACATATGGGCTGAAAAGTCCCGGGCCTAAGAAAGAAAAAACGTTTTTTTTGGTTCAAAATTAGCTTTATTTATCAACGTAATCTCCATCAAGAGCAACGCTATCATTCCCGCGCCGCTCTAACATTTCAGTACCAAAATAGGCCTCAGTTTCAGCGATAACCTCTTCATTCGTGCGAAATTTCTTACCGGCGAGCATTTTTTTGAGGTCTGCGAACAGCCAGTAGTCGCTGGGAGCCAAATCTGGCGAATACGGTAGATGTGGGAGCAATTCATGTAGTTTTGCCATTGTTTTGATTGACTTGTGACACGGTGCGTTGTCTTGATGAGACAAAATTTTTTTCTTTGCCATATGCGGTCGTTTCTTTGCAATTTCGGCCTTCAAACGCTCCAATAACGCTATATAATATTCACTGTTGATGGTATTTCCTTTCTCAAGATAGTCGATGAATATTACACCACGCACATCCCAAAATACCGAGGCCATAACCTTTCCAGCCGATTGTTGTGCTTTCGGGCGCTTTGGACGAGGTCCACCAGTTGCTGTCCACTCAGATGGCGATCGTTTTGATTCCGGAGTGAAGTGATGGATCCATTGTCACAGTGTAAAATTAAAACACGAAATTGTTTTTGATCCATTGTTTTGAAAATAACAAAAGTAGCGTGACTCTTAGCACAATAACTCACAAGCTAATGAATAGAACATCATGAAATTTTTACAGCTGTCTTTTGAAGGTTAGTACTAACTGAGAGAAAAGTGACTGCAATAAAACTAGCGTCATCTATGTGTTAGGCCCGGGACTTTTCAGCCCTTGTGTTATATACGGATGATGTGGTGCTGATTGCAAACTCTAATAATAAAATGCAAAGGCTAATGAACACCTGGTCGAAGAAAATAGCAAACGTGATGATGGATGCAAACTCGAATAAAACTAAGGTAATGATCGTAAACGAAAATCGAGACAATAAAGTCAACAAAATGTAGAGGCAATACATTGGAGAGGGTAACTATATATGACTGTTTGGGAAGCATACTGACAGACGATGGAAAAATTGATAGGGAGTTAAGGAACAAAGCTAATAAATCAACAAGAATATACTACTCTTTAAATAAGACAGTCCTAGGAAACAGGGATATTGATATGGAGACAAAAATGAAAGTATATAATACTATAACAATTCCAGTAATAACGATTGCATGTGAAAACTGAATAGTGCGGAAGAAAGATGAAATAAAGATAAATGCAATGGATATGAAACATCTAAGATGATTAGCGGGGAAAATCAAATGAGATATGATCAAGAATGACGCAAGAACCAATAATAAAAAGAAATAAGGAGGAAGCAATTAAATTGATACGGATATGTAGTAAGGCTGAAGACAGAATTACAAAAAAAAATAATTGAGGCAGAACACCTACAAAAGAAAAGAAGAGAAAGACCTAGGAGGAACTGCATTGAGCACATAAGGGAAACAGGTTGAACAAAAGGAAAAAACTTAGAAGAAATGAACGCAATGGCGAGAAATAGAAAAGAGTGGGAAGAAATGGGTATAAAAAGAACCGGAATCCTTACCCGACATCTGAAAAGGTATAAGGACGTGAGTAGAATAAGAAGAAGAAGTTTATTTGATCAAAGATATGCAAAATAAAGGGGAATTTTATACTGAAACGCGCGCCAGAATGTGCGTTTTAGGCGAAACAAATAGAGAATCTGCTCGACAATTAAATATTTCTGAGAGTTGTGTGCGTAGAGCAATGAAAATACTAGCTTGGGAGCAAAAAGCGAAGTAGAAAGCCCACATCAACGAGGAAAAGGGACGATTGATACATCCGAATGATTTCCTTAAGGAATCGTCGCCTTACCGCACCGCAAATTACGGCATAGTTCAATTTACACCACTAGTTGTAGTACTCAGCTAGTAAATGTGTCGACAATAGAACTGCGACTAATAAAGGTCGATCTGAGGGTGTCGTATGGCAGTAAGACAACCACGGTTAAATTCCATACACAAACGGAAAAGACTAAATTAGGCAAAAGCTTGCGCAATTGGAGTGTAAATGATTGGAAGAACGTGTTATAGACGGACGAATTGACTTCTAGAGAAGGAATGCTAAACGAGTGAATTCAAAATGGAATAGTGAAACGAGGAGGAGGAAACATTATGGTATGGAGTTGCTTTGGAGGCGGAAGTATTAAAAAATTACCTAAAATGCATGAAAGAATGGCAAAAGAGCTGTATTTGGGATACCTAGAAACCGTTGCCGTACTAACTGGATACCAACTCCAAACACACCGCAAACGTGGTTAAAGTTTATTCTCAAGAAAAATCTTCTGAAGGAGTCCTGCCCTCAATGAATTGGCTGTCACGGAGCCCTGATTGCAATCCCAGTGAGCTTTCGTGGATTCACTTAGATCTGACTAACAAAGCAGCATTCTGAAGGAATACTATAGACCAGAGATCTCCAAACTATGGCTAGCGGACCAATATCCACAAGATGGCGTTACACCATTGTAATTACACTCCGTAATTCAAAATTATGTGTTAGTATAATGAGCTTGACCCTTGGGCCTTAGTAGAGGGGTCAGTTAAGGTGAAAAGTTTGGAGACTAGCTGCTATAGACGAATTATATTTGGATCGATTGGTTCTAGGGACGCCGCGTATCTGTCAGGCAATTATTAAAGCAAAAAGAATGTACTGTTTTATCAATAAAACATATTAAGTTAACGAGTGAAGTTTAATAAATTTTCTTTAATAAATTTCTCGCAAACATTATTTGTCTAAATATAGGAAAATAGCCGCCGGTTTCGTGCACATCTGCACATCATCAGACCAAGACTAGAAAAAGCAACAATCAAAAATTAAAAAAAAAAAAAACCGAGAAAATCGCACACTTACCACTCCAGAGAAGGACTACAGTATTGAAACAGATGCAAAAAAACAACATCAAAAGCATCACGGCAGCAGAACAAACTAAAAAAAGCACAAATTAAAATTGTAAAATGGCGTACACCACAAATTATGTAATATGTATCTACGCTTTTGATGTCTTTTGCATCTGTTTTAACTCTGTAGTCACTTTCTGAAGTGGTAAGTGTACAGTAGTTTCGGTTTTTTATTTTTCTAATTTTTGATTGTCGGTTCCACTTGCTATTTCAGTCTAGGCCCGATGATGTGCAGATGTGCACTAAACCAGTAGCCATTGACTAATTAAATTGTCTTAGATACTGTAAGATTGGTCTCGTTTTCTTTCCTTTTTTCTATATTTTGATATGAACTCACACCGCGCAGATAACGTTTCATTATCTATCTAGTTTATTTTGTTATTTCATATAGTGGATCAAATTTATGAGCGGTAGTGTACATAATACCTGCATTTCTAATTAGGATAGTTCACTAACTGTGCTGGAAGAACTTTAGAACTTACGGTTGTGATAGTAAATACGAGAGTGACCTGAAATGCTTGCGGAATCTGCAAGAGTTGGCGCACTAAGGTTGAAGTGGATTCATTGCAAGAGCAACCCTTTTTATAGCAACTGTCGAAATTTCAGACGTCTATTGTCAACAGTTGTTGCTTAAGAGTGTGTTTTGTTAGCAAGTCAAGCGGTTTCACAAAAACGGCTAAAATCGAATTTCGTGCAGTGATAAAACACTTCTGGTCGGAAAACGGCCACACATTCGACATATTTTGCTAGAGGTTCATGGCGGATGTACTCCATCAGCTTCTGAATGAGCGAGTTAAAAGGAGGTCGCACAAGCACAATTGGCGAACCACGCAGTGGAGGCCCAAGAAACCACTACCAACGATGAAAAGGTCGACAAAATTCATGATGTCGTGTTGAAAAAGATAGTAGACACAACAGGCATCTCAGTAGAACGCGTTGGTCATATTCTACACGAAATTTTGAATATCTGCGTAATTAAAGTGAACTTAATGTTCCATTTCCAGTTATAAACATTATTTTCTTATGAGAAATATGAAATACAAGAAGAACAGCTACAAGCTAATTTTGTTTTTACGACACTTGCTGTTGAACTATCTTATTATAGTTTGATATTCTTCTTCCTACATTTCCTTCAATTTCATCTAAAGAAGTCCGTTGCAACTGATTCGATCATGACGTAATACAAACCCGGAAGCTTTCTATTATAAATCATGGCTTCAAATAACATAGGGATAAAATGGTGTTAATTGATAACCTATCAATTAATGGTATGCCGTATATCTTAACGTGTCAAATACTGATTCCATTGTTTTATGATTAAAATAGGTAGCTATTGTTTTTCCACACTATTATATATCAAACAATTCTAACAGTACAAGACGAATACTAAATATTACACATGACATCATTCACATTATTTATTTCTTCTGTTTCAGGTGCAATAACTTCGCTACAATTCGCATATGCAACGTTGTACAGTCATCGCGTTCATTTATATCATACCAGAGCAGTAACACTCTAATAATAAAATCCGAAAAAAAAAGAGAATACCAGTGTACAATTTACTACCAATAAAATTCCGCGTGCTTAAAAATAGCTAGAAATGCTACTAAGAATACTCTGGCTGGCGTGTCTTGTTTGGACGACGCGTTCAGGACCCGTTACTAAAATAGAGGAGTATAGCAATGACCTTAGGAATGCCGAAAATATCGATAGCAATCTCGTCTACCCGGAATCCGATTTCGAAGACTTCGAAGGAGGTAACCGCGACGATAGCGCCCCCAAAATCTACGACGACATCGCTAATTTCGAAGAAATAGCGCCTCCGCCGAAATCCTCCGTTCTAACCAAGAGAATGGTCAGCAATCATCTCGTTCAGGACGCTAAATCGACGGGTCAAATTCGCCCTACTGCTAAATTAGACCGGAAAGCTTTCATGGCGTATATATCGAGAAACATCGCCCCGGAACTCCCCGGAACTAACCTGTCAGATACTAATGACGTCGAGAAACTAGTCGCTAGCGTTTTTAAACTCTACGATCAATATGTGGATAATAAAATGGTCACTACCAAGCCACTGGTTTCGGACGACAGCCTAATGATGAGTGATCAACCCGTCAATGACGACAGCGGGTTTAAAAAGATCGTCGTACCTACTTTCGATGAGGTACCTGTTTCGAGCACGGAGAAACCTAGTGGATTGACAGTTGAAGAGATTTTGGACAGGGAAAATAAGGAAAAGAGAAACAGGTGAGTTTGTTTTTCCAGGGGAAACTTACATCCAAATTTTAACATTTTCGAAATTACAAACCATGTATGTATATTCAAAGAACAAGAACTCCAATGAATTCCGAGTATGATAAGCTAGTGAAATTATACAAGGTGATCAAAACGTCTGTAAATTAACGTAGGTGAATATCTCGATATGCCAGTTATTTTAAAAGAAACGCCCTGTATTATTATTTATTGGTTTTGTGATCACGCTATATATAACTCAAAAGCTTTCTATATATATTTGGTACCACCAGTTATTTTAAAAGAAACGCCCTGTATTATTATTTATTGGTTTTGTGATCACCCTATATATAACTCAAAAGCTTTCTATATATATTTGGTACCACCAGTTTCTTACGAGTTATTCACGTGACGTTATAACATCGATATTTATAAGGTTTTATTCAAATCCGTTTCCATAGAAAATTGCAAAACTTATGTGGAAATCTTAAAAGAATTTGCAAAATTATATGCCGAATCGAAATGATAAAATATACCGGTGTTAGCAGAACATCTAGAGGCAACGCTACAGCTTCCAAGAGGCCCAATTCTGAGTTTCAAAATCCCATAGAGTACAATTAGAATATTTTACGATTATTTTAGGGTGAAATCGCTTTAGTAAATCCGAGTCCGGTCGATATTTTTTAAATGATAATGTGTATTTTGCATCATATCTTCCATAGTTTTATTATGTGTTATTTGCGATATCAGTAATTTATTTGATGCATTTGGAAAATGTTTTTGAAAAAGAAGGGGAACAAAAAGTCACTTTCTAAATATTACACTAAGAGAAGAAAGGAATAGTCAAGTTTAACTTTTAAAACGTTTGTTCTATATGAGTAATAATGGGTGAAAATTACCCAATGATCAACTAATGATTATTTAAAATGATTAATTCCCAAGCTAATTTATAGTCATTTTCTAAATGGGATTAAATTCCATCCCAACTGGCTTTGTCCTGTTTCTAGTTACAGTTAACTATCGCTATACAGAGTGTCTTTAAAATAAAATAGAAAAGCATGGAAAATCAAAACGTGTAATTACGTACATAGAACGTAAATCCAAAAAAACTTGAGTCAATTAGAAATTGTAATATATTCCATCTATACAAGCAGATTATGTATATATTAGATGTATTATATATACATCCAAAGCATTGAAAACAGCGGTCATCATTCCTATTCATAAAAAAAGGAGCCGTTTTCAATATGGTTAATTACAGACCAGTAGCGTTAACATTCGCTATAGCAAAAATAATAGAATATTGTATCTTGAACAGATTGAACTCATTCTTAAATAAATACGAATAGTTTCACATCAGCAGCGTGGGTTCAGGAAAAATTACTTAACATCAACTGCATTATTACTGTTCTATAGTGAAGCATATTGATTACATCCAGTATGATATTTTGGTTGCAAAACTAGATTCGTTGGAATCAACACTTATTTCATTAAGGTGAAATAACATTTTTCTCTTTACTAGACTCAAGTTCAGCTTTTGCCCGTCACTGTTCATAGTGCTGCAGCAGTTCTTTGATTACAAACTGCATACAGTTTACTTGATCAGTTCTTTGTTGTCGTCTTCAATTGTTGTTGCTGCACCCAGAAATAGATATTCCGGTTGTAGAAGTTGGTTAAAAGTATATGCCTATATTTAAACGATAATATAAATTGTACTAGAATGAGTTAGCAAGAATTTTGTCGATAATGAATTTCTATAATTCCTTCTCATTAAACCACAGGGCTATCAGATTAACTTTTATAGCTCCTAAAGATTGAAATATGCTCTTTCTGAGGTGAAGAAAAATGGAATACGAACAGTTGAGATATTGCTCCCTAAGGATATCCAAAAATTTGCATGTACAAAATTTTAATCAACTTTGCAATTGCATATTTTTTAACGTAAATGAACACAACTCCGAAAAAAATCTAATAGCGTTAAATTAGGTGATTTGGCATTTAACTGGAGCATCTATACCATAAAATGGGGTGAAAATGACTTTGTTATTTAAATATGCCTTAATATATTTAGAAATGTAAAGGATTTTTGCACCATACCCGGCAGTTTGAGAAAAGCTTTAACTACACTTCTGCATGATTATAGAACTCGCTTCCCCTGGATATCAAAGAGTTGCAATTTTATAGCTCTAGGCGTGCTATTTATAATAGTTTAATGAATTAGCAACTCTCTAGCAGATAAGAATTTGTAGTATTTTAGTATATTGAACAATTTGGTTGTGCAACGAATTATGTTCTCATTTTCTCTTTGGGTCACCGTTAACAATAGGAAACCTTTTTGGTTTACTGATGGTGATCCAATTGGCAAAAATGCTGGTATTTTTGCTCTCCTTTGTTTCTGTATTTACTGTTTAATTACCAATAAATTATTATTATTATATAGTAGATGACGCAACCAAGATGAGTAGCCTTTATTTGAGAGAATACATTTCTGTAGCAACCAATGAAGATATTAAACTGAAATTTGTCACGTAACTATTAAAGATATTATGTTTCCATCAAATTTCATTAAATGTAGAAATGAAATGACAACTACTATTAAAATTAGTCCCTTTGACGTGAAATAATCCTTTTGACTTCCTCTCAACTCTTAAAGACACTCTAAAGTCATTATCATTCGTTGTAATTTGTGGACCACATCCTTCACACTACCAGTCTCAGAATCTTTTAAAATATTTTGCCCAGCGTAAATTTTCTAATTGGGGAACGTTAAACATGAAAGTCGTTAAATAAATCACAAACTTTAACATATCACCTCTGACAATCACTATGTCCAATCATGATTAATATTTAGGTACTTTTTTTCGATTAAATTTACCATTACTTATAACTATGCACAGAGATTGTACACTCGACAATAATTTGACAGAGAGGTGTTAAGAGATATGGATGATAAATAACATTTATTACAATTTTTCGAAATATCTTCACGTAAATCCATAAGAATTACTATTATTCTAAAGACATAATAAACCTAAGAAATATGTAATATAAAACCGGCCCTAACATTCGAAATGAAATTCAGAAAATATGTATTAAAGCGAATATTTATTTACTTCAAAATAATCGAAAAATACTCTAATTTCAGTAGACGAACTTTCTGCTAACACTATATAGATTCTTCTATTTAAAATAAAAATTTAACATTACAACAACTTCCATTGTAACCCAAAGTACAATGGAAGAAAACAATTAGTTTTTTCGCTTGACCACGATTAATTGATGATTTTTGATCAGTTCTGATAAAGAAGGTTTTAACGTAAATGATAATTTAAACATAATGCTGCTATTTTTTTCTGTTTTTTTATGTGTGTCTAGAGAATTTGTTTCGTAGAAAAATCTTTTTGTTTGCAGCAATGAATATTTTCATATGAAATATGTTAATTGTTTCTTCAAAAATACGCAGGCTTCGTTGAAATTTATAAATGCTGCAGATAAAAATGAGATTTCTTAAGTATCTTTTGCACACAACGTAAATAGTTATCCATATTTTTAAACTTTGTTTTTCTTTTGTTTATTTTAAGGTAACTTGCTTAATCTTTAATTCTAAATTATAAGTATGTACGAGGTGTTTCTCAGAATTAATAATTCATTAGTATCTGTAAAAGCTATAGGTTATGAGAGTGATTAGTTTTAAAGTTTTTTATCTACAATTTAATATTATCCCCTTCAAAGTATGTTCGTTTTAAATGCACATAGCGTCTCCAGCGAGTTTTCCATTCCTGGTAACAATTCTAGAAGTCTTGTTCTGTTAAACTGTCTAGAATCTGCGTCGTGGTGCTTTGGATGTTGTTTATTGTTATGTAATGAAAACCGCATAGGCTTTGGAAAAGAAAGTAATCACATTCTCGTCTGCCAAACATTCTTTAACCGACAATAAGCTGTTACTTTGGCTATTATTATGAAGCAAGATCCATGAGCTGGTAATGTCAGATCGCACACGCAAAGAACTCTTTTCGCAAACGTTGAACGACTTCGCCATAAAAGGGTTAATTCACTGTCTAGACAATTCCACGAGAACCTCTTGTGGATCTTGCATCCGGATAATCGGGCTAAGAATAATATGGATGTTATTTTCAAACTTGTTGAATTTTAACGATGTTCTTGTCATTCTTTTAATAGTTTGTATCCTTGTAAAAACCTTTATGTTATCATCCTTGTTAGAATAACAAGAACAAAATTTTGCGAGCATTTCTATATGATCCGTAGAGGATAGCTTTATACATATTTTAGTCGATAGAAAAGAAAAGGTACAATACGTTCTTGTCGGAGTGTTCGACTATATTCGATTCAAATTTGTCAGCAACTTTCTTGTTATTAAACGTGGTTAGGGTTATGTCTGCTGTTATGGGATGAAAGGAGGATCCGAAAAGTATTCCCCACCTTCGTAGGCCACCTGTGGAACATAAAATAAAATCAAAACGCGTATGCAACTGAAGATTTTGATGATTAGATTGTCGTGAAATTATACATTATGGCGAAACACTTAATACTCTAAAATTAGAAAAAGATTTAGCAATAGTCATTACACTTTTCACATGTTTTCAAATCTTTAGCAACAAATACCGTCTAGATTAGTCCTCTTGTGCCAATTTTGGTTTTAGAATCGTATTTTGTGAGATTGGAGATAGCATTCGACGAGTCTTGAATCAAATCCAAGATGGGCGAAATTTCGATGAAATAATAAGAGGTGTACCTCTTATGTTTTTTGCGAAAAATTGAAGTCATCTAAAATATGTCAAAACGCGTATGCAACTGAAGATTTTGATAATTAGATTGTAGTAAAATTATCCATCAGGGCGAAATACTTAGTATTCTATAATTAGAGAAGGATTTAGAAATAGTTAGTACACTTTTCACATGTTCTCAAATCTTTAGAAACGAATACCATCTAAATTAGTTCTCTAGTTCCAATTTTGGTTTTAGAATCATATTCTTGGTGAGTCGTTGAAACCAAACCCCAGATGAGCGAAATTTCGACGAAATTTTCCGATATGTATATGTTTTTTTTTGCGAAAAATAGAAGTCATTTAAAATATGAGTGACAGCACCGCAAATCGCCGTCCAAATGAATCGCTTTTTTAATTTATTTGCGAACTAACTTACAAGAAACCTCTGCTCTGCTTCCCAAATTTCATTTAAAATAAATAAATTTAGTAATCCGTTCATCATTTTTGAGAATAGACAAATCAGTGAATTATTCGAACGTCTTAATTGAATAAAAGTAAAAGACCAATCAGATAATAGCTTTCTTTCACTATATTTTACTCTTTACTTGTCGTCTTCAACAACCAGTCTACCGACGGTGTTCGGAAATTTATGTTGAACTTAATTTTAACATACAAATCATAGCAGGTCTGTTAAATCAACATGGTATGAAAGGGATACATACTTCTAGAATATGTTGGTACGTTACATAACGCGTATATCTTAATATAACAGCTTTATAACAGCACATGTTAAGGATCCATACTTGTCCTGAATGTTCCCAGACACAGCTCATTGTCGGTACGAGAATTTGCAGCAGAAAGAACATTCCAGAGTCCCCCACACATCTTACCGTCCAAACATTTTTCCAACGCCCAAGCGGAAATTAAAAGGTTCCCATTGCAGACAACAACAATAAACAACTGAACTAATATCCATATTAATATTAACGCGAATATTAATACTAAACCACCGTTGGCATTAGTAATGATGAAATTACAATCTCCTTGGAATTACCCAACGTAATTAAATTACTGAAAGAAATATCGGTCTCGGAGGGGACTCGAACCCAACATCTTTACATCCCCGGCATAACGTGTTAACCCTTGCACCACAAGACCATTGAGTTCAAGTCGCTTTAAATCCCCCTAGATATCACGATGCCAGTAGATATATCATAATACCCCACGGACACTATATTATTATCGGCTAACATCGTGACATCTAGGGGGATTTAAAGCGACTTGAACTCATTGGTCTTGTGCTGCACGGGTTAGCGTATTATACCGGAGACGTAAAGATGTCGGGTTCGAGTCCTCTCTGAGACCGATATTTAGTTAATTGGAAGGAAACTGTAATTTTATCAACAATAAACAACATCGAAAGAGTCACAACACAGGTTATAAACAGCCTAATGGAACAAGACCTCCAGAATAGTTACGCTGGAAACGCTGTGTGCATTCCAAAGGAATTATACCTTGAAAATAACAATGTTAAATTGTAGATACATCCATTTAAACACCATAAAACTAATCATTCGCATTAATTCTGAGACAAACCTCGTATATTCGATATTTTCCTTATTTGCTATGAATTGCAATATTATTAAATATTTTGCTAGTTTTTTATCCAAAGGAAAATGTTATAATAATTTTTGAAGAAATTTGCGAATATGTGATAATTTCGATATCGCTGTGACATAATTTCTCGACAGTCTTCTGGCAACACTGTCTCGAGTACAGAAATAAATTATTACGTTTGTTCAGCGTCATTAAACAGAGACATTCTATTACCATTATATGAAAACAGACAACGAAAAAAACACCTGGAGACTATAATATTTTAAGCTGATATCAAATAAAAATATACCTGCAAAAAGTAAATAAATCTAAGTACATTTCGTATTAAAAAGAAATCTGTTAATACAACGTAATGCACATAAAAAGGGCGTGCAAATGTACTTAACTGTATACCTCATTGCCTGACGTTTTTGTACGTCTGTTATTATTGAAAATATTCCTATAATTAAGAACCAGGCTGTATAAGCATGTATAAAAAATCAGAAAGACAAACATTACGGTGCATAATACTTCCACGGTAACAACTTTTTACTTACTCAGTTATTTAAGTTAACAGTACCCGACGATAAGAATTTGTGGAATGCCTCTTCGAAAGGAAAAAAAAAGGTGTCCAATTGCTACAATTTACCGCGGACGCACGAAAGTGTGGATGACTTTTCGGCACAACGTTATCGACGAAGATTTATCAAACGCGTGTAATAGCACCTACAACTGTAAATTCTATATCGGTCTCTCGGAGACTAAACACGCATTCGTTTGTACGTACTTATTACATACATATCTAAAAATGTCCGATGTTGTACGTTCGAACCCAAACAAGTTAGTTCCAGTTCCGTAAAATCGAGAAACGCGAAGAAGTAAAATCGTTTGATTTGGTTTGTGTTTTAATAATTCTAGGAATAAGCGTGTTATTTGAGAAAACACGTTTGGTAATTGGAAATTATGAAATGACAATTGGGGAATGCGCTAGCTTAATTTTGCGCGAGAAATAAATAGTGAAATACGAGGAATTCCCAAAAAGTAAGGCCCCCAACAATTTCTTTCACCTCCTCATCGGCGAATAATTGGTCAGATAGGTAAAAGCAACCGAATTCCCTAGGTTCGATACCTGGCCTATAAGGGGGATAATCAAATCCATCATAAGCCCCTATAGGAATGAAATACACATAATATTATTGTTGAACGTCTTTTTTTATTCGAAATATGTTCTTGTATACTCAATACAGCATATGGCACGGCTAATTAATACATGTATCGATTTTTTGAAATAGCATCTGTGTCACAGCTGCTTGAATGATTGGACCAATATCATAAAAGTTTGATCGTGTTCATTTTCACCGGATCTAGCCCCCAGTGACTTTTTCCTATTCCCTAACCAGAAAAAATCAGGAGGAAAGGGATTTGTCTCAAATGAGGGAGTCATCGCCGCTACATATGGTTATTTTGCAGACCTCGAAACATCATACTTTTCCAACGGCTTGAAGAGACTGGAGCATAGTTTGAAAAGTGTATTGGTCTTCGAGGACACTACATCGAAAAATAAAAAGCTACACCAATCCCGTGTTTTTCTTGTGGATTCCGGAAACATTTCAGGTCGCCCTCGTACCTTTGGAATCATAAAAAGTAATCGGTATTGTCTTGATTCTTGACTTATAAAAGCGAAATTTTTGTGGTTTTGACTCGTCTTTGGACTTCCATTCTGCATATTGGCGCCTAGTGATAGTTACAAGCAAACCCATATAAAACCTAATACTTCGAAGTCTGAGTGATATAATTTATAGTGAAACACCTTCTCTATCTCCTAAAACTGCGTACATAGTTTTTGGAGTAGTAAATGAAGATTTGCCCTTCGTCTTTGCTAAGAAGAAGTATGACTCTATTCCGTAGTTATACGATTTAACCCAAAAATTTTATGGCAAACTCTATCATGTCTCATCCCCAGTGATTGTAAGGCCTAAAAAGGAATGACACCCCACTTTAACTAATCAAGAAGGCGGGCGTCGTTCCATGACTTTTCAATTTGTGCTACTCTGCTTTACTGAGTTTTGGCAATGTAATGGACACAATTTTTGAAATAAACACACAATTTTCTAAACACAATTTCATAAAGTAATGTGAAAGTTGAGGAAAGTCCATTACATGCGGTAAAATAGCAAATCTATTTTCACTGACTGATGATAGGCGTCCCCTTCCTTCTCCAACGTGATTTTCAACTCCTTCGTTAAATTGCCCCACCCATCTCCAATGAATCTCACTCCTAAGATTTTCTCCAAACATCCCATAAATTTAACAGCGAATTTCAGTGAGCTTCACATTCTCTACATTAAGAACACTTCGCATGTGGAGGGACTTTTAATCTTCTTGAACGTTGTAAACGCCCAATATGAAGCAAACACAATAGATAGCCATATTAAAATGGCGTAAATCTAATCTCGGAGAGAAACAAGGTTACTCGTAGGTATGCGATACTGGATCAAAAATCGGAAACGGAGCTTACTTTTTGAACATACCTCGTATCTATTAATTCCCATATGCCAATTGCATTGAAATTCCAATGTAAATCAATGATATTTAAACAGATAACTTACCATGTACGAAGATTTTTCAATAGAAAATTATTAGAAATTGCCCAGTTATACGTGTGTGTATCTCATAAAATTTGTTCCTGTAAATATATGTAGGTATAGAATAAGAACAGTTATCTTGTTTTGTGACTCAAAATCTATCATAACCTCTATCGATGCTGTATGTAGAAAGAATTAAGCCTAGAACACATACAGGGGTAATTAAATACCCCCGGCAAAATATGAAACTGTCGCTGTCGCTTTTTCTACAGTCTCTGCCCATTTATTAGCGCCACCTTGTAAATTTAAGCTTTTATGAGTTTTCAACGCCATAAGTTACAAATACAAATTCATGAATAGGATTTACAATACCTATCTAAATACGTTCCCAAAATATCGTTTTAAGAAATTGAGAAAGTGCCACTTAATGTCCTCTTGTCTGTTATTATCCCCTCCCCATGAATCACTCTGTACTGTAGAGAAGATGAGTAGTAACAAGATTGAAAGACACAGTAATTAGTAGAATATTATTTGGATCGGTTACTTTTGTAGAAAAAATAGTATGTAACAACGCTTTTTCCATGTTTACGTTTTGGAAACGCGCGCTCTGCCAGTGTTACCTTGGTCGGGCAATTTTCCCGACCTCAATGCAATTGAGAACATGTAGAATGTTCTAAAATCACCCGTGTATTCGAGAAGAAATACTATAAAACAGCAATTAGTAAGATATATTGAGGATGTGTGGCAAAATGACGCTATAATTACACATACTATTAACGCCTGCATAGACTGCCAAAAGGGATTAGACCAATTATAAAAGCCAAAGGAGGCATTACAAAATATCTAGTTGTGACGATGTCTATAAACAGTGTTGAATAAACTTATGCTTGTACAATACATCTTTTAACAAAATCGCTAGTTTAGCAAGTGGTCCTAATAAATTGGATAGGGACTGTAGTTGTATAGGAGAGAGCGTCCTCATATTCTCAAGTGAGGTTGAATACATGCATACATCATTTATAAATAGTTTAGCTTTGTAAAAGAAACATTATTGTACCCAATTTTAAATAATGGAGTAATAAATTGCCTCATGTATATGTTTATAGTTGCAATGTCTACGTATGTGTTCTAGGGTAAAACAGCAATTTTTAATACATGTCACTATTGTACTTAAACAATCAACATAAACAATTGTATACAATTGCAATGGCAATCAAATTTCAACTGCGCACTCTCTAAACGTGTTTCCATTGAACAATCCTCGTAACTGAAGCTAGTACAATACGTGTTCAAATGTCTTACTACCATACGATGTAAAATTGGTGATACTATTTGGGTTTGACGTTCACATTTAACACATAGGCTGAAAAGTCACGGGCCTAACACATAGATGACGCTAGTTTTATTGCAGTCACCTTTCTCTCAGTTGTACTGACCTTCAAAAGACAGCTGTTAAAATTTCATGATATTCTATTCATTAGTTTATGAGCTATTGTGCTAAGAGTCACGCTACTTTTGTTATTTTCAAAACAATAGATCAAAAACAATTTCGTATTTTAATTTTACACTGCTTCTTGACGGGAAAAAATACCGTTCAAGCGAAGCAATGGCTTGAAAAGTGTTATGGGGACCGCGCTCCATCAGAAACAACAATAAAACGTTGGTTTGCTGACTTCAAACGTGGTCGTAGAGACACCGATGATGCAGAACGCAGTGGACGTCCAAATGAGGCGATAACACCAGTAAACATCAAAAAAAATCCACAAAATGGTTTTGAATGATCGAAAAGTGAAGTTGCGTGAGTTAGCTGACATCGTAAAGATATCAAAAGGACGTATTGGCTTTATATTGCATGAGCATTTGGCTATGAGAAAGCTCTGTTCAAAGTGGGTGCCGCGTTTTGCTCACTGTTGACCAAAAACAAGAACGTGTTGATGATTCTTAGCAGTGTTTGGCCATGCTTAAACGTAACAAACCGGATTTTTTGCGTCGATATGTGACAATGGATGAAACATGGATCCATTACTTCACTCCGGAATCAAAACGATCGTCATCTGAGTGGACAGCAACTGGTGAACCTCGTCCAAAGCGCCCAAAAGCACAACAATCGGCTGAAAAGGTTATGGCCTCGGTATTTTGGGATGTGCGTGGTGTAATATTCATCGACTATCTTGAAAAAGGAAATACCATCAACAGTGAATATTATAAGCGTTATTGGAGCGTTTGAAGGCCGAAATTGCAAAGGAACGACCGCATATGGCAAAAAAAAATTATTTCATCAAGACAACGCACCGTGTCATAAGTCAATGAAAACAATGGCAAAACTACATGAATTGAACTTAGAATTGCTCCCACATCCACCGTATTCGCCAGATTTGACTCCCAGCGACTACTGGCTGTTCGCAGACCTCAAAAAAATGCTCGCCGGTAAGAAATTTCGCACGAATGAAGAGGTTATCGCTGAAACTGAGGCCTATTTCGAGGCAAAAGATAAATCGTTTTACAAAAGTGGTATTGAAATGTTAGAGCGGCGCTGGAATGATGAATAAAGCTAATTTTGAACAAAAAAAAAAACATGTTTTCTTTGTTAGGCCCGGGACTTTTCAGCCCATGTGTTAATAACGAAACTTTCTTTCAATATCGGTATATACACATAACAGCCCAGAAGTCTGATGAAGCATTAAATTCTGATATAACTGTATATAACTATATGTAACGATATATAACTATATATAACTGTTTAGTATACTTAATGTGTCATTAATGTTTGTCATTTTCAACGCCTGCTTTAACTTTATTTTCATCTATAATCCAAAATATTTTTTACTGGTTTATTAATGAATAAACTAATTATATGTTCACTAATGTAGGAAATCAAAAGTGAGCAACATATTCAGGGTCTTATTTAATGAAACAAAGCTAAAATTCAAATTAAAAGTTACTATGCGAACGAAGTATATTTGCCTTGAAAATTTTGACGATAAAATACCATAATTTCTTGCACCAATTATAAGGACATTCGCCAGCAATCATTACACCTGCTGTTACAGGAATTTAGCGATTTTATGATGTAAATGAAATACTTGAAGTCAAATCATTTACGGTTACAAAAAGTGGTATTTATCAATACATTTACGTACGCTTAAACTGCTAATATTCTAACATTACAATATAATACAATATATTATATTTCAGTGTGTTAATCGATTCTTTTATATTTTTAAGCTATCACGAAGGCAACATCGGAAATAGGTAGGATTGTTTTGCTTGATGTTTGAGTTTGGCCGATTGTTATAATGTTATACACAGCTAGTTTTTGCATGTTTGACTTTTAAAAATATGATCATTATCGCAACATATACAGATTCACTTAATAATGCGATGCATGTTTGTCTTGTTTTTTTTATCAACAGCATGTACAATCAATTTAATATTATATAATTTAAATATCCGTACGATATAACGTGTTTATTGAAATAAAAAAATGCTATATATATATATGTATATAGGTCCCACAAATGTAGAAGGGGAAACATTTTATTTTAGTACTTTTTTTAAAGATTAT
This sequence comes from Trypoxylus dichotomus, assembly GCA_023509865.1. NCBI lineage: Eukaryota > Metazoa > Arthropoda > Insecta > Coleoptera > Scarabaeidae > Trypoxylus > Trypoxylus dichotomus. The sequence continues at coordinate 25,856,332 of CM042082.1, read as the reverse complement.
TAGTTTCTCCACTATAAATATGTTCATTTATTACATATGTGGGCAAAAACCGGCCAGCGGGCTGGATCCTCCCCACTGTAAGATTTGATCCGGCCCGCGAGACATTTTAGAAAACACAAATAAAATAAAATATATTACATTATAGTCGAGGCAGTCTAAGTTCACATGTACGTCATCAATAAATCGTAACGTTAGGTTTTACGCCGTTGCCGAATACACACACATAAACTCGCTATTAAACCCAACCTAACATACATAATGTAACCTAACTTCTATTACTTTATTTCTTATGGTATATCAAATTGAAAATTTTAATAATCGGCACTACAGAATTTCGTAAGAAGCATCTAACAATATGTAAAAGTGTTTAATCAAACTAAAAAAATTTCGTCACGATCTAATCCAACTTTTCGTTCCCACCATCCTGTGATTTCAACTTGTGTATGGTAGATGCTGTTCGACCAAGTTACTTGCGTAATTGTTCCTAATGCTTCGTTCCAGATCTTCATGCAATTGTTAATACCATAAGCATCTCTTCCTACGTGACGATTGTAATATATTTTTGCAATTCACCATATGTTTTCAATAGGGTTGAATATACAGTGGTACGGAGGTAATCTTAGCACTGTGTAGCCATGTGCACGTGTTAGTTCATCTATCACACATTCTTTCGGTGGTTTATGTCTAAAGCGTATACACCATTACCTACTTGCTTCAACTTATTTTAAAGAATTTTCACAATTTTCAAATATCCTGTAAGCTATTGCTTCTCATGTTGTTTGCAATATGATGTTGTTCCATTAGTCCTCGTCGAGGATTACCTTTCTTCCACGTAAACCCAATGTTTTTTAAAACTTCTCCTAATAAATAAACGCCTCCACTAAACAAATCTCTTTTTTTTTCAATTTACATAAATGTGTAATGTGTTCTCCTAGAATAAATCGGCATTAGTACATCTGATTACGTAGAATGCATTTTAACATACGATTATGGTACATTTGGTAAGTGACATTGCGGATAGCAGCTTCGCTTGCTTTATCAATATCCACAATTGGGTTTGATTTGCCTCTGCTCTTGCTGCAGCTTGATACCTTGCTTCCAGACCAAATACTTACATTTGCAGCAGCAGCGACGCGATAAAATGCAACAATTTTATGCCGTTATTATCGTGTATGCAGAAATACAGCTGCGAGCAAATGTTATAGGCAGGGTAACTTTTTTAGCGTTACGATAAGACGAGAATCTCAAAACTAAAAAAAAAATAATTCAGTTTATAAGGTTCTTTTATTAAATAAATCAGTATTTAATGCTGCCTCCTTTAGCCTTTATTACAGCTTTAATTCTTTTAGGCATAGTAGCTACGAGTTTGTAACATGTTTCTGGGGAAATAGACGCCCATTCCATAAACACTGTTTGCTTTAGGGCTTCTTTAGAGGCATGGTTGTACTTACGAACCCTGTCCTTCAATATATGCCATAGATTTTCAATAGGCTATTGTGGGGGCCAGTCCAAAATCTTCAGTTGGTTGTCAATAAACCATTTCATTACAGGTCGAGCCTTGTGGCAAGGGGCACTGTCTTGCTGAAACTAATACTCCTCTGAGTCCATATCAAAAAATCTGACAATTGATGGTTCGAGAACCTCCTCCAACATCCCGATGTAGCGTGCCCCATTCATGCGGTCCTCGCACACATGGACTTCCCCTACACCTTGTGCAGACATACACCCCCAAATCATAATGCTTCCACCGCCGTGTTTAACAGTAGGTAAAATGCACTCTGGGTAAAATGCTTCGCCGGGCCTCCTCCGAACATAACTTGCTCCGGAAACGCTGTGCACCTGCACAGAATAAACGAAGGACGTTAAGTTTTTGAATTTTTCTATTTTGGTGAGAAAAGTTGTGGCCCTGAGTTCAATTATGTATATTGGAAGGATTATGAAATATTTTTAAGCACTTACGTCTATATTAGATTCATCGGACCAAAGTACTTTGGCCCAGTCATCTACAGTCCTTGTCGGTATTTCTTTGCTCACGTAAAGCTTTGCTTGCGGTGTAGCTCGATCAGCGGTTTCCGAGCACGTAAATTCGCCGCAATTAACTTTCTTCTTACCGTATGTACGGAGATTGGTGCGTTTCGTTGAACGCGGAGCTCTGCAGAAATCGCTATCGCGGATTTGTGCCTATCCCAGAGCGCAATACGCTCTATCAATTCTCGCACAGTCGTTACACGTTTTCTACCGCTCTTGGGTAGATTATGATATTCTCCAGACCTTTGGTAGCGGCTAATTGTGTTTTGCACTGCACAACGCGAACATTTTATTGTCTTAGCAATTTTTATTTGTGATAATCCTTGTTTGTGCAATAAAATTATCTGGCCTCGTAAAGCCTCAGATATTTGGGGCTTTTTTGGCATATTGTATATACACAAACCTACAAAAGAAGATCCGCACTCTAAACGAACTTTTGAAACCGACAAACGAAGTTTCTTTCTCTACGCACAATATATTACTCAACCAAAAAATTTTAATTTCTGTCTTACATAGCTTCGTAATTTATATTTTCTATGAATTTCTACTTTAGATAACGACCAGGTATAGGTTCGCAGTACCCTTGTTCTAAAAAGCGCGAAACACGTTTGATTAGGGTGCCTAAAACATTTACTCGGAGCTGTAGAATCTAATCTACCTCTCTGACAGCAGTCAACGGTAACAAGGGAGCGTTGTTGTCACGTTCTTGCTCAAAATATATAATCAGCGAACTGATTATTTCTTTCGCCTGTTGACACAATACACGTGGCATTTTCATAAATATACGTCGACTAATTCTAAAGAGAACTTTTGGGCATGCAAAGCAATTAAATAATTCGACGAAAACTAAACTAACTAACGTAAAGGAAGAAACAAGGAAAGCGTTTGATGTTTTACAAAGACAACCGACAACATTGTATTCCATCAAATATAGCCAATAACAGAAACGTAAAAATACTGCCATATGGAAAATATAATAATTAAGTAAAGAACTATTTCTTTTACATTTTTAACTTTGATAGAACGAGCCTTTATATTAAAAAACTGTGTTGCGTTATCCATTGAAATTTACTTTAATTATTAAATATTATGTTATAATTATGTACTAATATAAAATACTTTTAATTTATCTGTGTGGTCGCATTGTGTATTTATGACGTCATTTGATTATATGTATTGCGACGTCGCGTTAATGTCGTGCATGTGAACTTAGAGTGCCTTAACTATACTTTCTCATATTCACTCCAAATGACTACTTTAAAATGCGGTACTTTCAAACGCGGCCCGCGAACGTATTTGCACATTAAAGTTTGGCCCACAACATGTCAAAGGTTGCCCATAATTGATTTATCACTACACATGTTTTGCAGTTATTTTATTGGCAGGTAGGTAAATACCATTCCTGTGTTCGAAAATTAAAGTGAACACTTTTTTGCTACCCTCCAAATGAACTTACTAGCGCGACCACGTTGCAATATGCAAAAACAAACAACAAATTATTATTACTAATTAATAACACACAAAAATTCGCACCATCAAGCAACATAGAATCTAGTAGCTATAACACGCTTCTTATGTTTATTTGAAATAGGGAAGACAAATAGGTCAGACAACAAATGATGAATCTGGCAAGTAATAGCCCTTCTCAGGGCTGCTCTGAGGACGACAGTAGATAGACTGCCTATGTAAGTTCCACAAACGATGGAAATAGCTCCAAGCAACAATGCTATTATATAATTTATATTATTATTATATACTATATTATTATATATTATATTATTATATATTATATTATTATATATTATATATTATTAATCCATCGTCAACAATCTCACGTCAGGAGTTATGATTCAAAAAGGAATTCTTATGGGCAGTAAAATAAACTGCAGGTTGCGACAAAATAAATCTTTAGTGAAATTATAACAATCGTCAACTTTTTGTTTTGTCTATTAATTTGTGTATACCATCAATTGAGATGCTAAAGTGCCATATTTTGAAGTTTTTATGCCATGTCTCCTTTGATGTCAGTTGAATTGGGCTGAATTTTTAATACAATATGGACTTATATCTTTGCTATCACTTTACAAATCTTAAAGAAATTTTAATTACAACAGAAGTGAGGGACAAATTATTTTCTATGGCAGCAACTCACCCTGTTTGTAGCGACGACTAGGTATCACACCTAGTTTCTCTTTGAAAAGATAATAGAAACGTTTTATGGTTACTAGTCACCATGCAGAATCCAGACGTACAGATTTATTATGTTGAAAACTATTTAAAAAAATGGGATCTCTCTTCTTTATATTTGAAACCAGCCATTATAAACTTGTAAGACGTCTACATAATTAAAAGTTTTAATAACAAAGCGGCAAAAGGTTACCAATACAATCCTAAAAAAATAAGAAACAAACAAAACCGTGAGTTGGTGGGAATATATTTTCTTTAAAAAATCTCCCCTAAATATTGCGGCAAACTCAAGTTAAGAGGAAACTAACTTTAAAAAAACTGCTTATGTACAACTGTCTTAAACTTCACTGTACAGAGTTTAGGAACTTTGTAAAAAGTTGAATTAAAAAAAAAATGGAAAGTAAGGAGATTAGTACTCCACCTAAAACTTGAGGCTACTGATTTCAGTCGGCGGCACAATTTTTTTTTTTTAATTTGTTGCACTTTGTACCAAAGAATTCCCAGAACATCCCTTTCTTTCTCATACAGGATACACTGACTTCCCTGCTGACATCAAGATTACTCAACATTAAACCTGGATAACATCTGATCCCTATAGGCACTTAGTCACACCGGTTAACGGTAGTATACAGGGTGATCGATTGAAACCATTCATTATTATGGAGTTTAGGAGAAAAATTTGAATATAAACAAATTCAACCATAGGCAACTTGAAGACTAGTCAGCATTAACTTCCTTATTTTGGATGGAATGTTTTTCATTGCATGTTTCATTTCTTCACATTATTTTTGGTAGGATTTCATCAAACGTCCCTATACCTATCTTTTACCTTATCTCAGTTATTTTAAAAATGTTGACATGTTTTCCATTAGCACAAATTTTGAAGGCATCAGTAGCAGCCATTTCTAAAATGTAAGAGATGGTATTTGTACCGTTTTTAGAGGAACTCTTAGAAACTGTTATATAGGAGTAGGAATTTGAAATGCTCTCATTGTGCATAAAACATTAATTTCTTATAGACATGTCCTCGGCTTGGCTATAAGAAAAGAGCCAAACATTTTTTGCAGCACAAAACGACACAAAATGATTTCTATGGTTTTTTTAATAAAAATCATTAATTTTATATTTTTGTTTCTCAAAAGAAGAACGTGATTTTTACCAACCCTAGTTACAATATTATTTCCAAGATTTAATCATCAGGCTTTTATAACGTATTATTGTTTAAGGTAAATCAAAAAATATTTTTTTTTATATAAAAGGCAATCATTTAACACTTTACACTCTAAAATACCCAATAATTAGTATACAAGTATGAATTATAACGTTATAAGTTCTAATATATCGAAAGTAACAGATATGTGAAGCATAATTTTTTTAACAGAGAAGACACTCCTCACTTGCAAAAAGTCAACATACACTGATACATACATCGTCTAATGGTTCTAACGCCGATGCCGACCTTTATACGTATATATATACATAATAACGATAATAAATGTCGGCTAGAAGACGAGGAGAATGTCTGCGTTATTGTAATTTGTTGTGGTGTTGTTATTGTCGTCGGCCACGACGGAGCGTGTGAAGTAGGAAGTGTTTTCGATGTGGAAGTCTGGACTGGCTGGAGGACAGACTGTGACCATTCGAACGTGGGGAAACGGACGGCTAAGGTGCACGCTAGCTCCATTCCGAACACGTTTTCGTCCCGACATCGGACGATTTTGTCGTAATTTGTCCGGGTGACATTCTGTGAATGTGCATAATATGCATAGAGGTACACTGGCGGACAAATTCAAGCGAACATATCTGCGGATTCTATAAATGTTATGACTATGTTTCTTTTAATTATTTTTATGTTGGTTATCGTCACATTTGCCAGTTAAATCCCAGATTGAGACTTCAAATTATGTTTGACATTTATTGACAAGTTTGGCAGTTCAAATTACACCTTCTTCACTTCAAGTTTTAGGCACTTTGCCGGTTACGATACCCATTTTTTATTTGATCTCCCTACACTTCTTCTTCCTAAATATATAAAATCTCGCTCTGGCTGGCAATCTCGTCACTTGTATCCGTTCTACGTGTTCCTTCCACTTATTTTTGTTTTCCTTTATTCTAATTTATGTCGAAGCTGTTTAGTTCTGTTCTTATATCTACATTCCTTCAGATCTTGTGCAATTCTCTCTTAAAAATGTCATTTCTTATAGATGTATCATGCTTTCTTGTTCTTTCGTCGTTGTCCATGTTTCACTACTGTGAGGATTGGCAATAGTTCTTGTAAAATTTTATTTGTGTATGCTTTCTTGTTTTGTTTTTCAAGGTTGTTCCACAGATATGTGTGAATTTATTCAGCTCTTCCTCTATGCCTTTGTTTCGATCATACAAAAATAAATTCAAATAAATATATTTGCGCAAGAAGGCATAGGTTCAAATCCTACCGATACTGACATTTTCTCTGAAATTTCAATGTTCGCAATTAGAAATAAATTATCATTTATCACTATAAAAGTCAACAGAATCTTAAGTATTAATTTATACATTGCAAAAAATACACCTGAGCATGAACTATTTGAACAAGAGATCAAAAACGAAATAAGGAAAGAAGGCAAATAGAAAATATAGCAACATACTAAAGACAGTTCAAGAAAGCTGTGGAAAAGCAAAAATAGCAAGTACATACACAACAAGAAGCAGATGGTAGATAGCGAAAATACAACTCAAAGTTAAAGATAAGAAAAATTAATGAGGAGGATTATAATATACACAAAATAGCAAGAAAAGAAGCTAAAGAGAGTGTCAAGAGGGCCAAACAAAATTCTTGGTTAGAGTTTGGACTAAAAGTGAGAAACAACTATAGAGAAAACCAGAACTTATTCTACGGAACAATAAAACAATTCAGACAGAGAAAGACACCAAGATTAAAAAATATAAAAGAAAATAAAGGAAATATACTAACCGAAGAAAAGGAAAGTCTTCATAGGGACGGAATATTCAATAGATATAGAACCATATTTATTACCATTCTGTCTGTAAAGGTACATATTTTAAACTTTAAGATGAACTGTCTATAAAAAGACGTCAGTCATTTGGCGTATATTCATTTAACCCCATTTTCTTCAAGAGACCTCTTATATAATTATAAAGCACTAAGTTGTTTTCCTTAAAGAAATACGGCAACAGATCGTTCTCTCTGGAAAAAAATAAAACGTAATATTGCTACCTGGACAGAGTAAGCTCTTTTCCTTTAATCTAGAAGCTAGCAATTCGAACGACTCTTTTGAAAGGTTCAGATCTCTAAGAAGGTCATTAAGCTCGTGTTGGGTGAAGCCTTGTGGATTCACTGATGGTCCTTCAAAATTACTATCACCTGCATTTTTCTGGAACTGCCTCCGGAAGCATAGGTAAGTTACTGAACGTTAGAGTGAGGAATTGCTGACACCCTGTTAGGGCATACCCATTTATGTCGGTTATTGCGATTAAAGCTGTTGATGTTTGATGTTGATACAACAAAAATGGCAGTCATCATGATGGTTTCTAGCTTCCCTCCATACCATAGGTACCCCAAATTTTAAGCTCGTTCTCTTTCCGTTTGTCCACTGTCGCAAATCTTTTACGCGTGTTTTGTATACAAAATGTGGTGCCTAAGATTTATCCTGGTCTCCTAACTGGACGCCAAAATACGCTAAATATGCCACTTTTTTTAAAGGGAGGTATGGATTTTCTAGTTTCCTTAAAAATGTATTCACCACAAATGTAACAGGAAACATATGGGAAGTCACACAATTCCGTCTGCTTGTAGAAGCCATTGAAGTCATTCGAATTCTTAATATTCATGGAACAATTTAAAGCAAATATTTAGTACACACTGACACAGTTATCACACGAAAGTACACTACTAAACTGAACTGTAGGATGCAGACAGAGATACGGGGAATCCTATGTTAGAGGAAAATGAGGTTGTGGAATTCCCACTACTTCATTTCCAGGGTTGGGTTGGGTTAGACAGGTAGATTTTTTCCACTAATGGGGAATGCTGAGAATTATAATTATATCATAGTTCTAATTTCAGGTAAAAGCAGACAATTTAGGTCTCCTAAATATTTAGTTAAGTATTTTGATTTTGCTATTTGTACGTATGAGTAATAAATCTCACCGTGATGTACCTCAAAAACTAGAGCTGCTAGGGAGAAATGCCAGTTATCTTTGGAACCAACATATCAGAAATACCCTAAACCAATTCGTATTTTACAGGCACCATGATAGATAATTTATTTTGTTGGGCTGTGTTATCGATAGTAGATACAAGAACCAATAACATTTACAAAAAAAAATCCAAAATAAGACGTGTCTTCTCGCAAGGAATACTTTCTTAACTTAGCCGTCCAAATACCCCATACGCCCATTTCCCCCACTTTACCCTACTTACTTAAGGTCGAAAGTATGTAAAAAAAACGTCCATAAAAATACGATCATCGCCATTAACCCAACCGGCAGTGTACACCACGACACGTCGATTAGCATACTATGTGTCGTGTAATAAATTCCCATATTCCGCCCGTCTGTGAACGTTCGCTGGCTGGCTACGCGGTGTTTTTCGCGGAGCTCCTCGTGAGAGACCGACCGGCAAGGCTCGATCTGCCGCGCCGCCGACCTGCTGGCTAGCCAGCCCCGTGCTTTCTTTCGCAGCGGAGGAAAATGCGCACCGATGCAAGAAGAAGGGGCCTGGCGGCCGACCGCGGCGGGAAAGCGACGAAGAGGGACGGGTTTTGTGTGTGCGAGAGAAAGAGAGAGAGGGAGAGACGTGGAGTGCGCAGAAAAAAGCGCTCAACGAGTTCTTATCTCTCGCAAGAGTTTATGTAACTGTCTGGGACCGCGAACTTTATTCCATTCAGGCGGATTGTGGAAGTACGATTGCCGCGCGTCTTGCGGAATTACCGGCGAGAATTTCGCGTACTTTTTGAGGACGACGAACAATGTTTGCAAATACGAAAAACGCACTGTTATTTGAAAATTTAAACTTTCCTATAGAAGTTTGATTCTTTTGTTGTATAGTATTGTCTGTAACAAGTAAATAGTTTTATCAAATTTTGCCTCCGAAGTAGAAATTTTGTATGATTTTTCCTTCACTTGGTTGAAGAGAGTCACGATCACACTCTGAATATTAGCGTACCTAACGCTAAATCTTCCAAAATACTTCCGTCGACTTCCAATAATAACGTTCGATATAATTTTCATAAAGCAAATTATTACAACCTCTACTCTGACTTACCTACAACTAATTGGTTATTTCTTGAGAATGACCAAAACCTTAACCTGGCTGTAGAGGACTTTTACAACTGTGTTCCATCTTAAATAGATCTGTTGCTCTGTTTCGCTCAAATTACAAGAGACACTATCCCCCCTGGTTCTCTCCTGCAATTAAAAAAAAAACTTAAGACTCACAGCTTACGAGGGCGGCCTGAAATTTCCGGAATAGGCAAGATATGGCGCACAAAGGTTGAAGTGGATTCATTGCTGGGCAAGGGCAACCTTCTTTATGGCAACTCTCGAAATTTCAGACGTTTACTGTCAATAGTTTAAAGCGGCCACGAAAATTCTAAATATTTTGCTCGAGATTCATGGCGGATGTACTTCTGGGTGAGTGACTTCAAACGTGGCCGCACAAGCACAAGTGACGTACAACGCAATGGACGCCCAAAAACCGCTACGAACGATGAAATGGTCGACAAGATTCATGATGCCGATCGTCGATTGAAGCTGAAAGAGATAGCAGCGACAACAGACGTCTCAGAAGAATGCATTGGCCATATCCTACACGAAATTTTGGGTATGAGAAAGCTTTCGGCGCGATACGTAGCGCATTTGCTCACACAGAAGCAAAAACGAAATCGGGTGACCGTTTCGAAGGAGTGTCTGGTCATGATCCAACGAAATCCAAGGGTTTTCTTTCTTGCGTTTCGTAACCGTAGATGAGATTTGGATCCACCACTACATACCGGAGACTAAGGAACAATCTTAGCAGTGGACTTTTCTGAGCGAATCGACCCCGACGATAGCAAGGGCAGATATCTATTTTGCAGACTTCGAAACATCCTACTTTTCCGACGACTTGAATAAACTGCAGCTCCGTTTGGAAGGTGCATTGATCTTCGAGGAGACCACATCGAAATCTTAAAATAAAAAGCCACACCAATACCGCGTTTTTTCTTGTCGTTTCCGGAAACATTTCAAAGTTTCAAAGACTACACAGATTAGTTAATACGGACATTTATTTAGCATATAGTTCATTCATTCGTAATAGCTGGCAATTTGCTCGCTCTAAGCAGAACGCTACCTAGAAAAGTTTATAATGCTACTAACGAATATAATAGTCCAACATCGATAGTTGATAATAAACAAACTACTTCCGGAATTGGACCGTGTCATGATGAGATATATAGAAATGAAATAAGAGTAAGAGGAGAAAGAAATAGAAAGGAAAAGAGATAAAAAGAAGAAGAATTCTAGCCGTGGGAGTCTACGTATTCATTTCATCGATAGTTGATGCTTTCGCTACATCGTTCTCTAGTGTTTTCTTCCTGAGTCTTTGGGCTCCGATCTCCCAGATATAGATTCTAACTTACCACCATTGTGTTTGCAATCTGTTTCGATGGATGAAGTAATGCAGTGAATCAAAAGTCTAAAGAATACATTTGCAGCTGGTGATGATAACATCCCTTGCTTCTTTGTGAGGGGTTATGCTACTATATTTACTACTCCTCTATGTACTATTCACAGGTATAGCAGTAAACCCCACTCACACAAATTTATTAATTATGCGGAACGCAGCGTTACCGACTGGTCGGTAACACAGTTGACAATGAGAGGCCACGTGCTCTCGAAACGCTGCGTTCCGCATAATTAATAAATTTGTGTGAGTGGAGTTTACTGCTATACCTGTGAATTGTACATCCACACAGTCCTTGCAATCGTCATCCTTTATGTACTATTTTAAATCTAGCCTTACACGCGTGTACATTTCCTGAAAGTATCCAAAATCTTGCCAATCTTTAGAAAGGCTGATAGTTTCTTTCGCAATGGTGTTTGAACAGTTACTTTATATGGATATCGTTTATTGTATAAGACCATATGTGTCTCTATCTCTGGATGGGCTTATGCGAAATAAATCTACTGTAACTAACTTGGCGCAGATTTCCGAAAAAATAGCTGAGGCGGTAGATGGGGTCAACTGGATGTTATATATATACTATACTAATTTTTCCCTTGCTTTTGACCAACATTACAAGCTGAATTTTGTCAGTGTCAACAGGGATTTCCTAAGATTAATTCGATCATGTCTTCTAAACACACTTAGTTTTCTTAATATTTTTATGGCTACCTTTATTTTGGATAGTGTCTGTTAGACGAGCCTGGAGACTATTGTGCGGTGTTCTGATGTACTCGTCCGGAATACGATACCACTCCTGTTGCAATATGTTCCCCAACTCCTTTAAAGTCTTTGGTGCTCTTCCAATCCTTTTACTGTCAAGATAATCCCAGATAAGTCCGACTACTCCATCCTCTTGTAGACGACTTAAATAGCTCTTGACCAATCAAGAAGTGTGTTTGGAATAGCTATCTTGCTGCAGGAGGGAATTATTACCAATTACGCGATGCCCAGAAAGTATAGCATGTTGCTTCAATATTTCTCCGCTGTAAACTTCCCCTCTATTTTAATAGCGTCACAAAATCCTTACGGTAATATGCAGTCCCAAACTTCGATTGCCACCCCCATGTTTGACAGTAGCTTCTAAACATGGTTTTGCAAGAGCTTTTTTGACGCCTGTTCGATCGAGGTAATTGAAATTTATACTCGCAAATTAGAAATCAATTGTGTGTAGTAGGGCTCTGTAATGCTCTGTCCCTTTCGCAAATTCTCACTAAGGATGATTCGTTGTGCCTCCCTGAACACAGGTAGCAAAAGACCGCACGACCTTAAATTTGCATGGAGGAGGAGAACCGTGATGTTTTCACTTTCTACCTTGCACTTTGGTTTCGGGATCATAGTGGTGTACCTATGGTATGGTATGGTACCTTTCCAAAAGACGCTTACAAATCAACACCAGATAAATGGTTAACATTCGGGAACGCATCTTGCACTCATCTTTTTTATATCTAATTCTTTAGTCAGTATGCTTTGCATAAACCGGTCCATATCTTCCACGTACTCGTCGATCTTGCAGTACGATATCGTGTACCTTCTTAATATTTTTGTCTGTTGTCACCGTTATGGGAGGATCACCGGCATGTTGGTTTTCATAGGATATTCTTCCCCATTTAAAATTTCGATACCAGCATTTGATTATATCATAAGAAACTGCAGACTCACCAATAGTTGCCATAATGTTTTTATGAATTTTAGTTGGCATCATGCCTTTTTTCTATTTTATTTCGGCTCTTTTTTCTACAGGATCCATTTTCATAAACAATCACAACATACAATTCAAGAATTAGCCACAGCATAACAAAACTTTGAGATACAAACTTGATATTATGTAGATATGATCTATAAATGTCAGTTAACTGAACTTCAACAACATTAACCAAACCACCAATTAGAAGTAGGGGTGGGGCATGAGGATCTGCCCTCGTGTTTCTTCATGGAGCGCTAATATTTAATTCAACCACACATCCGATCAGCAATTATTATTGGATACGGGCGTCAAATTACTAAACACGGAAGTTTTTAAGTAAGACAGTCTCAAATAGTTCTTACAAATTTCTAGTAATCTTACGCGAAAAGTATTCCGAAAATCATTTTCTCGATGTTCATTGTAAATATTTTCGAATATATTTTCTAGCCAGACACTTTTTCTAAAGTTTATTTTGCTAGAATAAAATTAGAATTGAAAACTATGCAACATACTGCCAATTTCGACAAGAAAATAACTTCTTTTTATATCTTGGCGATCTGGTTACTATTATTCGCATTCCAAACACGCAAAAAAAAATCAAATTGCGTTGTTTGTTCATTCTTCACTTCGATTTACATACTGGGTTAGTCGCAAATGTGTCAACGATATTCGTCCCAGACGCAATCTCCGTCCGACCCACGTAAGGTTCTACCTTTCTTACATCATTTTCCCCTTTTTTATGAAGCCGCGTCCCTGAAATTGATTAGCCCGTCTTCTTTCGCGACTCGGCCTATTTAGATCACCGTCTGATAAATGGAACGCATCAAACGTAGATGGCGTTATGATAGAATGGAAGAAAAATAAGACGATTATATTATACACGTTTCACTATACTTCGCTAAATCGAGTATTTGCTTGTGGCGTATTCTATGAAGGCAGTTTGGATCTTATAGTTTCTATTTCTTTTCGGAAAAAAAAACTGACTGAATCCGATTACGATAACTAATGTATTAGGAGCTTGACATCGCGAACTTGGGTAAATATGTAAGAATATGTGTTAGGTTCTCGATAATTTGGAGGTCAATATAGTATTACAAGGCCAGATTGTAGATTTAAGTACGTTTTTTACTTCCAAATCAGGTGCCTGAATTTTTATTTTCTGATTTTGATTAATTCTAGCAAATCTCTCTACTTCAACAGGCTCTTTACAAATCATGTTTATTTTTGCCATCTTCCTCGGTGCTTTGGTCTTGTTTTCTTGCTACTTCGATAAATTGCTTAGCTATTCGAGGAGAACTGGGTAAAACATTATAAACAGGTCTGGTACAAGGAAAATGTTGACGAAATAACACTACAAGAAGTAGACATAAAAGGTTTGGGTAACATAGATTTAACAGAACTAACAGAAGACGCCGCTTATAAAATATACGCCAAAATATTAAACAGGTTGAAAGTCATAGAAGAAGAGGAACAAATGGGCTTTAGAAGGGAGACGAAATATTCATTCTACAACAAATTGCAAAAAATTAACAGGGAATACAACAGAGACGCACACAAAAAGTTTATAGACTTGGAGAAGGCTTTCGATAATGTAAACAGATTGAAATTTTGTGATACTATGAAAGAACATTTAATAAGATTTATACAGGGTTTATACACAGACACCAGAATTATAGTAGATATAGGTAGAAGATTAACCAGGGAAATACAAACAAACAATGGAGTTAGATATGACCCCTGTGTGTCGCCAATATTCTGTAACATATATGCCGATGCCATTATGAAGGAATGGAAAACGAAATACCCTAAATGAATACGTACAGACCAGAGCACCACCCTAAAGTCTAGCTTATATGCTGATGACTTAGTACTCCTAACAGAAACAGAAGATTATCTACAAGAGAAGATATATACCTTACAAAAAATCTGCCAAAACTATGAAATGAAACTATCGGCTTATAAAACCAAAACCATGACTTTCGTGGGCAAATATCCAATTAAGACGAAAATTATATTATAATTTAAGTATCTAGGCTGCAGTGTATCTTATAATCGAAACAAGGATACAGAAGAAAAATTTAATAAATTCACACATATTTATGGAACAATAGCAGAACTTTAAAAAACAAAACAAGAAGCGATACACAAATAAAATTTTATAAGACGATAGCAGTGCCAACCCTCTTATACGGTAAAAGGAAGAAAACAGGATACAGACACAAGAGATGAAATTTTTAAGAAGAGTGAGACGTTACACAAGATCTGATAGAATAAGATATGTAGATATTAGAACAGAACTAAACATCTTCGATATAAGTGAGAGAATAAAGGAAAATAAGAAGTGGAAAGAAGACATAGAACGGATGCAAGTGACGAGGGTGAGCCAGAGCGTGATTTTATAGGTGTTTAGGAAGAAGAAATGTATACAGACCAAATAAAAACAGGCAAAGTGCCCAAAACCTGAAGCAAAGAAGAAGAATTCGAAGTACTCAAGTGAAAATTATTCCACTCTATCCCTCTTTTTCTATTATATTTTAAAATTTTAACAGGTTATAATAATTTTTCTAATGTAACCTCTTTTTTAAACCTAAGCTTCAAATTCATTGGGAGATCGAAACAGAATTGCGCAGCCGGTATAAAAATGGAGAAAAATTCAGTACATCAGGGTAATACCAGATATTGTATCCTTTTTAAACTGAATTTACTCGACGTTTTTCCAACTGCAATAAACATCTACAACCAAAAATGCACACCTTGCTTCCTAATATTTATGAATCATTGCATGATATTGTAGTAATTATTGAGATCTGGCTGGATAACTCAAAGATGAGTCACATTAGATTATTCAATCGGATAGAAAATGTTCATTAGTTAAACGCTTTACCGTTGGGGGAGTAATCATTGCGTCTTCTGAAACAATTAAACACAAAGTTATCTGTACTGGAATTTCCCCTCTTGCTCCTATGGTTGATATTTTCGCTTGTAAATGTGTTGTGATTTGGAATTATTTTATGTGTCTTTGAAGGTCTTTCTTCTTACTAAACCAACCTTCTTATTAGGTGACTTTAACCTTCGACGCTTCGCAGACAATACTGTCTCCTGTCAGAGCTAGTTCCCTTAATCTATTGCAATATAATACTATAAAGAATTGTAACACTCACCAATGCAGTATTTATTGAACTTCATGAGCTTCCGCGTTTCCCTCAAGATCCCTGCCATCTTCCACAAGGCGTCATTTTTTAATTTCTTATTTTTCAGTATCTAATTCTCCATTCAACAAAAATACAAGGTACATCTTCTGAAAAGCTGACTGCAACGAATTGTCTATACTGACATTTTGCGGACAGATTGAGAGCTTTAATATTAATATGCCTGTTGACAGTTTCTATAACACTTTGTACGAGATACTTGATTCAATATAGCAGGGTACTACACGCGTATCTAAAAACTCTTAATCACAATGACACCTATGTATAGATTCCCTTCACTATAAAGTTGATGCATTAGCTGATTTATTTTCTTCAATACATATTGCCAGTTTAGATTGTCCTGCCACTCTTGATTATTCTGATTGCTTTCTATTCAGCGTATTACCCAATTCAGAGAAGAAAATTGTGTGTATTACCGCAATATTCCTACAAAAAGAAACAATACTGGGGATGACTTGATTCATAATTTTCTCTTACATGATATAAGGTTTGCTCTTGCAAAACATGACATTCATTATCAACCTAGCTTTTGTTACATCTACTTTTCCTACAATCTGGAAAGGTGCTGGAATAGGTCCTATACTTAAAAAAAGGTGATAAGATATTCTTTCAGTCCCTAGACTTTCATCAAAATCTAAATTCTCAGATCGCCAGTGTTTCCTTGTCAGCGCAAATATAATGATTAATATAATTAACACCATCCAGTTTTCTTGGAAATTCTTCTTGATGATTTCCAATATTGGATATTCTCCATCTTCAAAATTATCTTCAATATCCGATAAACATATTGCAGTATTTATTTCTTACCAGTTCTTCCTGAGTAGGATATGGTCTTCCCCATGTTTTTTGGGACATTTATAAAAAACATTGAGTTGCGCTTGCTTTGCAATGCATTGCGTCATGGACAATACGCATTATGTCCCAAGTATACTAATCTCTGAGTAGACTCAAGTCTAATGCCTGTGGGATTCACATTCCCGACTTTTTGAGGTAGGATACAGCAAGTTGTACTAGATAATCGCATATCCGAAGAGATCAGTGTATCCTGCGGTTTGCCGCAGGGAGTTATCTTAAGCCCACTTTTGTTTTCCATCTATACTAGTAACCTTCCCAACATCTTAAAGTATTGTAAATATCACTTATATTCGGACGACATTCGTTCAGCCCCTCCAAGCTCACCGAAGCTCTGAAACGCATAAATGAAGACCTGCATAGCCTAACAGTGCACTGTGACCACCTACAGTTAACACTTAACGCTAAACATAACACAACTTATTACTTTTGGTCGAAGAAATCCTAGACTTAGGATCTTGCCCAATCTTGATATTTATATTGGAGGCTGCAAGATTACTCCCTTGTAATGCGTAAAGAGTTTGAGCTTGGAAGGCCGCCATAGCATCAATTTTTATACGGTAGAAGGTTCTTCGATACGGCGACAAGATCCATGCTTTGTAAGACTACTGTTTTGTCTAACTTTAATTATGCAGATGTTGTATACAGTCCCTGCATTACGGGTCAGGACTGTCAGAGAATACAGCGTCTTCAGAATGTCTGTGATCGCTTCGTTTACGGCATACATGGCGTTACGCAGAAAATCGAAGATTTAAGTATTCTAGATATGTATTACACACGTGTACTTCATAGTACGATGTTCTTTATTAACATTATTAAACGTAAATGTCCACTGCATTTATAGAATAAGGTAAAATTCAGATATCAGACACATTCGTGTGGCGTTCGTCATGGCCATTTTGTGTTTGTCCTCAAGCACAGATATGAGGTGTACAAACGCAGTGTCAGCTATAGTATATCCAAGATTTTGAATACCTACATCTTACCCTTTATTCCATTAGATATCCCGATTACAAAAATAAGGAACCACCTACAATACCACTTACTAGCTATTGCTACCACTGTATTGCATTGTTTTTTTTTAAGTTTTAATTTTCTTTTGTTTTAAATATATTTTCTTTGATTTCTTTTTTTGTATTTGATTAACGAAGGCTACAGCTAGAACGTTGTATAGCTCCGTATGTGGAGACAGACGACTTAGTCTTTCTGGCACATACCTTAATTAATTATTGTAACTTGTTTTGTCTGCTATTTTGTTTTGTTTTACTATTGCCAATAAATTCTATTCTATTCTACTACACTACTAAAGTACAATCGGGGATTATTCTTCATATCTTCACATTACCATATACAATAAGTAATTGATTAAATATCCATTAAAAATGCACGTAATTTCATCCTTAAGTACATGACAATAAGCTTCTGCATTGCTTCTTGAGTTCATTGAGACCAAAACACGATTGAATTTAAGATTATTGCGTTTTAATTTGGGTATTGTTTTCTAGGCATCTTTTCGATGTTTTTGGATAAATTATATTTGATAGAACATGTAATACAGGATTGAGAGCAATGTTTTTTTTTGTCCTGGAATTCCTTTGTTCTTACATCCTCATGCTGATGTTGAATAAAATTGAAAGTAAGCACGTTTTAATGTCTTTTTTAAGATTTCTAAAAATAAATGATTTACCGGCGTAAATGGTAATTTATTAATAAGTTTAACAAATGAAAAATTCGTGATTAGCTATAGGAATATACCAACCAATTCATAGATTCTAAATCGTTCAAGAAACACCTTCGGCGTTGCGTTAATATATTCAGAAGAAAAAGCTATCGTACGGACTAAAGAGCGCCATAGTAAATACATCCACACACCGTAGACACTACCATCGTACGTACTTGCACCTGCAAAGAGCTCTTTAAACGTTAATTTTGCCTCTTGGTGCGATAGACGAGTTTTTATCCGGCGTCCTCTTCGTCTCTTCTCTTCTTCCTTTTCCAGCTGCTCCACCTTATTCCTCCTTGTCCACGTCTTCGTTTTTTACTATTTCCCATCCCGATGTCGATGTCCCTCCTTTTTCTTCTTTCCTTTCTGTCCTTTTTTTTTCGAAATCGTTTATTAATAACAACAAACTATCCGTTAAGAACGAGAGAGATTCTTTAACATCTTAAGACGTCTAGACGATTCAAGATTGTTGACCTTCTACGCTTCATACTCTAGCGTATGCGTTAGGTACTTACTACATTTACACATACAAGGCATACCACGCGTATTACATGCATATGGTTGTACGCCTTGTTCGAGTTACACTACCGTTCAGAATCGTTCGAACGATTTTGGGTTTAATTTGGTTAATGAAAATTATCAGATGGTTATTCTTATTATAGCATAAAATTAGATAGAATCCTACACCCACTCTGAAGATTTTTCTTGATGGTATTCTCAGTCATTGCTTCTAAGAATATTGTTAATAGAGGACGTGTTAGCTCAGATATCAAGTCTAAATATTCTTACAAGGAAAGGTTACCGGGTGTGAAATTCAGATCTTAATAAAACTTGGTAGGTAAGTAGAGTACATATATTGAGACTTGAAAGCAATTTTTTTTTGTTTCTGCTGAAATTCACTACGAGGGGGTGAAATGCCCCTTCGAAAATTCATAGATTTCTTGATTAAATTCTTGAACGGAAATGGCTAGAACAAAAATTTAAATGCAAATGTTATACCTTATCGAAAGGTACCACGTGAATGTGGTATAATCATAATGGTAATTCGTTTCCCAAAACATTAACAATCCAATTACAATACAATGTAATTTGTTACAAAGGTAAATTACATACAAGTTTAAACCTAAATATAATTTTAAATACTAAACACACAAAAAGAACATTATAAACAATAAACCTTAAATATAATTATAAAAAGTGTGAGGACAAGGTGCATTTAACCAAGAGGGTAGCCAGTGGAGAGAAATGTATATCACTGGGATGATCGCATAGTAAATTGTACGTGTTGCATATTCTATTTATTGGAGACTTTAACATAATGTTAGTTCGCGATTTTGGAGTATAAAATGTAAAGGAACTTCTGGTAGAGGGACGAGGTATAACAAAGTTGAGATAATTCAACAACTCAGAGGCATCTATATTGTTATTGACAAGATGAAATAGAAACTTGATATCCGCTTTATCGCGGCGTACACCCAGGGGATCAACTTTGTACAATGTAAGTAAATCTAAGTGATTAATACCCTGCATTGGATATTCGCCATGTAGCTTATAAATATTTTAACAGTTTTCTTTGTACTTTTTCTAATGAATACGAATAGCGTTTATAAAGAGGGGGACCAGATTACAGTAGCATATTCTAATTTTAAACGTATAAAACTAAAGTAGTATAGTATGGGCTCAATGATGGAGAAGGACCTTGTAACACGAACGATAAACGCTAATGCTTTCAGCGCGGAGCTGATTGTTGTGGAGATATGTTCTTCAAAGGTGAGTTTTGAATCAAAGACATCCGCAAGATCCTTAATCGTTGACTGCCTGGGTAAGATGTTGCTGTCAATATAGTAACTATGGTGTATAGGACGAATCTTACGTGTATAACTTACAGTAATGCATTTACTCACATTCAAATCTAGCCTATTTTTGATACACCATAATTGTAATATATTTAATTGATTTTACAAAGAAAGTCATCAATAGTTTTAATAATGTTATAAAGTTTTAAATCATCAGCAAATAGTAATTTATGACAACTAACCATGTCACATACAACATTAATATAAACACTAAACAGAAGAGGTCCCAAATTTGTTCTTTGGGGAACACCAGAAGTAAGGTAAAAAAGATGCGATTCATAACCCATATAAGCTACACTGTGTTTCCTCTGCGTGAGGTATATACAAGATGTTGCAGTTAAGCGCCACCCTCTTGTGCTAGAGCTAATTATAACAATATGGAAAAAGAATAACGCAAAATGTTCATCTTTAACATCCTTTGGTGAATTTAAAGCATTTTCAAGTATACACATTGCCGTGTGTGGTTATTTGTTATCGTATATATTCAGAAATATCACATCTGTTTAAAAGGAAATATTTACGAACGACATCCTATTATTTGAAAACTAATAGTTAGAGTGTTATTGTCCAGAACCCACAAAATTTGTTCTTTTAAGGTATAGAAGAACAAAGATATAATCGAGATAACGTTGTGGTTTTGTAATACAACACTAATGTACCTATTTGACGAATTTAAAAACAAACACGTCTATAAAGGCTGTGTTACAAGTGTATTGATGAATGACATTTTACAAATTAAAATTTGCAAAAATGTCATTCATAAACGAAATCAGTGTTATTGAATTATTAATAGAGTTGTTTGATATTGCTGAAGGCAGGCTAACAGAACTGCATGATATACTAAAAGAATTAATCACAAGAAGTATGACAGATAATACTTTTGAAGTTGATATGGATACAACTCTTGAATTTCTTCAACCGAAGTCCAACGAATTGATCGACAGCGAATATCCAATTTTTCAAAAAGATTTAAAAGAGTATTTGCAGGAGGAATCGCGACTTCGCACATTAGAAGAGGGTAACATTTTAGATATGAAGTATAAAGAAGACGCTGTTAATTATTGGAAGAGTGGGAAAAAGAAGCGATTCTCTCTCTAACTACATCGATAGAAGTCTAGGAGTCTAAAAAATGGCTAAACCCAGAGGGAGAAACTAACAGCGATATCTTAATACTTGATAGACAAAATAGCAGAAATGAGTCGATTGAATACTATTATATATGATATACATATAAGAAAATGAGCATTAGAAGCTAACGAAGGTATGCTCACACCGGAGCAAAAACGACGTCGTGTGAACGTTTCGAAGGAGTGTCTGGCCAGGGTCCAACGCAATCCAAGAGATTTCTTCATGCGTTCCGTAACCATGGATAAGACCTGGATGCACTACTTGGAGGAAAGAAATTTGCCTTAAATGAAGAGATCATCGCCGCTACTGATGGTTATTTTGCAAACCTCGAAACATCCTACTTTTCCGACGGCTTGAAGAGACTGGAGCACCGTTCGAAAAAGTGTATTGATCTTCGAGAAGACTACACCGAAAAATAAAAATAAAAAACCACACCAACACCGTGTTTGCCTTGTCGATTCCGAAAACATTTTAGGCCGCCCTCGTATTCTACGTTTGTAAATAGGTAAAATTTTATCGTTTACAATGCAAAATGCATAGTGATAGAGTACTAGATTACAATATCAAGTTTATATTCAGGAAAATGTCAAAGGCCAATGGCTTAGATTTTTTGTTGATTGTTAACTTTGTACATCAAATTCCGAGAAAAACACCTTTACCATGATCTTGTAATTCGAACGTTAACAAACTAAAAATTCTAGATTGGTTTTACTTAAAAGTAGCTTACATCTTCAAATTATTTCTTTATTAAGGGTTTTAATCTTTCCATGTTAAGTTAGTATTTTATTTCGCATTCACTCTATTTATATACAGAATAGCCTAAAGTTTAATGTAAAGCAGGTAAGTGCACTTTGCAGCTGAGATTCACAAAAAGGATGTAAGCTTTTCGCACTGAAAACAAGAATGCAGAATCACAAAAATTTTACGTAAAAATGTCGCTATCATGTACCTATATAAATATCTTAGCAATATTTTATTTAACTTTACAATAGAATTTACATTGAAAGTGTGAATTTACAATAGTAATATACATATGCTTGTTTCTACTAATTAATTAGATAATAACAATAATAATATGATAAATAAATGCGATTCGTATTTGAGAGTGATTTTCTAGCTATGAGTGCAGTAAATGCGAAGCATATATTGTTTTAGACTTTGATGTAAATAGTGTATCAAAACTAAAATATCCTGGATCCCGATGTGCATACGGAAAATTTATTAGAGTTAAATTTAACTATTACAGAATAGACCTAAAGCTTTGTCAAAACTTGTGGAAGTTTGAGAAGACGGGAACTAGCCAGTTGTAGTGCAGATGTAAAGCAGACCCTTCATAATTACATTCAATAAACGATGTCATTGAAGGATTACACTTGTTCAATCGTAAACTGAAAAAAATAAAATCACAGTCAAAGTGAAAATACACATTTTTAATTTCCTTACAATATAGGACTAACTGCTATTAAGTAAAATCACACCTACATGAAACTGAGACAGTTTCAGCTGTTTCAAAAGCCACTGGTTCCAAATTAACTTCTTCCAAGTCAGAAAGAAAAGACAATGAATCATAGAGCACAGAAAGCAATTATCTCGGTTCCTCGGTTCTCCCAGCAAAATTTCTATAGTTCTATATGTACTCTTGAACAGACTATTTAGTTTTCTTAGTATCTTCGGCAAATTATGCATCGAAGTTAATGTTAAACTTAAAAAAAACACAAATGTAAACGAAAATAACATTAAAAAAATGTATTACATTTTATACAGAGAACATTTACAATAGTGATAAAACAAAACAGCGAAATTTCTATAGGTCCATTAACACAAAACTAATAAATAAAATAAATGCATAAAAAAATATAATTCTTCCGAAACTTACAATTAGTAGTGAGTGTTAGATCCTCTATTGAAAATAATTTCAAATATCTGGATCTCCATACTGTCTATCAATTTGGTCAATATCGAAGTAAAAATATCATTCCAACACCTCGTTCACGCAGATTTTAGTTGTTTGACTCAATAGTATTGTTTAACGCATGGGCTTATAAGTCCCGGGCCTAACAAAGAAGACACGGTATTTTTGGTTCAAAATTAGCTTTATTCATCAACGTAAACTCCATCAAGAGCAACGCAATCATTCCAGCGCCGCTCTAACATTTCAATACCACTTTTGTAGAACGATTTATCTTTTGCCTCAAAATAGGCCTCAGTTTCAGCGATAACCTCTTCATTCGTGCGAAATTTCTTACCGGCGAGCATTTTTTTGAGGTCTGCGAACAGCCAGTAGTCGCTGGAAGCCAAATCTTGCCTTGTGTCACGGTGCGTTGTCTTGATGAAACAAAATTTTTTTCTTTGCCATATGCGGTCGTTTCTTTGCAATTTCGGCCTTCAAACGCTCCAATAACGCTATATAATATTCACTGTTGATGGTATTTCCTTTCTCAAGATAGTCGATGAATATTACACCACGCACATCCCAAAGTACCGAGGCCATAACCTTTCCAGCCGATTGTTGTGCTTTCGGGCGCTTTGGACGAGGTTCACCAGTTGCTGTCTACTCAGATGACGATCGTTTTGATTCCGGAGTGAAGTGATGGATCCATGTTTCATCCATTGTCACATATCGACGCAAAAATTCCGGTTTGTTACGTTTAAACATGGCCAAACACTGCTCAGAATCATCAACACGTTCTTGTTTTTGGTCAACAGTGAGCAAACGCGGCACCCACTTTGAACAGAGCTTTCTCATAGTCAAATGCTCATGCAATATAAAGCCAATATGTTCTTTTGATATCTTTACGATGTCAGCTAACTCACGCAACTTCACTTTTCGATCATTCAAAACGATTTTGTGGATTTTTTTGATGTTTTCTGCTGTTACCGCCTCATTTGGACGTCCACTGCGTTCTGCATCATCGGTGTCTCTACGACCACGTTTGAAGTCAGCAAACCAACGTTTTATTGTTGTTTCTGATGGAGCGGAGTCCCCATAACACTTTTCAAGCCATTGCTTCGCTTGAACGGTATTTTTTCCCATCAAGAAGCAGTGTAAAATTAAAACACGTAATTGTTTTTGATCCATTGTTTTGAAAATAACAAAAGTAGCGTGACTCTTAGCACCAATAACTCACAAACTAATGAATAGAATATCATGAAATTTTAACAGCTGTCTTTTGAAGGTTAGTACTAACTGAGAGAAAGGTGACTGTAATAAAACTAGCGTTATCTATGTGTTAGGGACTTTTCCGCCCGTGTGTTATGTGTTAGGCCCAGGACTTTTCGGCCCATGTGTTATTGTTGGTATACACCTTTCTTCCCAATATACCATAAAGATTTTCGATGGGGTTCACATCAGGCAAGCGGGCAGATCATTGCAATGAATTGATTTCCTTTTGATGAAACCACTCCTTTGTTTGTCTGAAATTATGGTTAGCTACAGTGTCTTACTGAAATATGCAGTTTTGCGTCGGCAATTGTTCAGCAAACCAGACCGTTTCCAGAAGTTATATATAAGAATTAGAATTTATTCGCGTAAACATAAAATATATAGAGATTTTATTTCTATGGGTACAGCCGCCAACAAAATTTCGACTCATCGGAACTTCAGTGTTTTTGGGCAAATCATACTAATAATATTTGAAACCATCAGGGTCGTCCAAGTTAACTTGTAGTAAATCTAGTAAGTGGATGAAACTTTTAGCATCTTGCAATTCTACAACATAAAAAACTGCATAAAAAGTTACGTTGTACAGTGATAATTGAAAACACAACAACTTTGATATAAATCTGGTACATTTACATTGAACATTCACATCTTTAAATCAACATTAATTACTTATATTATCAAAATAATGTTATTTTACGGGAATATATGCAAATACATCCAATCTTCACGTACAATTTCGAACGAGTAACGGTGTACATCGAGCACGAAACGGACCAGACACTTTTATGGTTCTTATACATGTGGGTATGTCTGGTGTGCCCGTACGTCACGCCGCGCTCTCCGTACACAAGTGCATACGAATGTCCGGAGGAGAAATTTACAAGTCTGGGTCGTTGCCGATGTTATTAATTGATATCTAATGTATCCGCGTTAGATTTGCCGCTATTATGCATACAGACGTATATCTACGGCGGCGTGCACGTCTAGATGCGAGGTTAAACACGGAGACGCACGGCCAAAGGCATGCGGAATTCGTTTCTCTGGGTTTATCTTCGCTATTCGTATATACGGCTTCGTCTGGATTGGTTCTCGTGGACGAGGCACGATTCTTAATAGTTAAACTGGACTCGCTTAAAAGATTTCGTACAAATCGAGCAAATAAACGTGAGATATTGAGTGAATGACTTGTTAGTAACCCACTTACAATGTTTCGTATGTTTAATTTATTTTTTTTCAAAGGTAAAATGATTTATGCTGACCGTTAGTAAGTTTTTGACTTTTGGGTGTTTGCTTGAACGAGTCGTCTGGTGATGTTTTTGAATATAAATTCAGTTGAAAATTATTTTCTTTGATATTAGTGCTACAAGGACTTTGTGTGTTCATTTTTCATTTCACTAAACTTCCAATAGAACGATATATGCTTCGACCATATATTACTTAGATGAAACGTGGGTTAACGCAAGCCACACCAAACTATGTATGGAAAGTTACAACAATTCTTTCAGCAAGACAAGCTCTTATTGAAGGGGTAACAACCGGACTAAAAAGTCCAAAGGAAGTAAGCTTATAATACTGCATATCGAAAGTGATAATGGTTTTGCAGAGAATGAGTTGTTATATTTTGAATTGACAAAACTTATTATTATCATGAAGAAATTAATGGTGAAGTATTTACATAATGGATGAAAAATGTTCACTTTTAGAACCAAATTGCGAACTCACTAAAAATTACCTTAATAATAATCCGATAGCCTATGTAATCGATGAAATGGTGGCAGAAGCTGCTAGTACAATTTTAAGGTTGCCATCGTATTATTGTAATCTATACCCTATAGAAATGATATGGCCTCAAGTCAAAGAATATCTAGCTGCGAATAACAAAACTTTTAAATTGCCAGAGGCAAAAGAATTATTAGTTGCAGGACCTCCATTGGTGACTCCTGAAGCCTGGAAAAATTGCATTGAACACACCATTACCTAAGAAAGTAAGATGTACATATAAGCCAGATAACATCGTTGAAGATATGATGGAAGAATTTATCATCACCACTAATACCAGGTCATCATCAGAAATATCCTCACTCAGTGATGACTCCGATTTGTTAATATATATACAAAGGCGACCTGGAATATTTCCGGAATCTGGAAGAGAGGCAACCAAAGGTTGAAGTGGATTCATTGGTCGGCGATGGCAACTGTCAAAATTTCAGATGTCTACCATCTAGAGTGTGTTTTGTATAACAAGTCAAGCTGTTTCGCAAAAGTAGATAAAACCGAATTTCGTACAGTGATAAAACACTTCTGGATGGCTGGGAAGACGGCCGCGGTTCATGGTAGATGTACTCCATCATTTTCAACCATAAGCCTCTGAGTGAGCGAGTTCAAACGTGGCCGCACAAGCGCAAATGACGAACCACGCAGTGGACGCTCAAAGACTGCTACCAACGATCAAATGATCGACAAGATTCATGATTTCGTGTTAGCCGATCGCCGATTGATGCTGAAAAAGACAGCAGAGACAACAGACATCTCAGAAGAACGCGTTGGTCATATCCTACACGCAATTTTGAGTATGAAAAAGCTTTCGGAGCGGTAGGTACCCCGTTTGCTCACACCGAAGCAAAAACGAAATCGGGTGACCGTTTCGAAAGAGTGTCTATCCAGGATCCAACTCAATCCAAGGGATTTCTGCGTTTCGTAACCGTGGATGAGACTTGGATCCACCACTACATATCGTAGACCAAAGAATAGTCAATGCAGTGGACATTTCCGGCTCCGAAGAAACTAAAGACTATTGCATCGGCCGGAAGTTTGCATGTAAATAAGCAATCATATTCCAGATATTAAATTAACTTGGAATATACCTCTAAAATATTTTTTCCTATATATTTGTAGCTGTTAAGAGATTCCTTTTCAATATTTCGGCTGAGTATAAACACAAAAGACGCCAATATAAATTAGAAGTTGCTTAACACATAACGCAGATTACAATCTCTCCTCACGCTCTATTGAAATAGACTCAATACACAATAAGCCCTGATTCGGTAGGCATGCGTATACGATCATCTTGCACTTGATAACACGTGAGTGAAATGCAAATAGTAGCTACCATCCTACAATGTAACATTTATAATTGAACCAGCTTTACACTGTGTAATTAGGTACCTCTCCGCTAATGATATCCTTTCTATTCGGCCAATTTCATTTCTACGACTGCTAATTGCCAGCCTTCTGTGCGTTCAGTATGATGTAATATGCGATCAGCGCCGTTTTGCTTTACTTGTTCTGGCTGCAATCGAGTGAATTTCCTTGGCTGCGATGGTTTTTTTTTAGGAAAACCGCGAGTTGTATTAAAAATATGCGCAATGTTATGACTTATGCCTTTAATACGGTTAGCATTTCTTGTTTAATTATTCTGAAACACCCGTCTGCGTGTTTTTTGGTAATAAAATGCGGGTAATTTTGAACAAGACGTTTATTTTTAAATTTTTTCAAGCTCATATAAAACTGTAATTAAAAAAATATAATTGCTATGATTCCTAATATAAATAATAGATACCCAAGTCAACATTCAGAGCCATCAATAGATTAAAATAAGTTTTTAAGTTGGTAAAATTGCTTTTTTAAAGAAAATATACACTACTGCTCATAATATTAAGGGCATATAGGGAAATCTGTATTAACTTTTAATTAAAAAGAAAACACATGTTCAACGAGAAAAAACATATAATACTAAGCTTTATTGCCTAACAGATTTGCATCCCATTATAGCACAAATAGCACAAAAATTCATTACAGTGAAGAGCAGTAACGAAAGTAAGCTGAAAAATTCGGTATCTAACTATAAGATGGCGCCGTGTGAAAGCAATCTTCGACGCTATTGTAAATACTGTAGTTGTCGAAGTATTGCTGCGCTGTCGATCTGACCATTACACAACTTCCAGAAGCAAAGCATGCCCATTGATATGCATCGAACGTTAAGCGAAGGTAAATTAAGTTGCGATAATAACAAAACATAATCAACACGTCTAAGTGGGTAAATTGCGTCTAGTCGAAACCAAAGAAATTTTGCAAATCTGCGCTGCACCATCTCTAATAGACGTTTGTGAGATACGTAGTAAGGGAACCAAGCCACAGACGCATATTCCAAACGAGATCCGACAGCCTTCAATGCACTTTCATTGGAAAATTGTCTGCAATTACGTATAAGAAAGCCATGTTAAAAATATGTTGCGCAAAGGTAAGTTGTGTGTCAAATCGATCCCAAGTTCTTAACCAGTTCAGCACATTCAACAACCACTTGATTACGTTCGTAGTGGAAGATGATGATGGTATATCGGCGAGTGAAAGAAATCACTTTGGGCGTGTTGATATTACGAGTTAGATAATTTAATGCACACCATCCAGATATGTTTATAAGATCGACCTGCAGCAAGTTACAATCCTTGAAACTAGACACTTCACGGAACAATTTCAAATCATCAGCGAACAATACAGCATGAGGTAAAATACGGTTTGTTATATCATTTATAAGTAAAATGAATATGAAAGGCCCAAGGTTAGAGCCCTGGAGAACTTCTAAAAAAGGAATAAATCGGCGACAGCTCAATCCATTAACGGAAATATACGGACGTCTATTAAACAGATACAATGGAAAGAATTATATCAGAGAAATACTAAATCCAAAGGACATCAATATATAGGGAGTCAAAGAATGATCGAGACGAAAGAAAGCTTTAGCGAAATCGGTATATAGAACATCAACCTGAATAAGTGAATGGATATAGGATGACAGTTGAATATACCGGAAGAATCGCCAGCTTTACATATAGGCACATTGCAAGCAATCTTCCATTTATCTAGGAACAGCGAAGGGTCAAGAAAAGATTCAGGACAAAGGATTCATCAACACATATTTGCAATCTTTAATGACAAATGAGGGAATTTGGTTATGACCAGAACTGCGAGTATTTTTTAGTTTATTTATAGAATTCAGGATAAAATTGTCAAAAAACTCAGTGATGCTAATGCAGAACTTAGTTTTACATACGTCTTGTAGATAGACTGGCAGATGATATCGTCGGTGAAAACACTTCTAAAATACTCAGCAAACCCATTGTTGAGCACCATATTTCCAGGAATGCGACTTCTTCGTTTCTTCTCTCGGACAAAGGACCAGAAGTTAATTGGATTGTCAATGATGTTATGCTACACATTGTCGAGATAATTGTAAAAAGCCCTAGATGATTGATTGTTTGAATGTTTTACGTGCTTACTGAATAACGCTCAAAATCAGCCGCATTTCATTAACAACATTTCTTACTTAATTTTATTCACTATTTAATTTTATGTCTTTCTGTGTTTGGACAGGACGAGGGATATGTATTTAACGACTTTTAAGCATAGGATACTGTCCAACATCAACAGACCAAACGCCTCAATTCCTACGCTACCAAACCAATTCACGATACCATTTCCAGCGCAAACTGGTTTTAATACAAGCGATTCTCAATACGCTGAGAAGATAAGAAGTTTTTATCCAACATGTAAGTACATCTTTTAGTCCTCTGATAGAGCTATAAGTTGAAAAAACTGTTTAAGCAAGCATTTTGGGAGGAACAGTTATCCTTTTAATAATAGTAATTATTCTATTTACCGCGAAAACGGAACTAACCAGAAAGCTTAGCTTCAAAATCTCCAGAAATTATTAAGTTTATCATTTTTCTTTGTTTTCTTCTTTCAGGTGATATCCCAAAGAATACTAAAGATGCCTGGAAAGAAGAGAATCTTCTGAACCTATTCTTCAACGTAGATTACCATCAAAACGCCACCATAGCGACGGCTACACTTAGATTACACCGTTTGCCAAAGGATAATCAGACGGCACCTTATTGGAATACCGATATGTGCCCTGACAATAATGTGTTGGAGGAAGAGAAATTGCTGAGGGTCTCAATCTACTGGTATCTTAAATCAGCGAAGAAACACAGCAAAGGTAAGTTTTTGGAAAGTGCTGTGAGATAATTAGAATAAGTGTTATAAATAAAATGCTAAAATTAAAGCAGAAGTCCAACTGAAATATTTCTTTAAAATAACAGCACGTAACTGGTACATCTTTATGGACGAAATAATACGTTAATCTAAAACATTTTTTTTTTCAATGTTTGGTCAAACTCAAAAGGCATGATCATATAGTTTCTTATTTTAGATTCGGATGGTTCAAGGTAATTTTCTCCCTTGGAGTATTTGTCAGTTTTCCAAGTCTAATTTACTCGACTTAAATAAAAAATAAACAATATTTGATGCTATTATATGTATCGCCTCATAGCATGCAAACTATACATATAATTGAGTTGTGACGCCATGCCACGTATGTAATTTCCACGGAAGAGATTTTGATTCCTACAGAAATGCATCACTTTAAATTTTTCGAAATGTATTACAACAAATATTGGTTGGAGGAATACAGCACAATAAGACTTGCGTTTGAGTTTTGGGTTAGGTTCTTTTAATTTAAAACATTTTGAGAGTTCACAGATATCGCAGTAAACTCCAATCCACATAAATTAATAATTATTCGCAACGCAACGTTTCAAGAGAACCATTGTCTCCCATTGTTAACCGTGTTACCGACTGAATGTAAAAATGTACCGCATATGCAAAATTTCCTATGTAAGCTCTAAAAGTTCTTAAAATACGTAACCTTTACAACCTAATGGGTGGTCACGGATATCTTCTATCTTTTCGGAAAAGGAAGAAACAAAAACCAATCTTATCTTTAACAGGGCGTTATGGTAATAACCCAACCAAACTCGAGTGTGCGACTGGAGGTAGTTCTCTATTCAGTAAGTTTCTGTTCTTTTTCATAAACATCGTTTCGTATACGAATTACGAGATTTTTTAGTTCAATATTATATCCGGATTCTAAACATTTCAAGTCGCCCTCGTACTACGACAGTGTTAAATTTGTAACGCTATTAGTGTGGATCTCTTAAAAAAAAAGTTGTAGAGTAATTTGAATGTTAAGTAATGTTAAAAGCTTTAGTTAATCTAAAATAGTAAACAATTGAATAAGCGTAATAATTTTCGAAATATTATGAAAAAAATCTATCAAAAAATTTGAGGTTGGTTAAAATTTAACACGTATCAACAAAATGTAGCTGAAATTCTTCATGCTTCCTGAAAGATTACGCTACTTTTAACCATACAGCACACCGTGCTCATGCTAGAAAATGTAAATCGGCACAACAGGACGTTCGATCAACACCAGAAGGAAGGAACACGAGAGGAATGTGTGGTTGAAACAAATAGACAAATCGACCGTTGCCGAACATATTCAATCGGACCCGAACCATAGGATTAGATTCAAAGATACAAAAGTTCTAGCATCAACTAACACATGGGCTGAAAAGTCCCGGGCCTAACACAGAGATGACGCTAGTTTTATTGCAGTCACCTTTCTCTCAGTTAGTACTAACCTTCAAAAAACAGCTGTTAAAATTTCATGATATTTTATTCATTAGTTTGTGAGGTATTATACTAAGAGTCACGCTAGTTTTGTTATTTTCAAAACAATGGATCAAAAACAATTTCGTGTTTTAATTTTAAACTGCTTCTTGATGGGAAAAATACCGTTCAAGCGAAGCAATGGCATGAAAAGTGTTATGGGGACTCCGCTCCATCAGAAACAACAATGAAACGTTGGTTTGCTGACTTCAAACGTGGTCGCAGAGACACCGATGATGCAGAACGCAGTGGACGTCCAAATGAGGCGGTAACACCAGAAAACATCAAAAAAATCCACAAAATCGTTTTGAATGATCGAAAAGTGAAGTTGCGTGAGTTAGCTGACGTCGTAAAGATATCAAAAGAACGTATTGGCTTTATATTGCATGAGCATTTGACTATGAGAAAGCTCTGTTCGAAGTGGGTGCCGCGTTTGCTCACTGTTGACCAAAAACAAGAACGTGTTGATGATTCTGAGCAGTGTTTGGCCATGTTTAAACGTAACAAACCGGAATTTTTGCGTCGATATGTGACAATGGATGAAACATGGATCCATCACTTCACTCCGGAATCAAAACGATCGTCATCTGAGTGGACAGCAACTGGTGAACCTCGTCCAAAGCACCCGAAAGCAGAATAATCGGCTGGAAAGGTTATGGCCTCGGTATTTTGGGATGTGCGTGGTGTAATATTCATCGACTATCTTGAGAAAGGAAATACATATCATCAACAGTAAATATTATATAGCGTTATTGGAGCGTTTGAAGGCCGAAATTGCAAAGAAACGACCGCATATGGCAAAGAAAAAAATTTTGTTTCATCAAGACAACGCACCGTGTCACAAGTCAATCAAAACAATGGCAAAACTACATGAATTGAACTTCGAATTGCTCCCACATCCACCGTATTCGCCAGATTTGGTTCCCAGCGACTACTGGCTGTTCGCAGACCTCAAAAAAATGCTCGCCGGTAAGAAAATTCGCACGAATGAAGAGGTTATCACTGAAACTGAGGCCTATTTTGAGACAAAAGATAAATCGTTCTACAAAAGTGGTATTGAAATGTTAGAGCGGCGCTGGAATGATTGCGTTGCTCTTGATGGAGATTACGTTGATGAATAAAGCTAGTTTTGAACCAAGAAAACCGTGTTTTCTTTGTTAGGCCCGGGACTTTTCAGAAGCACTATAGTCAATTAAACAGGGAAGCCATTGAAATATACAATTTCGTGCAAACTCTATAGCAGTCACTGTATAAGAAATTTCCATTAATTATGGAAAATGGAGATGAATAACGCTATAAATAACCTCTCCAAACACGAAAGAATGATAAATCCAGTTTCCTTTCCCAACAATCTTCTAAGTTAATGAATGTACTCTTATTTTGCATATCTTAATTGCTATGCCCGATGTAAACACTAGTTTTGCGAACGACAGCCACAGAAAACGCTAGGAAATACGATGACAACCGGAAACCGCGACGACATCTTTATCATCTGACCACTTTATTACTTACAACCGGTATTTTGCACCTGTTACCGTTTACAAGCACGTATATTTGTAGGTACATATACGCATAAATTATGTCTACTGTGGTCAGTTCATTCTCGCCGCTCATAAGCGAAATGAATGGATGAAATTTACGAGCTGATAACTTTTTTACGACTTTTTGCATTGCCATTCATTATTCGCCGGATGAAAATAGTTTAATCGTTTCCCTATCGATGAAAGCTATACAGGTTGCTACGGTGAGAAACTATAGCTTTGGCTAATAAAACGAGGCACATTATATATACACTATCGCTCATAATAGTGTGGACATGTCCTATTTCACGCAGTTTAATGCTTGCTTGAAAACTTTAAACAAAACAACTATAAGAAAATGTTGTCGGTTTAACAACATTACACGTTTCACACTGGAACTTTGGATATAGGTTAACAATGTGTAAAACTTAGAAGACAAAATAGACCTAGATATAATTTTCGTAATTAACTATTTGTAACGCAGTAGTGTACAGGGTATACCATGATGAAATTCGATTAGAAAAGTGTATAGAACTAATGAGTTTCTTTTTGAAATTTGGCAAGCGGTAGTTTTGGGTTAGGTGCTTTCGATTTTAGATACTTTCAGAATTCTTCTACTTCTGATTGTACCTGAAGTATAACACATGGGCTGAAAAGTCCCGGGCCTAACAAAGAAAACACGTTTTTTTTGGTTCAAAATTGGCTTTATTCATCAACGTAATCTCCATCAAGAGCAACGCAATCATTCCAGCGCCGCTCTAACATTTCAATACCACTTTTGTAGAACGATTTATCTTTTGCCTCAAAATAGGCCTCAGTTTCAGCGATAACCTCTTCATTCGTGCGAAATGTCTTACCCGCGAGCATTTTTTGTCTGCGAACAGCCAGTAGTCGCTGGGAGCCAAACCTGGCGAATACGGTGGATGTGGGAACAATTTGAAGTTTAATTCATGTAGTTTTGCCATTGTTTTGATTGACTTGTGACACGGTGCGTTGTCTTGATGAAATAAAATTTTTTTCTTTGCCATATGCGGTCGTTTCTTTGCAATTTCGGCCTTCAAACGCTCCAATAACGCTATATAATATTCACTGTTGATGGTATTTCCTTTCTCAAGATAGTCGATGAATATTACACCACGCACATCCCAAAATACCGAGGCCATAAGCTTTCCAGCCGATTGCTGTGCTTTCGGGCGCTCTGGACGAGGTTCACCAGTTGCTGTCCACTCAGATGACGATCGTTTTGAATCCGAAGTGAAGTGATGGATCCATGTTTCATCCATTGTCACATATCGACGCAAAAATTCCGGTTTGTTACGTTTAAACATGGCCAAACGCTGCTTAGAATCATGAACACTTTCTTGTTTTTGGTCAACAGTGAGCAAACGTGGCACCCACTTTGAACAGAACTTTCTCATAGTCAAATGCTCATGCAATATAAAGCCAATACGTTCTTTTGATATCTGTACGATGTCAGCTAACTCACGCAACTTCACTTTTCGATCATTCAAAACGATTTTGTGGATTTTTTTGATGTTTTCTGGTGTTACCGCCTCATTTGGACGTCCACTGCGTTCTGCATCATCGGTGTCTCTACGATCACGTTTGAAGTCAGCAAACCAACGTTTTATTGTTGTTTCTGATGGAGCGGAGTCCTCATAACACTTTTCGAGCCATTGCTTCGCTTGAACGGTATTTTCTCCCATCAAGAAGCAGTGTAAAATTAAAACACGAAATTGTTTTTGATCCATTGTTTTGAAAATAACAAAAGTAGCGCGACTCTTATCACAATAACTCACAAACTAATGAATAGAATATCATGAAATTTTAACAGCTGTCTTTTGAAGGTTAGTACTAACTGAGAGAAAGGTGACTGCAATAAAACTAGCGTCATCTATGTGTTAGGCCCGGGACTTTTCAGCCCATGTGTTATATCAATCTTTTTATATCGAATGAAACCCCCCATTTTTATAACTGACATGGATTTCTGAGATAATTTTAAAGTTGGTCTAATAAACCTGCCCTCTAAAGGGGGTCATTTTCGAGTTATTTCATTTTATTTAGGAAAACACAATTAGAGTTACTACAAAAATATATTTTCGAATAATTATCATTTCGAAAGTTATGCTGCATCAAATATATGCTAAACTTTATGAAAAAAGTACCAAACTCCTTTTATCCGAAAGATACAAAGTTCTCCATATTTTCAAATAACAACATGATAGTTTTCAGTTTTATCGAATACTGCATTCAATATTAACCTCGTAACTTTTAGAGTTATTTTGAAAAACGTATTTAGTCTCTCAATATTTTATTTTCTGAAATCGGTTAGGTCTTGAACTATAGATTAAGTAAAAAAAAAACAAAAGAAATAGCTAATTAATAATGATCAAAGACGTAGTAATAAATAATGAAACATTAAAAAATAAACAATAAATGGTATTCCACTCCAAAATAAATGTTCAAATTATTTCAGTATCTACTTGATTAAAAATTTCTCACATCCCGCCCATTATATTGCCTATGGTAGTATTGGCTTTGCTGTAGGAAATAAAGTAATCTAATGGCATGACCGTAGTGGAGACTACCCAAATAGTTCCTGTAATATCTCTGTAACGGCTTTTGTATTATGTGCTATTGCTGCGTATCACTAACTTTTGGAAGTATACTCGCACCTAAATTTATGAGATTCCTTAAAATGGAAACGTAATTTTTAAGTTTTCAATAGCATAAGCTAAAAAGATCACAAAATAACAACTACCAATATTTCTAATGATAAGTAATTTGATTTTCTCTTATTTTAACTTTCTTAAGCCTCTGTTCATGACCTAGTCGATTTGAAAAGTAACATTTCAATAAATAACCCTAAAACTATGACGTTCAGCTATAGGGAAGTGAATACTTGTCTGGTATTTTTTTTTGTTTTTCTTGTCGATTCCGGAAGCACATCAGGTCACCCTCGTATAATTATAAATATGCGATATCTAAAACAAAATGAGGTAGCCGGCATTTCCCTACACCTATCGAATGCATTCAACAGATCATAAGATTTTACTTGGGAAACTGAAAAGAATGGATTTCAGGAGGCTGGCACATACCCTACTGAAATCTTATTTAGCAAACGGAATGCAGAGCGTGCAAGCAAATTCTAACGGAAGAAAATGTCCTGTCACGGCTACAAAATTAAAACGGCATCTTTCAAGGTTCGATATTAGCAGCATTCCTCTTTACAATATATACATGAACTATCTTTTAGAAGTAACGTAGATTTTATTTCTTTGCATGCGGATGTCACGTCAATTATTGCTAATGTAAGAAACAATGATACGTTGGAAGGTGAAACTGCTGATGTTCTCGCGAAAACAAACAACTGGTCCAACGAAAATAATGCAAATGTTATACACAAAACAAATATAGTAAAAATCTCTTTGAAAAGGAACCATGCTATACCAACACATATTAAAGATGAACAAATCCTATCATTGGATTATTACGTGATAGCGCACTATCCTGCAAAGATGATCATATGCATACATGTGCTTACCAAGAAGCTAGCCGAATTGTGAACGGTATCGACCAAATTTTACGTTGAAGTAGCGTTATCAACTTACTATGCATAAGCAGGATCACGGTTATCAGATGGTATAATCTTCTGGGACACTCCGTGGATGCCGACAGGATCTTCATCCTCCAGAAATCCTTCCTTAGAATCATTTTTAATTTGGATAAAATCGAGTCATGTATGAGTTTGTTTAGAGATAATGATATAGAATTAGGAATACCAGTATTATTCTTTCTAAGGTTAACGTAACGCCAAAACTGTTTAGGATTGCTTGAGATAACGACTTCTAATTGAAATATAAAGTTATTAAATAAAACTTTAGAATTAATTTTAATTTTGTTGTACAACAACTTAAAGTTATCAAGGTCTTCTGTGCAGTTTAACTTTTCTTTTTTTTACGATAATACTCCTCACTAGTGTACAGTACTGGATGTGTATATAAGTTTTTTAAGTGCTTTTAGCATGTTATAGAAGGTATTGTGAGCTTTATTCATGTGTGTGATTGTATAAAGGTACCAGTCAATATTAAGGAAAGCTCAACAAGATTCGCCTTTCTTAAATTACAATTGATGGAAGTGTTTAGCGTTGCACGAAAGAAGAATTCGCAAGCTAAGATTATCGCAATCCTCCTCAACAATAGGAGCATATTCCTTTTCTACAAACACAGTCACATCATTAACAAGGAAAGGTTCCCGGGTGTCAAATTCAGATTTTAATGAAACTTGGGAGATAAGTAGAGTATGTTAAGACTTGAGAATAATTTTTTTTTTCTTTGTGCTGAAACACTCTGAGGGGGTGAAACATCCCTTCAAAAATTCACAGAGTTTCAGTTTTCTTGACTTAATTCTTGAACGGAGCTAGATAGAACAAAAATTTAAATGCAAATATTGTATCTTATTCAAAGATCTTTCAGGACACGTGAATGTGATATATACAGGGTGTTGCATTTAAACGTCGCTCTCTTACGCTAGAGCTGATTATAATAATATGAAAAAGCAATTAGAGCAAGTTGCTAATCTTTCTCCATTAATGTTATCGGTCAACAGTATTTTGCTCAAAAAACTTCAAAAGTCGTGTAAAATTTTCTTTCAGAAGATTGAAGAAGTCTATATAATGGTAATAACTTATGTGAAATAAGTATTCTAACCTTCAAAAAACATCAATCATCAAATTTTACTTGTTTTTATACGAAGGTGTTTACTTTAAAATGTAGCGGATGACAAAATCTGCCTAAAATCCTTCGTATTTTCCCAATGATACCATGCTGATCTTGACTATTTATAAAATATCACCAATTATCGTTATATTTTAATAAAAAAGCGAGAATATAATTTCTTATTTGGCGCAAACTTTACAGCGGTTACCATCCACATATACAGGATGAATCAGAAATACTTTAACGAAACATCACAATAAACTCCTCTCGCCAAAGTAAACCAAAAACGATCATAAACTTGTGTCATAAAATGCTTTATTAAGCTTCTCCTGCATCAAAAAAGATATTTCTATTACAGTTAAAAGACGCCTCTGCGACAGTAAGATGGTCAATGAGAACTCGCCATGGGTGGAGCTCAGCGTTAAAGCGGCTACTAGAACCTGGACGAAAAGCGGAAAGAACATGGGTTTGGCGATACACGTGGAGGATCAAGATGGCGGCACCTTGAAGGCTTCCAAATATTTCAAAGGAGCGACTTGCACGGTTGGCACAATTAACACGCGTGAGTTGTGTTTTACTAACTTTACTAATTGTTACGTATCCGCCATGTTGTTTTTCCCATTTTTTGCCCCTTTTTGTGAACTTTGAATGACGTGGAATGTACGAGTCTCTCGTAAGATTCATCGTTCTGTTGTTTATTTTTTTTTACTTTTTGAAGCATGTTCCCATCGTAAATAATTTACTTACTACTTTTCATAGCATTTAAATTATAGTCAATCGTTGCACATCGTGTGAATACGTTATGTGGAATATAAAATAATTATCAAGCTTAGATTACGATTTTATTTTTATTTTTTTTTTTGTTTTGTTTTGACTGAAGCGTTCGACCTCAATAAATAATTTGGAAAATAGAGTCTGAAATGTGTAGGGTAGGCTAGATTTGTGTATATGTCTTATTTTCTATATTCTCGTAGGGTAAGTATCTAACATTTGGGGCAATAGCCTTACACTTAGCGAAATTTCCATAGTTCCACGTAAACTATTAACTAAAATATTTGTTTTTTTTTTTTAATTTCTCGACAACTTATACAGTCAAGGTAATACTAAACTGCAGACAATAGCAAATGAAGGAGGACATAACATTGAAAAGATTTGTTCCGTCTTCTTCAGGAAATGTTTATGATAATAATTGAAAATAACAAAAATTGAATATCTCGTGGTTTTCGTCCGAATAAGAATCCCGTTTCAGCACCTTTATCGCAAATTTCAATTCATTCACACTATTGTATTGCCCGCAAAGATTTTCAACGAGATTCAAGTCAGGTAAGTGATCTAGCTATTGTATTAACCTGAAACCTAAAAAAGAAAACAATTCTGTGCTTGTCTAGAATTGTGCACTACAGCATTGTCTTGCTGATATCTCTTACAACTGTTTCTAAAGGTTCTATATAAGAATTGAAATTCATTTGAATAAAAATAAAATACATAGATATTTTATTGTTATGCGTGAAATCATTCCAAATTACAACAGTATCGCCACCAAAATTTCGACTTATTACAGCTTAGTAGTTTTGTGTCTAAACCAATTTCCTCTTCTCGTTAGAAAATATGACATTCTTCCATTAATTATCCAATACCATATTATTTTCAACAAATTTAAGTCTTCTTTGTT
Source organism: Trypoxylus dichotomus (assembly GCA_023509865.1). Taxonomy (NCBI): domain Eukaryota; kingdom Metazoa; phylum Arthropoda; class Insecta; order Coleoptera; family Scarabaeidae; genus Trypoxylus; species Trypoxylus dichotomus. The sequence continues at coordinate 25,816,380 of CM042082.1, read as the reverse complement.
TGTGTTTCTCTGTTGGGAGTTGTCTTATGTAAAACCTTTCTATCTATTGAAATTGCATGTTGAACACATCCTTTAATTGCTATAGATTTAGATCAAATTGCTCTTCGGTTAGATTAGCAGAAATTGCTAACTATAATATCGATGACTGCTATCTTTGTATCAGTTCTTGGTTTTGTTCTTCTTTTGCGCGATCTTTGCTGTGGGAACGATAGAATTTGGTAAAACTATTGATCAACCGATGAGATGAACCTATTTCCTTTGCTTATATCTCGCTTTGAAGAGCTTGGCTCTTTATAACGACTTATTTTAATTTTTCTTCTTGAATTATATATGTACGCATATACAGTGCGTCTCAGGTCGAGTGGAGTTGCATAGGTAAATTTCTTATTATTGAAAACGGAAACTTGATTGTTTTTGCATTTTTTTTCTTTTTATTCGCTGATTTAAAACCTGTCTGTAAAAAATGAGAATGTCAACTCCGTCAAATGCCATTTAAAAAAAGTACTAAAAGCTGCAATTATTTTGTATATCAAATGTCTTCGTATAAGTATAAGAAATGCGAAAAAAGTTTAGTATGAAAGTTACTGTTTTCGATGAGATTAATTTAAAATCTCGAATAAAAATTTAATATGATTGCTTTCGAGGCAATTGCATCGATTTCCTTAAGTTAAACGGACGCCATATTGGATTTGTAGATTAAACAACATCCAAAGAATCATTTCACAGGTTCTAAACAGCCTAACGGAACAAGACTTCTAGAATTGTCACCTGGGATGAAAAACTTGCTGAAGACGCTCTGTGTATTCCAAAGGAACATACTTTGAAGGGGATAATATTAAATTGTAGATACATTCAATTAAACACGTTAAAACTAATCATACATGTAAAGTAAAGAAAACACGGTAACACTTGATTCTTGTAAGAATGCTTGACTTTATGCAATATCTGTTTAAGTCTGTGGAACTATAGAAATTTCATTCGCTGAGAGTTTTAGATCAAGTTAGGCTTCTGTTATTTTCTCAAAATTAAAGCTTAGAACACTCTTATCACACTGTTTCTATCTGTTACGATTTCCGAGATACCTTACAAAAATATTGAAAAGGACACATCGCCCTATACGTACCCTAAATCAATTTTCTTTGAATTACAAACTTTAATTTTTATTGCTTATAATAAGAATACAATGTCAAAATTTTACTCTAATGGATTCCATCATTCAGTATTGATAATAAAGATGTGGTGAAGAAAAAAGCAACATGTTTAAGTAAATTTTACAATGCTCACAGTTTAAATTAATTAGGAAAAAGGAATATTCCTAATTATTTCTTACTTTTTTTCATAAAAACTCTTATTTTTTGTACTTTTGATTGAAAGTTTTGTAGATTTTTGGTTTCCATAGGCAAAGTTTTCATTTTGCAAAAACAACAATCTGACAGGATTAGACCATACCATTTCAGCTTTATAACAGTAATCGACTTCATTTTCGCCTTAAAAACAGCACTCTCGTTCCATTCTTGCCTGCTTTTCCGTTTTTCTTTTTTTTTTATTGTTAAGTACTTTATTGACAGTTACTGATTGGATGTGCGAGTGTGCTAATATTAAAACCGAATAGAGGGTAAAGATGTAAATTTATCGCTAATATGACAATTTGCAAAATAATACTATGCTCGAGCAAAATATTTGCAGCTCAATAATTACATGACAATACAAAAACAAATTCACGGAATTATACAAATTATATCGGCAATATAGACGATAGTTTATCTATATTGTACAAGTTCTTGATTATTTCCTTCTATTAAACTACTATGTTTAACAGCATCTTCAACTCCACTTCAGCTTTCGGAATTTAAACAGTTGTTAATATTGAAATGAATACGTAGGCTTCCACTGCCAGAGTTAGTAATAAACGAACTACATACTGCTGGAATTGGACCGTGTCATGATGATTTGTATAGAAATGAAATAAGAGTAAGAGGAGAAAGAAATAAAAAGGAAAAGAGATAAAAAGAAGAAGTATAAAAACAGGGGAGGGGGTGCGTGAAATAGAAAGAAAGGTAAAAAGAGGAAGAGAAGGAAAGAGAGACAGAAAGGGGGAAGGGGAGAACGTGAGAAAAAATAAAAAAGGAAAGAGGACAAAAGAGAAAGGTGGGATCTCGACGTTTCGCCTCCTTCATAGGAGGCTTCTTCAAGAGAAATAGGGAAAACCAAAGCGGCACGTATAAACCACGCTAGAGACGAAAACCTTCTGACAGCGAGTCACCGTAACCTTCTGCCAAAGTGGTTTCACCTCTCGCCGCCGAATTACCGCGCCACTTTGGTTTCCGCTATCTTTCCTGAAGAAGCCTCCTACGACGGAGGCAAAACATCGAGATCCCACCATTCTCTTTTGCTCTCTTTCCTTTTCTCTTTTTTTTCTCGTCCCCCCCCCCCCCTCCTTTTTTTCTTTCTCTCTTTCCTTCTCTTACTCTTCCCATCTTTCTTTCCATTTCACGTATCCCCTTTGATTCTTCTTCTTTTTATCTCTTATCCTCTTTATTTCTTTCTCCGCTTACTCTTATTTCATTTCTATGTATATCTCATTATGACACGATCCAATTCCGGAAGTAGTTCGTTTATTAGCTGTTAATATTATAATAACTAACTGAAAGTAAAAGCGCCTCCTGGAGATATTTTCATGCAACCTAAATTTATGTCGTAAATCAATTATATCTTTATTAATATTACTTTTTCGTATATAGGAGGAATAAGAATAAGCTCGTGTAAATATTCAACTACCTTTACACTTGCAATTTCTAATTGTTAGTAAAGTTATGAATACAGTGAGTGGTTATGAATATATTAATACACCGTACATTCGATCGGTAATGCTAGTAATATAAGATAATTGAGGAGGATTTTATGTAACTTAACTGAAGAAACTGTCAAATTCACACCAAATTTGAAACACCATACGCTTGTTTAATAATTTCTATTACTTGTATTTATTCCAAACTTATTTAAAATATAGTTTTTAAAAGAACTAAAGTCTTTTACAACGTAAAAAGAATGTTTTTTTTTATATAAATACATATTTTAGGAATTTATTTCTTGAAAATTATGTTTTCTGAACATGTACCGTTATCTTGCTGGCGATCTTCTAAACGTGAGGCAATATTTTCGAAAACTACTGAGTACATATTCTCCGTGATAGCCGCCATTTCTCTTCTGCTTCCCCCTCTGGATATCAATTTTCCAGGGAAAATTTCACAAAACAACTGCTAAGGATACGTGTGAGGTGTGGCTTCATCTTGTTGCGACCATATGTTCCAATTAAAACCTTTAAAATCTTGCAAGTCTGGGGTAAAAAAGATGATAAACATCACCAGATATTACTCGGAATTTGGGGTACTATACTACCTCTGTAATCTTCAAAAAAGTACGATAAGTCGATAATTTCTTGTGCTGACGTTGGAGCCCAAACAGTGACTTTTGGGGTGAGAAACTACCTCTTATGTTTTGGATTTTTTTAACTCCAATCACATTAGTTCTATCTGTTAAATGATCTCTTATTTTAAAACAAGTGGGATTTTCTTTCTTGTAATGATCTTTTATATTATTTACACAGTGTATCTATATAATTAATTGTTTTACGAAAGGTAAAAAAGTGTCACATTTTACATTTGTTTATTGACACATACATCACACATTAACCTAAAATACCTTCAGAAGATTAACTAATTTCAAAAATGTTTTCTTTTAATCTTATGAGGTATGCTCAAATGATTAAAAAGGAACACCAAAATGAATACGTTGGTTTTCACTGCTAAAGTCAGCAATAAACGAACTGTTTTCAGGATTAATAAAAATGAAAAAAATATAAAAGGGAAAAGTAAGGGAACGCAAAGAAGATAGGAAGGGCAGCGAAGAGAAAACAATAAAAGAGAAAGGTGGAAGGAAAAGTAAAGAAAACAAAGAAAAAGGAAAAAATAAGAGAAGTAAGGAAAAAGGAATGGAACAGGGTAACAGGAAATAACGAAAAAGAAAAACAAGAAGGCGGGATCTCGACGTTCTGCCTTCGTTGTGGAATTCTTCGAAAGAAAGCCAGAGAGAAACCAAAATGGCACGGTAACACCACGTGTTAATTACGCTAAAGATGAAACATTCTAGAAGGACCTTCTTCCGCAGTGGCTTCACTTCTAGCATGGTTTACACGTCGAATTACCGTATCACTTTAGTTCCCCTTTCTTCCGAAGACCTTCTACATTCAAGGCAAAACATCCCGGTTTCTTTTTCTTTTCTCCTTATTTGCTGTTTCTTTCCTTTTTCTTTTCTTTTTTTTTGTTTCCTCTTCCTTTCGTCTTTCTCTTTTGTTATTTTCCTCTGTCTTGTCTTTTCTTACCTCCTTCCCGTTCCCCTGTTTCTCTTTTTTACTTTTTATTTTTATTTCCACTTCCATCTATACTTTACTTTTACGGTAGCATAGGCAAATCCTAGAAATACGAGGGTGGATCTCTATGCTAAATATTCCTGACCCCCTTACAGTAAAACTACAGTGGGATTATAGTTTTTACTTTTCGACATAGTCTTCCTCTACACCAATGCACTTACTTCATCGGTGCTCCAACATTCCGACAGCCTCCTGCAAAAAGTTTTGTCCGATTTCTGCAAACCACCTCTCTACAGCTTGCATTAGTTCATAATTACTGGTACATTTCGCCTCACGTAAGATTTCTTTTAATTTGGGAACAGCCTGTAAACACTACGGACCACTAATTTAAAGACTGCTTTATGTATAATACCCATTGCAATACCAAATGTACGGCTGGGAGCGATTTTTATGAACATATAAAATAGAGTATCTTTAAAATAAATCAAAAAATTTGGACTTTTGCTTTTTTCAAAAAAGTAACGATTTGTATCAACCTTGACTATTACTAGTACTCGGAATTTGGTGCCTTTCCAAAGTTCTTCCATCACTTGGATCATTACTGCTACATCTTCAAAGATTACGCAAAAACCTTCTCATAAACTGCAAACATTCAAAAATGTTTTGTTTTTTGTTAACAACCTTTTTCTTTCCTTTTTCCATAATTCGCAGCTACACCAAGACCTATACCAACTCTCATTACTGACACAGCGAAGCGGGTCAACGACTCATCAGGAATTTTCGCGCTTCTTGGAGTTAATGAGACTAAATCCCTTCCTAGTGACTTCGGTCTGTTACCGAAGATAGACGTCTGCGTGCTGGAACTTCCCGGACAGGTGCCGCTAAGCCAATTAACCAAAGACGACTGCGAACTGAAGAACAGCCTAAGCGAACTTAACCTGCACATATTCAGCCATCGTCATCATATCAGACATCAGAAACACTTGGAAAACGAACATCAGCAGCACCACGGCAACAATAACGGCGATAGTAACGACTTCAGGACGAAAATAAAGAACAAGAAGGTGTTCATACCAAAGGAACTGGTTGAAAAGTTGACTAACGCATCGATCAATAGATAAAAGACGATTAACCCTTTCAATTCTCGTTAGTTACTTCGACGCCTACTATTTATTATTGTTCGTTTGTTGAAAGAAAAGAAATGTAACTAGAAATTAGAAAGCTATAATAAGTAGTTATGAAAAAAATATCGTTTTGAAAGACTGTTAAATTTGCATTTCATTTTAAATATGACGATGGCACTCAATTCAGTGTACACCAAAGTTCTCTGACTATTATTAATTAATTAATTAAAGTATAGTTTTTTAAGTTATCGTAACCTATTTGTTTCGCATATAGCGTGTAATTTTTAATAAATACTATTTTAGTGTAAGTTTTAATTGTAAGTCTATTTATTTTAAAAATACAAAATTATTTCAAATTCCTCTTATATTTGTCAAAGAAAAAAACAAAGTAGACAAAAATTGTTATTTCTTTATTATTTAACAATTTCCTCTTTATATTACAAAAGAATAAATGTAAATTTTCGAACACCTCTAGTTTGCGTACCTATTATCTGTTACTGTTAATTTAGCTTACATTTAGATTACTAAACAAATAATTGATTATTACTTCTTAAGTGTACTTTCTAATTTAATAATCCCTGTAAATATTGTACATTTTATTTTTAATACATACTAGAGTATAATTAATAAACGCTTTATACGATTCGAAGGTTTCGTATCCTTTATTGACCCTTATATACTAACTGCACATATATGAAAGTTATTGTTTAATAATTTCAAATATTACAACAAAATTTTTAAAACAAGACTTGCAGCGCTATCTCTTAGCCAAGAGACTCAATAAATACTTCTTACCAATTCACAAGTATAGCAGTAAACTCCACTCACACAAATTTATTAATTATGCGGAACGCAGCGTTTCCAGAGCACATGGGCTCTCATTGTCAACCGTGTTACCGACTAAATTCACATTTCTTACAGAAAACCATTTTTAAGTGTTAAAAAGAGCGTTACTCACTTGTAATTTATACAATTAATGTAAGATGGCAGCACCCAAAGTATTTAATTCAAAATATAATATTTTTAAATATTTTACTTCAAATCGAACATAAATTAAATAACCTACCACTAATATCTTGTGTTAAATATTTAAATGTAACCGATAAGAACATGAAATAAAACCATATTTATTTACAATTAATATTAACAGATTACTGCAATATCGTTAATTATTTGAGTTCCTGTCAGATGACGCCAGCAACGTAAAATTATAAAACAACTTCATAATGTTCAAAGTATTAGGTTATGTTTAAGTTTTCCCATGTTAATTACTTTAAAAAATGCAGAACCCGAGAAGAAATGTCCCAAATATCCTAGTAACAGGCACACCAGGCGTGGGCAAATCAACGTTATGCAAGAAATTGTCTGAATTGACCGGTTTAAGATGGCTAGAAATCTCGACAATCGCTAAACAGAACGGTTGTTTAACCGAATACGATCCAGTTTATCAATGCGGCGTACTAGACGAAGATAAGTTAATGGATGGCATGGAAGAAACTATGAACAACGGTGGCTGTATCGTAGATTACCATGGTTGCGAGTTTTTCCCAAAGAGATGGTTTGATATTGTCTTCGTACTGAGAACTAATAATACTGCTTTGTACGATCGATTAACGGCTAGGGGATATTCAGGGAAGAAACTGGAGGACAACATTGATTGCGAGATATTTCAAGTCATCTTGGAGGAAGCTCGGGAGTCATATGACCACGAGATTGTACATGAATTGACGAATGATACTTTAGAAGAGTTGGAAGGTAACATACAGAAAATATGTGTATGGCTAAACCAGTGGCTATCAGAGGATGCATAATACAATACATTATTAATTTACTTTAAGATTGTTCTGTTAAGTGTAGTTTGTAAGAAAATTATATGTACATAATGTGTAATTCGTGTTTGATGTAAGTATAAATTTTGTATTTCCAGAGGAGTTTAATATATAATAATCCAATGTATTTATGAACAGACTAGAATTTATTTTTACTTTAATTAATTCCAATTAAAGTTTGAATGTGATATGTAAACCTTTATGATTTTAGACATATAGTCATGCTTACATCATTTTAAAGCAGGTACAAAATTCTTCTAGCATACTTTAATCCTCTGGTTTGAATTCCACAGATTGTATTATTGTGAATATAGAATTTTGCTATCCAATCTTTCGAATCAACTACAATAACGAAAACATCTAGATATTTCTGAAGGACACTATCAAATAAAATACTTGCTGATGGTAATAAAATTATCAAAAAAAAGAACTTGGTAAAACAAGAATTTAGGTATCATAATACAGACAAATTACAATTTAACACAATCTGTAATGGATACATAACCTACACAGAATTTTCTAATCTCTTCTGACATATATGTCAATTTAATGTTGCCAATTCAAGTACAGTTCAGATTACATTACAGGTCCTTTGAATAGTCCCTGCACAGCTAATACTATAATAAACACCTTCGGTACCTACTACATATCCCCAAATTTCAAGACAAATCTAAGAATCTTTCCAAAACAAATTTAGTCTGTCATAATTTATTCAATAAGTTAAAATTGGAATGTGTAACATATACGTTTTTTCCAATTTCTATGCAAAATCCACCAAGCACACATTTTTAAATTTCGAGGGCGATTGAAGTTGCTTGTTCCAACAACAAAGGTCTCTGTTAATTTTTCAAAGCAGCAAATACTAAAAGAGCGAAAATTATATTGATAAAAATGTGTCATGGAATTTGAAAATGTTTGTCGTAGCTTATTTCATTCTTTTGGAACTACCCACTGAAATCTCCCGCAAAATTTAAAAATGTTTCCTTGGAATTTTGCAACAAAATGTTTAAATCCTACTCTACTTTGTGTGACAAATCGGTGCCGCAGCAAATTTGCACTTGTACATCATATGACACATATATATATAAACTAGATCTTTGTTCCTTGAATGCTAATGTGTATAATAGAGAAGTTCCGTTGCACGTACTTTCTGACATAAGCATTTAAATCTCTTGCCATTTCATTAAAATGAAGTTCGTATAATTAGCCAAGAAAACATTTTTTTTTAATTACATTGACGGCGTATTTACATTAAAAATAAAGAAAAATGTCGTCTTTCTGTCGTACAATAACAAAAAAAATTTAGTACTTGATCCTTTAATAGTTGCTATACTCTATTTTTTAATTTGGAGGAATGTTTTTAAATTGAAGCGCCAAAAAGTAGGGTAACTGTTGGTCAGTTTTCGGCAAAAGTTACACTAGCGACACCGGCCGCCATATTGTTGCAACTGATTGACGTTTAGATCATGTATTTTTCTGATTGCATTATCTTTCTTCTTATATATAGATGAATGTTTCTTATATATGGATGAATTTTGCTGGGGGTGGCTACACTGCGTTTACTACCGACCTATTAATCTTTACATCCTACTATACCAACTTCACAAAATAAATACATAACATATAATTATAAAATACACTTTTATTAAAACCTTTTTTCTTTGACAATATAATAAATCTTAAATAACATCTAATTAAAAAAAATCACCACATACAGGTCAACAACTGATTCGTATAAAGCTTTTCTCATTTATCACCGTATTTTTTACCTGCTCTATAATTTTACAATACATATAAAAAATATAGTATTAATCCTGTTATGATATATGCTAATCTCATATACTACACTTAACAGTAATAAAACTATCCTAAACATATCATGTTCTTAATTCTTATATTTTGTACAATACGATCGTAAAAAGCTAATGTTTCACGTAAAAAAATAAAATCGACATAAAATAGAGTAATAAAAAAATAGACTATCTTGATCTAAAAAAATATGTACAAAAGAAAACTTAAGAGAAATAGGCATAACTACATTTTTATTAGGAGAGTGTAATACTAGAAGTTTTTCAAGGTGCCCCGTATGAGGTAGAAGGTGGTGGAGCTGGTGGACCGTATTGTGGTGCCGGTACTCGATCTGGATAGCCTTCTTCCTTCTACAGATAATATTAATATCAATTGCGGTTTATTGAATTCTATATATTTTACAAAGAAATACGAAACGGAACAAATTTAGTTCAGAAAAACACCAATACAGAAGATAAAGCACATGTAAGTATCTGTATTATCAAAAGGTTCTTCTCCCTGAATACTCAGCAGAAAGAAAATGTAATGTAATGAACAGAATATAATTAAACCTAGTTGAGTTGACTGTGTTAGTTAAACAGAACGGTAACACTAGAGAATTTGTGAAATTTCACATTACCTGCGTCTTATATCTGATGAAGTAGACCTCAGGTTTGCTTGGTTGGGTAGGTGCTGGTGTTGGTATAACAATTTCAGGTGCTTCTTCTGGTTTCTTCACTAAAACATAAACTAAAGTCTTCTCTTCATTCTGCGGTTGAACTGGGATAATTGGTGCAGTTGGGGTTGGCGGAGTTGGTGCCTAAAATAAGCAGAAACGGTTAAAGCTTAACATTCGGTAAGCAACTTAATAGCAACATTTAATACCTTGATGAAGATGATCTTGTAGTGCTTTTGAGGCGGAGCTACTTCGATTGGTTTCTGTGGAGCTGGATATTCATTTTCTGGTGGTGGGACGTGAACGTAAACGTGCTTATGGATCGTTGGGGGTTGAACTGGTGGTCCGTATTTTGGAGCTGGAGCTCCGTACGTAGGGCTGGGAGCTCCGTAACTTGTACTCGGGGCACTTGGGCCACTCGGAGCACTGTAGCTGTAACTTGGGGGCTCAGGCCTGGCATGAGCCACTGCCAACAGCACTGGTACAACCTGAATTTTGAAAAAGGATATTTTTATTGAAAAATCAAAAAGGCTAAGGAATATGTATGGTATAAAATTATACGAAATCATAAGCGAATGCCAATTTTGTGCGATTTTATTCATTTTATTACCGTATTCTTTGTAGAATTGTGTGTCTTTTTGTGACAAGCCATTGCCGTCTTGGGGTGTCGCAGTGAAGATAAATTTGTACAGGTATTTTTCCTTATATTATTTGGTAGTATATAATTATTGCATAGAATAAATCCGCACAAATAAATTATGACATAAAATCACTTAAATGAGGTTTTTCGCCGTTAAAACTGAGTAATTACAGAGAGAACAATTCGGAAAATTGTAACACTCAAGTGCAACTATATTGTTCAAATTATTATTTATATATCCCATCTGAACAACTGGAGCTCTAATTTAAATGACATTAAACTTTTTGAATGGAGGAAACTTGCGAATCTTATGCATCCTTGATACTAATGTCAGTATTGAACAATTATTTTCCATCATTAATAGTTAGTGGAATCCAGAGAAATCGTAAATGAGTGTTTCACTGCATTTTATTTTCTTCAGAGTAAGCCAACTATTCTTAAGTTCAGTATTGAATTATAATAAATATGATTGGTGCACAACATCGAAAATTGAAGAAGATAATGTACATCCACACACTTTTTTTATAAAATGATTATAAATTCTCAAAAAACTTAATGTACTTCTTTTCTAAGACGAAGAAATATCTACACTACCATTCTTCCTAAGCGACCCGATAACCATGATGTTCCCTCACCCACGTTTAACTGTTTTTGAAATACACACTCATCTCACATTCTTTCTCCGGAGAAGCAAAGTTTACCTTCGAATAATTCGAATGTCAATTCGTCCGTCCATAACACATTTTTTCCAATCATTTACACTGCAATTTGCGTGAATTTTTGCCCAATTTAATCATTTCTGTTTGTGTATAGAACTTAATCGTGGTTTTCTTACTGCTATACAGTCTCTGTCGGCATACTTATTGGTTGACCGAGTTGTAAATTGAATTCTGCCCTAAGTTTTAATGCGGCAAGGCTGGGATTTCTTGGGGAAATCGCGTGGATATATCGTTCGTCTCGTTCTGTCGTTATTCTGGCGTTCTACTTCGCTCTCTACTCTGAAGCCTACCTGTCTCTTCCTTCCTCTTAATTGTCCTATGCTCACGCCACTCAAAAATATTTAATTGCTCAGCAATTTCTCCTTCATTTTTTTCTTGTAACGCGAATGTTCTATGACGAACCACGGAGTGAACGCTCAAAAACCGTTACCAACGATAAAATGGTCGACAAGATTCATGATGTTGTGTTATCCGATCGCCGATTGAAACTGCAGGAGATAGCAGAGAAACGGGCATCTCAGAACAACGAGTTGGCCATATCCTACACGAAATTTTGGACATGACGAAGCTTTCGGCGCGATGGGTGCCTCATTTGCTCACACCAGAGCAAAAATGAAATCGAGTGACCGTTTCGGAGGAGTGTCTGGCCAGGATCCAACGCAATCCAAGGGATTCCTTCATGAGTTTCGTAACCTTAGATGAAACTTGGATCCGGAGACCAAGAAACAGTCGAAGCAGTGGACTTTTCCGGGCGAATCGGCTTCGATGAAAGCAAAGACCGTTCCATCAACCGGAAAAATTATGGCGACCATTTTCTGGGATACCCAAGGTGTAATCCTCATTGACTATCGGCAGAAGGGAAGGACGATCACGGGGCAACTTGAAAAAATCACTGGGAGGAGATTTGCCTCAAACCAGGAGGTCATCGCCGCTACATACGCTATTTTGCAGGTCTCGAAACGTCCTACTTTTCCGATGGCTTGAAAAAGTGTATTGATCTTCGAAGGCTACATCGAAAACTAAAAATAAAGAACCACACCAATACCGTATTTTTCTTGTTGATTCCGGAAACATTTCGGGTCGCCCTCATAAACTAGCTGTATACTGAATGTACAGCTTATTATAAGGCAGGTGGATGATTCAGTATCCTATTCATAACGCATTATTGCCTTCCTGCCATCATAAAATTGAATACAGAAATACATTGTTTCCGTGTTTGAATGGATTTTGTAAATAAGTCTTATTAGTATGAATTTCCCTAAATACTTTTATATATAGTAGCATTGAGGAAGGAGTTAATTCTTGTTGTCGTAATCTTTATCTTACTAAGAAATGTTTGGCCTGCTTAACATATATGAACACAGCTGTAACTACTTAATTATATAAAAGATATTAATGTCATATTATGCTACTTTTCCTACGACAATCAAATAAATATGTAGAGCATAAAAAACGTGACGACACCACGATCTAATAGCTTCGCACAAGTTCAAAAGGTAAGTGAAAGTCTTGTTTATCGAAAACCCTTTTTTTGTAGCGATACCAACAACGACACAAAAACATACTCATAGTAAAAGCACTTCGCACTACTAATTATAAAAAATGGTTACAATTAAAAGAAATTTAAATTATGTGGGTCACTATGTATGTGATTGCTGATTTGAATTGAAAAAAAAGAACGAAAATGAAATTAGGGTTTGGCTTAGAGTAGTTTTATTTAATACAGAGGAGAAAAACAAAAATAAATCTATTCCACGCCTTCTAATAAATAATCGTGTTTTCAATATCGTGAAGTATTTTTTTATTCTGCTTTGTTTGGGGATATCCAAAAGAAAGTTACATTTTTCACTAATTATCGGTTATAGAAAAAAATCTATGAAATGCTTGTGGGCTAACGAAACTGGTAGAAATATATTCAGAGTCACGACGTCAATATTTTGAATAAATTATATGATTCGATTTGATGACAGGAATACAAAACAAAAGGAAAGACGTATCGATAAACTAGACATCTAGGAAATCTGGTTGGATGTTTTCTGAAAATCGTGTATTGGTGCAGTAAATGTTACTATTGACGAGCAATTACTCGCAAAAATTCAAGGGCCTGTGCAAGCGATAAACCAAAGTTGGATATATTACTGTACTGAACAAATATTATAAGTAAATTAAAAAAGAGGGACTCCTAACGGTATTTTGCCTCCAACAACAACATCAACAATAACAAAATAAGGGTGTGAACCATACACTGAGGAGAAAATATCCAATACAGTATAAGAAAAATTTAGAAAAACATTGATATTTTAAATGATTTAAAAAATAATAATACATATCATTACAGTATGTGATAAGTTCAACAACAGAGCAGATCTTAGTAAAGCTGAAAGTCAGCCAGCGAAGCACACCGTTGCAATTTTGTGTAAAGAGAACTTCCTTGCAAAGAATCCTGAAGGAGCTGGATGCATTTTCGAATGTGATTAGGGTACACCAAAAGTAACGTCCTTGGTATTATTCCAGTAGAGTGGAATATTGCACCAGAATTCTTGCGTTATAATATGAAAATCCCGAAGTTCTTAAAAATGTATCGTTTTCAGACTAAACACATTTTCAGTTGTCGGGCTATGTGAGTTGGCGCACAAATCGGTTTATGGTATTTGCCAGACTCGATGAGCTTCAAGAAGTTCCTTTACATAGCGCAAAAGTAAGTGTGTGGTTTGCAGTTCCGAGACACGGAATCATTGGACATAGACGAGGCAACTTGTCATACTGCTGTTGCAGTTTGTCAATTTCTTCAAGGACATCTTCAAACCATAATCATTTTACGATTTACTGCTTTCCCTTATCCTTCACATTCGCAAGACCTTTCCTCTCCAGCCGCTTACATCTGGGGCGTAACCAAAGATGCAGTCTTCAAACGGTCACAACTGAGACAATCATTATTCAATAATATCACGACCGACTTGAAACTTCGTTATAAAGTCTGTCTTTACATTTAGAACAATAATAAAATCTAATATGTTAAAAAAATAAAAGCATTATAAGCCCAGTACTGTTTATTTGGAGCCACTACTGTACCTGTAAGGTCCACATAACAAACTCGAAGGTTCTGCGAACAGCAGAGCAATGCTTTTCGATAAGAGAAGTAATTCTTATTTCAGCGTCGAAGCTAGAGGATTAGGTAGTTAGAGGGAATTACATTATTCCTCCTCATATACGAAATTGAACAGTATTCTGCCCTCTTTATCCTTAATAAATTAATAAAACACGAATCGACAAGATAGTTTAAATTATGCCGCAAGGAAGCAACGTCCTGGACAGATGAGATAAATTCGTAGTTAAAAGAAAGTAAAAACAATACATAAAAGAATATTATCCGGAAGACGAAAAATATGCAAACAAGGTTTTCAATCTTTCTAATTAACTTTGGAAACGACAAAGAATTTAGAAGGTCAAATGGCAATGATGTAATCAATGAACATCGTGTAAAGAAAGTTTTCACGGGTATACCCATATAATTTTAAAAAAATTAATAATATTAAGTTAAATTTACCAAATAAATTAGGTATATAATAATAACCTTTACAGGAAATTGCCTTTTTAAACACCAAATTAGTGTAGAAAGTAAAATAACACGTAAAATAAATTATCCTCCTACTACATTACCAAAATTATCCTATAATAATCTTCAATTTAACGCGTCCGTAGATATACATGCTTAAATAACAGCTTTCGCCGAAAATAATTCCGACATTAACTGCAATTCTCAACGTATCGCTGATTAACAAATAATATACATCTTTTTGCAATCGAATTTACATAAATACCGCTAATGAAAGTGTATTTGTTTACTTGTTACTACGCTTTAGAATAATACGATGCGGACGTACATTGCTCATAAGTTAAAATTTATATTTTGAAGTTGACATTTGTCACATTTTGAAAATGTAACGAAGAAAACACAATTATGACTTTTATTTTTTTTGAAATTAGTTTTGAGATTACGCAAGCTAAGAATAGTCTTGAATACTGTTATTTTTATGCACCGTGACGAATGTAAATTTGTCATATAAATTATACACTACTGCTCGTAAGTTTTACACCACTAAATAAAGCAATATGTTAAAAAAATAACTTATTAACATAACTATGGTCTTAACACTTAATATCTAAGGTTTTTGCTATTATTGGTTGAAAGCTCCGTTTTAGAAAAAAGAAATGCCCTTTCACTTCGATTTTGCTTTTTCGTATCGCACTAGTATGTAATGTTTATACAATACATAAGCTATATTTGTCCCACGATCGGTGATGGTATCTTCTATGGGTTACAGGCTTGCGAAACCACAAAAAATGATAATAGAAAAATATTTAATTTATAAAATAAAAAAGCGCAGCTCCACATTTTTAAAACACAGAGAGAGAATTAACTATTTATAATGGAAAGTCTTCTATACACTATTTTATTTTGGTTTCCAAACGTGTAACATTACTAATGCTTAATATCTGGTTCGAGACGTTAGGCTCAATAAATTTAGAATCCGCCACAATATAAGTTTTAAAGCGATTTCGGGAGAAGGAGCTTCGGTTAATGCTGAAGATATTTCATCATTTTTAAAAAAAATGTGCTTCTTTGATGAAGGGATATTCACTGAGAGATATCTATAATGTCGATGAGACAGGCCTGTATTTTAGGGCTCTACCCGACAAAACGCTCACATTAAAGAAGGAAAGATGTGTTGGGGGTAAGTATCCCAAAGAGCAGTTTACACTTTTGCATTGTGCAAATATGGCGGATGAAAAAGAAAACTCCTAGTCATTGGTAGGGCAGCTAAACCCAGAGCTTTTAAAAACATTAATATAAATAACCTGCCTGTAACTTTGAAATACAATAAGGAAGCTTGGATGACAGGACAAATTATGACAGAGTGGTTGCAAGACCTAGATTGGAAAATGGCTAAAGAAAAAAGAAACATTTTGTTATTTTTAGACAATGCAGGATCTCATCCGAAAGACGTTCGCTGAAATAATACAAAAATATTATTTTTACCCCCTAATTGTACATCAGCTTGCCAACCACTTGACCAGAGAATTATAAAGAATTTTAAAACTTATTACCGAAGCCTAATACTCAAACATCTGCTAGTAAACATTGAAACTTCTGGTACAGCTTTTGAGTTAATAAAGAAATTATATCATTGGATGCAATTTATTTGGCAAAAACCGCTTGGGGCCAAGTAACTAAAGAGACAGTTCAAAAATGTTTCCGCATAGCAGGATTTAATCATGTAAATAAGCAAAGTGAAGACCAGTTAACTGAAGCTGATACATCTGACCTAGAAGATGATTTGCCTCTTAGTGTACTTTCAGATATCCTCAAAAATAAGATTTTATTCAGATTCAGAACAAGAAATTGCAAATCCACTTGAAATACAAGAACTTTCGGAAGATTCTGATGAGGTTCCAGTGCCAACAGAAGCTATCCCAAATTATGGTAAAGCTATTACCCTGACCAAGCAGCTCAAAAGTTTTGTCGAAAATCATCACGACACAGAAATACGATTTCAAGACGCCATTTTAAAGAAAAAGAGAAGACAAACAACAATATATGAATTTTTGCGTCCTTAAAGTGACTATTCATTTCATTGTTTTGTATTACATACTACATCTATGTATCTATCTACATATATACGTACTTTGTATGTATACATCTAAAGGAAACAAACTTTTTTCTTAAGTTTAAAGTTTCTTATTTATTTTAAAAACATTTATATACATATACGATTTAAATGTCCCAGTTTCTTTAATATATTCATTTTTCGTTAAAACATGATTTTTGTTGTATCTACTACATATTTCTTTTATGCGGACACCCTTCCTGAACGGACATCTTCAGTTAGTCCCGTTGGTGTCCGTTCAAGGGAGATTTCATTGTATATAAATAAACCAAAAATATATATATCGCTTTTTTTAACATTTTTTTTTTCGTAACGGAAAACCTAAATTAATCCCTCTCTAGCTAATTTTATAAATTCTAAATACCACATGGAACACAGGCGATTTGGCTAAGATGTTTGTATTGTGGTTATACGTTACAAGAAAATCAACTCGTGTGTAATGTGGTGATACTCCGAAATCCACATAAAACAACAAAGATTATAAATCTACTTCATTAAATAATAGGTTAAAACTATTTTTATTACGACGATCTTCTAATGAACTAAAATTGTGTTGCTGCAGCAATGACACATAATCTAAACCACGATCAGATACCTCTAACCTTATATCTGAAGTATTTAAGGAACCTTTTTGGACACATTCTGTAGAAACCACCTGATATGTGTAGTGAAGATGCCGAATTAAATTGCTCTAATATGGACCGGAGAAGGGTCCTTATCCCAGAGATATCACGGAAACAAGTTCTTAATAAGAAGTCCAACGATTTAGAAGCAGAAAGACGTATACCACATATCTATATGATCAGAGAAGCTTAGTTTTGGGTCAAAAAGCGCTCCCAAATCCTTTACCATTTCTGCTCTTGTAATAAATAAAGACTGAACAGCATAATTGAAAATGATATTGTTAAAGCATTTGGTGTAAGAGATCAGAGGACATTTCCCAATATTTAAAAAAAGTACATCCATGATTGAATCTTATTTTGGAAATAATCAAAATATCAATAAGCAATTGGAATACTCCATTCGACATTATTTAGAAGAAATGAATCTCCCAATCTTGTTTCTGGTTATAATACTTTTCAGAATGCACTCAATGGAATTGTTCCGCTTTTTCAACAAACCAGTAGTGTGGGATAATAATAGGATTGTGGACGACCAAAAGAAATCGAATGTTAGACAAATAACTGATATCCAACAACCTCAGTTACGAACCTTCGTTCAACGAACTGGGTTGTCTGTTGGTTCCATCAAGCAACCTGAAAAGAAGCTTTATAATTGTTTTCATATCGTATAATTTTCGATATTGACTGCTCCCAACGAGTGGCAAAACTTTCTTGTCGAAAGAATCATGGTTTCATATTATATGTTAACTTACAAAACATGAGAATGTTTGTCATAATTAATATTTCCATATGTTCATTTTTAAATTTACCATTAGTTACTAATTATTACATACGAACCAGCCAGACAGTTATTACCTGATATGAAACATCTGAAATCCGGTGGTTTTGTTTGCGATATCAATTTGTACAATAACCCATTTCAACAGGCCTCTCGAATATTTTTTGGAATACCTTTACATTAACTCAAATAAATTTACTATTATCTTAAGATAGCATTATAAGCTTCCCAAATATGTAATGCAAAATCCAGACCGCCACTTAAAATAAATTCAAAATGATGGTAGAACTGAGAGGGTATTCACGAAAACAAATATTTATCCGCCTCAAAATGATAGGATAATATCCCAATTCAATTATACGAAATTTTAAGCTCACGATTTAAGTTTTTTTAACGCTATAGCATCATCGTCAGACTTTTTGCTAACCCCATATACATTGGCGTTGATAAATTGCCTCCTTAGTCGATTGCATTGTATTGTACCACATGTTATGACATTCGAAGCATCGTAGTTTTTAATCTGGAAAAGTAATTCTATTGTTTCAAATGATGCTACATGGCATTCTTTAAATGTAAAAGTCGTTCAACATTTCACACGATGTTATAATTGTCTTGCACTAGACGTCTAAATTAGCAAAGTGCTTTCGTTGGCATTCTACTTACCAATTAGTTTACTGAAGTAATTTGACACTCACTTCAAAGATAGGTTTATTTCTACCAAAAACAGTGAGTATTTAGAATATACTCTTGTTTCACTATACGTTTACCGGCGGGACCCAGTGGACCCTAAACTATTTTCAAAAGTTGTATCTTTTTTTTGACTTCCAGTAGAATTAACGTAGTCCTATTTGCAGATTTTACAAATAAGAAGGATCACTTTATAATTTTTGCAAAAAGGAAGTTCTCCAACAAATAAGAATAATTTCGTAACGTACCAATTTCCTGGTAGTCTGGGGGTTAAAATTGAATGGGTACTATTCACAACAACGTTTTACCATTAATTTTTTCAAATTAAACTTTATAAAATCTTATTCAAAGATTATCTGATTAAGACTGATAAGAAATAAATTGTCAAAGTTCTATTCTTATATAAGTTATAGATTCCCAAAATTGTTAAATTTAGGGGCAACTCCACTACCGAATACAAGTTTTGTAACATTTCAAGCAACTGAAAATAAAGTATTTGACTATTGATTATGAAACTAATTCGTGTTTTTTATCGTATTTTAATTTGAAAATAAATTCTTTATTTAAAGTTAATGTTCGTTTCAATCCAAATTAATAAAGAATAGTACCTAGTAACATAAACTAATCAAAATTAAGTACGCGTCATATTGAGTCTGAAATAGCTCAAACTTGTAAATGAGTAATGCTTTCAGCTCTGTTTAAGTTTAAATTTTACAAAAAAAAAATATTAAGGTATAGCAGAAAATATTCAAATTTTAGTTCTTCTTTTGTATGGAATACTTTGTATATTTGTGATTTATAGAATTTGGCCTTAATTAACATATTTGTAGAGGCGGCTCTTAAATAGTTACTAATTAATTACGTAGTAATTTCCTATATCAAATAGCTGAATAAATTAAAAAGTGTCATTGTAATTAATTTCTTTAAATCACTGACAAATACCCTAGAAGACAAAAAAATAAAATAGATGTATATTACAAGTACAAAATAAAGACGCCTACATACACTTCTTTAAATATTCTAGAAATTTTTGCCTAGACAACAAAACTAATTACCCAAAAATCTTAAATATTATAAAAGCAGCACTCAGCATTTTTTTATTATTCAAATGTTAATAAAATAAAGTTTTTAAAAGAATAAGAAAAGAAAGCTACAAAGAATTAAAAAAAAACTTTCCCCAGAATTAAATACTTTTAATAAAGCAAATTACGAAATAAAATGTAAAATAACACCACCGCAGAATTTCTATGAATAATAAAGGCGCTAACCATCGATCTAGCGGAACGCTTATTTAAATAAACACGAATTTGAACCAATTTCGCGTATTTTGCGCCGTTTCAAACACTCGGTATGTATATGAACATATTTTTTAATAATATAAATCGAAAACGTACCACTAATAACTTC
Organism: Trypoxylus dichotomus; assembly: GCA_023509865.1. Lineage (NCBI taxonomy): Eukaryota > Metazoa > Arthropoda > Insecta > Coleoptera > Scarabaeidae > Trypoxylus > Trypoxylus dichotomus. The sequence continues at coordinate 25,796,071 of CM042082.1, read as the reverse complement.
ATATCTGTTCCTCTTCTGCACTATACGTGGTCCAAAAAAACCAACGCACCTACGTGAAATCCGAACACAAAACAACGTTAAAAAGAAACCATGGCCAACTTTATATATATTTCAAACCCACCGCGCCGCGCATCAAAACAAACGACGACCGGGAAGCGCTTTTTTCGGGGTGGGCGTGCGATAGAGATGGAAATAGGGGGAAACAAAGAGGAGAGGTGAAGCGCCAGGTGTAAAGGTGGAAGCTCTCACGGTGTCGAGAGCTTCTACTGAAGATAGTACGCTTGTTAGCGGATATACACTGTTGTTCAAAAGAAATTGGAAACTTTGAAATTCCAACGTAAATGTTAGTTTGTCAAAGAAAAATATTGAAAATTTCTTCTCGAATTAATAAATAAAACATATTGGTAAAGGTAAAATAACATTTTTTGAGATATTGCTATTTAAGTAATCAAAAAAAAAAAACTAACATGAAAATGAAAGGAAATGCATGTTTTATAGATCACAATAAAGCTTTTAATAGGATAAGAATTGAAGATATATGGCAGAGCCTGGAAAGAAGAGGAGTAGAGAGAGGAATGATACAGATAATTAAGGCATTATTTAAAAATAAGAAGAATACGGACAGAATCTCAAATGCACAATCAGCTGAACTCGAAACATAAATTGGATTAAAGTAGGGATTCGTATTAAGGCCATTGTTATTCCATATACTAGTAAAAAACGCTATTAAGAAAGCCAAACGAAAAGGAATAGGAAACTGGAAAATTAATCCAATTAATGTACAGGAACTAATGTTTGCCGATGATATGGTATTGATAGCAGATTCAGAAAAGACATTACATTAAAACCTGAAGATATACCAAGAAGAACTAAAAAAAGATAGACACGATGAAAACAAACATAATGATAATAGCGGTAAAAGAAAAGAATATAACATCAGAATCGAAGGAACAACCTTGGAACAAGTTAAGAGATACAATTCCTTAGGAACAATCAGTGACAACGAAAAAGTAGAGAAAAATATAAATGAGAGAATAGGGAAAGACAGAAGTGAATAAAAGGAGAGTAGTTAGACCAATATTAGCATATGGCAACGAGCCATGGACATCCTAGACATCACTAGTGATCTAAATATTAAGCTAATAGAAATAATCATAGAGTAGAGGTAACTGGGGTGTCTTGGACACACACACAGAATGGAAGAAAATCTAACAACAAAAAATATTTTCAGAGAGCAAAAACAATAGGTAGACTCGGAAACACCTGAAAATAGAACATAGAATAGAAATAAAATAAGAGAATAGTAGTCCGACACCGCAAGGTATAAGGCACGGAGGATTAAAAAAAGTAATTATTTTCTACAATCTTATATAAATTCTAAAATGAACTTCATAGTATTACGATAACGTAAACAATACACTAAATATGCCTCTTTGTATTGTAAAGTTTTGGAAACTCCAGAATATCAACAAGTTCATTTTTAAAAGGGGTTTCTATTTTTTTTGCTGTCGTAGCAAATATCTTGGTTTCCTATTACAATAATATAAAACATAAACCTAATAAAGCGACAGTTTGAGAAATGTATTAGAAAATTATTTCCGATTTTAAAAGCTTTGGAATATCCAATGAATATTATAGTATACACAAGAACTTAAAAGACAACGCCGCCGAGGCGGAGTATATGTTCTTGTAGAGTTCCGCTGTATTAAGAGACAACTATCTTATATAGTGTATAGTAACTAAAATAACCCCTTTCGCAGTTCAAACATCGAGTTCCGATTGAAATAACGCAATGCGCATGGTCTTGAATGGAGGTTGCAATAAAGTCTAGAGCAAAACATAAACACGTCCCAAAATATAACAAATTTTACATTGATTGTTATCTTCATCTTATCATCTTTTCTTATTGATTAACTATTGTTTTTCATAAAAGGAAAGAAAGCTTTCTTAGTCGGTATGTGACCATGGATGAGTCATGGGTGCACCGCTATGATCCCGGGACCAAAATGCAAAGTAGAGAGTGGAAATATCACGGCTCTCCTCGCCCACGCAAATGTAAGGTCGTGCCTTCTGTTGGAAAGGTTTTGCTATCTACGTTTTGGGATCCTCAAGGAATCATCCTGACTGACTATTTACAAAAGGGACGGAGCATTACAGAGGCCTACTACACACAATTGATTTCTAAATTGCGAGACGTTATTAAAGAGAAACGTCGAGGATACTTAAGGCATGGTGCCCTGTTGCATCAGGATAATGCTCCCAGCCATACATCTGGTATTGCTATGGGTGCTATACTCCAAGTAGTCTTTGATTTAGTGGAGCACCTGCCATATTCGTCGATTCTGGTCCCTAGTGATTACAGGCTGTTCCTCAAATTAAAAGAAATCTTACGTGGGGCGAAATTTTCCAGTAATTATGAAGTGAAGCAAGCTGTAGAAAGGTGGTTTGCAGAAATCGGACAAAAATTTTTCCAGGAGGCTATTGAAACCGATGGACCAAGTGTATTGGTGTAGAGAGAGACTATGACAAAAAATAAAAAAGATAATGCCACTGTAGTTTTACTGTATGGGGTCAGCGGTACAGCATACAGATCCACCCTCGTATAGTCCTTCGTAATGCCTTCGTTTGTGTTATGACTATACACTTCTTTATATTGTATAGGTTAAGTATCCTAGGGTATTCGTCAGATCTAACTCTTAGTGACGTCCACTTATCTCTCAAACCTATCCCAGTGTAAGAAAATTTCTGCAGGATGAAGAACTTATCCCAGAACTCAGTGGATATTGAAAAAAATGTCATCCTAAAAATATATATTACTTCAACATCAAGTTTAAGTACATTACAAGGTACCGCATTAAAAAATAATACATGACCTAGTTTCCTAACTCATTAGTTTTAATTCCTGTCGAATCATCCTCATATTATTTCCCTTCCCCTTTAGTAATTCAATTCCCAAAGCGCGACGATCGAAAATCATGGGCAACGCTATATAAGGCAGCCGCGTGACAATCATAAAAGGTACAATACACTTTCAAGGAAAGGTAAAAGTAAGCGCGTCGAGTTGTGTAACAGCGCTACATCTTTCGCCGCTGGGGGGCGCCGCGGTCGAAAAATAAAAGAGTAGCAAGGCCATTCGATCTATTAAAATTTCTGACCAGATCGAATGCGATGTAATAGCTTCGTCGCAACTAATTCCATATCGCTCTAATACTAATGTGAACGGCCAGCGGTAAGCGGATGTGCTTGAACTGGACGTTAGTTCTTCAGAAAGGCGTTTAGATTTCGGACTAATCGGATTTGGAGAATTTGAGGCGAGTTGTTCTAGAAGATTTATTTGGTAGTATGATGATGGTAATCATGAAGATGATGCGATGTGTAATATAATTATCTCTATTTAGAGTTGTGAAATTTAATGATGGATCGTTAACGATATTGATCCAATTTGTTTCTTCGACGTCGCGTATCGGATGAAATTACAAATGGAACTCATGGTTTCACCTAATCGATTAATTATAGCTGTTTGAAGGATTTATAAATGTTACTATTTCTTTTTTTTTTTCGAAAGCTAAATGTTATAATTCGGCCATCAAATTATTCAAATCGAAAAACAAAAGATTAAAAATGCAACAAATTCAAATGAAGAAATCTTTAAAGTATATCTACTTGCAGAGGAAAGTATACGAGGGCTCCACAAGGATAGATTGAACAAAAGATTAGAATGTACAGAAACAAAAGAAGATATAAGAATGGCAAAATATAAAACAAGCAGTAGAAAAAAGGGCGTATGAAGTCTTGAGTAAAAAGAAGAATCACAGAAAGAAGAAACGATTAAAAATATGGTCAGATGAGATAGAAGAAGAAGTGAAAAAGAAACATACATGCTATATATTAGCGAAAAGAACGAAAACAGTCTCTTTGTTCAAAAAGAACGACAAGAATAACCTTCAAAATTACCGAGGAATCAACTTATTAGACACCGCTTATAAATTATTGCCAGTATATTAAGCAACAGGTTGAAAATCATAGAAAGAGAACAAATGGGCTTTAGAAAAGGCAGATCAACCACAGATGGAATATTCACTCTACAACAAATTATTGAAGAGCACAGGGAGTACGACAAAGAAACACAGATAGGGTTTATAGACTTCGAGAAGGCTTTAGATAATTTAAACAGATGTAGATTATGGGATACCATGAAAGAACAGGGAATCCACATCATTTAACTATACAGGGTTTATACACTGACTGACGACAGAATAATGGTAGATATAAGCGGAAGATTAACTAGAGAAATATCAACAAACAAAGGAGTTGGACAAGGCTGCTGTGTGTCGCCGACATTATTTAGGGATACGTACCTTAGAAAAAGTCTGGCGAAACTATGAAATGAAAATATCGGAAAATGAAACCAAAACCATGGCTTTCCTAGATAAATGTCCATTAGGATAAAAATAGTAATAAACGATACTGTACTGGAACAAGTGAAACACTTTAAGTGTTCAAGCTGCGATGTATCCTATGATCGAAACAAAGACATAGAAGAGAAACTGATTAAATTCACACATGTCTCTGTAACAATCAGCAGAACGTTAAAAAACAAAACAAGAAAAGATACACAAATAAAATTTTACAAGACGATAGCAGTGCCAAGCCTTTTATATGGCAGTGAAACATGAACAACAACGAAAAAACAAGAATGCAGGGTACAGACACAAGAGATAAAATTTTTAAGAAGAGTGAAGGAAGAAGTGTAGGCAGCCCAATTAAAAGAAGAAGGACATACTTTTTATTATACTGAATAATACTTTCAAATAATTTACCGTTTTCAGCACTGTTATACAATTATTTGCAATACAATTATCAATTAAATTAGTAGTTGTAGTATTGTGATAACAAATCTTAAAAGTAAGGGTTTTTTGACATCGAAGTAAATTCAATTAGTCCAGCTGCTTATGATTTTACCTGTGACCAATTCAGTAGTTAGATACGACAATAGTTAATCCTAATTTCCTTGTTAATTTTCGTATGATTCAGTCGTACGCATATGAAACAGTACTGGAAATAAATATATTCACATAGGTAAGATTTGAGAAGCGTTGGTCTTGCTGGTGTTAATACATATTAAAGACCTATCCTGTTTCAGAATCGATGGTCGTGTCGATGATTTTTCTCGATAGACACATACCTATAAGCAGTATAAACTATGGTGAAAGAGGAAATGCTGTAAGAATATTGGATTTGGAGGATTGTAGTTGGAAAGAAAATAAGGAATGTTCTCCATGTTTTACTAAATATTGGGGCGTTGGACACCGAGAGATTTGGCTCTCCTGGTGCTGGTGCATCAATGAAAAGCCATTTTATGGTATCTGAAAATAAGGAACTTCTTTTCAATAATTTTAATAACTTTTAGAAGTTAGGAGGAACTATTAGAAGAAAAAGATATTGAGGTGACTAGAAACATGAGATTGTTGTAAAGTTTTTGGTTGCTTTTATGGTAACTTTGCTTGATTATTGGTGATTTTTTATCATTTCACGATGTGCCCAATTTTTGGTGGTCTACAGGTATTTGAATAGTTTTGAGGTGCATTAAAATTAGTGAATTATGAAAGATCATTGTATCTGATTTTGGGTGATTTTCAATGGATTTTTCGTGTAGCAAATGCCCTGATCCAGCAATAAACATCCATATTGGGCTGTCTAAAAATAAGAAGTTTTGCAAGTTCTTTTTGGGTGTTTTAAAGGTATTTATGTTTGGTTTTTTTTCTGGTGTGCCCAATGTTATGCCCATAAGAAAATAATTATTTTTTTTAAGTATTTTAGCTCTTTCTCAGTTCTTTCATATCTATTTTTTGATATTATTTCATTGATTTTTTGCATTTGCCAAATGCCCTGGTGTAGGAGTACCATTTTATATACTACTGGAAGTAAATATTTAAACAGCACGTAGAGAAGTGCATTGAATATATATGACATCATTCCCCAGCGCCTCCACCGAAACGATCTGTCTTATTTTTTCGGGAAACGAAAGATGTAGAGAAACTTTATATCAACTAAACTAAGCAGACTCAACTACAGTCATATCCACATTCCACATTCACCAAAATTTGTGCACGTAATTTTTATTTTAAACTCATTCAACCTACTTCAAATACCTATACCTAATACTTATATTGTTCTTTACTTTGAACAGCGGCAAAAGAAATTATTAAGGAACCTTTAAAAAAGAATTTCTACCATCGCATAATACAATAAAAGATTATACAATTCAGCGAAATATTCCTTCGAATCTTCCAAAAAAAAAGGAAATGTTTCGACTGATTCAAACAGCGAATAAACACCATGCATATTTAAGGATCAAGAAAGCATAAAATCGCGTCTATTGTACGTTTCTCACGTCGTGCGTTAAAAGTGCTCTCTTTTACTTTTTTGGCGGCCTTTGCCATTGGGAAAGAAACGAGCAACGTGTAACTTGGCTTAATTGGTTCATTTTAAGAATGATATCTCGTTCCGAAAGAGTTAGCACCGGGTGCTTTCGACTTATGGCCACTTGCGATGCACTTGACCTAATCTCTTGCGTAGTTTTCATGTACGAGGATGGATCTATAAGTATTACAAGTAGTTCTAGAGATAGCTGTTGATGAATAACATACTTTCCATCATTTGTTGAATGGCATCTATCATGTTTTATTTGTATTATGCGTAGGGGTCTGTTTTTGAATGTATGCGATCCAGAAGTGAGCTTCTCACAGTATGCGATTTGGAAAGCATATTCACGCTATGCGATTAGGTTATTGAATATCGCAAATCCTATGTATGCCAATAGATGATAGCAAAAGTAATCAAAAGTATGATAGGGATTTTATTTAATTGATATGAGTGTTATGTTTTAAGTTTTGCGTATAAAACTGGAACAAAACAGTAGATAGCTTTTCCAAGGTGAATGCACTTTTGTTTGCCCTCGAACTAATTCTGAAATCACTTATTGCACTTGTTTGTTGGTACAGTCAAATTGCGTCTTTGAAGGTATCGACTGCTCCTTCTGACGATTCAAACCCTTGACCGCGCAGTTCGTTCTTGATTTTCGGAAAAGAAAAGAAATCGTTGAGCCTTAGATCTGGACTGTCAATTTTGTTGCGTTAAAAGTTTATTTGTTTTTCAAAGCTCAGCGATGACTTACGGTAAAGAAATGGCTGTACACCAATCTGCAGTAACAGTTCTTTCATTTTGTAGAAGAATTGTTGCTACATGATCTGCTTTCGAAACAACTGTCACGACCATTTTCTTGGAGACACTTTGAGAACGGATAACTTTTATCAGCTTTCCTTTACCTTGGAACATCCGAACAGACGACTGACGTTTGTTTTCTGACTCGCATAAGTAAATCCAAGATTCGTCACCAATGATGATGTACACGTTCTCATAGTTTCCGGCGTTGAAGCGATCTAGAGTCCCCAGTGTCTTCATCTCCGCTGCCATGTTCTTCGCTTTTGTTGTATCTGCTGGAATTTCCGCTGCATATGTGAGTACAGGTCTCACGACTGTTTTATGTGTGAACATTACTTTCGGCGGACATGTATTTATTCCTCTCTATATCCCTCAAATAGCCAGAGATTCTTGAGGCTTTAGTAATTTGGGTTTTAACTTCCTGCTGTAAGTTTTTGGAGCTCGTTATCTCAGCTCATAAGTATGTGCATTGCATGCATTGACGAGCGGATTTATCGTCCAATTTATATCTAATGGGCTCTTTTGCTAGGACCATTCAATTTATCTTCTCCATAGATATCTGCACATTAAGGCTTTCTGTCTTTGTTTGGAACCGATATAGCAGTCGTTATAGCTCGTCCTCGTTATCTGCCATCAAGATTACATCGTCGGCGTAGCATAATATCTTTATCAATTCTTGCCCCATTCTATAGCCTCCAGCAACTTCTTTTAAACTATTAATTATTTTATTCGTAATGAGGTTGAACAAAACTGGGCTCATACTATCGCCCTGACGAATTCCTGTTGGTATTGATACCTGTTCGGTAAATCCCTGTGGTGTTTTGATCTTTGTTTTGTTACTTCTATTGAGCTCTTTTATTACGTTAATCTAAGGTATAGGTATTCCCGGAGTATTTCGATGACCATGATGTTATATTCCAGCTTCCGTTCTGTAGTTTTTCTGATTTCCATAATCGCTTCTTCTATTGTCTTGTCGTGTATTTCCATAGGATCAATCCAGTTTCCGAGGCTCCGTTAGTAGTACTGTGAGCATTAACTGTCTTTTGCAGTGAGTAAGCTGCTAACTTTGTCTACCAGACCTCCTCCTCTATCCGAGCTTGGACCTGGGAACGGCGCCCATAGAGCTACTCAATCCACACCAGAGCGCTGCAGGCGGAGTTCACATAAATAACAATAAGTACTATCGTTATTTATACATATACATACATATTGCACACACATCAAATACGTACGAGGGTAATTTGGAAAATTCAGTAACTAAAGCATAGCAAATAGCAATAGTTCAATGAAATCTGTTTTATATGTCTCTCAAGATTAATACATTTATTTAGTCAATGCTCAAGTTTGCCTTCACAATACTCATTTTCCTCGACGTCTTCAAAATAGTGACCCACAGCAGCTATCAGCTCCTCATCCGAACCAAATCTCATACCGCCGAAGTGTTTCTTAAGCTTGGGGAAGAGATGATAGTCCGGCGGAGCTAAATCCGGTGAATAATGGGGATGCTCAAGTGGTTCGAACTTTAAATTGGCCAATTTTACTTTGACAATTCTGCACATTCTTTTGATGGAAAAGGACTCTTTTTGCTTGTATTGTTTCGACGATAGCTGCGTTCAATCGATCCAAAAGTTTAGAATAGTATTGTCTAGTAATCATTTGTTCATCTAGAAGGTAATCGATGAGCAATATTCCCTTCGCATCCCAAAAAACGGAAGCCATCACCTTTCCTGCCGATAGAATGATTTTAACCTTCTTTAGAGCCGCTTCATCACGTTTAGTCCACTATTGTGTTATCGTTATTTACTTTCCGGTGTATAGCGGTGGATTCATGTTTCATCGCAAGTCACAAATTGACACAAAAAATCTGCTGGATTTTGTTGAAATCGCTTCAAAATGGCTTTAGAACATCCTACACGCGACATTTTACACACCGCTTAAACATCTCCAATTTAACATTTAAAATGTACGTCACCAGTTCTTTGGAGATGTCTGTAGCCTTAGCAATATCTCTCAATGTTGATCGGTGATCAGCTTCCACAAATTTCAAAACCTTTTACACACTTTCTGCAGAACTGGCTGTTTTTGGGTATCCAGAGATCGTCATTTACACTAGTACGACCTTTTTTAAATTCATTCATCCATTTGCAAACAGTTGTAAAAGAAGGAACATCCTCGCCTAAAACATTCACCATACCAGCAGGAATTTCTTTGGACGAAAAATACTTTTTTCACAGGTCACTGGGCGAATTTCAATATTGTCCATTTTTAAAAAGCGCCTAAAGTGCTCTGATTTTAACGAGTATCTACAACAAACTACTTGACAGATCGGCATGAAGTTTAACACGTATGTCATTGAAACGTCAAGCTATACATTAGCGTCAAAGATTACTTTCGCACAGCGCCATCTCATAGTTAATTACCGAATTTTTCAGCTTACCGTCGTATATATATATATATATAATTTTCTAGTTATGTTGTTTCTTGGTTTCTGTAAATTGAGTTATTTTGTGGCATGTTTAATATATATGAATAAATTGTACATAACCTCTTATATTTTTGTACAAACAAAAATTTTTGAATTTGAAATTGTTGACGCTAAACTTTAGTACTGATAAAACAGTTAAATATTTATCTTAATTCTTTTTCTGGTGTTAAAAGCAAATATTTTAGAAGTAGTATTACCGATAGAGCACTCCAGCCCCCGAAAACTCGCAATTTAGCAGCTAAGAAAGTTACCATTGTTCTTATACTACATCAGTCTATAAACTGACCAAGTTTCATTTAAATCGCTGAGATACAATTGCATGTGTTCCCTTGTAAATAGTATTATATGGAAATCATCTATGTATCAAGATCATGGTCAAATAACAAACGACTCAACTCTAGCCTGTTTTAGGGTTATAATGTATATAAAAATATATGTTTTCGTATATTTGCTTTTCAATAATATTCTAAAAAAATTCTGTAAATTCCCTATGGATTGCTTAATGTTTTGTATCAACACTTGTTATATCACCTATTTATTGTATAAGAAATTTGTTGTTAGATAACAAATACAGCAAAGTATGTTATAGAAATTCTTTCAACGCGTACCTACTTATTTCATATACACATATCTTATAGAAAACATTCTGTTTTCATTTATAATAAGGTTCTAAACAGAAATTTTACGTTATATAACTTATAACGTAAAAATCTATGCCATCGCAGATCTGTCATTAACCTACGTAACTGTATACATACAATTATTAATCGAAAATGAATTATTATCAGCGTTAGGATGGTGTCATGAATTAAACAAAACAATGAGGTTTTCCATCATTTTTGCCCGGCAGGTTAAAAGCAAAGGTCACATATTTCTACCTAAGAAAAATATCTAAGTAGTACATACGACGTGATGTTCCTAAAAGAATCCTCACACCATCAGCAGAGGTGCTGCTCTACCAATTAAACGATTGCCTAATATAATTCGATCGTTTTGAAGTATGAACGAGATAAGGCCAAGGAAACGCCGCCAATAGCTAGTGCGTGACCGTTTCGAAATCCTTCTAAAGAGAAATTGGTGAAATGTTATTAAGATGTTGTTTTTTATGTACATGCTTCAATGTTACTTGAAAAAAAAAGACAGTTCGTAAAGAAAAAAGATGATAGTACAGGTGGCTTCTCGTTCGTTCTATGAATATGTAATTAGAAAATTACGATATCTTTTTATGATCGACATCATAGACTTGTATATGTTTCAATTTCATGTTATCCCTTTTTTTCCAATATTCTAATGGAATGTTGTTATTAATCAAAATTTGACAGTAAATATTCTAGTATAGGAAAACTAATAATTAAAAAGGGAATAAAAAATATATATCTGATGTGTTTTCAACATCAAATGTACAGGATCATTTGCAGCTAGGGTGTGTAAGACCTTGCTCTAGATATAAAGGATGATGTTGCGTACTAAGCTCCATTCTTCTAATGACAATTGCAAGGACTGTGTGGATGTACAATTCACAGGTATAGCTGTGAACTCCACTCACACAAATTAATTAATTAGGCGGAACGCAGCGTTTCGAGAGCACGTGGGCTCTCATTGTCAATCATGTTACCGACTGAAAGTAAAAACTGTATCACACATGCAAATTATTTTCTACGCAGGCTCTAAAATTTCTGAAACATATGACTATTTACAATCTACTCGGTGGTCTAATGCCTATTTTCGGGACAGGATGGACCGAAAGCGAACCGTATCTTTAACAGGACCTATGGTAATAAATCAATCAATCTCGAGTGTGCAATTGGGGGTGGTTCTCTGTTCAATAAGTTTTCGTTCTTTTTCATACATATCGTTTCGTACGCGTCTAATTCTCTGTACGAGTTTACGTTTTTTAAGTAGTGTAAGATTTTTTAAATCAATCTTATGTCCGGATTTTACCATATGCTCTGCTACGCTTGATAGTTCAGGTTTGTCGAAACTATAGTGTCTAATATGTTCTTTGAACCTCGTTTCGATACTCCTTTTTGTTTGTCCAATATAAACTTTCTCACAATCATTGGATGCGATTTGGTTATTCCAGACCTTTTTATCATCTCCGGTTTATCTTTGGGGTTCCCTAAGAGATTCTTTAAGTTGTTTTTTGACACAAAAGACACGTTCATATTTAGTTGTCGGAAAATTTTACTTAACCCTTTTACTGTCGGGTGAAAAGGAAGAGTTACAAATTTCTTATTACCGGTGTTTGTTGATGTCAAGGTCGTGGAATTTCTGATGTGTTGTTAGTATTGGACCTTCCTTAAAATACTGCCGACATAGCCGACATCCGTAGAAGAGAAGGGATTGTACCTCGCTACATCTTTGATATACTTTAATTCTTTGTCGTACCTGCTCTTGTTTAGCGGAAATCCGACAAGTCTATTGACCAGAAAACTAATCGCGGACATATTTTGTTGTTCGCAATGGTGCGAATCAACCGTGATGAATCTGTTGGAATTAGTTTCTTTTCTGCAGATGTCTATTTCTAATTTATTGTTGTTGCGTATGTTGAAGTGTAAGAACAAATTTTTAGATTTACTGAAAAATATATGTAATTCCTACATTTGTATCGTATCGTGGACGACGAAAACAAAACAGAATATCAATAAATGTCATGTTTCAAAAGCAGTGTGTCAATTATTATTATTAAAGAATCAGTGGAATGTTCACTATATGCAGATGGTACAGAAACCACACATGAACAGCATATCTTTTACATCTAATAATTGCGACAAAATAGATACTCATGTTCAAAAATAAACTTCTATTATAATTTTGTAGGATGTTTCGAGATTTGCAAAATAGACATCTGTAACGGCGGTGACCTCCTCATTCGAGGTAAATCTCTTTTGTCCAAGTAATTTTTTTCAGGTTTGGGATTAGGAAAAAGTCGCTGGGGGTTAGGTCCGGTGAATATGGAGGAAGAGAAACTAATTCGTAGCGCAACTCATTCAATTTGGATACGACGATGCGGGATGAATAAACCGGTGCATTGCCGTAGTGAAAAAGCACTTTTTTCCGCTGCAAACGTTTCTCCTTCAATATTGCATCCAATCGGGTCAATAAATCGTTGTAGTATTGTCCCGTGACGGTCCTTCCCTTCTGCAGATAGTCAATGGGGATCACACCTTGGGATTCCCAAAAACTGGTCGCCATGACCTTTCCGTCCGACAGTCTTTGCTTTGTTCGAAGCCGATTCGCCCGAAAAGTCCATTGCTTCGACTATTCGTTGGTCTTCGGTATGAAGTGGTGGATCCAAGTCTCATCCACGGTTACGAAACGCAAGAAGAAATTCCTTGGATTGTGTTGGATCCTGGCCAGACACTCCTCCGAAACGGACGCACGATTTCGTTTTTGCTCCGGTGTGAACGTGGTGCCCATCGCGCCGAAAGCTTTTTTATACCCAAAATTTCATGTAGGATATAGCCAACGGGTTCTTCTGAGATGCATATTGTCTACTCTCAGCGTCAATCGGCGATCGGCTAACACGACATTATGAATCTTGTCGACCATTTCATCGTTGGTAACAGTCTTTGGGCGTCCACTGCGTGGTTCGTTACTTGTGCTTGTGCGATCACGTTTGAACTCGCTCACCCAGAAGTCGATAGAGTACATCCGCCATGAACATCTAGCGAAATATTTCGAATTTCCGTGGTCGTTTTTCCAGCTATCCAGAACTTTTGCGAAACCGCCCGACTTGCTACACAGAACACACCCTTAAGCAACAACTATTGATAGCAGAAGTCTGAAATTTTGACAGTTGCCATAAAAAAGTTGCCACTGCCGACCAATGAATCTAATTCAACCTTCATGCGCCACCTCTTGCCGATTCCGAAAACATTTCAGGTCGCCCTCGTACCACCAGCCAAATAAAATCTAGCCGAATCACCACGTATATACCCAATTGCTGAAATTTCTCCCAACCCGCTGAACCTAAAATTGTTCCCGCTTCCAAATCTAACAATCCCAAAAATTTAAGCCCAAAAATAGTTACTGATAAATAAGGTCGTCCATTTCCCTCAACATGCGACAAAACGTAGTCCACTAAAACCTTATGGAGAAAATTATCTGCTCTTGGTTCTGAAACAGCAAGATACGTAGGCTAGTCAATCAGCACATCCTTCTTCGTTCGTGTTACAAAACATATTCGACAATTCCACGACGTTACTCCCCATTCACCACATCTATAACAATGTAAACGTAGAGGTCGAATACAATGAGATGGTAGATGACTCATTTGATCACAATTCCAACACTTAGGGGAAGGACAAGATGATGAAGTTTCTGAAGCAAGAGAAGTAGTAGAACAAGCTCAGCCCGGTTCCAAAGACTGGTTAGTATGAGATGGAGGCACGTAAGAATCTGCATAAGCTTTACGAAATTCTAATGTCCTACCTAACGCTTTCAATTCTTCAAAAACCCGAATATCCGCTAAACCTAACTGTTACTGATAGAAAGGTGTCAAATTCATTGATATAATTCGGAATCGACTCGTTTCAGGAATATTAATACTACGAGAACAAATTGTTCATAATAGAAATGTACAGACCCATGGTCTCCTGTTGAGAGAAAAAGTACATAAGAAGGTTCGAATCCTACCGGGAACCGTGAAATTTTTATTCATTAAATATTTCACAGAAATCTAATACAATTAAATTGAACGTTGTTCATAACAAAGAAATTGAATTACCATAAAATGAACTTAATAGATGATGATACCATAAAATTTAATTAATTACAATTATTTTTACAATGCAAATAAATATTATTTCGTTTCATCGTAATCTATGAATAAAGATGTTTCATACATGTTTTCTTTTAAATCCAAGTGCCACTCTAAGGAAAAGTACGTAAGGCAGAATGACAACATGTCTTTACGTTACAATATCTATTACACTCTGCGAATAAAATGTCAAATCGAAGAATCCAATTACGATTTTTTCCAACGGCTTTCTCCTAACCCGATTCAACATTCTTTGCGCATTTTTCGATTGTTGCAGAAATTACTCGGGTATCAAGATGCCATGACCCGCAGCACGGACATAGTATTGCGATTCGACCTTACGTAATACGCGCTGCCTCTCCAATATCATTTGCATAGATATCGGTGGTTAATATTGCGTAATGTCGAATTTGTTCCGACTTAAATTACACGAAAAAAAGATTCGTTTTAAACTATCTGCTGCGCTTAATTCGCTTCCTGTACATTATGGATAAAGCGCTTAAAATTCCACGAATAGTTTCTCCGTCTGACTCGGGAGAATTGTCGGTATCGCAGCATTTTATTGGATAATTACAACTACAGTGAACAAATTATGACATACACTATCGCACATTATAGTATGGACATTTTTAATTTCCTGCAAAACTTCACGCTTGCTTTAAACAAAACAATTATAAGAAAAATGTTTATTCATCTGCGATCTATTGCACATGTGTACACAAACCCACCTATTGATTTAACATTATTCGCCCAATTCCTAGCATTCTTTCTACCAATTTCTTCAGTGTATCTTGAGGAATATTGTTCAATTCCACAAGTCATCATTCTTAATATCCCTTCATTCTCTGCATCAGCGAGGTAGTTTTTGCATAATAACAATGTTTCGGACCGTTATCGTGCATCAACCCAAAATAGTTGCCTATTAAACATAATCCGGGTGGTAGAACATTTTCTTCTAATATCTCTGGATAATTCTCCTTCCTCATTATTCCAGCTATTTTCACAAGGTTCCCTGTTCCACTTAATGAAAAACATCCCCATACAAGAATAGAACCACCACCTTTATTTATTTTTGGTGTAATGCTCTCAGGAAGCTTTTTCTCGTCTTGTAAGCGCCTAACAAATGTTTTGCAATTTTGACCAAACACTTCCTATTTTGATTCATCAGTCAATAGTATGTTTCCCCGTTGTTCTATTGTCCAGTCTTTGTGAGTGTTAGTCCACTGGAAACGTTTTTATTCATTCTCACGACGTAACAACGATTTTCGTGTACGTGGAGGTTAGCTTCCTTTAAACCACGTTTCACTGTGGTAACGGATATATTCCTGTTTCTAGCCCGATTAATTTCCACCGTAATTTCAGGAGCCGTTAATCATCTATTTCTCTTACTAAGCAATTTTATGCGTTCATGGTCATCGTTGGATGTTGGTCGAGGACGTCCTGGACGAATTTTGCTAGTAAGTGTACCAGTTTGTTCGAAGCGGCAAACAGTTAACTTTACTGTAGATTTATTTACATTACATTTACATAGATAGTATACCATAGGCGTACAAACACCGCAATAAATAATTAATAATTAGTAATACGCAAAATATTTTATGTTTTAATCTGAGGCTTTTGTTTTATCGGAAGTAATCCTTTTGTTCCAGTACAATCTAGTAGCCTAGTTTTCTGGTGCCGACTCTGATGTAGTATTCGTCCCAGTGCATTGTGTTTCGCCGAACAAGCTTTCGGTGGCAAAAGCACCCACTAATAAAACGGCTTAAATACCTTCTTCTTATTGCATAAACGGCAACTGATATTTTCGAGCGGTAGGTTCACAATCCCCTTCTAGTATGATCTGGTAGATATTACACGGTAAAAGCCTCTGTCATATCTAGTCCCAGAAAGCTCAACAAGACATTATTTATCATTTTATATCAACGTTTTAGATATTGATGGTGTATCTGATAACTCGATCTTTTAAATAAAATGTTAATTCTTTTGGCAACAAATTCAGGATCCTCAGTAGATCTACTTTTTTTCGATTTTTTATGACAGTTTCATCTAATTTGGACCGTTGCATAAACTTTTAGTAAAAATGAATTTTGTATTTTAGTTTCTCAGATGGCAACATTTTGGCTAAATACCAGAATAGTTACAGGTTCTTAGATTTTGACTTATAGACTTTGTGGTCATATCTAAAATAAGAGAGAAAATAAATGGAAAAATGAACGGTGGTACAAACAAACAAGGGGCACCACAACCAGAAGTAATACGAGCCTATAAATTAAGAAATCCAGATATTGTGGAAAAGCATGGTGAAAAAGTAACCGAAAGAATAGAAAATATAAATACAGCACAGGGGACCGAAATTATAGAACAGCTTTCGGACACCTTTAAGAACATATTACTAACAGCAGTAAAAGAAACATGCGGGGTAAGGAGGAAAGGAACAAGGAAACAGACAGCGTGGTGGACATAGGAAATAAGAATCCATGCCAAGGTGAAGAAAAAGGCATGAGAAATTTACTTATTTGAACGTCAAATAATTACGAGAAATACAAAAATAAAAGAAAAAAGTGAAACAACTAGTAATAGAGAACAAAAATAAAACATGGGTGGTATTTGGAGCAAAGATGAAGCTTAATAGTAAAGAAAATCAAAAGATTTTTTATGGATTCTTGAAATTAATACGATAGGAAAAATACAAAATACGAAGAATTATATCCAAAGCAAAGATGGTGATAATCTACCTGATAGTGGGGCAATAATGGACAGATGGAAGCAGCACTTTCAAGAATTATTAAATGAAGAAATAGAAGAAGAAAATGCGAATGAAAAACAAGCAGCAGATGAGATGGAAGAAAAAGAAATCAGCATGGAAGAATTGGAAGAAGCAATAAAGAAAATAGAAAGGCACCAGGAAGTGATAAAATAACAACAGAAATGATGAAAAGTATGGGTATAAGTGGAAGAAAAATGATGTTAGAAATATTTAGGAAGATATGGAAGGAAAAAGAGGTACCAGACTGCAAGAAGCACTAATTGTGCCAATAATGGAGATTGCAGTAGCTATAGTTGTATATTCCTATTAAGTTCAGCCATGAAAGTACTAGAACAGATAATAGACAAAAATCATTATTAGAAGACACATACGACGATTCTCAGAGAAAAAGCACGCAGGGCGACTTTATGGAGAAAATAAAGCAAACAATACAAAAAGCTTCGTAAGAAAAGAAGAAAATATTCCTGGGATTTACACATTTAGAGATATCTTTCGATCAAATCCCAAGAAAAAGGTTATGTAATATAATATATGGAGTAAGTAATAGAGTAATAAATCTGGTACAAATGATGTATGGTAATACACATTTAGAATAACAGATTGCTGCAAGAGAGAAGCCTAAATCCAGTATTGTTCATTACGTACATACATATATGAACAAAATAATCAAGAAATGTACAAAGTTAAGTAAAAAGGTATTAGTAGGACATATTGACATACAAAGTGACGATGTAGTAGTTGTAGCTAAAAGTGAAAAAGGTTTACCAAAAAATTTAGGAGTATGGAACACCACATTAAGAAAGAATGGAATGAAGATGAACAAAAATAAAGCTAAAGTAATGGCAATAGGAGAAGAACCAGTGCTACTGAGAATTCAAATCGAACGAACGGAAATCGAACAAGTAAAAACGTTCCAATACCTAGGAGTAATATTCGACGAGAGTGGGAAGCAAGAAAGAAAAAGGAAATGTATAAGTCTATTTATCAACCAATATTAACGTTTGGCTGCGAATCATGGATACTAAACCAAAGCCAAAGAAGTAAGGTACAAACCATGAAAATGATGAGTTAGGGGAGTGACAAAAGACGATAGAATAAAAAGTATCGAAATAAGGGAAAATTCAGAAGCAAATTCAGTATTAGAATCTATTGAGCCGAAACAACTGGAATGATGGGTGCATCTGCAAAGAATGGATAATGAGAGTAGAGGCCAGGGCAAACTTCGGCCAATGTCATAGCGAAAATTTTTGAAAGAAGACGTAAAACATGGACTCAAGCAGCGAAGTTGGCAAAGGGTAGGAAGCAGCGGGGGAAGTGTGTAAAGATGGTGTTCAGGTTCAAAACAAATTTTATTAAAAAGGGGCGATTTGCAATACTAATTTTTTTGTTTGTAAATTTTCAGCGAAATCTGAGAACCTGTACCTATTTTGCTATTTAGCTCAAAATTTTTAAAATAAATGTCTGGCATATGTTATAAGTAATTGTACAATGATTGTTTGAGAAGTGGATAGTATGAATGATTCAATTGTTATCCAATTTTATTCCAAAACAATGAGCCATCTAAAACTAGCTATAGGTAATTCCTGTACTGTTAAATAACAACACGATAAATTTAATACTTAAGTAATTTCCTTTTTTAGGCAGATTTCAAGAAGCATTTCTTTAGATCAAGGAAATAGTTCTACCTTATTATCGAAATTTAAAGTTAAAAGAACTACCGAGGTAGACATGTTTATAGCAGGAAATCCCATTTATAAATTCTTCGAAAACATGTTGTATACTGCAATCGATTAAATTTTATTACCATATTCGCAACCTTTCCAATGAATTAACAATAAGTCATGTCCCAATAGTGTACCTGATGCAAATTTCTTCTTGCTTCTCCTCAATTAAACCTTGCTCCGATCACTTTTTCTCCAATCTCCTCAGTACCATCACGTTTCGAACTCGTGAGAAAAAGGAAGTGGTAGCGTCACATAACCGATTGTATACAATTTATCTAATTAGTCGAAAAAAGCGTGGCTTAGTCCATAGTTACATGCAAACAATGCTTGCTAATAGTTTTTATTCTATCTAAATTGCATTGCAGCCGTAAGAGGGATGATTAGGCCGTAAACTTCGTTTCTGTATTGCGCTATTATACGTTTTCACTTATTCATTGTGTATACTAACCGACTGTTGCTAATTGGCGATTATTGAAACTACTTGCATAGGTATTGGAACGGTTTATGTCTTAATTTTGTCTAGTTGGAGAGGATACAAGCTATACGATATATTGCATAAAAGTTTTACTGGATGCGGACAACAGATGTTCTGCGAATTTGAAGGCAGATTTATGAAGTGAAAATAATTACTATAAATGAGGTAAAACTCAGATATTTTACCTTACAAAATTCACCCCGCAATATATTAACAACTCTAGCGAAATTAATCATGAAATTTGCAAGCACAGTAGAAATGTTACTTAAGAAATATCCAGAAAGATCAACAAAGAGTTCTTGGATAGATTTATAAGTAGTATCGAAAGTAACATACAGAAAAGACAAAACCCGGCACATACAAATAAATAACATAGACAAGGAGAACTGGGTGAAATATTATGAACAGCTGTAGTACAAAGAAAATATTGACGAAACAGCAATACAAGAAGTAAAATGTTTGGATGATATAACACATGGGCTGAAAAGTCCCGGGCCTAACACATAGATGACGCTAGTTTTATTGCAGTCACCTTTCTCTCAGTTAATACTAACCTTCAAGAGACAGCTGTTAAAATTTCACGATATTCTATTCATTAGTTTGTGAGTTATTGTGTTAAGAGTCACGCTACTTTTGTTATTTTCAAAACAATGGATCAAAAACAATTTCGAGTTTTAATTTTACACTGCTTCTTGATAGGAAAAAATACCGTTCAGGAGAAGTAATGGCTTGAAAAGTGTTATGGGGACTCCGCTCCATCAGAAACAACAATAAAACGTTGGTTTGTTGACTTCAAACGCGGTCGTAGAGACACCGATGAGGCAGAACGCAGTGCACGTCCAAATGAGGCGGTAACACCCGAAAACATCAAAAAAATCCACAAAATCGTTTTGAATGATCGAAAAGTGAAGTTGCGTGAGTTAGCTGATATCGTAAAGGTATCAAAAGAACGTATTGGCTTTATATTAAGCTAATTTTTAACAAAAAAAACGGGTTTTCTTTGTTAGGCCCGGAACTTTTCAGCCCATGTGTTAGATCTAACAGAATTGACAGAAGCGTTGAGGGCTACTAAAAACAGTAAACTAACCGGTATGGATCGCATTAACACAGAGTATACTAAAGTACCCTAAAGTTCCTAAAACCTGAAGTGAAGAAGAAGAACAAGAAAAACTTTGTGTTGTTTTGCGAAGTTTTAAAATAAATTGACTTTACTATGACAGTTGTCAAAGTTTGATTTTCGAAAAACATTACTGTTCCGCAGTGTTTCCAAATTTAAATAAAGATCGTAAGCTAATCGTAAGTAAAATGAAAATTTAGTTGAAGGCATGGTATGTACTCCTCTGGTTATTTTAACAGTTACTAATAAAGTACTACGTAAAATTCCTGAGATGAAGAAGAAGAAGAAATTAATTAATTTTAAGAATGATTTATTCTGCGTCTATTATAACAAGTAATAGATTTTTAAGCAAAATCTATTGTATTTGTAATAATATTCAAATAAACAAATGTTATTACATACTCTAATATGTAATACCTTGCACTTTCTCCTATTGTTTTAATGTAATAATTACCTTCGTTTTACCATTGTTATTATAACGTACATTTTGCAATTAAGTATGCATATCTTATTATTGATCTTATTTGGTATACAGGCCGTTCCATTTTCAATGGTTTTATAAGATATCTCGTTTTTCTCTTACTAACAATAGAAATTACGATTTTTTTCATTTCCCCAGTGCTTTCTTTCTCCCTTCTATTACATGATCACAACACTTTTCAAACATCAGTACCGTTAGATGTTTTACATATCGAGGTGTCAACGATATCATAAATAATGTCACACGAAAAGCTAACTATTGTGGTATGGTCACATGAGAAGAATGGACCAGGACAGACTACCACAATAAGTTTGGAAACAGAAGCCTGCTAATAGAGTACTTCAAATTATAATGAAAATAATCTAAATTCTAATTCTTTTCATTTCAATAATTTGGTAATCGTAATCTCCTTATTGTATTTATAAAATGTTCATCAATTTTAAAGGTATCCTTTTATAATGGTTCCAGTTCAAAGAGGGCGTAAAGGGCGCATATTTTTTTTAATCCTACATCCTTTGTACCTTACGGTGTCGGACTACCATTCCCTTATTTTTATCTTCCACAGTTCCCTGTTCTCAGCCAGTTGTTTAGTTGCAATCCATCCCGTACTTCTTTTTTCTAATGTTCTATACATTTGTCCTTTCCAGGTGTTTCGGGGTCTACCTATTCTGTTTTTGCCATTAGTTTTAGTTTCAAAATTCCTCTTTCTTATTTGATCTTCTTCCATTCTGTGTTTTTGATTTTGTCTCTCTTTGTTACTCCTATTCTTCTTAGGAATCTCATTTCCATGGCCATGATTTTGCTTTTAATTCTATTTGTGGTTGTCCATGACTGGCTGGTATAGTGATCGGACCAATCTTTTGTACACTTTTGTATTTATTTGTTTTTTATTTAGAAATATATTTCTTAATGTATTATATATTTTTGCGGATTTCCCTATTCTCTCATTTATTTCTTTCTCTATTCTCCCGTTATCTTCAATAGTTATTCCTAAGTAATTGTAACGTTTAACATGTTCCAAAGCTGTTCCTTCGATTTTGATATTACGTTCTTTTCTTCTGCCGCTATTGTCATTGTGTTTGTTTTCGTCGTGTTTATCTTTTTTAATTATTCCTTGTATATCTTCAGTTAATCTGCCAACATTAGTTCCTATACGTTAATTGCATTCATTTTCCAGTTTCCTACTTTCATATTCTTTCCTTTTTGTTTAGCTTTTGTAATAGGATCATCTATTAATATAGAGAATAACAATTTGTGATTCGAATTCAGCTGATTCTGCGTCGAAAGTTATGTCTTTATTCCTGTCGTTTATATATAACGCCTTAGTTATCTCTATCATTCCTCTCTCTAACCATCTCCTTTCCAGGCTCTGCCATACATCTTCTCTTCGTACTCTATCAAAACCCTTTTTAAGGTCAATAAAGCATATATATCTATTTCCTTTCCCTGTTAGTTTTTCTCCTAACTATCTGATTACAAATATTAAGTGTTGGGTGCTTCTTCCTCTTCTGAATCCATGTTGAGTATCATCTAATGTTGTTTCCAGTTCCTCTCGGAGTCTTTTTTTCTAGTATTTTTATCAATACTTTTTCTGGGATGCTAGTTAAAGTTCCTCTGTAGTTTGGTGTCTCCTTTCTTGTATATGGGCATAATTATTCCCGTATTCCGTTCCTTAGGTATTTCTCTTTTTATTATGATATTGTTTAAGAGGCCAAGCAGTTCTTTGTTACCTTTGTCTCCCATATATTTTATGATTTCACCCATGATTCCATCCTCCCCGGCCACTTTTTCTGGTTTTAGTTTACTAACTGCTTCGAGAATAAATATAACAATAATAAGATTGGCTCATTCGCCGACTTTGCATATAATCGTACATCTAATAATTACTGTACTATCGATTGCTGAGGCCCTTCAATTTTTTGTCGGGGTACGGACAAAATACAATTCAACTAACGCGGAATATATTATCTACTGCGCATTCATCAATCTCTCCTACATAAAATGAAAGGGCAGTAAAAATTTTATTACCATCACCATGGGGTATCTAGCAATAACGACTCATATTACCAAAACTTTTAGTTTGATCTAGGACGCGTTATAAAACGAAAATTGCACAAATACTAGTATTACTAAGCAATCAATACTTGTAAAACTTAACATAGAATATACTCATGTTTTTCTGAAAATAATCCAAACTTCTTTGAATACTATACAATATTCCAAAAAGAGAGAGACAAATTTCTAAACAGACCCAATGACAGTTATTTCTTATTTGTAGAAAGCAAGGCGAAATCACATAGTACAACATTCCCTTTTTGCCGTAAATTGTGAAAGATTTCGATATCACTATTGTTTATAACACGTTTACGTTTCGACAGTTTTGTTCATAATTATTGTATTACCTTACTATTTTGCGGTATAGATTAGTTCTTCTTAGAGCTTTGATTTGAAAATTAATAGACTATATCAGTAATATGCAAATACAGAGAACTTTAGATGTACTAAAATTATAATTCTGCAGCTTTCAATCATGGATGCAGAACCTAGCACCAGTACTGCTAAAAGTACAGGTGTGTATTCTCCTCCAAAGAAACGAGAGAAAGGAAATCGCTTGAGTAACACTAAAAAGCAGACAATTTTGAATGCCAGGAACAGTGTTTTTACTGATAGAGACGATATCGGAAGATGGAGACGACAATATCTAAAAGACATATCATTATATAGATCTCAGAATAGACCAATTTTCTATTTAGATGAAACCTGGTTGAATAAACTGTTATCTTTATCATAACTTTGAACATTTTTCAAGAAATAAATGAAATATGTGTTTTCTAGATAAATTTATTTAATTTTATATATTGTAACTACTAGAATTATCTCTAAAAAATCCATATACAATTTTTTTGTGCAGACTTAATATTTCAGACAGATCCTCAAATTTTAGCGTAAAAATGATTCACAAATTTTTGGGCTGTAATATGGGCTGGGGGTCTGTTCAGAATTTTATTTCTCTCTTTTTGGAATGAACTATAGTACACACTTGTAATGTAGCCATATGACGTTCCGAAATACACGTTGCTACATATCGTTATAACATCGACGAGTCCGATGCTTACAAGTTGTTAGACGAAAGTCACAATTATTTAGGCAAACGTTTTGGTATTCAAGAGGTGTAAATTCGTAAAGAACAAATGGTATTTATTAGGCCAATATAACACATACCAAATTCCTTTATCATATACGGCATTCCGAGTTTGTATCGTAGAAGTGAAAGTGCTGCGATAATAATACGTGCATACATACAACAAATAACCGTGGGTGTTTAGACGTCCATATAAGCATATTTTATTTAATACACATGTATTTACGCATACGTATTCGTCGAGGAAGAGGACATTTCATCGGTTGAAAAATGCGTTTTATTAATGGTATTAAACGATCGGACCATTAAATGTTTAGCAGGCGGTTTTTTTATCTGTCTTTTACGACGAACATTTACGACGTTCATTTTACGTTAATTTAATGTAAAATGAAAATAAAATGAAATTTTATGGCTTGGTAAGAAAGCACAGAAAAAAAAACAGATGGACCTGTAATTACTTGCAGTTTAAATGGAAATTTAAGCATAGTTGTAATCCTAAAAAAAAGAAAAGGAATGGGTAGGATATACAGCCGTGGTCAAGAAGATGGAGCACCTGGTAGATTTTGTGTAGACCGTTTCACCTAGTCTTCGAAGTATTGCTCTTATGGGGATAGCATTAAAGTTTGCCAGATTTTTAATAGAAGGATTATTTCGATTAATATTATTTTATCAAAAAAATGCTTCCGTATTGACACTAACGATGATGTTTTGTATAAATTACGTTGAAGTAAAATCACAACGCTTGTAAGGACTCTGTGGTTGTGTAATTCATAGGTATTGCAGTAAACTTCACACCATACAAATTAATAATTTACTCGGGAGGCAGCGTCTCAAGAGGACATGGATTCTCCTTATCAACCCAGTTACTAACAATTGTAAAAATGGATCTGCATGAATATTTCCTGCGTGGGCTTTAAAAGTTCTTCAACTACCAACTATTTACAATTTATTGGGTGGCTCTAGATATCTCGGAAATTAACGAAGAAGTTAGATGAAAACAAAGACTGCGTGATTTCCAAAGATGAACATAATATTGAACGCGTTAATTTTCTTCTCCAATTCAGGTTTTAGACACTCTCCGTCATGATACTCATCCTTTATTTGGTCTATCTGCGCTTCTTCTTCCTAAACATCTATAAAATCTCGCCCTGGCTGGCAATCTCGTCACTTGCATCCATTCTTCGTATTTCTTCCACTTATTTTTGTTTTGCTTTATTCTCTCACTTATTTCGAAGATGTTTAATTTCGTCCTTACATTTCCATTTCTTATTCTATCAGATCTTGTTCAATCTTTCACTCTTCCTAAAAATTTCACCTCTTGTGTCTGTATTCTGCTATCTTGTTTATTTATTGTTGTCCATGTTTCACTACCGCAGAAGAGGGTTGGCACTACTATCGTCTTGAATACGTAGGCTTCCACGCCCAGAGTCAGTAATAAATGAAATACTTCCGGAATTGGAGCGTGTTATGATGAGATATATAGAAAGAGGAAAAGAAATGAAAAGAAAAAGAGATAAAAGGAAAAATGAAAAGAGGGGATGAAAAAGAAAGAAAGGGTGAAAAGAGTAAGAGAGGGGAGACAGAAAAAGAGGAAAAGAAAAAGAAAGAGAAGAAAAAGAGAAACGTGGGGTCTCGACGTTTCGCCTGTGTCGTAGGAGACCATCATCTTCTGTTTCATTCATATAACATAGAGTTTAGAGTAGTGTTTTTTAAAGCATTTTGTTTCCCATTCCTTTATAATGGCGTCGATATATATGTTAAATAATGTTGGCGACACACAGTTGTTGGTATTTTTCTTGTAAATCTTCCACCTATATCTACCATAATGCTGGTGTCAGTGTATAAACCCCATATACAGCTCTTATTAAATGATGTGGATATCCTGTTCTTTCATAGTAACCCATAGTCTACATCTGTTTACATTATCGAATCGAAAAAGATGACTATTTCCTAGTGAAGGCAAGCACTTTACACTTCAATATATTTATATTTAATCGATTTGAGATGCGCCAGACACCATTTCTAAATTTTTCTACAGTTTCAGACAATCATTGTGTGAGGTTATATAACAGAAAATCTTAATATCATCAGCGAATATTAGAATCTCGTAATCCACAACAAGAGTGATATCAATGATGAATAAAAGAAACAGTAAAGGGCCCAACTGTAATTAATATCATCAGCGAATATTAGAATCTCGTACTCCACAACAAGAATGATATCAATGATGAATAAAAGAAACAGTAAAGGGCCCAACTGTAATTAATATCATCAGCGAATATTAGAATCTCGTACTCCACAACAAGAGTGATATCAATGATGAATAAAAGAAACAGTAAAGGGCCCAACTGTAATTAATATCATCAGCGAATATTAGAATCTCGTAATCCACAACAAGAGTGATATCAATGATGAATAAAAGAAACAGTAAAGAGCCCAACTGTAATTAATATCATCAGCGAATATTAGAATCTCGTGATCCACAACAAGAGTGATATCAATGATGAATAAAAGAAACAATAAAGGGCCCAACTGTAATTAATATCATCAGCGAATATTAGAATCTCGTAATCCACAACAAGAGTGATATCAATGATGAATAAAAGAAACAGTAAAGGGCCCAACTGTAATTAATATCATCAGCGAATATTAGAATGTCGTAATCCACAACAAGAGTGATATCGATGATGAAAAAAAGAAACAGTAAAGGGCCCAAATTTGAACCCTGCGGCACACCCGATGTAAGCAATCCGTCTGCTGTTTCAAAACCATTGTAGGACACATAAAGCCTACCACCAATCAAGTACGAACTCATTAGTGTAATAAGTGTACCACTAAAACCGAAACTGAGCAATTTATGTAAAAGTATACTGTGATCAATACGATCGAGTGCCTTTAACATATCGATATAGATGCTATCAATTTGACTCTGATTGTTCAACGCCTCCGCAAGATACTGCACGAAGTTTCCCAAAATTAGTAGTAGTCGATCGTTTATTAACAAAATCATGTTGAGCAGTGTGTTGACAGATGATTCGCAATAGTAGGATGTATATGCTTATAAATTGCTATCTCAAAAACTTTCAAAACATTCGATAGTATTGAAACTGGTTGATAATTAGCGATGTCCGATCGTGCACCACTTTTAAATACAGGACAAATCGTAGTGAGTTTCCAAATAGATGAAAAAACGGACGTTTTCAAAATAAGGTTGGAAATAATGTACAAAAGTCGAGGAAGGAGATTGGCGCAATACTTCAAAAGAAAACTAGGAACTTGGCCGGCTCCAGAAGTCAATTTGTTCTTCAACGATTTCATCACAGAAAGCACATCGCGGACAGATAAAGCGACAATATGAACATGTGCGTCAGAGCAATCGCCAGCGTCGCTAGTGGAGAACAACGTGGAAATTTAAAAACTATTGACTGCTATTGGTCGAGACGTTTTCCATCATTATACATAACTCCAGAAATTCTTGTAGACTTTCTGTGTTGCCCAATGGATGACCAATGACGAATCAACATTTGATATATAACAACTATATGCTTGTGTTGTTTGGGATTCAACTAAAGTTCTCAATCCCTTAAAATTCTTCAAGTCTGCATAACTGCACGATCTCTTATATTTCCTGTACAGTCTGTACTTCATTTTAGTATTCTCAATAATCTGACGAGAATACCATATACAGGATAAACTCATTTCGGCCTCCTACACTGGGTATAAACGGGGAATCTATCAAACAAACTATAAATAATTCCATAAAACTGGGTATAGGTAGAGTCAACGTCCAAACAAGTGTACAAAATAGACCAGTCGCTTGCAAGGATAGCCTGATGTAAAGTTGGAAAATCAGCTAGTCCGAAATTATATGTTCTTTAGGTAGAATTCGTAGATAAATTAATACTTGATGCATTGCCAAAATCAAACAGACTAACAAGGCAAACTATCATGAGTTACAACGTAAACAAAGGTTGAAAATATAATATTCAATGTCCTATTAAACCCCCTATTATACTGTTGCAAACCCAATAAATCGTAAAAATTGTTTACACAAGTAATCTGACCACATGTTGAATTACACTAGCCAACACACATTGTTTTACCTCCGATTTTGTAAGTGTAATTAAGTAATTTTGAGGTGCCTAATCCAAAAATGCCGTTAGATTTGTTCTATCAAATCTAGTGATCCACATTCACTCTTTGTGCCCTATTTAGGAAAAATGTGTCAAAATTAGATTTAATGTTTTGTTATGTACGTAACTTTTTAAATATTACTATTTGATAACTATTAACTGGAACACATAACAAAATGGGTACGGTGTATTTATTTAACGAAAATATATGCATATACAACTCAGTTAAAAATTTCTTTTTATGAGATTTCCTTGCGTGAGGTTTACCGGAACAGTCTCGCTGAAGATTCCAGCAGTAATCGGCCATCATATGGATATCCCATCTTCCTTGGTGCCTGGTGCTGACGTATTTGTGAAATATTTCCCCCTGTTTCTCACTAACATCACCTAAGTTTTCTAGAAAACGATCGAAGTAGCTGTGAAAGTAATGATGCTTATGTTACATTCGAACGAAAATGTAGGTCTGAATATTTAGTTAATTATTTTGATTTTGCTATTTATACCTATGAGTAATAAGCTTCACCGTGGAGTATCTCAAAACCTATAGCTGCTAAGAATAAATACCAGTTACTTTTGGAGCCAACACAACAGAAATACCATAATTTAATTCGTATTTTATAGGCACCACGACAAAAAAATTATTTTGTTGGATGGTATTACCGTTGGTTTATCTATTTTGACTCGGTCACTAATTTACATAAACATATTTAAGTATGTATATAGCACAATCATTTCCTTTAGCATTTAATAGTAACGTAAGCATTGGGTCTTCTTGGGGGAGCACACACCAACAAATCTGTATGTCGAAGGTCAAGTCACTTTCACCTAAGAATCATCTAATTGAATTTCCTTTTTTTCCAGAGTTTTTTCAATCACAACAATTAAGAGAAATTTCGTTACATTGTGGTTGTGTTTAATAGAATAGTATACGTAATACATGAGGATGTATCGTCGATAACCATCTTTCCGCTGATGTACTTTAACGTTGCTAGTTCATCAAATGCACTTTTGCATATAGCGAGTACCTAAGAGCAAATAACGTATCCAATTAGCACCAATTGTAAATAGAATGCACAACCTGTATTAAGTTATTTATTACGTCTTATACAATAGCTCATATAATATTATACAACAGAAGCGAACATTTGCAATTACTTGGACATTTATGTTTCTATATCGCAAGTATTATTCAGCAAGTTTCGTATTGTTCAAGAGAGAATACGATCGATATTTTCACTGATCGTGTTTGTAAATCATTGGTCGTTAGTTAGTGTCTTATGTATAAGTTTTGTAATGCAAAATTAGTGTCAAAGATGTTATTAGGACGTTTAGCGCGGTTCGAGAATTGTTAAAATCAATACAGCCAATATTGGAAGATGTGTAATTACCCAATCACAATACTGTAGACGGTTTGCAATTAATGGTTCCAAATTCGTTAGCATGTTTGCTTGTTTAAAAACGTTCGCACTTTCTTCGGTCACCAGCTCCGGTGGCAGTTGATGATCTTACCAAACAACAAGTCGATTTATTAGCGGATTTTAATTGGAAACAAAATTTGCACTGCACTAAGTGAATAAGGATAATTTTGATTATGAAGATATCAACAATTTTCTTCTATTATTATTATTTGTTTTATAGAATCACGAATCGAAACTAACATTTTCAAAAAAAATTTTTGAGCATTTATAAATACGTGGCCGACCTGAAATGTTTCCGGAATCGGCTAAAGATGGCGCACGAAAATTGAACTGGATTCGCTGGTCGGCAAGGTGACTCTTTTTTATGGCAACTCCCAAAATTTCAGACGTCTACCGTCAATAGTTGTTGTTTAAGAATGTGTTTTATGCAGCAAGTAAGGCGGTTTCGCAAAACTGGATGAAATTAAATTTAGTGCAGTGATAAAACACTTCTGGATGTCTGAGAAAACGGCCACGGAAATTCGAAATATTTTGCTAGAGGTTTATGGCGGATGTACTCCATTATTTTCGACCATCAGCTTCTAGGTGAACGAGTTCAAACGTGGCCGCACAAGCGCAATGACGAACCACGCAGTGAACGCCCAAAAACCGCTACCGACGATGGTGAGACTTGGATCCACCAGTACATATCGGAGACCAACGAACAGTCGAAGCAGTGGACTTTTCCGTGCGAATCGGCTCCGAAGAAAGCAAAGACCGTTCCATCGGGCGGAAAGATTATGGCGACCATTCAAAAAATGGTCCCAAAAGAATTCCTAAGGTGTGATCCTCATCGACTATCCGCAGAAGGGAAGGACGATCACGGGGCAATACTACAACGATTTATTGACCCGATTCGATGCAGTATTGAAGGAGAAACGGCGGAAAAAAGTTCGTTTCCATAACGACAATGTACCGGCTCATTCACCCCGCATCGTCGTGTCCAAATTGAATGAGTTGCGCTACGAATTAGTCTCTTATCCTCCATATTTACCGGACCTATCCTCAGCGACTTTTTCTTATTCCCAAACCTAAAAAAATCACTGGGAGGAAAGAGATTTGCCTCAAATAAGAAGGTAATCGCCATTACAGACGGATATTTTGCAGACCTCGAAACATCCTAGAGAGTGGAGCACCGCTTGAAAAAGTGTATTGACCTTCGAGGAGACTACATCGAAAAATAAAAATAAAAACCACATCAATACCGTGTTTTTCTTGTCGATTCCGGAAATATTTCAGGTCGCCCTCGTAGCAGGAGGTTAACATTCAGAACTGCCGGGCACATCTATTACCATGAAGAGGAACCACTGCATCCTTTGGATTATATTTCAAGTGCTTGCACGTCACTTCTCTGGAGTATTTGATTCTGTAATGACTACAACTCTAGTTCTTCTTCCTTATTCAGCAATCAATGATGTGCTATGTAGTGCTTATAGGCTTGAAGCAGACTTGACCTGTGGTGATGATTGGATACCGGGAATTGTTGTAAAGAATTGCACCACAGTGCTTACTCATCTTATTCCGATGTTATTTAATCTTTGCCTTAGAACCTCAACATTTCTAACCAACTAGCTAGAAGACCAGTACAATAATACCGCGGATTGTGGAAATATTGGTGATTGCAGACCAAATTTTGCAAGAGCTTTTGAACGAAATTCTGTGCAGCAAAATCTATATTAACGTTAAACAGTTCCTGTCAGACTACCAACATGTATTTATACTAGGCCGGTTCACAATAACAAATCTCCTCAACTTTTCTCAGCACATACATTTTTTTTACTTCTTTCAGTGACTCTATAACGCTGGAAAGAATATACACATATACATATACATATATTTAGTGACCCTTAATTTAGTGTTTCTAGATCAGGGGTCTGCAAGCTACAGCCCGCTAGTGTCATCAATCTGGCTCACGACAGCTAAGGGCTTATTGTTGTTATTGTTACTGCGATAAGTTGGGTAAGAAACACAGAATGATAATAATTCGGTCTTATTTACTTGCTAGGTAAAGCTTAATGACAAATATAATACCCAGAAAATTCAACTTAAGCATAATAACCAACAAATAATTGAAATGAATCCCACTAACATTATGAACTGTTGAATATTCTGCGGTTTCACTCTCGGTAGTTATGCTGGGATAAAGAGTATCGTATATGTATGTGTATCGATATTTGAAATGTATATATCCTGAATCGCACATATGATTTTTAACCTGAAACTCCCTTAGGAATGGAAAAGCTAAATTAACACGAATGAAGCCGCAGGGTGTCCTCTTGCAAGAAATACTAATGAGATTTATGTAATTGTGATTTTCCGGTAATAGTAATTTGTAGTTGTACGCCAGTTTTGCTTGTACCAATTATTAAAAGAGTTTTAAGATGCTCATCGATAACTTAGATCTGTAAACATTCTTTTTGTACTTCACCTTGAAGAATGTTTTCTCACACAAGTAAGTAGTACTACAACCATAAAATAGTCCACGAGCCAATTTACACAAATTATCAAATTGTGCCAGTGCAGAGTTTTGATGTTTGTTCTTAATTATATCGCTACACTCTAAATCAATGATTTCCATTTGCAGTTCCGGTTTTCGCAATACGTTAAACATTCACATAAAATATTAGATATATCTGGAATTTACCAAATGCTCCGTAATACATTCTATAAGCCATATGAGAAGAAAAATTAATGATGCAAAAGTGATTGGGAAGTAATTTTTTGATGATTAACGAAGCAAGATACCACCAAAATAATTAGTTGCTTCTGTGAGCTTCCTTCTCCTCAGCCTACTATTAAATACGTTTCATATACGTTATATCACTTCTTTATAATGCACGCACAGTACATCGAGCAATTACGTGGTACAATATTTCGAAATGAGTAGTATCGTGTCAAAATTTCAACGTCATTACCGAAAAACACCGCCCATATAATAAGTTTAAGAATAGAGAAAGCAAATAAAAGTATTGGCTAATCATAGCCCATGTGTTTATATCGCATACTTAATGATTATTACTATTAAAAAACATACCTATAATGTTGAATATATACTAGCAGAGAAGAGGTTATTCGATGTGTAACTACGTAATTTAGCAATTTGGAAGATTATAAGATATGCAGGTACACTCTCGCTCACAAACTTAAGATCGCTTATCGGAAAATGGTAATATATTAGAAAATCGATATCGTAGTAATATACGAAGGTTGTTTCCAAAATTCTGGGAATTTTGTTCTAATTAAATTATATAAAACTTATAGGCAATGCTATTGATGATAGATAAGTCTTGCCATGCTTATGCAGCTGTCCAGTACAATGTCGTTCAGTCTGATTCAGATGTTCGACCGATACAGATGCACTTTTATAGCACTGTTTGTGTGACCACGGAAGACGCCGCTAAATTTCAAAAAGCAATAGTTTTCGTCTTGTGGAAATAGGATATGAAAACTTCAGAAGTTATTCAGCATCTGCAAGGAGTGTTTGATGAGTCCGCAGAATCTAAAAGTACTGTACATGTGTATATGGGAGTGCCAACGTAAACAGGCAGAACTGTCATTATTGGAGTTCAACAAATCCAAAACAGAAGCATGAGAGGCCTCTTAACTTGCCAAAAGTTACTGTTTCGCTTACAATGTCGTGGTAAGGATTTATCGACCCGTACTTTTTTAAGATGACAGCGGTCATACAGAAATGATTAGTCAGCCTTTTTTACGCCAGCCTTCCAAAGTTTTAATGGATTTAATCAAAACACTTGGTTCCAACAAGATGGAACAACATCTCACACGTCTAATGTATCCTTACCAGTTGTTCGTGAAATTTTTCCTGGAAAATTGATAGCCAGATGCGGTGAAATAAACTGGCCGACTTGACACCACTGGATCTTTTCCTATGGGGCTAAGATATATAACAACACCCCTCACTCTCTGAAGAATTAAAAGTGAATAATCGAAGGGGAACAAGGCCTATCACGAAGAATACGTCCAAGCAATTCTCGAAAAATTTGCCTCACGCTTAGAAGAGTGCCAGCAAAAAACTTTTCTATGGCAACTCCCAAAATTTCAGACGTCTACCGTCAATAGTTGTAGTTTAAGAATGTGTTTATGCAGCAAGTCAGACGGTTTCGCAAAAAAACACGTCTGGATGGCTGAGAAAACGACCACGGAAATTCTAAATATTTTGCTAGAGGTCGACAATGATGAG
Organism: Trypoxylus dichotomus; assembly: GCA_023509865.1. NCBI lineage: Eukaryota > Metazoa > Arthropoda > Insecta > Coleoptera > Scarabaeidae > Trypoxylus > Trypoxylus dichotomus. The sequence goes on along the minus strand of CM042082.1, from coordinate 25,762,103 downwards.
ACTTCGATCCACCACTACATATCGGAGACCAAGGAACAGTCGAAGCAGTGGAATTTTCCGTGCGAATCGGCTCCGAAGAAAGCAAAAACCGTTCCTCGGCCGCAAAAGATCATGGCGACCATTCAAAAAATGGTCCCAAAAGAATTCCTAAGGTGTGACCCTCATCGAGTATGCGCAGAAGGGAAGGACGACCACCGGGCAATATTACAGCGATATATTGACCCGACTCAATGTGATTTTGAAGGAGAAATGGCCGCCTTACAGCGGAAAAAAGTTCCTTCCCAAAACGGCTCATTCGCCCCGCATCGTCGTGTCCAAATTGAATGAGTTGCGCTACGAATTACCCCTCACTCTCTAAAGAATTAAAAGAAAATATTCGAAGAGAAATAGAGGCTGTATCACGGAGAATATATCCGAGCAATTCTTGAAAAATTTGCCTCACGCTTAGAAGAGTGCTAGCAAAAAACAGAACACATTTAGAAACCTGATTTTTAAGAAATAAATTTCCAAAGCTGTATTTTAATAGTAATAATAATTCATGCCTTCGCATCCCCAACAGCTTTTCACCAATTGGAGGAGGCATAGGCCTGTCATGAATTGTTATTACGCCTGCGCCCGTGGAGCGTCTTAGGATGATATTCATTCTCATTCGCCATGAAGTGAGAAAAACCACAGAAATAGCTCAACCCTGCTCAAGCCATGAGAAGGTTTTCGTCTTTAGCATGGTTAACTCGCCGAGTTACCGTGACTTTCTGCCAAAGTGGTTTCGCCTCTAGCGTGGTTAACACGTCGAGTTACCGTGCCACTTTGGATTCTCTGTTTCTCCCGAAGGAGCCTTCTACGACGGACGAGATCCCACCTTTCTCTTTTCTTCTCTTTTTTTTTTCTTTTCCCCCTTTTTTCGTCTCTCCTTCCTTCTGTTACTTCTTCTCACCTTTCTCTATTTTTCAGCCCCCCCCCCCCTTTTTTCATTTTTCTTCTTTTAGCTCTTCTTCTTTTTTATATTATTTCTTTCTCCTCTTACTCTTATTTCATTTCTATATATCTCATCATGACACTGTCCAATTCCGGAAGTAGGTCGTTTATTACTAACTCTGGCCGTATACATTTATTTGTTGAGACTAACCGAAATATCCATGAGCGCTGTCTTCGAGTTAGTTTTTGATCACTCCCCTTAGCGCGACTTTTGCCGTAGGAATTGTGCAACTTTATAAAATTGTTGATGAGATGATCGTCCTATTTTCTTAGCTACGGCTAGACTTGAAAACCCTACTCCTTTATAACAATTTATTTTTGTTACTCCTCCTCGGATTGCAATTTACTAACTGATATGTATACTTCAAAAGTTTATATATTTAACAATAATAAATAAACTTTTGAAGATGTTTAGAGGTTTTTTTAAATAAAACGTAATACCTAATTTCGAAGGATGTCTGTCTAACTGTGTGGAATTATAGAAATTTCGCTCATATTTATATGTTTATACGCCAGGTACTTCTTCTACATATCTAACAGTTATGCTATTGACAAAATAATATCTTGACGTTCAGTAATGTAATTCTAGGTAATTCCCAACTCATACCGTTGCTGAATGTTTATATAGGAACTAGAAAATTATATGGAACTATAGAAATTTCGCTGCGTGTAGACGTAAAACTCCTCTCGTACTTAAGTGAACTATTCTATAAATAATGTAACAACCAAAAACGAGATAAAGGTGTAGGGCTATAAATGCAACATTTAGTAAAAGTTGTGAGTAACGGTAGAAACTATTTACTTATTACATCAATTTAAATAAACTAAATCGTAGTAAAGATTCAACTAATTAATATTGTTATATATTATTCTAAAGTTTCTCCTATTTAAAGTTCTTGTATTTCCTCGTATTTCTAAACTCTTAGAAGGATACTCTATCATTTGCAGCAATTAACAAAATCATACATCGAAATTACAACCTTACGACATGCTTTAGAATAATTCCTGTTACGAATTGTTTCGCTAATCGTTCTCATTATTTGGCTCTCACTTAAATTGCAGCGTACTCCTACGAATGATAATGAATTCGGTTAAAAACAAAAACGTTACTCGAGTAAGCCCAATTAAAAACAAAATAGAAAAGCTAAGTGCATGCGGACGGGTAAAAGTAAATACCGTAATTAATGCATTTCCATTTGCGGTGCTATGTGTGCCATAGGCAGTGTTCGTGCGATGCAAGCGCCAAGTTCAATTAAAACAAACGGTTGCTCGATGATTGAATGCCAATTGGCTCATTTGTGACATTCACGGTAACGTGAGTCATCTATAGGTGCAAAAATGGGAAGAAATTCATATGTTTCTTTATGGGTAGTCTGTCTGGTGTTCAATAGTAAAAGTTTTTCCTTAATTGGGAAGGTAATGTATGCATATACATATGTACGTTAGACAATATTTCGAAATTCTTCTAACTTAGAAATATACGAGGGTGACCTGAAATGTTTCCGGAATCGACAAGAAAAACACGGTATTGGTGTGGTGTTTTATTTTTGTATTTTTCGATGTAGCCTCCTCGAAGATCAATATGCTTTTTCAAACGGTGCTCTAACCTCTTCAAGTCATCGAAAAAATAAGATGTTTCAAGGTCTGCAGAGTAGCCATCCGTAGCGGCGATGTCCTCCTCATTGGAGGCAAATCTCTTTCTTCCCAGTTATTTTTTCAGGTTTGGGAATAGGAAAAAGTCGCTGGAGGCTAGATTCGGTTAATATGATGGATGAGAAACTAATTCGTAGCGCAACTCATTCACCTTCTGGAGTAAACATCTTCACACCCACTGCGACCCCTTGCAATACTCCTGAAGGCACTTCACCATTATCACGCGCCAAATCTCCAGAACCATACGAAACATTCAGTCTTCATCAGCTGCTATTAAATTCAATGCTCAACAAAGTATTGGCGGTGCTAAGAAAAAAACTCTCCATGAACAGGTCTAAAAGATCAAAATCACAAAAAGAGACTAGTAAACAAAATAGAACGGGTTAGTATAGGTAGTTTCATAGCAAACCCAGTAGGGTTGAATATATCTGCGGGAATGTATGTTCGACCTTCACTAACAAGTCCGATGTCGCATGTTTGTTACCAAGTCATAGCAACCAGAATCTCAAACTAAGCCTCCTCTGCCACCGAGCGAAAAACCTAAAACGGCCGGAACTGATAGTAAAACAGCCAAATCAACTACACCCTTAGTTGTGCAAGGAAATCAGATAGCAATTCCCTCACTCGAAGACTAGAACAACTGAATAACAGGTAACAAAGACGTCAAGGTGGTGGTTTATCAAGACCTGTTTTAGGAACCGTTTCGACTAAGAAACCTGCACAACCTAAGCAGTCATCAACGAGTTTTACCTCAGAGTTGGCTCTTCGAAGCTCAGCGATGACAAACAAATCGTTGTATACCAGTCGGTAGTAACAGTTCTTTGATCTGGACCTGCTTTCGAGACAAATGTCACGACCATCTTTTTTGAGACACTTCGAGAACGGATGACTGTTGTCGGTTTTTTTTTTCGCCTTGGAACAACCAAACAGACGACTAGCGCATATTTTCTAGCTCTTATCAGTAAATCTAAGATTCATCTCGATTGTTAGCTGTTGCCTACTCCTACTCCCCCTTCTTTTCGTTTAGAAAAGGTCTCAATAGCTTTTGCTTTTTAATTAACAGGTAAGCGAGTCTAAATCTTTGTATGTAAATCGTACAAATTAAACACAATTTGACACTATTTGGCATTTAGATTATTACGTATTAATTATACTAATTAAATGACATATTTGAGAAAACATATGTCCAACGAATTTAATGTCTAACCAAACTGAAAGAAAGTCTCTTATCTAAAGACATTCGTTAACAAATTTGGAACTACGTCATTTCAAAAACATATAAATGATTCATAATATTGATGTGGATTTTAAAACTTCAGTTTCTCATTATTAAAAAATATAAGCAGGGTCCAATAGATAGATAAGTGGTCTTTGAAATGCATACTTAGATAAAACAAAAATCATATCAGTTGGATTCAAGACAAGGATGCAAAATGTAGGGATCTTGCAAATGTTAACAACCAGCTCCATACCATTTTTCTGAACTTTTTTGAGCAGATATAGAAAAACCTTTTGTTCCTTGTTAGCTGGTGTCAATTATTCTTTAGTTTCTGAACCTTTTACAGATCTTTTGCGAAAGAAAACATGGTCTCTTTTTAAGACCTAGAAACATTGACAACCTCCAAAATTAACTATTATATTTTTCCGTTATTTTTACTTTTCATTTCATCAAAACAATTAAGCAACGCTATCTATAGCGCAAAACATACTATCATCGCACGAAAACAATTTACCATACCACTAGATCCACTTTAACCGTTCAACAAGTGAAAGTAGTCGTCATCGTTTTGATCTCAGTAGGCCGTATTTCCGTTAAAATCGAACAATGAGATCTTCTTCCACGTGAACGTTGAATCGCCCAACGTGGACTGTAACCGACTGCATGCCCTGAAGTCAGTGAACCTCGGCAGGAAGCAAAAGTAAAACAAGAAGAAAAGAAAGACGAAATCGAACTTGAAGCGAAGGAAAGTGGCCTTTACCAAGGTTATCTAGGATAGTACCGGGACAAGGCGCTGCATCCAGGGCGATATTAATTAATATTATTTACTACATCCACTATAGATGTTTGCGTACGGGATATAGCTTTCTTTTATCGACATAAATCAAATATACAAAGTGTTTACTGTGGGAATTCCCATATATGCATTATAATCCGCTGCTTCCTTTTGCTTCTAAAAGAAACAGAACGGATTCGTTTATTTCTACAAAACATCGATGAAATATATATATATATGTTATAGCGCTTCCACAGAAAGCGATTTCTCAGTTTTGACCACGGAAATTATTGTTTCATTCCAATTGCCAAATTTTGTATTAAGCATAATAATTAAAGCAAATGTTTCAATAACTTGACAAATATAGCTGTTAAAATACAATACCGTCCAAAACAAAACTAAATCAAAAATTATTTTTGAAAAATGTTAGCAGTATGCGAACATGGCCAAGAAATATTTCATGATGATCCAACGGTAACGTCCAAAGTACCTTGTTACAGTGGTTAAGCCAGATGTTAAAAAGGGCACATATACAGTAATGGATGTACGAGGGCTACCTGAAATGTTTTCGGAATCCACAAGAAAAACACGATATTGGTGTGGTTTTTTTTGATTTTTATTTTTCTCCTCGAAGATCAATACACTTTTTGAAACGGTTCTCCAGTCTCTTTAAGCCGTCGGAAAAGTAAGATGTTTCGGGGTCTGCAAAACAGCGATCTGTAACGGAGATGACCTCCTCTTTTGAGGCAAATCTCTTTCCTCCCTGTGATTTTTTCAAGTTTGGTAATAGGAAAAAGTCACTGGGGGCTAGCTCTGGTAAATATGGAAAATGAGGGACTAATTCGTAGAGCAACTCATTTAATTTGGACGAGACGACGCGGGATGAATAAGCCGGTGCATTGTCGTGGTGGAAAAGCACTTCTTTTTACTGCAAACGAGACCGTTTCGTTGTAGTATTGCCCCGTAATCGTTCTTCCCCTCTGCAGATAGTCGATGAGGATCACACCTTGGAAAACCCAAAAAATGGTCGCCGTGACCTTTCGGGCCGATGGAACGGTCTTTCTTCGGAATCGATTCGTCTGAAAAAATCCACCGCTTCGACTATTCCTTGGTCTCCAGTATGTAGTGGTGGATCCAAGTCCCATCCGCAGTTACGAAACGCATGAAGAAATTGGATTGCGTTGGATCCTAGTCAGATACGCCTCCGAAACGGTTACCCGATTTCCTTTTTGTTCCGATGTAAGCAAACGCGGTACCCATCGCGCCGAAAGCTTAGGATATGGCCAACGCGTTCTTCTGAAATGCCTGTTGTGTCTGCTATCTTTTTCAGCTTCAATCGGCGATCGGCTAACACATCATGAATCTTGTCGACCATTCCATCGTTGGTTGCAATTTTTGAACGTCCACTGCGTGGTTCGCAACTCGTGTTTGTGAGGCCACGTTTGAACTCGCTCACCCAGAAGCTGATGGTCGAAAATAATGGAGTACATCCGCCAAGAACCTCTAGCAAACTATTTCGAATTTCTATGGCCATTCTCTCAGCCAACCAGAAATGTTTTATTACTGCACGAAATTCGAATTTATCCATTTTTGCGAAACCGCCTGACTTGCTGCACAAAACACATTCTTAAACATCAACTATTAACAGTAGACGTCTGAAATTTTGATAGTTGACATAAAAGAGATTACTCTCGCAGACCAATGAAACCACTTACATCTTCGTGCGCCATCTTTTGCCGATTCCGGAAACATTTCAGGTTGCCCTCGTAAAAAAATGATGAAACAACTGTAGAAAAACCCGCCAAATTACGTTGGTTTAAGAACCATATATGAATGGAAATCCCCAGAAGTTCCTAAAACTTCTAAAGACGACCTAGTGCTATTTTTCTTACCAACTTATTCCTGAAGCTTAACTAACGGATACTTTTAAGGTAGCGGTATAATGTAGTTTGCCCCTTAAAGTTAAACGTGGGTTACTTAAGCCGAAAGATAACCGATGCAAACGGGCTCCAATATGCAAAACGTAAAAGACATCCTTTGTATCAAGGTATCACACTAATGAATGAAGGAAGATACGTAAATAAATAAATAATTTACTTATTATTATATTAAATGTAAATAATAAAACGAATGTGCTGTGTAAAATAAAACGAAGTTTTCAACAAATTGTTATTGTTGATCATGGTTATGAATAAATCACACGTATTTGTTGTTTTTCAAACGGAACGTGTTTAAGAACGTAACTGTTGTACAAAAGCCAAAAGATTTTCACAATGTACTAATAATGCTACTGAATCGGTGTAATACTTATAGTGAATATATTATTTTTGGTTGCTGCTTTGGTCTTTAGTTTCTATAGTAAATGCGAATATATGATGATTATAAAATAGAGAAAAAGATTTATTAAACATATCTTTATTTATCACACTTATAACATATAAAATTTGAAACATACATCACAACGCGCATATAAATACAAGAACGTGTGTAATTTCTATAAGTAACTTCTTTCTTTTTTTTTTGCTTAATTATTTTTTACAGACATATTTTATTTTGACGATCGGTTACACATATAAACCATTAATATATTTTTTTGGTATTTTTAAAAATTCCCTAAACAAGCAGATTATCATTTTTGAATAATACTTTTTTTTTTGATTTCTTAATATTGTCTGGTCACAGTTTATACTTACTAACTTATTCGTGTAGTATTGCTTCTAATTCCATGTTAATTGACAGTGATTGATTTTCGCCAAAAAAAAAATAATATATCTGCTTCTTTAGGCACTTTTATACATTGACATTTTCTTTTTTATATATTTTTTTTTTTGAAACGACACATTTATTATTGAAAAAGAAACGATATCGTAGAGGTTTTTAGAAAATCATAAATCCGCTGACGTTGCCAAAGTCGTCGTCTGCAGACCCCTAACGATCCTTTAATTGGCAGCAACCTCCCTCTTGTAGAACAGTTTCGATTCCGGATGCCACCTTGGTCCTTGATCGGCGAAATCCTCCTTCTCAATTTCGTTTTCTAACAACTGTACGAACTTAAAATTACACAAGGAAAACTTTAATTTCGAGCTTTCGGTGAAGAGAATGAAAAGAAAAAAACATTAGTAAAGAAGAAAGGTCGTAAAGTATTACCTTGAGGCGCTCCCAATTAAAAAAAACAATAGTTAATCGAAAATTTAGAAGTGGAAAGAGTATATTTGTGATGTAATGAGTAATCGTCTTAATACCTGATATAATTTACTCACTTCTTTGAGTAATTCTCGGAGTTTCTCTAATCTTTCGGGACTTCCCCTGGCTGGCAGGTACCTAGCTTCGACATCGTGGTGTATCATCGTCGCCATGACCACCAAGGCGAAGAAGATGTACAATGCGACATTCTTGGACATTTTTCTGACTGCAAATAATCCAAGAAGTGTATGGATATTTGTTTAAGAACTTTTAGATATTCCCTAACCTGGGAGAGTATCGCTTGCTTTTGGGAATGTTGAACTGGATCTAACTAACCCTCCACAGCGTGCACCCCTTTATATACGAACCAGAACCGATGCGTAGGAGTTCAAAAAAAGGGTTTATATGTATGGATTTTGTGAGATGGAACGAATGCCACGTTTGCCAAAATATTTCGGCGATCAATTCGATAATTCCATCTCTGTTTGAGTAAGGCTCAACTCATGTATTCATCTCGGGAATTGTAGACGTCCACTCGTGAAATTCGTTACAGAATTATTTTATCTAGGACATTGTGAAAAACAAGTCCTCCTGTTCCTCCTAGACTTGTTATTGATTTTTCGTTAACTACGTATACTCGTTGACTATTAAAATAGGACCACTACAAATAATTTAGAAATTCTAAATAAATAAATGCATAATATTTTTTAATAAAAATATACCATGTCCTCAAGTTTCATTAGGAGTAGCTTATTATTTTTATTTAAATTTGGAAACACTGTGGAACAGTAACGTTTTTCAAAAATCAAGCTTTGACAACCATCATCTGACTAGTTATAATTTAGCTGTAAACTTTAACTCTGAACTTCCTGCGACAGTTTCGCAATGGTTTTCTTTGGTGAGTACTCCATTTGATGTCGAAAGATTTTCAATACATTCTGCAGTTCTGTCTTTAGATGCTACGATTCCGGATTTATGAAGTACAGCCCTCGTTTCATGAAATCTGTTAACACAACTATGAATTTTCATAACCAGCTAACTACAAAATAAGGGAATTGTTGCCGAAAATCCTGTATACATTGATTAATGGCATAAACTTACTGTCCATTTACCAATCTACCAGTTTTAAACTAGCTTTCAACAAGAAAAGAATAAAGAAAGATCTACACTTGGTCGATAAGAGGACAGTGGTTTATAATAGACTACATAATTACAAATAACAAATTAGCTGGACAAGTAAAAGACACAAGGATATATAGAGGACCAGACATAGGATCAGATCATTTCTTAGTAGTAGCAACGACAGAATCATGTAAAAAGTAGAAAAAAATCGAATTCAAATGAAGAAGTTTTTAAAGTATATCTACTTAAAGAGGAAAGTATATGAGGGCTCTACCAAGATAGACTGAACAAAAGATTAGAATCAACTAAAACAATCAGAAAAATGACAAAATATTAATAAACAACATAGACGAGGAGAACTGGGCAAAATATTAGGAACAGCTCTGCTACAAGGAAAATATTGAGGAGACGACAATACAAGAAGTAGACGTAAAAGGTTTGGATGATACAGAATCAACAGAACTGAACATTATTTAACATATATATTGATGCTATTATAAAGGAATGGAGAAAGAAATATCCTAAAGGAATACGTTTATACCAGAACACCACCCTAAATTCTGTCTTATATGCTGACGACTTAGTACTCCTAAGAGAAACAGAGGATGATCATACATTACAAAAAATCTGGCAAAACTATGAAATAAAGATATCTGTAAATAAAACCAAAAAGCGTGGCTTTCCTGGGTATAGTCATAAACGATACTGCACTGGAACAGGTTAATCACCTTAAGCATTTACATGGCAGCCTAAATGCTTAAAGTAATTAACCTGTTCCAGTGCAGTACCGTTTATCACTATACCCAGGAAAGCCACGATTTCTATCTTATGATCGAAACAAAGGCATAGAAGAAAAACTGGATAAATTCACACGTATCTGTGGAACAATCAGCAGAACATTAAAAAACGAAACAAGAAAGGATACACAATTAAAATGTGTGACGATAGCAGTGCTAACCCTCTTGTACCTTAGTAAGACATGGACAACTACGAAAAAACAAGAAAGCCGGATAGAGACACAAGAGATGAAAGTGAGTGAAATGTTGCACAAGATCTGATAAGATCAGAAATGCAGATATAAGAACAGAACTAAACATCTTCGACACAAATGAGAGAATAAAAGAAAACAAAAATGAGTGGAAGGAATACGCACAACGGATACAAGTGACAAGGTTGCCAGCCAGAGCGAGATTTTATAGATGTTTAGGAAGAAGAAATGTAGGCAGACCAAATATCAAAGTGCCAAAAACCTGAAGTGAAGGAGAAGAAAAAGAACAATTAAAACTTTGTATTGTCTTTCGAACATTATGATTTAATTGATAAGACAAGTTTTCAATAAATTAACTTTACTATGACAGTTGACAAACTTAGACTTTCTAAAAACATTAGCGTTCCTCAGTGTTCCCAAATTTAAACGAAAGTCATAGGCTACTCTACATGAAAATTTGATTGAGGGCGTGGTGTGTACTCCTATGCTTATTTTGACAGTTATCAATAAAATAGTACGTAAAAACCTGCAACCAATAATTTCTAAAATATGACCAATTTTACATATCAATATTTGAGCTAAGTTAGTTTCATCACTTTTATATTATAATCCTTAATTTTTTAAATTTGTCCGATACATATTTTTCTAGATATTCATAGCTGCCTTTTTCCAGGGAGACACCTGTATAAAACAGGAAATTAATTGTTCGAAAAATATTTTATTCAAAAAGATCCTTTTTACAAAATTACATCTGCTTTATACAAGGGAATTGAATTTTGTTTATAAATAAAATATACCATAGACTCTTTTCAGAAATTGTACACTTTGGTACGGAGAATTACGCTATAAATAAGATAGTAGGGGTTCAATTTACGATAGGGTCACAGGGTTCTAGCGAGGATCGTCGTAAATTATGTGCAGGTGAAAAATTAATCGCATTCGTGCATTGCTTGCTTGATACCTTCGTAGAAAATGCTCTAGAAAATGAATATTTTGTAGGTACACCAGAAGAATATACGTACATATGTGTTTACGGTAAAAAGGGGTACCGTGAAAAGGGGAGAATGCAATAACTTAAATAAATACTGTTACAACTTTGTTGCTTTTATTAGTTTTTCTGGTATAAACCATGTAGAATTACGTTTAAGCACAGTGTAATAAAAAATAAATAAAAGATAGGATAATGGCTCTTTGAACATATACTTATTTTTAACGTTCCTCGTTGATATGTCAATTATAGTACATACAACGTTAAGTGGTACAAAATATATTTATATACGTAAAAAAGAGAGACTAGAACCTCCACTGTATAAAAAAATTGGTTAATATTTTTTTTCAATTTTTTTATTATAAAAATATCCTTAATACAAAATACCTATGTAACGAAATAATAGTTCTATCAAAATACATATTTCTTCGTTTGCTTCATTTTCTATCCTTTCTACAGAAATTACTTCTTCATCATCACCAAGCATACATCACATTTCTATTTCATCATCGATTTCATTTTTTCCTTGAGAAACCAGCACACAATCTCTCATAGTTTTTTTCTTTATTATACACCTTCAACAGTTACTCTTCCATCAGCTACGCTTGTACCACACCAACACGTTTTTTTTCTCTCCTTTTACGTTACTGGTCTTCATACGGTCCACTCAAGTTTTTCAACAGTTGATGAAACGATCCCTAGTCATAGCTTCGACCATTTCTGTTTGGTTTTCGGGGATCTTTCTTTAATACAACTTCGGCATCGAATGGATAAATTCAATGGTGTTTTTGATGTTACCGACGTCTCTTGGGCAAAGCTTCAAAATAAACTTTCTTAAGCAGATTTATAAATATTTCTTTTGCTAATTTTTTTAAGCTTCCTTTGTTTTTGATTTGTATTCAGCAATATTTAGTGAGATTTTAATTGATCGAAGAAGACCACATACAGGAACTGTAGCAAATCTGTATTGTTGGGAAAAAGGCACGCGAAAACTACATAGTAGCTAAATTTTAATGGCTACTGACGTTATCACCGAATAGTATCGTCTTGCTAAGAAGGTTCCTAGTCTCCTCTAGAAATCGTCTTGAACCAGTGCTTGAATGTGACGTAGTCGAACGCTTATATTTGGTTTGGGGAGCTCCGTCTTCAGTCCACGCAGTCTACAGATGTTCAGCCTTATAAACTACATAAGCTGGAAGCATTACATCAACGGTAGATCCTCAAAACTTTATGAAAATTGCAGTTTTGGAACTATGTTTTGCCTTCTTTTGGTTACTTCAGCCCTCTTTCATAATATTCTTTTTCGGTCAGGCTCGTCGAAATGATTGGTCTTATCATAGCTGAATGTATTTGTTTAAGAAACATCGAATTCTGTGCCATTTTCCATCTTTATCCTGTGATGTGTGTGATAATTTGATAAAAAATAAACTGATTCAAGTTTTTATGTTGTGAGCCAACCTTCGGTAGAAAATTTCTTATCTTCTTACAAACTGCTTGACCCATTCCACCGAAGTTCCATCATATTTGAATTGATCCACTTCAATCTTATCGATTAAGCTCTTTGTTATAAATAAATGCCTATTCAGATACTAATTGTAGATCGTCTATTAATGCACTTTCTTCAATATGCTCAAACTGTCGTCAAGGATACTTGTTCGTTTTATAGCTAAAAATGCCCGTACGAATCAAAAAATTTAGATACCTCTGAAATAAAAATTACATTAAAGGCGCCATTTCAAGTTTTTTTCGTTGTACTTTTTGTATGTTCTACTTTCAATTATCGCCTGTCGCTCTTCACTATTTTTGCTACAAAAGAAAACTGAATAGAGCTACTACTCAATCAAAATCAAAAATAAATTTACGTAACTGTGACATGGAACTATTAGATCTAGATAACTTTCAATACCCATTCAAAATATCCCCAAAAATGTGATTGAAAGTTACATATTTATAATTCTGTTTAATGGTGACATATTAGAAAACTTTTTGTCGTAACTGGATTAAAAACAACTTGGTTTAAGTGCTATAGATTTCAATTCCAGATAAAAGTTTCTTTGTCTCAAATTTGCAGTTTTTGAACGGTATGCTCGTCATTTTCTGAGAACCATGAACACCAACCTAACATGTTGCATACCGCTAAACCATAATACTAGGGTATTTAGCTGTCAATATTTTTAGTGTTTCGGTCAGTTTTACCCCATTGTTCGAACGAGAAAAAAAGATGTTTTCTCAAGCAGCAAGTAACACAAATTATACCAACAATTGAAAGTGATTTGAATTTATCATCCAAAAAATCAAGTTAATCAACGAAAATTGTTATAATCATTAAGACAATTTTTAGTTTCATAAATAGTCCGATTAAATTGATTACAATTATTTTTTGTATTTATTATTTTCTTGTTTTTTAATGCTACAAATAATTTTATTTTCCTATATACGGTTAATTATAAAACTAAAAAAAAACAATTCAAGAAAATAATTGAAAATGAAAACAAATCTGCTTTCTTCATTTAATCCATTAACTTCTTGTAACTCATTTTTAAGTTTGACTAAGAAATAATAATTATTCTATTAATATATTTTTATAAAAATATAGAAAGCATTTAAAGGATAAATATATAGTTAACTAAATCGTATTCTATTCAATCAAAATAACTTATTTCCAATGTTTGTGCTATAATACGCTAAAAGAATTAAAATGATCAATTCATATTTCTTTGTAAGGTCGTTGTATTGTAGCAATTTTTTTTTACAAAAATTATCATCAGAATTCTTACATTCTTGCTTTACTACCTTAAACTTCTGATTTAAAAATGAGAAATAAAGAGACACGTGTATTCAATTAATTTAGATTTGGTATGTAAACATCAATATTTTCTTGCAAATGTCTATAAACCATAGTATTAAAAAAATTCCACGAAAAATAACGCTAAACTTAAATTTTAAATCATTAATATTTTAGAAATTCCATAACAAAATATATACTAATCTCTTGAGCTCATGACAAAACAACTTCGGTTATGACTTTTACCAGTTTTCTTAGATCAGTAAATATATAAAGTTATTCAATGAAGAACTTGTCATATATTAATGAAAAAAGCTCTTTAGGCCAACTTTGGAAATAATTATTTCTCTTTTGTTACATATCAAGTGCTTTCCAAGAAATAGGTTGGGACACTCGTAAACAAAGAAGCTCCAAGAGGACGCCTAACTGTCTGGACGTTCTGGCGTCTTTCCGTGACGTCATCGGGAAAACATGTATCTCCTTGCATCATTGACCGAGGCTTTGAATAAACCCAATCTACATAAGATCAAAAAATAAATGTTATGATTGTATACAAAAATACTTTCTACTACAAACATTTTGTGCAAGTGTTATTTGTTACATTGAACTTTAATTTTTGTTATACAACAGTATAACTTAAAAATTATTTTGGAATAAAAACTTGATTTTCTTATTTTCAATTAATTATAGGATGTTTTGAAAAATACTTGGGAAGATGTTTCTTCAAAAAGACATATAATCAGCAACGATCCCATATTCAAATCCAAATTCCATTTTCTACATTCAAAATGATTTTAATCATAAATTAAATCCGAACAATAGTCTCTAATTCTAATCATTAATTTTGTTTTAAATGCTTAATTTTAAAATTAGGGTAACTTAAATATTTTCCATTTCTTGGCTATATTGCTACATCTATACGACATTTCTTGAACTATTATGCATTTGACTTCCATCTGGTGGGAATTCTTATTACTAATATATTCGCACTTACATTTTAAAATGCACGAAGAATGTTTTTCAAAAATATTTCCTAAACTAAAATTTTACCGAAACCACTTTGACCTACCATCCGTCATTTTCTTTATATCATACGCATTTAATATACAACCGTCTCAAAATAATAACGAAACATATGTTATATGTAATTTTATTATCAACAAAAATATATAATTTTTCTAGAACGATACAAAATTGATTCCAAAAAGAGTAAACACGCTGAAGTTCATACAAATTCAAACAAAATAGATCACATGTTGAACGGTTCATCATTTTTCCAGTCTTTTGGATCTTTTCGCTGACCTATGCCTTTCATGTTCGTATTGCAACTTGGACCATATTCCTAAACACATTTTGATAAGTCTAGTATCCACGATAACTGCATTTTTTGCATCTTTATATTCTGCTTGAATTATTCTCTTTGCCAGTTTAAATTTACGTCTCTGTATTAAACTTAGACTAAAATATAATTTACACCTCGATGCTATCGTAGGATCACCCATTCTTATTGCTAAAACTAGTTGATGATATGATATTTTTCCTGCTACCAATGCGAAGTTCTCAAAATAATCGCCTAAAGCAGAAAAGGCACCGCCTAAAGTGGATAACCATGATAAAGCATGTTCTACTTCACATCTTTCCCTTATTAGATAACTTATACGCTCATTCCTATTAAATTAAACAGAATATTATAATCTAACTTTTTTTAAGAAACAAATATCCTACCATTTATGATCGATAATTTGATTGTTTGTGTCTTCCAAATCAAATAAAACTCTATTCACTCCCAATGCGTTTGGGATGTAATATGTACCGAAACTATTTCTATAATTGCTGCAATAAATCAATTCTTTGAGCAGGATATGAAGAAATATTCCATTAACAACAAACTTGATCTTGGTACGAGAAGGTGTCGTAATTTCATGGATCACAGCGTGGAATTCCTGTAGTTCGCTTAAATTACCATATTCGATTACTAAATCATCAGTTATAAAGTATTTTCCGTATTTATAACCATCTCCTTGAATTCTCAAATAAATGACAGCCATTTCAAAAGAGGTTAAGTATCATTAACCGGCCAATCTTTCATTACGAATATATTACCTGTATTGGGCAAGTTGTAGATATCACAACGTAAGGACGATAGTGTAGATTAATCATCTTTTGTAGCTATTTATTCTTAAATTGGAATCATATTTTACTATAAATTAAATAATCACGCTCCAACTTACAGCTGACACACGTCAATTGATTACTATGAAATTCATGTATTTATTCACCTATAACTTCAAACTGTATACATATATTGGATATTCAAAGAAATCCATTCCAAAAAAACAACTTGCTTATGTAAATTAAAATAGTTTTGCAATTGGAAATGTAGTACGTAATTAAGCGAATTTAAGTAAACCACGAATTGTTTTAGTAATTTTTATGTAAATATATTTTTTATAAAATGCCTAAAACAAAAATATGTTTTGTTATTACTTTGGTCCCGGGTTATTTTGTTGATATAACTTATTTGTAACAATAAAAAGAAAAACCGAAGACTGTTGACTATTAGCTCCATCTATTACCAAAAAACCAAAATCCTGAGAGTCAGGGATTTAAAAAAAAAACAAATGAAGAAGTGAGGTTATTTTTAACACAATATTCGTTATATTACGTCAAATACTAAATATTTTCACGCAATTATTTGTATATTTTGCCGCTGAGTGTTTTTTTAGTGCAGTAATAATCGTCACTGAACAACAGCAACGGCTTTTTGGGCCACAAAGGTTTAATAGAGGTGACCCTTGGCACTTAGATGTTTTGAAAAAAGAAGTGACTGTAGAACACGGTAATATCGATTTTAATCTTGAAAAAAAGCGTTTAATGATGCCATGTAAACAGAGGACTGAAATAGCAGAAGAAGAGCAGTGATAAGATTACAATCAGAAAAAAAAAGAAAGCAAAAAGTTAGGTATATATTAAGTTCCCACAGCTTACTTGGATGATATTACAAAAATAATGGCCTCTAATTTGAGATATATAAAAAATTTACCCACAAATTTCAGGTAATACTCCTTTATTTAAGAATTTAGAGCTAGATATTAAAACATAAGTTTGCATTTTAGGTATATTTCAACAACTTCCACAAAAAATGATGCATGGTTATCTAAAATTTTTGTTAGAAAAATAGAACCGACAAAAGAATCACATAGTCGCATGCTAAGTGATAAGGAGATAGTTTATTCCTTACAGACGCATTTATTTAGAGCAGATTCAAAGCAAGAGTACCTAAATAATGTGTAAGTTTTGTTGTATATAGGTTATGTTTATGAAAGTTATTAGGTCAAGTTATAAAAATAAAATATTAAGTAAGAGTCAGAGGTCAACCTGCATGATAGATAGAGTACAACAATATTTAGGCTATTGATTAAATGAATATTTAATTTTCAGGAAAAATACAGTACAGTTAATAAAAAGTCAAGAACCCTTATCGCAAGCGGTTGAACTTGTCGGTTCTTGGACCGTAAACGTTGGCGATCAAGATCAAGCATTGCACTTGTGGAGTTTCCGTGGCGGCTTCGAAAAGATTGATAGTGCCAATGAAATTTTATCAAGCAACGGAGATTACACAAAATTATGGGATGAGCAGGGGAAGCTAGTCCGTTCCAGGCATCTGCAATACTTATTGGCCTTCAGTTATTGGCCACAGATAAAATTGAGAAAGCCAAGCAATATCTATGAGATTAGATCATATGCTTTGAAGCCTGGTACTATGATCGAATGGGGAAACAATTGGGCTAGAGCTATAAATTACAGACAAAATAACAACGAAGCGTTTGCTGGATTTTTTTCCCAAATTGGAAGATTATATAACGTCCATCACATTTGGTGTAAGTATGAAGTAGGCTTGTTGGTTCTACATTTGATGTTTTGTCATTTTGACACTGTCATTAATGGCTTATAGGTATAATGCAATCAGTGTATTTTAATTATGATTGTGATGATTCTTGTTATCGTTTTATTTCTTTTTTATACCATAGGCTATGAAGATTTACAAGCTAGACGTGAAACTAGGGAGAGTGCTTGGAGGTCGCCTGGTTGGGATGAATGCGTAGCATATACAGTTCCATTGATTAGAGAAATGCACTGTCGTATCTTAGTACCAACTGAGTTCTCACCTACCCAATAGACTGCTCAAGGAATATTCTTCCTTTTCGAATAAAAACAACACGCTACAATTTTTTCCTGTTAAATAAGTCAATAAAAGAGAAAAGCATTTTTTGTTTGGGGAAAATTATGTAAGATGATTGGTTACGGGTTGAGTTCTTTATTGATTTTATATTGATTCAATTTAGGCCTTCTATATGTTTTATGTATAATTCTTTGTACACAATCTGTCAATTGAAATTTTATATATATTTTTCTTATTGATTTATGATAATTTTAATTCTATTATATTATATCTACTTTTACGGTAGATCGATTCATATTATACCTACAAAGTTGTATTATAATAAATAATATTTTATATATCAGTTATATACATTGTTGATTATGAAACGCTACAACATCTCATTATATATGTAAATACAACGTAATATACGAAAATAACTTGTTACCACAAGCATTAATACAGAATATTTAAGGAAATTGTGTTTTACTGCGCGGTTCAAAATCTTGGAGAATGCTGTATACACATTTAACATTTTTCAAAAGGGATAACATGACCTAAATATTTGAAATGACAATGCTGAATGGTTGGTGTTTGGAAACGCAGATAAATGTTATGTGGGTTGAGCTTCATACGCAATATCTTAAACTACTCTATACATTACTTGTTAATGTATAAAGAAACAAAGCCTGATCAAACAGTATTATATTTTATTGTATTGGTACACCTGGAAAGTTAGTTTTGAAATTGACGAAGCTCACAGCTATTTTGATTTCTTTTTTAATGGAGTATTTTGGTCTTTATGTAATAGAAAACTATAATTTTAGTTAATTTATTCAGTACACTAATTGAAATTATCTAGTAAAAGCATTAGTGACTGTATTTTAGCACTGGAATAGAACAAAAAATATTAAAATGTTATTTACTACAACAGACGAGGTCACTAATGACAACAATGAAGTATTGAAAAATGTTCTAAACAGCTCTAAATTCAGCAAACCAACGATATTTACTTCTGAATTGCCCACATAATGAGCCTTTTTTGATTAAATTGTATTTTTACAACTGGAAGGTGTATTGCTGTGATGCTAGTTGTATGGTATACACCATATTTCACGCAAAATGGATCACTATAATGTATTAATTTCGTATTTTCGTTATTAAATTACCGGCTTGTACATTACAATTGATTCCAAATAATTGGCGAGAGTTTGAATTTCCCACCTTGCTAAATTGAAGTATATACCAGTAGCGTCTCAAATAATTTTTTTACGGTTGATAAAATACTAATAATAAATCTTCGAAAATCAATTTTATATTGAGCTTCTGTACAGAAAATTATTATAAATGGGGTTAAAAATAGAATAACGTAGAGATTATAAAATAAGAACTGATTTCAAATAAATAAAATAAAGGACATTGACAGATAATGACTAGTCAGTCTCAACATGTGAAGTATCCAAAAATTAGGTGGGAAATGATTAATTTTTTTTGTATCCGCGAATATGAATTTGAAATGAAGGTAAAAATGGTACAATTATTAAAATATTCTAAATTAAATTAATTAACTATTGCTATTTATCCGAGTATATCACAGAGCTAATATTTTAATTTCAAATGTATAATAGAACTTTTGGATATCAATGTATAACACTGAATTTCCAGGGATTTTAACGGGTAATTAACCAGACTGGATTCCTAGACTGCTTCAGTTGTTACCTCATAATCTGTCATAGATTCGTTTAGTGTGTTGACGATTTTTTCGAAGTAGATCTTTGTCTTTAAGTATGAATTTTAGGTAACCGTCAAAATAATTACTTGTCCTCTATAATGCTAGACAAAATGCCGCCGTTTAGGAAAAAGAAATCGAAAAGCTTTCCCGTTAAAGTATGCACTTTAGACGCAGAATTAGAGTTCAATTTAGAGGTATACCACTGCAGTTGTAAACAATTCATTAGCAATATGATTAATCGCATTCCATTGCATTGTTTCCGCTTTGATGTCGCATGCATTAGCATTACACCATTTAATCTCACACTTCTACTTCATAAGTACTTCTTTACTTTTTGTTGATAGTGGAAGGCCACTGGTAGAGCTCTATTCGATTTAGTGTGTCGAACTATTGGGCTAAGAGAGACATGGTATTTTGGATTACAATATGAAGATTCAAAAGGATTTATATCTTGGCTTAAGCTGGATAAGAAAGGTAATTAATGAGAGAAGTCTGTACAATATATAGGTTAGAACTACTTGTTACCTTTTCATAGTGCAAGATCAGAATATACAGAAAGATCAGCATAGTACCGCTTCGTTTATGTTTTTGGCAAAGTTTTGTCCTGAGGATGTGGCTGAAGAGCTAGTGCAAGAAGTAACGCAACATTTGTTTTTCTTACAAGTGAAGCAAGCTATATTATCTATGGATATTTATTGCCCACCAGAGGCTTCCGTATTACTAGCAAGTTATGCCGTACAAGCTAAGGTATTTATAAGAATTATAGTAACTGAACTAAAATAATTTTTTATATCCCTAAAGGTATCCTACAAGATTCCGCTTTGACTTCCTTTTTTTTTCATACATGCCGCCAAGATATTTATAGCAATAACATTTGATTGAGTTGATTTTGAATTCTTATTTAATTGGCTTGCAAAAATTAAAGTATATCGTTTTCAATAAGCTTAGTAAAATTTGATCTTATTAAATATCTTTTTTAGTTTGGTGACTTTGACGAAGAAACATATAAACCAGGTTTATTAGCAAGTGAAGATTTACTCCCGCAACGAGTTATAGATCAGTACCAAATGACTCTAGATATGTGGGAGGAAAGGATAAGAGTATGGTATGCTGACCATCGGGGAATGAGTCGAGATGAAGCAGAAATGGAATATTTAAAAATAGCGCAAGATTTGGAGATGAACGGAGTTAACTATTTCCCCATAACGAATAAGAAAGAAACGGAATTGTGGCTTGGAGTTACTGCGTTAGGTCTGAATATTTACGAAAAGGAAAACAAACTACAACCAAAGACTACCTTCACTTGGGCTGAGATTAGGCATATCAGTTTCGATGATAAGAAATTTATTATTAAGCCGGTCGATAAAAACGCACCTAATTTTGTGTTCTTTAGTCAAAAGGTTCGGATGAACAAATTGGTAGGTATAGAACTTTGAGATGTAATACATTTTAAACGATGGTCATATTTTAGATTCTGGATTTGTGTATTGGTAACCATGACCTATTCATGAGAAGACGGAAACCTGACTCGATGGAGTTACAACAAATGAAAGCCGCTGCCAAGGAGGAAAAGCAACGGAGACAAGTGCAGAGGAATCGCTTAGCTAAAGAGAAACAGTTGAGGGAAGATGCTGAAAGAGAACGAGCCAATTTAGAACAAAGACTGGTACAATATCAAGAAGAAATTAGACTTGCCAATGAAGCGCTGGTAAGTATTTTCCATAGCCTGAAATATGTTTTTGCAATTAGATCTTCTATTTGCAGCGGCGTTCAGAGGAAAGTGCCGATCTTCTAGCTGAAAAGAGCAGGGTAGCGGAAGAGGAAGCAATGCTTCTTAGTCAGAAGGCATCGAAAGCCGAACAAGAAATTACGAAGATGCGTTTGAATGCGATGAGATCCGAAGAGGAAAAGGTTACGTTAGAAAGAAAGACGAGAGAAGCT
The DNA here is from genome assembly GCA_023509865.1 of Trypoxylus dichotomus. Taxonomy (NCBI): domain Eukaryota; kingdom Metazoa; phylum Arthropoda; class Insecta; order Coleoptera; family Scarabaeidae; genus Trypoxylus; species Trypoxylus dichotomus. Next base: position 25,740,580 of record CM042082.1, on the reverse strand, counting down.
GAATTGTTGACAGCGAAACTGGTAGAGGAATCCGAACGAAGGGCTGCCGAAGCGAATAAATTGAAAGAGGAACTATTAAAAGCTCGAACCGCGGAAAAATTAGCCAAAGAACATCTGCTGGATTTCCTAAGTAGGAACCGATATGCAACTACCATACCCTCGAGTCCCTTATCTGTAAGGATTCTTAATTAAAAGTGATATTTAGAGTAAACTAAGTTTCGATTGTTGCTTTTTAGTCTGTCAGCAGCCTTTATCCAGGTCCGTTGAGTCCGACGTTACAGACCGATCTTCCCGTACTTGATTGTGATCCAAGTTCGGATTTGACTTTGAATTCTTATGATCTTATAGCGAACGCTGATTCGGATCAGCTTTCTTTGGAAATGGAGAAGGAAAGGTAATCCTTGCATGAGATATTTTGGGAATTACAGGAATTTTGGGCCAGCACATTAACCCCTGTATAGTCCAGGCACTCTCAGTTCACATGCACGTCATCAATAAATCGTGACGTCAGGTTTTACGCTGTTGCCGGATACACACTTACATTAGGGTGACAGAATAAAATAGACACCTACTAATTAAAAAAAGATACTATTCTCGCTATATATACAAAATATCTTAAAATTTTTAAATTAGACTAATATTTTGTCGATTCACCTTTACTTGTGTGAAGTGCTGCGAATCGTCGTGGCATAGAATCTATTAAATGATTAATGGTGTCTTCTGGAATACTTAACCACTCTTCTGTAACAGCTGCCACGAGTTCTTCCTTATTGCTGGGTTTTCGGGGTCGTTTCGCCATATTTGTCTGGATTATGTGCCAAACATTCTCTATCGGATTCATGTTTGGTGATCGGCCTGGCCATGGTAAAATCCGAATCCCCTGTTCCTCCTTCCATGTGGTTGTTGTTCTTGCTTTGTGGCAGAGTGCTCCATCCTCCATAAAGGCGGCGTCTTCTTTAGATAAAATGGCGTTGTCGAATATCGGTAGTAGTCTTTCTGTTAATATTTGGATATATTTTGCCGCATTTATATTTTCGTCGCAGATTACTAATTGCGATCTTCCACCATACCATATCGCGCCCCACACCATGATGTTCACACCGCCGTATATCACCGTCTGATGCAAAAATTTGTCGTCCAGTTGCTGTGACGAACATCCCCATACCCACGTACGACCACTATCACTGAATTGGCAGTATCTGCTTTCGTCTGAAAAAATGACAGACCGCCAAAATTCTTCGGGCTTCGTTCGCATTTCGATTGCCCAAGCCATTCGGCGCCGTTTTTGAAACGCCGTAAGGAGAAGTTTTTTCTTTGCCACCCTTTTATACATCCCCACACTGTGGAGGTATCGCAGAACGGTGCGCTGATTTTTCTGTGAAGTTGCCGCAAGCTCGGCTGTACTTTTTCGCGGTTCTCTTAACACTTCACGCACAAGCACCCTCTTACTTCTTTCAGAAGGTCCGGCACGACCTGGTCTCGGCTCCACTGTTGTTTTTTCCTTGCGTTTAAATTGTGTAATCACACGGTTAACTGTGGACAACGGAATATTTAAAAATTTACTTATTTCAAGTTGCGAACCGCCGCGTTCGCTCTGGTCAACGATGCGACACCCCGGGTGAAGTCGCTAATATCACTCGAATCTTGTAAGCGAGGCATAGTTGTAACGATACTAAACTATGACGAATTCCTTCCGATACATCTACCCCTACCCTAATGACAAGAGAAAGTTCTTAATTCGTTCTTAGAATTTAGCATATTTATACCGCTTTACCTGGTGTCTATTTTATTCTGTCACCCTAGTGTATAAACTCGCTCTCAAACCTAACCTAACTTCTATTACTTTATTTATTATGGTATATCAAATAGACAATTTTAATAATCGGCACTACGTAAGTGTTCAAATTGCGAAAACTAAATATATCTTGGCTGAAGGAAAAAAATCTTTTATTAGTAGTATTACAAATTATTTACGAATTAAATAAAAAAAAAACAGGTAATGAATCAGAATTACTTTATTAAAATATTTGCTTCGGAACTGTAAAGAATGAAATTACATAAAATACGAAAACAAACACGTTAAAATAAGATTAATGCATTATTTATTTACAAATTAATTAATCAGATAATTTTCTTCAATATCACTCTCTAAACTTGAATCATCATCATTTAAATTAATAATTAGGGGAGAAATTTCATCACGATCTAATCCAACTTTTCGTTCCCACCATCCTGTGATTTCAACTTCTGTATGGTGGATGCTGTTCGAGCAAGTTACTTGCGTAATTGTTGCTGATGCTTCGTCCCATACCTTCATGCAATTGATAATACCATAACCATCTCTTCCTACGTGAGACTTGTAATATGTTTTTGCAATTCCCCATATGTTTTCAATAGGGTTGAATAGTGCGGAGGTAATCTTAGCACTGTGTGGCCATGTGCACGTGCTAGTTCGTCTATCACATATTCCTTCGGTGGTTTGCGCTAAGAAACTATGGTCTTCACTGATAAAATTTTCTTGCAATTTCCAATGTATTAAATTTCCGAAAAAGTATCGGTCTCGGAGGGGACTTGAACCCAACATCTCCGGTGTAGCATGCTAAACCAATTGCACCACGAGGCCATTGAACCCCAGTCGCCTTAAATCCCCCTAGATGTCATGATGCCAGTAATATCTCACAGACACTATATTAAACGGCAAGTGCGTAATAATAATAAGTTCGATCAAGAAATGAACTAACAATACCGTATTACAGATTAACCACTTCCAGAGAAATTTCTAACTTTCTGAAATTAAACCGTAGAACAGTGGGTTATAATACCAAGATAAGAACGCTGTAAATACAGCTTTTTCTCATGGTATTGGTGAAATCATTCACGAGAAAGACAATGTGGAGAGACATATCTAACCCTACAATTCAAGTGAGTGTTCTTGGCGCTAACTAGTGCTAAAAGAATGGACCATTTGCCTGCAAAAGTCGGACAGAGCGAAAAGAAGCGGGTACAGATTCCGATCTCAAGTATTGCTCGAGATAAGGGCGGAGAGGAATGCTATCTCATCTGAAACACCATTGGTCGGTGAAAACTTCGTGCTCCAGCCCGATAATAATCCAAAACACACTGCAAAGATATGCCGTGAGTATTTGGAACAACTAAGGCACAAAGAGACAATTGTTGTTATTAAGTGGCCGCCCCAAAGTTCAGATCTCAATGTGGCCGAACTTTTGTAGGAAGAAATCAAACGATGGGTTCGAACATCTGCTCCAAAATCGACAACAGTACTTTGAGTGCAACTACAGTATACGTAGAGAAAAATTGAGCCGCTAACACTGGCAAAGATGCTAGAGAAAATGGCAGTATTGTGTGCGACAGTAATAAAAGCGAAAGGTGAACACATTAACCAATCGCAAATTTAAGTTATTTATTATTATCGTCATTAGTAGATTGATAAATTCACAGGTATAGCAGTAAACTCCACTCACACAAATTAATTAATTATGCGGAACGCAGCGTTTCGAGAGCACGTGGGCTCCCAATGTCAACCGTGTTACCCACTGAAAGTAAAACCTGTATCACACATGCAAATTATTTTCTACGCAGGCTGTAAAATTTCTAAACCATATGACTATTTACAATCTACTAGGTGGCCACATGCCTTTTATGGGAAAGGATGGACCGAAAGCGAACCGTATCTTTAACAGGGCCTATGGTAATAAATCCATCAAACTCGAGTGTGCAATTGGGGGTGGTTCTCTGTTCAATAAGTTTCCGTTTTTTTTTCATATATACCGTTTCGTACGCGTCTAATTCTTTATACGAGTTCACGTTTTTAAGTAGTGTCAGATTTTTTTAAATCAATCTTATGTCCGGATTTTACCATATGCTCTGCTACGCTTGATAGTTCAGGTTTGTCGAAACGATAGTGTCTAATATGTTCTTTGAACCTCGTTTCGATACTCCTTTCTGTTTGTCCAATATAAACTTTCTCACAATCATTGCATGCGATTTGATATATTCCAGACCTTTTATCATCTCCGGTTTTTCTTTGGGATTCCCTAAGAGATTCTTTAAGTTGTTTTTTGACACAAAAGACACGTTAATATTTAGTTGTCGGAAAATTTTACTTAACCCTTTTACTGTTGAGTGAAAAGGAAGACTTATAAATTTCTTATTACCGGTGTTTGTTGATGTCAAAGTCGTGGAATTTCTGTGTTGTTTGTATTGGACCTTCCTTAAAATACGGTCGATATCCATAGAAGAGAAACCATTGTACCTCGCTACATCTTTGATATACTTTAATTCTTTGTCATACCTGCTCTTGTTTAGCGGAAATCTGACGAGTCTATTGACCAGAAAACTAATCGCGGACATTTTTTGTTGTTCGTAATGGTGCGAATCAAACGTGATGAATCTGTTGGAATTAGTTTCTTTTCTGTAGATGTCTATTTCTAATTTATTGTTATTGCGTATGACTAGAGTATCTAGAAACGGAAGGCGATTGTTCACTTCTTCTTCAATAGTAAACTTGATCGTGGTAAATTTTGAGTTCAGTTCTGCTAGAAAATCTTGTATGTTTCCTTTGTTGGTATCAAACACAGCGAAAATATCATCTACGTACCTAAGCCAAATTCTCGGGAAATATTTGGTTTCTTTTTTCAGGTTTGTTTCAAATTTGCTCATGAAAGGTTCGCAATAAAAGGAGATAAAGGATTACCCATCGCCGTGCCTTCCACCTGTTCGAATCATTTTCCGCCTATTTGAAAACAATTTTGTGACATGCATAATTTAGTTAACCTTCTATATTCCGCGGTTTTCACATCATCTACGTTATTTAATTTCAAAAATTCAACCAAATACTCCAGCGTTTCTGGAATTGGTACGCTTGGGAAAAGTGAACAAACGTCGAATGATACAAGGACTTCCCCATCTTTTAATTCAGTCTTTTCAATTTTATTTACAAAATCTACGGAGTTTTCTACGCATAGGTTATCTACTTTATGGGGCAAGTTCTTATATTCATTCACTAGCCATTTGGACAATTTGTATGTTGGGGAATCAATGCCGGATACTATAGGTCTCATGGAATTACCTGGTTTGTGAATTTTTGGAAGATAATACATTTTTGGAATGGTAGGGTTTGAACTTATTTTGAATTTCAGGTTATTATTGATTAAGTTGGGACAGTCCTTAATAGTATCTTTGGTGATTCTAATCATTGATGGTAGGGGGGTTTTCTTTAATTCTCTGTACGGTCCTGACGCTAACATAGTGTTGACGCGATTATAATAATCCGGTTTGTCCAGACTGACTATTTTATTTCCTTTATTTGCTTTAAGGTAAAAACAATTTTTATTTCTGACTTTTAATAATTCCTAAATTCCTCCTATCTTGGCCGCAATTTTTATAAATTATTAATCATTAGATTGATAAACATACTGTTTATGAACTGTTACAGTTCTTCGTATAAGTACAGAATAAAGGTTTATTTTATAATTAGTTTTTGACTTGTTTTTATAATATTTTAAGGGTGGGTAAACACTTATAATTGGTAGTGTAGCTGGATGAGCCTCACTATGCTTATTCGCAATTTAAGGTAAGCGTTAAATGAGTCAGTCACCAATTTTGGAGTTAAAACAACAAAGAGAAATATTTGCCATCTGAGAAAGGACTGTACCAGTAAAAAAAAAACAAATATTTTGTACATGATATTGATTCATGATGTGCTATCTCAGTTCCACGCATTTTATTTCGTTGCCTTTTTTATTTACAGAGTGGAATATCTTCAGAAGTCTAAACACCTACAAAATCAGCTACGAGAACTTCGATCGGAAATAGCCGTATTAAAAGTAGGCGAAAAACAAACGGAACTGGATCATCTGCACGAAGAACAAGTAAAATTAGGCGAAAACAAGTATTCCACGTTGAAAAAGAGCAAATCGGGTTCGACGAAGTCACGAGTTGCCTTCTTTGAGGAGCTTTAAAAGAGTTAGAATTATATAAGGTTAAAATTGTTGATCGATCGTTATTTTCTTCTGAAAGAAAATGCTTTGTTTTCTCAAATTAATCCCGCGACAAGGTACAGCATGACGAAAAAAAAGGAAACGAGAAGAACGGGGTGTTCCGCATGGTACCACGTCCGATACCTGTTTGTTTCTACATATGTAAATAGCGTTTTTTTTATTGACGATTAATGAAAATAGTCTCTCTATTGGATTTTAAGATTTTAACTGTACATAGAATGTAAATTGTAATTTTTAAAACGAGATCAAATTGAGTCTGTTGCGAAGTATTTTTCTAAATGTTTTTATTATCTGTTGAATGAATGTATGTACCTTGTTTTCGTCGTTGAAAAAAAAAGCACATGTTATCTTTCCTACTATTTTTTTATTTATCTTTTTATTTTTATTTCCAAAACGAAAAAGGATGAAATATTGAAAAGAAGATCTATATTTGTATATTTTATTCCAAAATAAATAGTCTAATTTCGTAATTGTGTATCATTCCACTTTATTTCTTTCTTTGTCTTCTTTTTTTTTTTCTTTATAAATAAAACCGTTAGCTTAACATAAAATTTACAATTTATTATTTATATTACACTCGCAATCTCTCTAAAAAAAAAAAATATAATTATATTAATATTAATATACAGCACAAGACATCTCACACTAATATTTATAATAATGTATATTGATTTTTTTTTTTTTGTATATAAAAATAGTGCAACTTAAAAACGATTTACTAAAAATCATGGTTTACTTGGCCAAGGTGCCCATCGGATCCCATGCTGGTAACACGATAGGTTCCTGATTAAATACGTCTAGTATTTCGGCAGGTACATATTTTTTGTCGACCACCACCTCGAAGACGAATTCATGGAACCACGCCGTGGTCATTACTAAATAACCTTTCTCGCCTCTTTCCTCGCCCCATGAATTTTCCACGCGAAGCTTTGATATTGTACCATCCGTCTAAAAAAAATTAATGTAAGTGGATGAAATAGAATACATAAGAGGTGGTAGAGAGATCTTTTTTTACCAGTTTTACGAATATTAGATTAGATTACTTAATTCAAATGAGCTACTAAGGGAATTCAGTACAATTCTGTGTTTGAACTATACAGGATGATTCGAAAAGATGAACGCAATTGAATTAAGCTATATTTCCTGCACTATGCTTATGTTTAAATCCTGTAAATTACATTTGGGAAGTGTAGAGTATTACCGTTACAGCACTCCAGGGCCGTGCGATGATAATAGCTTTTTTCAAGCAAAATTTACCTCATTTACGCACATATTTCGACAGCACATTCGATTAATGTTACAAAACCAAAAAAACAAAGTAGTTGAGGGTATTTTGCATGTATTGGGGACCAAGGGCTTGTACATTGCAGTTTATTGCAGAATGCTCAAACGAATTTTACCATACCAAACTGACAAAAATACCCGAGGCTGTACATTTTATATGGGCACGTTATGTTTTGCACAAACTGCGCTTGGGAAACAATGTAGAGATGTTGGTTTGGCAAATGCACGAGTTGCTGTTATTTTAGATGTGAATGACGAAGAAGAGGATTTATTGGTAATGAAGAAGGCTTTGCATTTAGAGACTTAATTACTTCAGATATTTAATACAATTTGATATATAGAATTAATTATATTAATAAAAAAAATTTCATTTTCTGAATTAGTTGTGATATTTTGTCAATTCAGAATTGTTTTATTTTACAAAATAAATGTTGGGAAGTGAATACTATTTAATGATACAATTACAATTCGCTTGCAATTAATCAACGCAATTAAATTCTGAAAAAATATATCTCGGCAGGATTTGAACCCATAACCTCTGCGTTACCGGCGCATTGTGGTATTAATATCTATCTCCATAAGAGCAATACTTCGACGTTTGAGTGATATAGTTTATACAAAAATATGTGTGGGTTTCTAAAATTTGAAATATTACTAATATTGTTGAATTTGCATTATGAGTAAAGTTGGCCAAATCTTCGGCATGCCATAGTGTCCATAAAACACCTATTAAATAGAATACCATGTAGAAAAAAATAAATGGGCACTTATAAACGCCATCTAGCGCCAACAGGGAAACTGTTCACGATAGAATTTAAATATCCGCCTTGATTTTTTTTACAGAACTTGTAAGATGCATTTGCAAGCAAGAACTATTTATGGAATTGTATCTTACAAGTTCAGTAAAAAAAAAATCACAGGGGATATTTAAATTTTAGTGTAAATAGTTTCTCTGTTGGCGCTAGATAGCGCTTATAAATACCCATTTATTTATTTGACATGGTATACTATTTAGTAGGTGTGCTATTGACCGTAGGGCGTCACCCCGTCTAAGCCACGACTCACTCCAGCCGAAGGTGGATCAAGTAGCCGGAAGCTCGAGTGAGTTACCATAAGACGGGGAAACGACGTCCGGCAAATGCGTCGAGGAAAATTCGCTCGGGCGAAAGGTGAACTGAGTAGCTGGACGTCCGAGCGAATTCCATTCAGATGGAGAAGTTGAGGGAAAAGATTCCAGGTACTTCGTACCCTTCATTCGATCCACGATCCGTAGGGCGTCTCGAAGATTTGGCCAAGCCTAATTATAAGTATTATGGTTAAATTGAAATAGAGTTTACTACCACCTCTTCAAAGGAATGCATCTATTTACTGTGACCACCTGTATAATAAACAAAACGAAGATAAAAACGTTGATTACCTTCGTTGCGATCCCAGTAAATACCATAGCGTGAGACATGGCACTTTCTCCGTATAAAAGCCTTTCCGCTTTGCTCATAGTAGTCTGTATATCAATTCCGAACACCAACGGAAAATCATGTCTAAAAACAAACGAATATCGATAAAGAAATCGATACCCATCGCCTACTAACGAAACTAACATATCAAGATCTTGTATGCCTTGCTTTCCAGCGAATCGTTTCCCAACTTCGCAACCGAACCAAACGGCATCGCCGTCTTTGATACTCTGCGCCGTTAGTTCAAGAAGCGTTTCGACTCGCTGATTGTTGTAAATGCATTTTCTACCTCCGACGACATTCCCTAAACAGTCAACGGTATAAGCCTTACCGTATTCGTTAGCAGGTCTTGGATCTGTTACCAAGCACACCTTGAAAAGGAAACAAGTTAATTTCTCGCGAAATATTTTTAAGTGGTTTTGCATGTACCTTATCGTCAACGTTATATAGATGCTTTACGTGTTTCTCGTAGAACTCCAATGGTGTAATAGGCCCAATGCTGTGGAACGCCTTGTTTTTATCGTAGTAAGTCCAAGTAAATCTTTCATTGGGAATACCTAAACAAATTCCGACAACCCTGAAGATGTTCTCCATCTGTTGCTCAATTAACGCTTGAACATCAGCATCACTCCCACCACTAGATATCAGCTCTCGCAGAGCCTTGGCGTATTCCCTTAGCTAAAGCGCAAAAACTCTAAGAAGCCGAACAACTAAATGCAACGGATAATAAATACCTTGCTTTTTAGAACTTGATTCATCCTTGTGCTAGATTCGCAACTAAAAGATTCCGGAAAACACTTCTTCGGCATCAAACCATGTTTATTAACTAAATTCACCAACATATCCCATTGTCCGCCATCACTTGTAGGATCCTTCCAAGAAAACACCATTAGCACTTCATTGATTTAATTGAACTCACACTTACGTGTAGTAAGAATGACATTAAACGGCCATCGACAGCTTCGTTACGTCGTGCTACCTCAACGACGTTGTTCAAGAAGAAATTACAACGTTCGATTTTATCCCAGAAGAATAGATAACCTTGCGAGAATTCGAAATCCTCCAAGTTCAAGTTCTTTATAAATGGTAATCTCATAACGTTGAGAGCAGCAAATATCCAACATCTACCAGAATTTTTTTGGTTAGTCATTGGTTTACCTTCAGGTTCTACCTAAATATTCCAAAAATAATCAAAGCGTATCTCTATTGTGGTGGTCGTACCTTGTGATTGAAGACATGTTGGGTTTCTTCCAATTGTTTCCGAGATAAGCAAACATCGAAAGGATCGATTCTCGAGCAAATGTTTTGCGCTAGGACGTTTTTCTTATCTACGTAGAAATGAGCACGAAGCTTTCTGACTAATTCCTTAGTTATAATATTTTTTGGAATTTTATCTGAAATTAAAAGAAAATCATACATTTTCATTACTACTACTTTCTCTTTAGAGGAGGATCCATATGTGACGTTAAAAAAAATATTTTTGTTTGATAAGTACCTATTATAGTGTTGCTCTTTAAAACACCATAACAGATTTTTGATATATACATTTTACATTGTTAATCAATGATAATCGCGATAATTCCTATACTTTCATAATAATCTTGCATATAATCAAATAATGTACTAATAACCTACTTACCCGAATCCATGGTTAATTTCCAAATAACTTGCTATTATACGAATAGTTGTTAGCTGAATGACGGGCAAAATAGTACAATTTTTTTTTGACACACGCCTCCTTTATATTTTTTTTAAGAATCGGTCGATTTCAAAAATTCGATAAAACATCAGCGATTGCCAACTAGTTAGAATTTGAAATGAGTTTTTGGAGACGTGAAACGAAATTGTGGATATATGATTATTTAATGTGAAGAGAAAGGAGCACAATTTCCGAAATATTCTAAACAAACTAAACCTCTGTTTTAGAAGGGAATATTTTCCATTGTAATTTGATACTGCTGGTCAATACTACATCGATTGCACTGCGACTACACCGAAACACACAATCGCATAAGGCTGGATCATCTAAATAGGGCAAGGTCAAACTTTGTTTTAGTACGGGAGCCACTTCCTAGGAGCAGCGGTACCGCATCAAATTTCACTATATTTATGCCTTCCTCTTGTCTCTTTCCCCGTTCATAAGCAAAAGAAATATTTCTATTTTTTATGACAATCTTTATTGATCATAATTTTTGAAGGAATCATTGTTATTGACCAATATTTGTAATATAATTCCAAATAATTAATTATCTTCATAGTCAAAGTAAATCCTATCTGCAAGTTTAAAGAACACATTGTACTACTTGCAGGTTTTAATGGAGATCCAACTTTGGAAAATTCAATTTTGAGCTGGGAACAATGTAACGCGCCTGAAACTCCTAATCAAGGTTTTCGACAATATTATAATATAAACATTTATTAAAAAACTGACTTATTATAAAGAATATATTTAAGATTGTTATATGTCTTGGAGCAAAGAAACTGTGTTACTTAAAAGGGTAATACAATTATATCTTCTTTACTTATTTCTCGATTTGGGCCAAAATTTACTCTAATACAGAATATATTATGACCAAACACTCATTTATTGCTTTAATTGAAGAAACAATACTAAATATTTTACTTGTTACAAGTGCAATCTATGGGATTTATCTATGCAAATGAAAATAGAAAAGAGATCCATTGCATATTGATCTGCAATAATTTCAGGTGAATTGAAGCAGCGGGATACTACTGTCGATTCTTTCTGCTCAGATGTGAATATAAATTTAATTAACTTATTTTATGGAAAGTAATTCTTGTAATTGATAACAGAACAAACAGCGGCAGGTACTTCAGGAATTCTAAATCCGCAGTCCCGTGTAGAATTATGTCAGCCAGGTAATAACTCCAATTACATTTATTTTATAGAACATTCATAATTGTATATTAGTAATGTACATAATTTTTAATTTGTTATTACTTCTATTTGACCTTTATTTGTATATTTCCTTTGGATATATTTACAATTTTTTTTAGTTTTTTCTATTCATTTAACTTTTATTCTTCTTACTTGGTTCCTTTATATATTTCAAATTGTTGTTGTTTTGGTCAATGCTTTTATCTAAACCGAAATGTAAATTATAGTTTGTAATAAAATTATTTTTTCGCATATTTTGGTTTTTTTGATATTGTAAATGCAGCAACTTAGCTATTAGAATTGTGATATTTATTTTGTATGCTTGTAATCAATAGAGCGTATTAAGTTACATTTTCTAAACGTCTTGTTTCATTGCATGCGTATTTTAAAGAATATAAAAACTGGATATTTAATTGATATAGGATGTAGATTTTTCAAATTCCCGCCTATAATATTTAGTATGGGAGCCACTTGGCGATAGCGCTGAAAGTTGCCTCCAATCGATAGCATGAGAGTTTCCACTTCTGGGCTTTTACTAGTTGTTGTGGTTTGTAGGTTATCATATACTTATTTATTATACAAAAAGTATTTATAAAAGCAGTATCAATACTAAATCAACGACAATTTTAAAATTAGCGATAAAAGTTTAAAAATTAATTATAGCAATATTATAAGTATTTACTTTTCTTTCTGTTACATTTATAATCTATTAACTATGAGTAAAGGCTTAGGTAAGTAAATATTTGCTAATATTCTACAAAGTTTAATACCTTTTCATCGAATCTATTCCAAAGGCAAATTCAACGATCCTTTACCATCCAGCTACGGCGAAAATATCCCAAAAGAAGTCGCAGATAAATACGTTAAGGATTTCTTAAAAGAACTGCTACCGAGGTCAGACGTGGATCAAGTTGACGCAGAAGAAAATTGGCATTTCCCTTTGGACAAACTTTCTTCTGAAGAGAAGAAACGTAAACAAAAACCTCATAAGAAGAAGTTATTAACACGAAACGACAAGAAAAAACTAGGTTTGTTGAAATTACCAAAAGATGGTTGGGATTATTCTAAACTAGTGCCGATGAATAAAATGTGGTGCGAATATATGTATGAGAATTTAGAACTTGCTAAAAAGGCACCACATCATACCGAACCTGATTATAACAATTTTTGTGCAGTACTGAATAAATCCGAGCTAATTGGTGCTGAAATTAGTGTAGTTAGATCGAAAGTTCCAAGTTACGTGGGCGTGAAGGGTATTATTGTTTTCGAAACGAAGTTTACATTTCAGATTGTAACTCCAGAATCAAAGTTTAAAGGTGAGACATTTTGAAGTATTTTTATTATATACAGGTTAATTCAAAATAAGTGTACTATTGTTACCTTTGTTATTACCAATCCTAGTGTTTTTAATTCTCATTAAGAATGCAATTTAGAAAAAAATATTTTAGTATCTTTTAAATGGAACGTCTTGTATATCATCAAAAATTTTTCGAAGATAGTTTAAGCTGTGATGTAAGAATTTGATGAGTTCTAAATAATGGGCAAATAGTTTCAAATTTATGGATAATGCCATTGTATTTCTTTTATTTGCATATTGTTGCATATTCTTTGATGGATGTCCCTAGAAAAATAGAGACCAGAGACAGAACAGTCTTGGTTTCCATGACAAAGAGTATAATCAGATGGTTTTTGTTTTTCTTATTTTTTTTGTATAATTGGTTAAATGCCATGATATATTGGAGATGGGCAAGATTGGAGAAATAAATAAATTTTTGTAGCCATTTGAGTGACACGCGAAATTAAAAATGTTCGCGGTACCTGATAGGATTCGAACCCACAGCACCCATCGCAGAATCCGTAGAAACTGAATTGCAATTTCTGTCCAGACACATTGCTTAATGCTAAGTGTACAATCAATTAAATTATTAATTTTCAATTTGTTTTGTTATCTGCGCGAACACAATCCTTGAGTGGGGAGTGGGGATATGCCAATCGCCAGCCCTGTCCTTGGGAATTTAGACGCTATGGAGCGCTTTACGCAGGTGGAGCACGGGTGCTGTGTGCACGCGTTTTACGAAAACAATAATTATGTCGAAATTTTGCTAATTTCTATCATTTGCGTCACGTTAGACAAACAGCGTATAGAAAATGGGTACACAAGTTTGAGGAGACCTGTTCGACAATGGACAAACCTCGGATGAGACAACCAAGGACGTCAAGAACCCTGGAAAACATGGATAGCTTGCGTCAGTCGGTTCCAGAGTCTCTTGGTCTTTCCTGGCCATGAGGCAGTGTTTAAAAAGCTGCGTTATATCCGGTGGGAATCAGGACCAGTTACTTTGTATGGGATGGCAGCTTCTACGAACAAACGGATGGAGTAGCAATGAGGAGCCCATTAAGTCCCGTGGTAGCCAATCTCTTCATGGAGCAGTTTGAGAGCCTGATTATTGAAACAGCGGTGGACAAACCTACGATTTGGTGGAGATACGTGGATGATACGTTTGTAGTTTAGCCGTACGGAAGAGATACATTGGACCGGTTTTTTAAACACCTGAGCGGAGTACACCTTATTCAATTCACGATGGCGCTAGAACATAACGGAGTATTACCCGGAGTATACAGCGTACCGTGCTCATGCAAGAAAGTGTACATCGGCACAACAGGACGTTCGATCAACACCAGAAGGAAGGAACACGAGAGGAATGTGCGGTTGAAACAAATAGACAAATCGGCCATTGCCTCGGACCCGAATCAAAGGATTAGATTCGAAGATACAATAGTTCTAACATCAACTAAGAACTACTATAGCCGCAATTGAAATATACAAAAACCCTAACGACATCAACAGAGACGACGGGCTAAAACTGAACCGAATATGGACAAACGGCACGGCGAATATAGAAACGACACTGCGCGCATCCGGTCACGCTATTGACGCTCCCCGCAACGGTTTGGCGGAGCGGAGTGAAGGAACATATTTAAGGCAGTAACAACGTACTCGAAGCCGGTACCTTTGAAAATGCGAACCACAGTTATTCGCGAAACGTCAAGGACAAAAAACCTAGTGACACGGTGGAACCCGACAACCGTTATGGCTATGTCAAATGGCCGTGAAAGTCTGAGATATTATTCTTTCACTATTACTTCTCTTATGACTTGATTGACCGGTTCATTTGTGTATTCTACTTCCCTAAAATTATTTCTGTCTTCAATTAATAAAAATTCATAGTACTTCCTCCAGCTATCCATTCCTGTTGGATTTATAGATTTCACTTTCCTTGTATTTTTCTTCAGTGATCGTTGTATTCCATGGAAAATAATTTGTGTTATTTATTTATATCAATACCGTTTGATTTATCGACATTTTGATCGCATAAACGAAATGAGAATTGTATTTGGAGCTTTGCTCGGATTGCCGCATCTCCGGATTATCGAGGTTACACTGTACTAAATTTAATGAAAAATAAAAGACCATTCAACACTGAATATATCCAACTAATCATTAATTATTTTATTTTACAGTGATCACGAAAGATTCTTCCGTATTCGAAATTTATCTACGGAACATGAAATTCACCATCTACGGCAAATCAATGCTAACAAGACCAAGCGACAAGAGCATTAAGAAAATCAAATCCTATATTTTTCCAGATTTATGAAAAGGTAAATGTATTAAACAAATTATATAAATAATATATTAGCCCACGGGAACTATACTATCTTCCGGTTTATTCAAAAAATCCACGCATATTTTGATAAACTCCTTCGGTTTGTCGGCATGCACTACATGCCCAGCGCCGGGGATATAATGGAACTTTGCTTCCGGAAAATAACGTTTTGTATCGACTTCATCTTCCTTCCTAAAAATGCAGTAGCGATAGTATGTTTATGGAAATATTAGCGACTATACCTTAAGAAGGCGGATTTTTCTCCACCAATAAATATTGTAGGTTTCTCGTATATTTTGCCTATGATTTCCGGAAAAAATCCGGTCTCTACCACGTGGTCTCTGAGTGTTTTTGCGTTAAATCTCCACGAGATACTGTACTGAAAATAAAGGAATTAGGAGTCTGTTGAGATGTGAAATGTTGTACAATTAATTTGAATTCGGTATATCATCAAAAATATATTCAACAACGAAGAAACCCAGCTATCAATTAACATTTTCTAACAAGGAGTGTTTTTAAATTGAAGCGCCAAAAAGTAGGCGTTGTTGGTCAGTTTTCAGCAAAAATTACACTAGCGATATTTGATATATTACCAGCCGCCATATTGTTACAACTGATTCACGTTTAGATCGTATATTTTTCTGAGTTGTATTTAATTTTTCTCTCTAAATTTGCGGGGTAATAATAATAACGTAACTACAACAGCGACCTGAAAGGTTTCTGGAATCGACAAAAGATGGCGCACGAAGGTTGAAGTGGATTCATTGGTCGGCAAAGGCCGGCAGTAGTCTTCCGGTTTCGCAAAAATGGATAAAATCGAATTTCGTGCTGTGATAATACATTTCTGGATAGCTGGAGAAACAACCATGGAAATCCGAAATATTTTGCGGATGTACTTCATCAGTTTCTGGGTGAGCCAGTTCAAACCTGGCCGCACAAGTACAGTGATGAACCACGCAGTGGACGTCCAAGAACCACTACCAACGATAAAACGATCGACAAGATTCATGATGTGTTAGCCGATCGCCGATTGAAACTGAAAGAGATAGCGGAGACAATAGGCATCTCAGAAGAACGCATTGGCCGTACCCTAAACAAAATTTTGGGCATGAAAAAGCTTTCGGCGCGATGGGTAGCGGGCTTGTTCACACCGAAGCTAAAACGAAATCGGATGACGGTTTCGGAAGAGTGTCTGGCCAGTATCCAACGCAATCCAAGGGATTTCTTCATGCGTTTCGTAACCATGGATGAGACTTGGATCCACCGCTACATACTGGAGACCAAGGAACAGTCGAAGCAGTGGACATTTCCGGGCGAATCGACTCCGAACAAAACAAAGACCGTTCCATCGGCCGGAAAGGTCATGGCGACCATTTTTTTGGGATTCCCAAGGTGTGATCCTCATCGATTATCTGCAGAAGCGAAGGACGATCACGGGACAATACTACACCGATTTATTGGCCTCGTTTGCAGCAGAAAGAAGTGCTTTTCCACCACGACAATGCACCGGCTCATTCATCCCGTATCGTTGTGTCTAAATTGAATGAGTTGCGCTACGAATTAGTCTCTCATCCTCCATATTCACCGGACCTAGCCCCCCAGCGAATTTTTCCGATTCCGAAACTTGAAAACATCACTGGGAGAAAAGAGATTTGCCTCAAATGAGGAGGTCATCGCCGCTACAGATGGCTATTTTGCAGACTTCGAAACATCCTACTTTTCCTATGACTTGAAGATGCTAGGGCATCATTTGAAAAAGTGTATTGATCGAAAAATAAAAAAAACACACCAATACCGTGTTCTTCTCGTCGATTCCGAAACATTTCAGATCACCCTGGTACAATCTTACAAAATCGTAGCTAGTTTTAAAACTGCTGCCAAAAAGTAGGTTTCGAAAATTCCATTTTGCAAACGCGTCTTTTTATTTTACTCCTCCGAATTAAAAAGTAGAGTATACTAATATTAAATTCTAACGTTGATAGAACACCATAAACAGAAAAAGGTTTTCTCAGGGGTTTCCAAGCTTTTATGAGTACGCGACGCACTTACTACTATACTGTTTACTTTACGCGGCGCGCATTTAGGGAACCCCCGTTTAATCAAAATAGCTCTTACTGTCCATCTTCTCTTCGCACAAGCTGAGTCAACAAAAACGCCCTGTATCCTTTCTCTGGTACGCGTTTCTTTAGTTGTTCATCGATTAATGACCGAGCTACGGTCATAGGTATTTTCGGTGGTATAGAAACCTGCATGACAGCGTCAAGAATGTCCTTTACATGCTGCAGATTTTTCCTTTGGTCTCTTGGAGCAATATCAACTACTATCAGTTTCTCGACCTTGTCTGGCTGAAATTTATAATATTGCATATACGAGCCGTCTTAAATAGTGTACTCACTAGTGGGCTCTCGTAAACGGTAAGGGATAGAGAATTGATTAAATGAGACAAAATGTCATGTTAAGATCTATTTCAGGGAAAACCTTAAAAATCGATAATATAAATTTTGTTTAATTTTAATCTTAGCTATGAAGGTTACGTATATATCATCGAATGGTTTAAACATAAATTTAATTAACTGTAAAATATATGCTTCGGCTTAGATTGGTTAGTACACCGCAACAGCTGTGAGAGAATTGTGATATCCGTTATTCGTTATATTGTAGTACTTTTTGCGTATAACGTAATTATGTTAAAAAAAGGTTATGTGGTGTAATAGCAGTGAGTGAACATCGTCCACTATTTGCAGCGGCTCTACTGCCGTTACACTGCCGAATTTATTTTACCTATTACAGTAGAAGTTCGATTATCCATAGCTCACTTAACCGGAAACCGTGTTATCCGGAACGAATGCAAACGGCACGATCTTAGCAGCATTTAATGGTGCTAAATAATCACTATACATGTTTTGCATTACACAATAAAATATTTATCTCAAAATAACAATAAATCTTTATAAAAGAAACAATAAACTAACACTTTGACTTTGAACTTTATTACCTGCTACTGCTGGCAATAAGACCCATATAACAGCAGTAAACTTAAAACAAAAAAAACCATACTATCTCTCTCTTACCGATTGGCATACAATTTGGACAAAGAAACTCCTCACCAGCATCATCCGCTATAAGCCCCCAGCTACTTCTTCCTATTCCCAAACCTGAAAAAATTACTAGGAGGAAAGAGATTTGCCTCAAATGAAGAGGTCATCGCCGCTGCAGATGGCTATTTTGTAAACCTCGAAATATCCTACTTTTCCAACGGCTTGAAAAGACTGGAGTACCGTTTGAAAAAGTATATTGATCTTCGAGGAGACTACATCGAAAAATAAACATAAAAAACCACACCAATACCGTGTTTTTCTTGTCGATTCCGGAAACATTTCAGATCGCCCTCGTAGGTGACAAAATGGATGCCAGTTTTTAGTTCTTTCACTATCGTTCCCCAAAAGTATTGTTCAGTTTTTTATTTATCTTATTTTATTCTGGGAAGTAGGGCTTGATCTGACGTACACCTTGTCCCATTTCACTAATTCTTTACCTCTTACCATTCACGAGATACCAATGCTAAGCATACTAACTAGGACAGTGTATATAATAATAAACGTCACTTCTTACATAAAGTAAGGCGAACAACATGCTCGTTAATCCTCCGTAAGAATGACCCATCAAAGCTACGGTTTTAAAGGGGAAACTATTGATGAATTCCTTAATATCTCGCACGATGTGATTATTCGAATGTTCAGGTGAATGGGGACTGTCGCCATGATTCCTCAAGTCGATGGCGATGATTTTTCTTTGTGGGTTAGTCTTTTCCAGCAGTTCCTTGGAAGGGTGGACCCAGTTACGTTTCGAAGCCAAGTATCCATGCACAATTACTAACGGTGGATGATTTCTATCGGTTTTCTGCGTTTCATAGGAAGCGTACGATAATTGCACGGGAGTCACGTTTTCGTGATCTAGAAGCTCCGACGTATAGAAACGTTTCAGTAGGTTTATCGATGGTTTACGAACTTCTTTATAACGATTCAATAGCATATTCCAATAAAATATACACTTTTGGCATTACGCATGTCAATAAAACGGATCTATGAAATTTGGCGCGTTTGACAATTTAAAATTACATTTGGCAATTATTGAGGAATTTATAGTTTTTTTGTAACTAAACGTTGGTAGTATAGGAATATGACACAAGAGGCTAGGAATGAAATATTTTTTAAGTTGCTATCTTGCCAAAAATTGTTAATTTAAAAAAAAAAACATTTCAGTAATTCACTTTCGGATACATAGTTTAAGCTAATATGTTGTGCTTAAGAAATTCTCGTAATTTCTTACAAGTTTCGTATCGCATGGTGTCGGATACGGGTAAGAAATCTAAAGAAAAGGAAAAAATACAACCAGTAGACCTAGCTTACGCGTCTTATGAGACTACGGATATTGGCTATGGTCCCACTCCCGTCGTTATAATGCATGGATTACTGGGTTCGAAGAATAATTGGAATAGTCTATCGAAAGCCTTCCATCAAAAAACTATACCGCAAAGAAAGATTATCGCAGTAGATGCACGAAATCATGGAGATAGCCCGCATACGACACAGCATACATATGAACATTTAGTGGAAGATATTAAACACCTATTAGAGAGGTTGAAAATCCGTAAAGCTTGTTTACTAGGGCATTCTATGGGTGGTAGGGCTATGATGCTTTTTGCTTTAAAATACGTAGGTTATATGTTCAAGGATTTGTTTGTTTTTAAAGTCGATGTCTTTATGAATAAGTGATTTTAAAATACTTAAATTATTTTTAGCCCAGTTATGTCGATAAGCTTATAGTTGGTGATATATCCCCCGTTCGAATCAGTCCCAATTTTAAAACGACACCATTCATGTTGGAAGCACTTAGTAAAGTATCTTTGCCAACGAATGTCCCAATATCAACAGCCAGGGTATCGGCTGACCAGCAATTGTTGAAAGTAATTAGTAATAAAGGTCTACGATCATTTCTTGTAACTAACTTAGTACAAAAAGCTGACGGCAGGTAGAATTCACCATGAAATTTTTGGGAAACATTTAAAAATTCATTTCTAATTTTAAGATTTGATTGGAGAGTAAATATTCCAGTATTAATGGCAAATTTCAGTAATTTAGCTGTGTTTCCCGAAGCCCCTCATAGTACCTTTAATGGCCCAGTTCTTTTTGTAGCTGGCGGTTCATCAGACTTTATCCAGTAAGTCAACGTAATAATTTAATTTAATCGATGGATAGTATGAATGTTTACGCAAACTAATCAGTAATTGTAATAGCTTTTATATTTTAAATAAGTGGTATATCAAGCCGTTTGTAATTATAATTGTTTTTTTATTTTAGAAAAACTGATCAACCGCAAATTTTGAAAATCTTTCCGAATGCTGAATTTAATTATATCGATGGTGCAGGACACTGGTTGCATAGCGAAAAACCTGCTGAATTCCTTCATATATGCGTGGAATTTTTAAATAAATAAATTAAGTAAATTATTGATTAATTTGTAAATAATGTAAATATTGTAAACAAATTATTTATTTAAAATAAAGAGGGTGTAAGATGTTGCCACGTGTATTAAATTACCTAGAGACTACCTATGTTTATTTAGTCATACAATGTAATAAAACAATGGGAAAATGATAATTGAGAAAATTACTGGTTCTTAAACATTGTGAAATATGAAATGTTACTAAAACATAAAAGTTAATAATGTTTCAAAAGATGTTCCACTTTTTCGTAATTTCTCATTAAGTGTTTACCTAACAAAATTTTATATGGAAGCAGACAAAATATGATCAATGATTGTCACCTGAGTGTACATTTTAACTTTTGGATGTACACTGTAGGTCATAAGTTTGGTACAACTCATATTTTAATGAAGATGTTGCCACAGTTAAATAATAGAGTGGAGTCAAAAGTTTCATCGTTTTTTTTTTCGTGAACAAAGTTTAATTTAAGAATATAAAAATATAGATAGTTCTCTGCCATTATCTGGTAAGATGTTCGATCCCATACCTGTACAACTCCACCACTTAAGAGACAAAGAACTCATCCTTCTACCTTCTTAATATTGGCAAAAATATGCTCAGTGATAAAGTGTGCCATTGACCTAAAGAGACGTGGTAATTAGATAGCGTTAATTCTGGGCTATAAGCCGAATGTAACAACTCCATCCCCTCAATAGCCCTTTTTGGAATAATACACGATTTCTGTTGACTAATACGGGGTATCTTTCTGTTAAATACAGCACCTTTATTTCAAAGCTTTTACGCTAGAGTATAGGTTTTGTTTTGATACAATATAGTGCTCAATGGAAACGTTCTAATAATAAGGCGAATATATACAAAAGATATACAGGGTGTATATAAGTGATTGGCTTTGAATTTCTCGCTTTTTATCTTTTTTTGCTTTAAGTTGGTGCTACATGTAAAATACTCAACGTACATAAGTAGACCGTGTACATACAGATGAAGTCACGAAAGTTTGTAGTTACATCATTGTTTCATCGATAAAGTGAAAACAAGCGTCATCAGCGTTTTTGTACTGACAAGATCCGGACAATGAATTTGATTGATCAATAGCTTGGATGGAAATCAATATCTTTTGCTCCTTCAATCATTCACAATTTCTGCAACCACTGATTTGATTTGAAGTATGCGCACTCAGATCTGGAATAACATCTTGACCTTTAATTTCACGGAGACCAATGTCATAATTTCCAGTAATGACGCAAAATTTCTCTGTTCGTATTGGGTATTTTGAGTTGGAAAAAAGTGAGCAATATATCAATAAAATCTCTACATAACTTCTACTTGCACACATTTACAATAATGATGTGTAATATAGTATTAATAATGATAATTATTTTGCTTTATTTTTGGGTTTTATAAATTAAAAAAGTACGAATCAAATTCTGGTGAAACATCTTCCTTTTGCTTTAATCACACCTGTACACTCAGAGTAGGTGAGTCATTAATTTCGTACGAGTTCCGACATCTATTTTCATCCAAGTATTACAAAGAAGTTACCACAAATATTATTTGAACGCCAGGCATTGGTCATTGACTTCCTGATGGAGTTCTCACTACAAAAGGTCGATCTTATTAAGATCTGTTGATTGCAGCCGCCAAACCATATCTATTAACGTATATTCCTCTTTTTGGAGAGGTGCCTTATATAATTTCCAAGATACGCTTTTGGGTCGTGATCTTACATCATTCTAAAGTTTTTGCTAATCAACCGGAGATCGAATGCCACATCATTGCATTCGAGGATCTTTTTGTACTCTTCCTTTTTCAACGTTCCTTCAACTTTTACTATGTCACTTATTGGAATGGACAGAAACATTTCCAGATTACAACGGAATCACCATCCTGCTTTACACTGGGTGCTACATATTGTGCTGCCATTTTTTCTCCAACAGATCTTATGTCAAAAATCTGGCAACTAAAATTGAACGCTTTATACTTGGATTCGCCGATCCATAAAACTTTTCTCATGTATTTTGGTCTACTCCAATCTTTTTCTTTTATATATCGTAAGGTCTCATAAGTCTCGCCGCTCTCAGTCATCCCTTTGTTGTCGAAAAATCGAATTTTGATGTTGTCTGATGCACTCGGAACGGACTTCAGTTGCAGTTAATCACTTTAGGTCTTCCTCGGATCACAGATTTTCTTAGAATTCATCGGCAGTCTCTTAGCTTTTTGTATTTTGCAGAACTTTAAAAGAAATGCGCATTCTTTTCGAAATTTCACTGATTCTCTGTGTGTAATGCAATAATCTCTACGCATTTTTTGAGAGATTGTAATTTAATCTTATTTGTACATCCACTAACTTTGAAGGAATATTGATAACTAAAATATTTTTCACTTTGCACGAAGGTGTGTAAATATAGAAAATAGTTACAAACAGCAGCAGATGAAATTAAAGGGGTGGTATCTAATAAAATTTATTAGTTCTAGGAGCCCGACCATTAAGAAGACTTATTATCTACTGAAATAAATGATATTATGCAGATTTTACTTAAAAATGCATTTAATTATTCATATTACAATTTAAAAGTACTGTAGCGTAATTACATAAACGTATTATAAGAAAAAGCGTAAACAGTATTTTATGATTTGATTCAATTGAAGCGATTCCAAACTTATGACCTGCAGTGTATAACGTTGTTGCATACGTTGAATTTGGGCATACAATAACTGGTTATCTGCTTTGTTATTGAGTTGTTGGAACGATAAAAATGCAATAAAAATAAAAAGGAGATAATCAAGATTCATCCAAACAGCCTCCTCGTCGTAGTTTTATTTGGGTTTCGGTCGTTGGTATTTCCGATTGTTCAAAGATGAAGTGCGGTTCACAACGTACGTCATTTAAACTGACAGGAGGTATCAATGAACGATTTCATTCAGTTTTCGTTGTGATAACAATTATCAATTCCTAAGTTAATGTTGTGTCGTAGTGCAATCTAAAGTTTAGTTCACTTAAGTACGCTGTAAAATGGCCCGCGACTATGATCACCTCTTCAAATTGCTCATTATAGGAGACAGTGGTAAGTTGGGTGGGTGGGGTTATGATCTTCTATTTTGAAAGGAGATTCCCTGGCGTAATATGAATAATTCGTATTCACAGGTGTTGGCAAAAGTTCCCTATTGTTAAGATTCGCAGACAATACATTCTCAGGTAGTTACATTACCACGATCGGGGTCGATTTCAAGATAAGGACGGTGAATATCGACGGTCAAAGGATAAAATTGCAAATATGGGACACTGCTGGTCAGGAACGTTTTAGGACAATTACTAGCACGTACGTTATTATCGACTATCAATTGAGTTGAAGTATTACATATTATACTTTGATCTTTTAGATATTATCGTGGCACGCATGGTGTGATCGTTGTGTATGATGTTACAAATGGAGAGTCGTTTGCAAATGTTAAAAGGTGGCTGTTAGAGATCGAACAGAATTGTGATGTTGTTAATAAAGTTTTAGGTATGTATTAATTTTATACTATTTAATTTCCGTCAACTGTAAAATGTATTAAATTTCAGTTGGTAATAAAAATGACTGCCCGGATCGAAAAGTGGTACTAACTGAAGATGCCGAACGCTTTGCGAAGACACTCAACATTATCCTCTTCGAAACATCGGCAAAGGACAATATAAACGTAGAGGAAATGTTTTTATGTGTTACACGTTTAGTATTGAAATCGAAATGTGAAATGATGATGAGACAAAACGATACGGACAACGATACAGTGAATCTGAGAAGGCGACAGGATAGCAGGGGCAAGAAAAAATGTTGTTAGCAGGTTAGGTTAGATAATTATTTTAAAAACAAATTATTATAATTATTAGAGTAGAAGTAAAAACGAGGATTAAAATTTGAAAGGAGATAGATGAGATCAATTGTCGGAGTGAGTGTATGCGAAAGAAACAATACGATTTTTTGTATTGTAACATTTTTATATATATATATATGTTGTATGTTTCGGTGTACTTGCTTCGGGTCAATATTGCAATTATTGTTGGGGATAATGTTTTTGAAATATTATAATTAAAATAGTATGGAATGCAATTGGGCGTAATTTATTTCAGAAATTAAGAGAAGCTTATATTATAGTTATAATACATCGCTATCTCCAATAACAACTGTGATATTAGACAAGGATAGGTACATAGGGACATCCTGTATAAAATATATAGATACTATATACATATATACATTATAGATATATAAATAAACAAAAGATAAAGTGTATCCAGATATATATTTTGTAAACGTTACCATATTTCGTTTTGTAAATACATATTTAATGATTTCTTTCTTTAAGTGCATTTTCTTTTCTATATTTTACAAATTTTAGGGATGGTCAATACCTACATATGTATAAGTTTTGTAGATAGGTATAAATTAGCACCAATTTGTTTTTGAATGCGAGCTTCTAAAGAAAAACAAAAAGAGATATCAAGTACAAGTAAATATCCTCTAAATAAAAGATAAAAAGAAAGCTTTCGATGTATTTTCGGATTTCCAGTTGATTCTAGGAAAGAAATATTTAGTAAATGATTATTACTGTAGGATATACATTTTTTTTTGATATTACGGACTATAAATGAGATTTTACACAAGTTAGAATATTATGTGACCCAATGGCAAGTTTTAGTTTGATAACTCTAATGTTAAGGATACTATATTTACATTTTAATAATTAAAAAGAAAAATGTTAAGTTATATTTATTCTAAATTTATCATTGTCAACTTCGTTATTGTAGATTAAAGATAATACAGTGTGAATTCATCTAGAGTGTGTCCTGTTTAAATGTATAGCACATTTTTAGTTTTTCCCCGACTTGAACCAATATTTTTTTCAAAAATAGGATATAGTATGGTTTATTTATCGTCAAAAATCTATTCACTTCTTTTAAATGCAAAGCCACTTACAACACCAAATATTAATAAATAAAGAAAAGAAAATAAAAAACTATATTAAGCTTTTTTTTTGCTAGAAAAGATTAATAATAAAAAACCTGATTATTGACTCCGACCGTGAAAGCTCACGTATTCAAGGTGTCGGAATGCTACACCTTTAAGTAGGATATATTGGATTTTTTTTTATCTGAAAAGTTATTCTTCAATTTGAAATTTTAAGCTCTCCGTTTATATTTTATATTCTCGATCTAGATTGTAAATGAAACAGAATTAAGGTGTAAGACGAACATTTCCATATACCAAATTTGGATGATAATTCTGACGTCCAGAAAAACGTTGAATTCACTTTTTTCTCGTCAAAAAAGAGATTTTAATGAAAACTGAAAAACAGACTTCAAAAATGTGACAGTTAATTACTTGCTGCAACCGCACTTATGGCGCGATCATAATTGTTATACAGTTATACAATCAAAAACGTCATTTGTCTCCAGTATAAAGAAAACAATTACTAAATGAAGATGTTTATTTTATAATCTTCTACCATTCATTCCTAAGAGTTTGACAGTCGCCTTTTGTCGGAGCCTGTAAATAATGTGCAGTGACAGTCAAAAAGTTTTCACTAAACTACAGCGTTTTATTTCTGAGGTTTTTTTAAATTTATGCTATAGCTTTATGCTTTTCTGGAAACTAAATAAACTAATCATTTAATTTATATAGAATTAAATAGCATTTCTAAATATATTGCTATTTTTCGGAAAGTATGAAGGATTTTCGTTAATTTTTTTTATCGAAGTCTGCGGGATACTTCTATGAAATGAACAATTTATACTTATAATCAGATTTTGAGTCAAGGATTCTGCAGTTTCCGTGCGAATAATTATTAATGAAACACCCAGTATATATATACCAGTGAACATACCCTGTAACAAAAATGATTTCTATAGTTACTGCTGAATGCTTAAGGAATTCAAATTTTGAATCTAGTTGAACGTGATTACTTTGAAAAAAAAATTGCTGAATTTATTTCTGTCTTCGTATTCAAATTGAATACACAATAAAATTTGGGCAAAATCCTTTATGCTTTTCGAAAAACAGGATTATTTGATTTCTTCTGAAATACACTAATAAATTATTATACCATGCGTTCAAATAAATCTTATCTCACAGTAGCCTTTGAAATTATAATATCTTAGCTTGTTACTGAAACTCTTAATACGAATTTTGTTTGATATAAGTTATTTGAATGATATAATAAATGTCAAAATCATAAAACGAAAATTTTTAACTGAATGAAATATGTTTACTTACAACAAACAAGTAAAAATAAGATTCAATCATGAATGATTTGTTACTATTTTAAATCAATTTTAAATTATAATACAATTTTAACAAGTTCCTGTTAACTATACATCTGAACGAAAACTTTGTCAAATTGACAACTAATGCAACTGGAAATAATATAACTTGCAAAAAAAGTTTTTATTTATCAATAATATTTTAGTAAATGCTATAAAAACACAGGTATTGCTCACAAAATCTATTAGACTTAGTAAATATTTTACTGCACAAATTATAATATACTGTACGCCACTGTATCGAACGTTCCCAACTTTTCGCTTTGCCATGGGTCATTTACTGTACTCTATTTTTAATTCCGAGGAGTAAAACGAAAAGACGCGTTTACACAATAGAATTTTTCAGTTACCTTTTGGCGGTAATTTTAAAACTAGTTAGGATTTGATATAACTTGTAGTTACGTAATTACTATTACAAATTTAGGAAGAAAAATTAAATACAAACATATTCAGATAAATACATGATCTAAATATTAATTAGTTGTAATAATATGGTGGCCGGTAATATATCAAATGTCGCTAATGTAATTTTTGCTGAAAACCGACCCACCTTTTGGCGCTTCAATTTAAAAACACTCAGAATTAAAAAATGGAGTATGCAACATTAAAAATGGCTTGACAGTACAAAACTTCTGACGGTCACTGTATACCTTTAGTGAGAGTAAATGCATCATCATCGACTGTATAAACACAGTAAATATGAGTTTGTCACATAAATATTTTCAATTCAAAATAAAGCGTTCAATAATCGTTCTAAATTAGAGATATATTTCTTTTGATTAAATAAATTAACTCGAAATAATTATATAATTGTACAGAATGTCATTTGATAGACGTTACTTTAGATATTGCTATATATGTACATACTAATTGAAGCTGTAATTAGTTTCATTTAGACTATTCGTCATTTGAGGAAACAAAAAAATAAAAGTAAGAAAGCCGTTAGAATGTGTTTGTCATATACATTTTCCTCTCAGAGTGAGTTTTTTCGATGTTTAGTACAACGACCTCGGAAAGGTAGTGAAGCTAGGAAGATGATTAAATGGAGGTTTTGTGTCAACCTAAAATGCTACTTGTTTTTTTTTAATCAGTGCTAACTGGATACTTTGAAAAAAAAAACAATTTTCTTTAATTTAGTTAAATATTCACATTTCCATTGTTTTTATTTTTAAAGAAAAGAAATTTAAGAAAACAGTTGTAGATAATTGTAGTCTTTTCAAGATAGTCCGATCAAGTTTTTAATAAACATAATTTTTTCTTTTTTTTATTTTATTCTTTTGAAAGAAATCTTTTTATAGCCTTTTCAAAGGTATAGCACTTAATAGAATTAGACATTTTAGTTTCAATTTCAATAGGAAATTTAACTCATTTTGTTACGAAAATTTTTATCAACAAATAAAAATAAAGTAAACTTAAGTAATTGAACAGGAAAAAATAGAATAGAAAACGATTTCGAAAAGAAAATATAATTAAAAAATATTAAGTATCATATCGTTGAAAGGTTATAAAAATCGCGTGTCTCTAATTCCGCAAGTTTTCAAGATTCTTACATTAAACATAGGGAA
Source organism: Trypoxylus dichotomus (assembly GCA_023509865.1). Lineage (NCBI taxonomy): Eukaryota > Metazoa > Arthropoda > Insecta > Coleoptera > Scarabaeidae > Trypoxylus > Trypoxylus dichotomus. The sequence goes on along the minus strand of CM042082.1, from coordinate 25,711,886 downwards.
AACTCATTCTGTACATTTTATATTAATAAATTATTTAACTTCTTCATATCTTGTGAAATACAGCATATACAGGATGTCCCACAAATCTCCAATAAAATGAAAGGAGGCGATAGCTAATAACAAGTTTGTTTTGTAGGGAATGACCTGCTCTACAGTATTAGTTCCTTTTGTTTTATCCATGACTTGCGGGACACCCGAAGTAAAGAGTAAATACTCACCAATATAGTCCTTTTTTTATTGTACATAGTTCGTTATATTAAATTGGTGAATGTATAATTAACATAGTAGTGTGCTTAGAATAATAAAACAAACCATGTGAAATTCACACTCTTGCCAGTCGTAACTACGTATTATAATTTTACCAAAAAATAAAACAAAACAAAAAAACAAACGAGCTTAATTCCAACAGTATGGCGCTTGTTGTAAGTAATGTGTAAACTTGGATGTAAACAGCTTCTTTCTTTACATTTCCCTGATTTTTATTCACAATCCTTCGTGTTATTTGACATGAAAACTAACCTCATATTAATTTAGCATACTTTGACATCTGTCAACATTAATGTGCTACATTATATCGTAATTGGGGTACTTTGTGAGATAAAACTTTTTTTTCTTTTTAATAAAGAAATATGGTGAAAGAACAATAAGTTTTTTTCTCAGTGTAATTACTGTAAGTAATAGTTATTGGTCTCTATGATAGACGTACATTTTCTCTTAATTTCAATCCACACGATCTTCAGTATGATTTTACGCTAGCTATAGACTTCAGTGCAATGTAACGCCTTGTAGTAGTTAATTTATTCATTTCTTACTGTTTTTATTTCTTACTCAGATTAGTGTTATACGTCATGTTATTTTTATGAAGTGCTGTCTACTTCCGTATTACTTTATTTTGTCTTTTAGTAGATATATACATAAACGCAAAACACAATATGCTGAAGATAGCAAGTAAAAGGAAAAGGGCAACAAACGAAACACAAAAAGATAGATTCTAGTATTTTGTATTATATTTTCTTATGATATCTATGTATATGTTATTTTTATATGTTTTAAAGGATTTTCTGAAACGTACGTGAAATGTATCTATGGTTTATTCTTCCAGTAATAAATTGTATATTTGTTGTGATAAGATGGTGTTTTATTTTTTGGAATTGGTGTTGGTAATTTTGAAGGGTATACAAGATGTTTAGTGTAACCCTGGTAAAACTGCAAGTTTGTTCTACTTATAATAACTACAATTTCTATTCCGTGTGTTTAAAAAATAGCTCGGACACTTGAATCAAATATAATAACACATGGGCTGAAAAGTCCCGGGCCTTACACATAGATGACGCTAGTTTTATTGCAGTCACCTTTCTCTCAGTTAGTACTAACCTTCAAAAGACAGCTGTTAAAATTTCATGATATTCTATTCATTAGTTTATGAGTTATTGTGCTAAGAGTCACGCTACTTTTGTTATTTTCAAAACAATGGATCAAAAACAATTTCGTGTTTTAATTTCACACTGCTTCTTGATGGGAAAAAATACCGTTCAAGCGAAGCAATGGCTTGGAAAGTGTTATGGGGACTCCGCTCCATCAGAAACAACAATAGAACGTTGGTTTGCCGACTTCAAACGTGGTCGTAGAGACACCGATGATGCAGAACGCGGTGGACGTCCAAATGAGGCGGGAACACCAGAAAACATCAAGAAAATCCACGAAATCGTTTTGAATGATCGAAAAGTGAAGTTGCGTGAGTTAGCTGATATCGTAAAGATATGACTTGACTATGAGAAAGCTCTGTTCAAAGTGGGTGCCGCGTTTGCTCACTGTTGACAAAAAACAAGAACGTGTTGATGATTCTGAGCAGTGTTTGGCCATGTTTAAACGTAACAAACCGGAATTTTTGCGTCGATATGTGACAATAGATGAAACACGGATCCATTACTTCACTCCGGAATCAAAACGATCGTCATCTGAGTGGACAGCAACTGGTGAACCTCGTCCAAAGCGCCCGAAAGCACAACAATCGGCTGGAAAGGTTATGGCCTCGGTATTTTGGGATGTGCGTGGTGTAATATTCATCGACTATCTTGAGAAAGGAAATACTATCAACAGTGAATATTATATAGCGTTATTGGAGCGTTTGAAGGCCGAAATTGCAAAGAAACGACCGCATATGGCAAAGAAAAAAATTTGTTTCATCAAGACAACGTACCGTGTCACAAGTCAATCAAAACAATGGCAAAACTACATGAATTGAACTTCGAATTGCTCCCACATACACCGTATTCGCCAGATTTGGCTCCCAGCGATTACTGACTGTTCACAGACCTCCAAAAAAATTCTCGCCGGTAAGAAATTTCGCACAAATGAAGAGGTTATCGCTGAAACTGAGGTCTATTTTAAGGCAAAAGATAAATCGTTCTACAAAAGTGGTATTGAAATGTTAGAGCTGCGCTGGAATGATTGCGTTGCTCTTGATGGAGATTACGTTGATGAATAAAGCAAATTTTGAACCAAAAGAAACGTGTTTTCTTTGTTAGGCCCGGGACTTTTCAGCCCATGTGTTACTTATTTAAACAAGCAAAAAAGTCTTCAGAAGCATACGTCCAATATAGAGTGCTTTTTCGACAAATGTCATTTGTTTCAGTAGAGCAGTCATTAGTCATTTAATAAATATTATTAATAGATATTTGACATCGTGAAAAAAAATGTTTAAGAACGAAAAAGAAACAGGAAATATTACAAAATTTTAATTCAAAGAGATCTCGTTAACATGCCATCTCAGCATTCTTCTAACCAGCGATTCTAGATAATCGCCTGTAATTTTAGTTCATGCTACCTGGAGCCTCTGTCAAAGATCTCGTGCGTTGCAAATTTTTCTTTTTTGAATTCTTCGGTCCAATTCATCACACACTAGTTCTATTGGCAAGCGATCTGGAGATTGGAATGAGTACATTAACCGTATCAACTTGCCTCCCTTGACTAACATCAAATAAGTTCTGCATGAATGAAATGCATGCTTGCGTTCGGTTTCTTCTTGGAAGATAAAACTTTGGCCGTATAACCTTTTCCCACTTGGCACAGTATTTTTCACAAAATCAACCCCAAACCATTAGACTACATGCATCATGTTTCATAGTAGAAACCACTCAATCACCGCCTCACAGAAATGTTTGGAATTTAGATTCATCTGTCTATAATACGTTACGTCATTGCTCAAGGGTCCAATCTTTGTGTTGAATGGTCCTTTCTAGTTCCTTTCTCTTATTTTGTTGTTTCAGTTGCGGCTTTTTCACAGCTATTCTTCCTCTTAAAACTGCTGTGAGAAGTTTCCGCTTGTGTGAAATATTGATGATCATCTGATGTGAAGCGAATTTGCTTCCTGCATTGTCTTAAGAGTCGCAAATATTCTGTTTTTTCTTGCCTATACTTTTTTAGCGATTTCGGCATATTAACTACTATTTTAGACGCACAATAACAGATTTTAAACTGACGCTTTATTCAAAATGCCTCCGTGTATTTCTATACTTTTTATAGCCTTTTCCATATTTGAGGGTGTCTGTGAAATAAAATAAAAGAGTACGGAAAATGAATAGGTGGAATTACACTACCGTTTAAAAGTATTTGGGCACACATAGATTTAGAAGAAAAGATTAAAAGCAGTAGTGAAAAAGTGAGTCTATATTTTTTACATATACAGTCCCTGCCCAATTTATTAGGGCCACTTGTTAAAATAGCGATTTTGTTAAAATATATAATGAAAAACGTATTGTACAAGCATAAGTTTATTCAGACCTGTTTATGGACATCGTCACAACTATATAACTAATATTTTGTAATGCCTCCTTTGGTTTTTATAATTGCTCTTATTTTTTTGGCATAATGTCTATGCAGCCGTTAATGGTATATCTAATTGTATCGTCATTTTGCCACACATCCTCAATATTTCTTACTAATTGCACTTTTGTAGTGTTCTCGCGTTCTCAATTGCATCAAGGTCGGAAGAATTTTCCGGCCAATGTAACACTAGCAGTGCGTAGGTTTTCAAAAAACTTTGGTGCCCCAATATCCAGTTCTTCTCATTTGGTATGTTCCTTTTTTTTTACCCACAACGAAAAAATATAAACTGCAACACCAACACACAAATACGGAAGAAACATTGTTACAAAAACAGATAAATATTATTTCTACAATAGTAACCGAGCCAGATAATATTCTACGAATTACTAGCTATACAGTACAGAATGATTCATGAGGGGGTTAATAATAGGCAAGGGGTCATTAAGTGGCACTTTCTCAATTTTTTAGAAAGATATTTAGGGAACGTATTTAGATAAGTATTGTAAACCCTGTTAATGAATTCTATACTTCTATTTGTAAATTATCGTGTTTGAAACACACAAAAGCTTAAATTTATAAGATGGCCCTAATAAAATGGACAGGGACTGTACATAACACATCCATCCAACCAAGTTCACATATTGACACGCAGACTGTATACACTATAGTAATATAGCTGTTGATGCTAGCGTCTGCGAAAGAATGTTCTCAAAATATTTTTGATCTAAGTCTAATTAAATTAGAACTTTCAATTTGTTATACTTGTATTTCATGGACACCTGTATATGGGAGGTAGTGCATACGAGCGTAGGCATCTGCATCAATGACTGCGATAAATGATAAAAATTTTATTGCATTGCCAGATGGCTCATTTCTGCACATGGGGCAGATAAGCATGAAAATCAGCAATTCATTTCCTCTCGTGGTCCAGCTCATGATGAAATATCTGAATGTAGCGATTTTTAACAAATAAGTAATAAAACAAATTCAGCTTACCTTTTTATTATTTATTTCGCGTATCTTATCGACTTTGTTATTCCTTTTTCAGCTTAAAAAAAACTCGATTTATACGACAATAAATAGGTTATGTGCATCACAGACATATAGGACTTTACAGGACTCCATGTAAACTCACAATTCGGACACTCCGTTCCACTTAATAAACAATGATAATTAAAAAAAAAATACAAGTACTTATTAACGGACAAGATAGATAATGAGGTAATATGCCTGCAACAATGTTCATAGCTTACAAAGGTTCGTCGGATATTTGTAAACCTAGATTCGTCGTATCGATTGATAGATTCTCTTAATTACTATCGCATTATTATACTTTGAGATGGCAGACGAATTTCGAATTCGGAGTCACGCCTCGGCGGCATCTTCCTGATACTCTTAATCGCTACGAGGATGATGCTGAAGGCTGTACTGTTCCCGCCATTATCACATCGGTAAATATCCACGAGGGTATCGCTTAAGGTGCATAAACTGTTGAACTTGATCAAGGTAGCTTTACCGATTTTCTCGTTCTTTCTACATTTCAAATCTAAACCGTGAGGAGCGAATACGAAAGATGCGCTTTCTTTATAGAACAACGCTAGATAAGTTTCGCAAACGGAAAGAATGCAGTAATTCTTCTCCCTGAAGCATAATTCCAAAGCGGTTTCCAAGCTCTTAGCGGTGAACTCCTGAATAAGAACCGGTCTTCCGATCGCGATATTGACCAGGATATCCTTTATGACGATCTCGCGTATAACGCAGCTTAACCCGAGCTTGGGATTCGTAGGCTTGTAGAGGACGTACGAATCCTTATATAGCTGGTCTCCAACGTCTAAGACCATGTCGATGATCTTGAAGGTCCATTTGTCGAACGGTAAGAGGCGTTCCATCACGTAGGAGGCTAAACATACCGGTATATCTTGATTGCCACGTGAAAACGTGCTGTAGTCTTTGCTACCGATGTGGCGGCTACCTCGCAGGACGGCTATTTCCGTTCCTGGGATGGTGTAAAACCTTCTACGTCCGAGTGTAGCTTGACGCTTCATTTCTCGAATTTCCTGGAAAGTATACAGAAAGTTTAATGGTTAATTTACGAGGGCGACCTGAAATGGTTCCGGAATCGGCAAGAGATCGCGCATGGAGGTTGATCAAGGGCAACCTTTTTTATAGCAATTGTCAAAATTTCAGAGGTCTAGTGACAATAGTTGTGTTTAAGAGTGTGTTTTGCGTAGCAAGTCAGGCGGTCTCGCAAAAACGGATAATATCGAATTTCGTGCAGTGATAAAATACTTCTGATTGGCGAGGAACACGGCCATGGAAATTTGAAATATTTTGCTAGAGGTTCATGGCGGATGTACTCCATCATTTTCGACCATCAGCTTTAGGTGAGCGAGTTCAAACGTGGCCGCACAAGCACAAGAGACGAACCACGCAGCGGACACCTAAAAACCGCTACCAACGATGAAATGGTCGACAAGATTCAGGATGTCATGTTACCCGATCGCCGATTGAAGCTGAAAGAGATAGCAGAGACAACGGGCATCTCAGAAGAACGCGTTGGCCATATCCTACACGAAATTTTGGGTATGAAAACGGTTTCGGCGCGATGGGTACCGAGTTTGTTTCGGAGGAGTATCTGGCCAAGATGCAACGCAATCCAAGGGATTTCTTCGTACATTTCGTAGCTGTGGATGAGACTTGGATCCACCACTACATACCGGAGACCAAGGAACAGTCGAAGCAGTGGACTTTTCCGGGCTAATCGGCTTCGAAGAAAGCAAAGACCGTTCCATCAGCCGGAAAGCTCATGGCGACCATTTTTTGCGATTCCCGAGGTGTGATCCTCATCGACTATCTGCAGAAGGGAAGGACGATCACGGGGCAATACTAGAGCGATTTATTGACCCGATTCGATACAGTATTATATAACGAGAAACAGCCTCGTTTGCAGCGGAAAAAGTGTTTTTCCACCAAAACAACGCGCCGGCTAATTCATCTCACATCATCGTGCCCAAATTGAATGAGTTGCGCTACGAATTAGTCTCTCATCCTACATATTCACCGGACCTACCCCCAGCGACTTTTTTCTAATTCCAAACCTGAAAAAATGACTGAGGAGAAAGAGATTTGTCTCAAATGAGAAGCTCATCGCCGCTGCAGATGGCTATTTTGCAGACCTTGAAACATCCTACCTTTCCGACGACTTGAAGAGACTTGAGCACCGTTTGAAAAAGTGTATTGATCTTCGAGGAGACTACATCGAAGAATAAAAATAAAAAACCACGCTAATACCGCGTTTTTCATGTCGATTCCGGAAACATTTCAGGTCGCCCTTGTATACCTACTAATAATGCCAGTATACTTCTGGAAAAAATTTTCATATGAAAGTCAGTTTCGATCGATCAAGATAATAGTAAATTAGTTTATGGAAATCGACCCCGTAGAATACGAAGATGACGTCAGAATTGATCTACGATGCTCTCAGACTGCGGTACATGCAGTAAAAGGGGCGAAAATGCTATTATATGACCGCACTAATTCCATCTCTCTAACGCAGTGGACGAGCATCCTTGCTCATTTTAAACGTGAAATTTAGCTTCTACGTAGTTGATTCATATTGGAAACTCATTTGTACCACGACTGGGTGACCTATACAGAAATTGCCTTTTACCGTCCTTGCCCGAAAAATTTGACGGGATTTGCCGGGGGACAGCCCGTATAGCATAAATGTTATCGTCGGACTAGTGCAAAGTTTGTCAGTTTCGTTCGATCAAGATAATAGTAAGTTATTTTATGGAAATCGACCCCGTAGAATACGAATATGACGTCAGAATTGATCTACGATGTTCTCAGACTGCGGTACAAGCAGTAAAAGGGGCGAAAATGCTATTATATGACCGCACTAATTCTATCTCTCTAACGCAGTGGACGAGCATCCTAACTCATTTTTAACGTGAAATTTAGCTTCTACGTAGTTGATTCATATTGGAAACTCATTTGTACCACGACTGGGTGATCTATACAGAAATTGCCTTTTACCGTCCTTGCCCGAAAAGTTTGACGGGATTTGTCGGGGAACAACCCGTATAACATAAATGTTATCGTCGGACTAGTGCAAAGTTTGTCAGTTTCGTTCGATCAAGATAATAGTAAGTTATTTTATGGAAATCGACCCCGTAGAATACGAATATGACGTCAGAATTGATCTACGATGCTCTCAGACTGCGGTACAAGCAGTAAAAGGGGCGAAAATGCTATTATATGACCGCACTAATTCCATCTCTCTAACGCAGTGGACCAGCATCCTAACTCATTTTAACGTGAAATTTAGCTTCTTCGTAGTTGATTCATATAGGAAACTCGTTTGTACCACGACTGGGTGACCTATACAGAAATTGCCTTTTACCGTCCTTGCCCGAAAAATTTGACGGGATTTGTCGGGGGACAGGCCGTATAGCATAAATGTTATCGTCGGACTAGTGCAAAGTTTGTCTGTTTCGTTCGATCAAGATAATAGTAAGTTATTTTATGGAATTCGACCCCGTAGAATACGAATATGACGTCAGAATTGATCTACGATGCTCTCAGACTGCGGTACAGGCAGTAAAAGAGGCGAAAAGGCTATTATATCACCGCACTAATTCCTAGCTCATTTTTAACGTGAAATTTAGCTTCTACGTAGTTGATTCATATTGGAAATTCATTTGTACCATGACTGGGTGATCTATACTTGATTTGCTTGTTAAAATCGCGCTGAAAGTTGGTCAGGATGCAGTAAGAAAATTCGTCAATTAATATCACCAAAATTTTAACTGGATTAAACGTATTTTAATAAACAAATGAGGCATACCTTTTGAAGAATGTCTCCTAAAAACTAAAGTATAGAAACATCAGCAAGCACAATAGCTTTTCTATTGGAACATTGATTCATCTAACACGATAACTATAAATGTGTAGGTATTAGCGTTACAAAACCGAAACATAAATCTTCTGAGGTAAACGATATTGTCACGAACAAAATTTTGAGATTAAGATGCGAAGCAGTACGACCGAAAACTGTCAATTTTGACTAGCTACTTGTCAAATCCAGTAACTTTTCTACGTTCGCACACAAGCCTACAAGATCGTATAATTATTTGAAAACTATGAAGTACCTACCCTCTAAAACTTTGCAAACAGAAGTGAAATACCATATCATCGATTAAATTTATCCTCTAGCAAGCCATGAAATTTTCGTTCTTCAACCCTAAGCTGATAGAATAACTTCAAAAATGTGTAAACTGACTTATTCTGTGGCGTTAGCGACAGCGCTTAAGTGTAGGTGTTTCAGTTTATGTTACACCGTTGATATACGATTGTCAGATTAGATTTTGACGTTTTGACAAATAACTACACGCAAACCTTTCAGTTTGAAAAATAGAAAGTTTGTTAATAATAAAGAATGGTTACATTAAATGTTCAAAGTGAACTCCTTCATTTTCTATACATATCGCCATTCTTCTTGTTCCAAATATCCCTCGCGGAATTCGGCATCATGTAGTTGATTTAAAAGTGATTGTAATAAATTGGTACGATATCGTTCCACATTTATGGTATCATTAAAGAATATTGGACCAATAATCCGTCTATGATTGTTCAAAATCCTATTTTTTGAGAATGCAGGGGTCTCTCAAGAATTTCATGTGGATTTTCACTAGACCAGATGCGCATTATTTATTTATTTATATATCCTGATAAATGACACTACGCTTCATCCGAGAAGAAGGATTTGTCAAGAACATCATCATTATTCACGGTACATAAAAACAATTGACAATAATTAAGCCGGGTTGCGTGATGAGTAAAAGCTCCTGCACGCAATGAAACTTATATGGAAGTTTTTCTAGATCTTCTTTAAGGATTGCTTGTCATGTCCCATATGAAACCTGCAGTTGTCGCGAAAGCTTGCGAACAGATTTCTTAGGTAATTCGTTCTATTTCGGTTTCTGGTTTTCGGAACACAGACACTGTTTAAGGAAATTTTGCCAATGATTCTTGAATAATTTGCCGCAAACTGTCATGTGTCAAACTGGAAAATTTGAAAATTCTGGCAGAAATTCATCTATACATGATTGCAAATAATACGACTATTCTCCATTTTCTAATTTTATACCACTTCTGAAGTATGATTCGATAATGACAACTTTGCGATTTATTGTAAACATTTATGTGTCAATAAACCAATACAGTACACATAGCAAATGTTTTTAATTGTCACTGTCGATTCACTACTCATTATAAACAAAATGTTTGAAGAAATAATTTCATGGCTTACTGCCTATTAAAACTTTACAGGCGTAATCTCTAAAAAAAAGGTCTTCTTTTAAGACGAATATGGTATTTTTAGAAGTGACATATCATTTAAACTTTTGGTTAAATGTGTACATGCAAGTAAAAGATTTTTCAATAAGAAGTTTATGAATTTCATAGATGAATAATTATCAGCAGTTAATCAAAAAGCGAAAAGTTATCACAATTCGAAATACGACTTTTACGAATAAAAAGGACTGTTGCTTAAAAACAAATAATTGAAAATGTCAAAGAGTCAGATCCTAAAGAAGAAACACACAGGTAATCCGGTGGAGCTGTTGAGAGACCAACGGTTGTGAAAGTAATAAGGTCGTGCCAATAAACTGCCAAACATTCAATTAAAAATACATCATTACCAGGGTGATCCGAAATATTTCCGGAATCGACAAGAAAAACACGATATTCGTCTGGTTTTTTACTTTTTCAAACGGTGTTCTAGTCTTTTCAAGCAGTCGGACAAGTAAGATGTTTTGAGGTCTGCAAAATAGCCAATCATTAGGGACGATGACCTGCTTATTTGAGGCAAATCTCTTTCCTCACAGTGATTTTTTCAGGTTACGGAATAGGAAGAAGTCGCTGGGGGCTAGGTCCGGTGAATATGGAGGATGAGAGACCAATTCGCAGCGCAACTCATTCAATTTGGACACGATAATGCGGGATGAATTAGCCGGCGCATTGCTTTGGTGGAAAAACACTTTTTTCCGCTGGAAACGAGGCTGTTTCTCCTTCAATACTGCATCGAATCGGGTCAATAAATCGCTGTAGTATTGCCCGGTGACCATCCTTCCCTTCTGCAGATAGTCGATGAGGATAACAAACTTTGGGAATCCCAAAAAATGGTCGCCATGATCTATCACCGATGGAACAGTCTTTGCTTTCTTCGGGGCCGATTCGCTCGGAAAACTCCACTGCTTCGACTGTTCCTTGGTCTCCGGTATGTGATGGTGGATCCAAGTCTCATCCACGGTTACGAAACGCAGGAAGAAATCTCTTGGATTGCATTCGATCCTGACCAGACACTCCTCCGAAACGGTCACCAGATTTCGTGTTTGCTCTGGTGTGGGCAGAAAGCTTTTTCGTACCAAAAATTTCGTGTAGGATATGGTCAATGCGTTCTTTTGAGATGCATATTGTCTCTGCTATCGCTTTCAGCTTCAATCGGCGATTGGCTAACACGACATCATGAATCTTATCCACCATTTTTTCGTTGGTAGTGGTTTTTGGTCGTCTATTGCGCGGTTCGTCACTTGTGCTTGTGCAACCACGTTTGGATTCGCTTACTCAGAAGCTGATGGTCGAAAATGATGGAGTACGTCCGCGGTGAACTTCTAGCAAAGCATTTTTGCGAAACCACCTGACTTGCTACGCAAAACACACTCTTAAACAACAACTATTGACAGTAGACGTCTGAAATTGTGACAGTTTACCGATTCCGGAAATATTTCAGGTCGTCCTCGTACTATTGGTTACAATTAAAAAATATTGTTTACAATTGAAAAAAGATTGAAATGTAAGGAATTAAAATTTCGCAGATGGCGATCCCAATAATATAGAGTCGTATGCATAACAATTAAAAATTTATATCACTTACCTTTTCCCTCTGTTTAAGTTTCAAGTCAAATATATTCGGCTCGCACGGGCTCTTCTTTTTCTTTTTCTTTCCTCTAGTTTTCGTTCCAACAACAACCTCTACCGGTCTGATGATGAATTGTTCGTTGCAGTGTTCTGGTATCAGTGCCATAAAATGGTCGGCCAACATCTTTTCGCATTCGAAAATTAGAAGGCAGGCGGTCCCATTGGTTTGCGGCATGCCGCACGCTCCTCTCGAGCAGGGATCGAACATGTAAAACGTCTTCTTGGGTTCGTCCTCCTCCCATACCGCTAACACTAAGGCGGGGGTCTCGATAACGCCATGAGTATTCTCCTCGAAGAATTTCTGCAGAGCTGATTGGATGAAATATGCACGTTGATTGATGTTTAGTATTTGTTTTAAAAGAGAATGTAGGTCGTACGAAAGCTTAGATTCAAATGGAATTTTGTGGCGTTAGCTTGTATTTTTTAACAAAGTTATCAAAATGTGACGACGCTCTACTAGAAGATGATTTTAATAATAGTGTCGTGTAATGATATCTATGATGAAATGGTGCACTTTATTGAGGATAATTGTCATAAAATGATCCTGCGGTAAAATCCTTAGGAGCTTGGCAATTATAACTATGCTATCAAAAGATCCACGATCTCTTTTGAGGAGTTAATGTAGAGACAGAAATGAAGAAGATGTGGTAGGACAAGGAAGTGCGATATTAGCAAGTGGGAGATAATTTGAATCTGTATAAATTTAAGTGAAATAAGTAAAAATGTCATGGGTCAACAAAAGATTGCTCGACCGGAAATTTCTTATCCAATATAATTTCCAATATAAGCTACAATTCTTTTGGTAAATTCCAACATTAACATGTTTTAATGTAAAATTTGGTCTCTGTAGGATTTGAACTTACGTCTCTCCGGACGAGGGCCTTAACCATTAGACCACGGACACCCGTAGAAACAATTCGCTTTTAATATCTACATTACCGTCCAAAAATTTAGAACGGATTATTAATGAATTTATACAACATAAGTGACTCGTCAAATAAAAGTATATTAATTCAAACATAATAATCTTTATACATTACTTAGTTCGTAAGTTTATTTTCGTCAATATGACCTTCTTTGGCTTTGATGATCACTGTACAAATTTTGAGCATTCTTCGAAGCAATTTTTCGCGACTGTACGTCTGAATTTGTTGCCATGCGTTCTGTAAATATTCCTATAGGTGTTGGGTGTTCTAAGGTTGTCGCTGTCTAGCCTTTCGAACGAGCTTATTACATAAGAGCTCTATTGGGGATAAATTCGTATTTTGAGGAGGCAAAACCAATTATTTTACTTCATTTCTTGCTGTTTTCTCATTTAAAAAGTTTTTACCAATTCAAACCGTACGTTTTGAGGTTATTGTCTTGCTGGATGACAAACGGCTCACCAAGAGGACTTTCACACGAAAGAGCATGATTTTGCAAAATATCAAAATACGACGTGTACCAATAGGTGGAAGTATGAACGCCACCTAAAAAGTATAAAACATTGTTCTGCAATACGTGGCAAAAGATTGATATTGCTGTTTATTTTAATGTGTTATTGACAGGGATTCAGATTTTCTCATACTAAGATCTATTTGCGACGGTGCCTCGAAAGATCCATTAAGTAGTCATAAAGATTACTACTTGGGTTAGTTAATTCTACGATTTGTACAATTGTGAAAAATAAGAATAAAATCATGAATACCTTTGTGAAAGGGAAAGAAAAGTCAAAAAAAATTCGATCGTGCGAAAAGGTTCAAATCGACGAATCGCTTATTACGTGGTTTAAGCAATGTAGAAGTGCAAATTTACCCGTTAATGGACCACTGCTTATGCAAAAGGCCGAAGAATTTGGAAGTTTATTTGGAGACACAAATTTTAAGTGCAGCAATGGGTGGCTGGAGCGTTTCAAACGGAGACATTCAATAACGTTCGGAAAAGTGAGCGGTGAAGCGAAAAGTGTTAATATGACAGGAGCAGAGACGTGGCTAAATGAAGTGTGGCCTAAATTAAGACAAGATTATGAAGACAATGAAATTTACAACGGCGACGAAACGGGAATTTTTTATAAACTTCTTCCAGATAAGACACTGAGGTTTAGAGGCGAAAAGTGTGTAGGCGGTAAACTAGCCAAAGAACGGTTAACTGCATTTGTGCGTGCTAATATGACCGGTACGGAGAAACGTAAAATTCTTGTCATAGGAAAGTCAAAAAAGCCACGCTGCTTCAAAAACATAAAAACACTCCCAATAAATTACTACGCAAACAAAAGAGCATGGATGACTTCAGAAACTTTTGAAAATGAAATTCGAAAATGGGATAAAGAACCGCAAGGTAAAAAAATCTTACTTTTAGTCGATAACTGCCCAGCACATCCATCATTAGCCCACTTAAAAAAATATTAATTTGGTGTTTCTGCCCCCCAATTGCACTAGCATCCTTCAACCATTAGACCAAGGCGTAATAAGAAGCTTAAAATGTTTTTACAGAAAATTTCTTCTGCAGAAAATTATTACGGGTATGGACAAGAACGCACCGTGTGCAGTTTCACTTCTCGACGCGTTGGACTGTTTAGAGAAGGCTTGGCGTAGTATAACCTCTGAGACTATAGCAAACCGCTTTAGTCATTCAAGATTAAGGAATAATCCAGCTTGTGACAACTTAAATGAAGATGACGTTCCGTTATGTGAACTTATTAAAAAGTGGCAGCAAAATCAGTGTGACGAAAACCAGTTTTGTTTCGACGACTTTGCATCCGTGGACAGTTGCCTTATTACGTCGGGAATGCGTTCAGATTCTGATATCGTGGAGGACATAAAACAGCGGGATAGCGAAAACGATAATGAAATCGAAGAAGAAGAAGATTCATGCGACGAAGCAGAACACGTACCGACAAACGAAGAAGCCCTAAGTGCCATAACACTTTTAAAAACTTATTATAGACAGCGAGAAACGTCTCCTCAAATTATTGATAAGGTGAGAGAATTAGAAATGGATATAGAAAAACAGTTTTGGCGTGCGAAAACTGTGCAACGGAAAATTACAGATTTCTTTCATTAGACAAACAAGTTAGTATGTACCTAGATGTGTAAGGTTATATGGTTAAGTACATTAAATTAATTAAATTCACATATGTATCTGTTTACCACCCGTAATATTACTTCCCACCAATTCTTGTATGTAAACATGGAACTTGTAAAAACTCCGCCTATAGCGTCACCTTGTTATAGCGTCAAAAAGTTCGCAGTCTCGTGGCTGTCGTTATAACCGGATTCTACTGTAATTAATTAATGTGTGTGGAGTGGAGTTTACTGCTATACCTGTGAATTATACAACCACACAGTCCTTGCTATCGTTATTAAGAAAAATTACCATTACTAAAGTCAACGAAAGTCTCAGAAAGATTCATAAAGGATATACAATGAGGAGTCTACTTGAGCTTCGGATAGGTGTTAATGATTATGATAGATTTATTTTTGAAAGATTCCTTAAGAATGTGATATTCTACTCAATAATAAATGTGTGCTAAACATTCGTTGGCATAACGTAGGTATAATATTTTAAATACTATGAAGGCGTCATAAAGAATTTTGAAGGATATCTATTTATAAACCTACAAAAGTTTCATTTAAATCTAATTTATTGTTTTACGTGCACTACTAAAGACAACTTTACCTTCTCTTAAATTCAGTACATTGGAATTTTTTACGTTGATAATTCCTCTCTGATCGTTAGGCCTTAATTCGCAATCAACGTTCAATGCTCCGATCTTGAAGGTGTTTGGGGTGTCGTCCAAGGTTAACGTCTCTTCCCAAGGGTTAAATTCGAAACCCAAATTGTCCAAAGTAGTACCGTATAGTTGATCGCCGATCTTAATGATTTCGTCGATGATTGGTTTCGTCCAGAATATGCATCTGTGCACCAGAGTCATGGCTAAAGCCACGTAGGCCATAGGCGCTAATTGGGCGTTCAATCGCCTTCCAAACATCGGATCCTCTTGACTGATGCTGCCTCTAACAATACACTTACCCGGTAGGACCGGTACAAAACTGGTAACCGGATCGCCCGATTTCAGTTTCGGCTTCTTCTTACGCGCCTCCTCCCGCGGACAAGCGTCCACAGTAACGTTAACGCTATGGATGTAGAATCTCGTATCGCCGCTCTTGAAAAGGTTATGCAAGAAAACGTCGGCCAAATCGCCGACCTCCAGGAACCTCGTGATGCAGGACACGCCGTTGATGCAGATTAACCCGCTAGGACCTCTAGAATGCGGATCGAACATATAAAATATGGGTCCTTTCCTCCATATGGCCAGCGAAAGATTTCTAGACGTCAAAATTCCCAGTTTATTCTTGTGGAAGAAGGACTCTAGACCTCGCTTAACGTCCAGTTCGTCCTCCAATTCTTGCGCGTTAATCTCGCCTTGCACTTTATTCAACGCGATCTCCAGCTTGATCTTATCGGTGGAGATGCAAAAATGCTTGGCGGTATTCAGAATTCCCAAGTCTTCCGCTCTAGCGATGGCTACCGCTTCGTTTTCCGTGAGACCGGTGTCCTTAATGGCCCTCAATTCTTTGATCCTTTGGTTCTGGGTGAACGTATGTAACCTATCGCCGTAGATGATGATGTCGTCTACGGATCGGTGATTGAATTTCGCCGTGGAAAATAGTGTGACGTAGGCTATCGCTACGAAACTAATGGCGACCTGTTGCCTACCTCTATTGTAGGTTTGGAAGATTTCGTCCGTATCGGTGATGGTACCTAAAAAACAATATATTTTATATTGACTGTAATTTTTTAAGTTCAGTTTTTCCTACTAAGATTAGTTGGTTATGATTAGCTTATAGTTTTGGAGCAGTTATCCTGATAGATTCTTTTAATGGTAATTCGAAGAACAAACCGTTGCAGAGAGAAATGAAAACGTAGGCTTCCACGGCCAGAGTCAGTAATAAACGAACTATTTTCACCTCTAGGGTGGTTAACACCATAGGGTGGAAGCTTGAATTGGAGCATCTCGACCAAAATAGAATTATGCGACCCACCGTACTATAGTTCTTCACTATTTCTCTAGTTGGCGCTGGCTCTCTAATATCGTCATGTGACATAAGACCACGTGGAAGTTTTAAAAACGCAGTTAACCAATTGTAGTTTTTAGGATCAGATTGGTTCAGACCTTTTGGATTAGTGCAGAGTGTTTCCCTTTCGACTGTTGTTTATTTCGTTTGATTTTGGATTTTATGTGTTAATTTACCTCCGTTGTTTTAATTAATAGTATTACGTTCATATTTTTGGTGCTTAATATTTCTGTTGAGAGGTAAGCTGATACTTATAATTGTAAAATAATGTAGAGTAGTAATATGTAGTTATCCATTTACATTGCATGTGAAGATAAAGTGTGTGGTTATTGGATGCTCAGATAAGAACGTTAAACTACATGACATTCCAAATCCAGACATCTATCTTGATTTAAGAAATAGTTAATTGTTACTTCTTCCTTAAAAGAGTTAGATCCCAATTATGTGTACAATATTAACCGAGTATGCGAAGTAAACACTTTCTACCACAACACTTTCTGCCACAACATATCAGTGCTACACATCGTTTATACAATAAAATAGCTATAGCAAGGTTGTGTTTGCTAGTGACTGCAGAAAGAGGTTTGTCTATTTGCCTCAATGTCTGTATTATATAGTGTAAGTTCCCACTAAATACTTTCCTTGCTTTTAGTGTTTCCGGCATTAAGTGGTCACAATTATGAAAATGGAGAAAATGTGGCGGAGGTTTGTGTTTGGACATAAGTATTTCTGACATAATATTCTTACTATGCAATTTTTCTAATGCAGCAGACACTGGCATGTATGAAGAAGTATATTCCTTCCACGTTAAAAGGAGTTATTACAGAAACAAGAACATTTCCTCATAGGAATTACTTGGTGACATTGAAAGAATTTTTAAATTACGAGAATGATATATAATATAAGTGATAAAGAAAATATTGAGCCAGTGAATAATATCACATCAGTGAAAGTTGTAAGCAAGGCGGCATTGGGTTTTCTAGGTGGATACATAAATTGAATACAGTAAAATGGTAATGGAAATTATCGGAAAGTGTGAGGTATGTTTAAATACTGCCCTGTCAACATCAAAAGAACCATTTCATGCCCTCTCAAGTTCTCGAATGCAACAGGAACAAACGTCTATACTACATTAATAAAAAGTTCTTCGGAAACCTAAAATTTATTTAAATTAAGATTAACTTACCTCTCAAGATCCATCTCCCATGATCGACCTCCTTGAAGTTTTTCCAATCACCGCTGTACTTATCTACGGGCGGTCCCGATTCGGGATCGTAGATATCTTTGATCTTGATCTCGTTATTGATGGTGATCGGTGTTAGTTTGTAAGGTTCCTCGGCTTTCGTCGGAGGAATATTTTCGACGACGTGCTGGATCATGTCCTGCGCCGTCAAGAACCTCAGAGCGCACGCTTTACCGTTCTTCTCCTGCTCTTTCCAGAAGCTAGCACTGTGCTTCGGCGGACCGTCATGCCCAGCTTCTTGAAGCTCGTCTTCGTCGATGTCGCTTTCGTATTCCTCGGCGTACATCATGCCGGTTTCTGCTTCGCGACCTTCTTCCGTTAGACCTTCAGATGTGTCAGGTCTCTTTGGGGACCTGAGGAAATTCATGGCGTTATTCGTGCTAAGGACATGAATTATATCCATAACTTTTTCTTTAGAGATATTAATATATAAATATATTCTAAGATTTCAATGGATCTTGTTAACAAAATGTAAAAGGGTAAAGTTCGAGTTTAAGAAAACTCCCAGGTGCGTGTATAAGTTTTTTCCGGATTTTTTGGTAAAAAGAAACACGTAATTTTCGAAGAAAATTAATGTATTTCATTCACGTTGCGTACTTTTCGCTGGCGCCATCTATTAGTTTAACTGGGAAAAACTTATGCATACACCTGGTATTACTAGAATCGACGAGTAGACTTCGAAAATGAATTTTCTTCAAAACGTGAACATTTAATAGTTGAGTGTAGGCTTTCACGACCGTAGACCAGTCGTTTGTCATGACAAACACGGACCTAGGACTCTAGAGGAATTCTGTTACTTTTTGGAGCATTTAAAACGTTAAAATTTGATTGAGCGAAGTATATTGAGCCGGCGCATGGAATTATGTTGAAAAATATATAAAAAAAATTGAATTCTTTTCGGCACAAAGAGTCTGAATTTTCATTTGACTCTTGTAAAAATCTGTCTTATATTGTACGTATTCAAACAACTGCGTTGTTCTGGCTGTCATCTCTAGTTGATTGCAAAAATACGACGAAATAGAATTTCTTACATTTCTTCGGACCTCATGGACGATGGTCCGTCTCCAGTGCCTTCCAATCCCTCGTCTTCATAGTCGCCCTCCTTGTGTACGTCACTATCACCTATCTTGCTTCCTTCGGATTGTAAGCTATGTACGTCATGCGGCACCTTTCTCGCGCTCCATTCGTCTTTACCGTAGACCTGTCCGGAAGGATCCCTCGGTTTCGGATCGAAAACGTAATAGAGACCGTCCTCTTTCCACATGACCACGCTTAGATCTTCCGCTTCCAGCAGCATCTGTTTCTTATCACCGTCGTCGACGTCGCTCGGAATTGATCCCGATAACGTTCTCGATGCATCCGCTGAATTCCCACTCTCCCCCGATCCTTCCAATGATTCCGGAGCGTAGATCTCGGTTAAGACGTCCTTGATTTCACCTTGTGAACCTAAAACAGCAAAAAGATAGTATATTGTTTCTTAAGAAGGAAGAAACAACATTTAACACAAGTAAAATGATATAAGCTAGTTCCTGCTAGAAATCTTTTGCCGAAGTCTATGATACCACTGGTATATATAAATCTTGTAACAGGAATAGTTCTCCCTAAATTCTAAGTAATTTTGTATGGCGAATCTGAATATGCCATCAGAATTCGTTGATCACCCATTATTTTTTTTTTGTAATTGTATGTATCGCGCTTAAATTGGTATACCTTCTCCTTTATGTTCTTTAAATATCTAATTTTCGAAACGGCTTTATAATAAAACCACAGACAACTCTGAGAAACAACTTCCGGGGTTCCAAGACCGATAGCCAAGCACGCACTGGGCCACCAGCCCCGGTTGATAAAACAGTGCTCCTTTAACCATACATTTTTATTCACCCAATAGTGTATAAGTCTGGATAAATCTGATTTAGGGGAATACTCGGAGACCTGGCCATTCCCACCAATAAATAATTGCGAGGTGTTAGGTGTGGCTAGGCGGCAGGTTTTTTTACATATATGTAATCAAAGATCTAAGGAATGAAGTGATCTTACCATTCTGAGCATTGCCCAATTCAACCGTGAAATGGTTGACTCCAATCTTAAATTCTTTGACAACTTTCGTCGAGGTGATATCATCCGTATCTTCATCAACCTCCAACACTTCGTTAATAGGTTCTGGTTCCGGCTCCGGCGGAGGGGGTGGTGGTGGCGGTTCTTCTTTCTTATTCCTACCCTTCTTTCCTTTACCCGTATTTTCCGGTTCCGATTCCGGTTGCGGAGGTGGCGGCGGTGGCGGTGGCGTAGCTGGACGTATAGCCACCTCTTCCTCCTTCAACTTCTCCGCCGCTTCGTTGGCCACCTCCATCGATTCGGAGTATAATTTATCGCCGATGTTTAAGACCTCGTCGATGATGTCTTTGGTCCAGTGCGCGGTCGGATACACCTGCGACATCCCCAAGGCGACTATGCTGTTGGGCACGGTCTGCTTTCCTCTGTTGATCTTGTATTTGGGATCTTCCTGACTGCTGGACGCACGTAGAATGGCTATAGTATCAGTAACTTCGGTGAAATCGTTGAGAGGAGGCTTAGGAATGCCTTCACCCGCCTCTACTATCTTTACCGCCACTCTGGCAATGTTGTATTGGGAATTTGTGTCGGCGCCAAGGTTACCAAGGATGACCGTGGTAAGTTCTTCGAGGGTTAAGATGCGGATAACCACGGACGTACCGTAAACTGGAGAAGAAGAAGATTGTTATTCGATGAAGAAAGCTATTACTGGTTAGCAATGGGGCTGGCTTACATGAGTTTAATCCTTCATCGTTCTTACTGTGCGAGTCAAAATAATAGAATACCTCGTTCTTCTTCCAGATGGCCATTGATACGTTGCGGCATGTAAGTACACCAGCATCGTTATCTTCAAAGAACTGCTTGAAACCCTAAGTAAAGATAAAAAAAAACGTATATTCAAAGTTTCCATTCATAAAACAATGGGCGTATTGTACTTTGTCGCTTTCTCGCTTTGAAACTTACAATTTTTAAGTTAGGTATCTCATCGTTGTCCGGGTAGCTAATATTTCCATTCACCAAACACTCCTCGATCTCGAAGCATAATTCTTTATCGTCCACTATGTACTTCGGAAGCAATTCGCTCATCATCAATAAACGACTGACGAATTTGTCCTTTTCCTTTAGGTGCTTAAGGGTATGTGCATAGTATTGATCGCCATGGTCCAAAATCTGAAATTATCGCGATTAAGAGATGCCAAAAAACAAGCGAATGTGGATTTTAGTTAACAATAACGGTGCACAATTGTTTACCTCATCTAGAGTCCCACTGCTCCAGTCGTTGATTGGTTTTAGATCATTCATCGCGATGGCTATGGCTGCCATTGCTGTGCATTGGGTGTTCCTAGTTTCCCTGTCGTATTTCTTATTATTTTGGGAGAAGTTCCCTTTTAAAATCCATTTCGAGGAACTCAATGCTATAAACGCGACATCACCCAAATTAGAAAGGTCAGAAGAGTAGCAATAAGCTGGAATAAAGAAGCCTTACGTTGGAAATTATTCCACGGTCCTGGCAAAGCAACGTAGTCGTCGATCTGAATTTTGCATACAACAAACGAATCGCGTCTTTGCTCCTTGGGTACATTTTTCATGTAAATATCGACTAGATCCTTCAAATTGGCGTACCACGTTAAGCAAGCCACACCGGGAAGTACATCGTAGACCTTCAGGAAGGAGCCAATTTGCACTTGTTTGACGATAAACAGGCCGTTGTTGTCCCTCTCGTTCGGGTCGAACATGTAATACATTTCGTTCTCGAGCCAAATAGCTAAGGTTAACGGACCAAGAAGGATGCAAGCGCCGTTTTCGGTGAAGAATTCCTTGAGTGCAGGTAGTAAATCAAGCATATCATCTGTTTGGGAGTTCAATTTGCCGACCTAGATAAAAAGTAAGAGTACTATAACAGATTTTATGAAAATGACCGCAATTACTCCTTCAAAGAACTTGTGAAAAAATAAGAAACGTTTACTGTATATTGAATGAATAAATTCATGCGCTGAGATAAACTAAACAAGTATTTATCTAAGCCCTCTCATACTAAAACACAACTTTCATCAATTATACTACCCAATTATCAATACTCAGTTACCTCAGTTCATTAAAATACGTAAATTTTTGTTAGCACAATTAAAGAAACGAAAAGCTCTGACATCACTTGATTCCGGAACAAAATAGTTTTTGGAAAAGTATTATTGAAAAAAAGTCTTTATTTTATAATTCTCAACCAACCCTAAAACTTTTAAGTTCACTCTATATCACGGCGGGGGTAAACTATTCGTTATCCTTGCTGTGCAAAATGATTTAGAATTTTCGAGGACTGTTCGAATGCGAGGTTTGTGATTTTCTTTCTGCAGTTAGCATTAATTGCAGATTCAAGTGTTAAAACCTGCAGTACTCATAATCTGAAACTACTAATTGGTAGAAATGCAATTAAACTTGGTGCATTTAAGAGAAGTCCAAATCTTTCCCTTGCGTGCTCGGACCAAGTAGATGAATTGTAATAGATGTTTATCTTAAATGGTTCCATGATCCTTTAGTGTCTGAAGTTAAAAGGAAAACGATGATACATAGTGTCCCTGGACTTCCTGAAGTAAAAGAACTATGCACTGAAGACAAAAGGACAAAAGCATTGCAGCAATATTTCTAACACTAAATTCTATCCCATTATTCAACCAATGGATCAAGACGTTGAAGAAGAAACTGCATCATCGCAAATATCTATTGATATCCATCATGTTTGAAGTTGACCAAGAATTTTGCTGTCAGTGATACTTAAAGACTCTTGGTATGCTGTGGTATAATGTGAATTGATTGCTCAAAAGCAATTATAAACATGAGGAATTTATTCCAGTAGTATTTTTGACGTAGACTATTAGATGTCGAGAATGGTTGGGATACTGAATATCAAGACAATAAGGATGAGGATATATGCAATATTACTGATATTTAAAACTAGATTTCTCAAACGTATATAAGCAACGGCGAAATTATACAATGGCTTGTGGGAGTTAATGAGAAGATTCTAGAAGCTATATTTTCATAATTAACAGTGTACTAAACAAACAATAAAGAATACGAGGAGAGAGGGAGTATTCCACATTAGAAAGGTGTACCACACAAATGAGTTTTGAGATGCATAAAATTGGGTACAAGAAACGACACACCAGATAAGCAACTGTTACTTCTATAGCACATTAATCGAGCGGCTGCTGCTTTTATATTAAATATTACTTTCAAATAAAGTTTTGTTCCGTATTTTTAAAGATTTTTAACCTATCATTTGAGACAATTTTTCGTAGCGAGGATTTACTGTCCATAAATTGTTGATGTTTGGATTACAATGTTGAGAAGGCTGAATATTGGATTAACTATTCCGTGACATGATGTCGTATATGCAAGGAATAAGTTCTAGAACTGCAATAAACAAACTAAGTAGCATGAACTCGCCAATTCCATAATGATGTCATGTCAAACTTGACATTGTCCTAGACCTAAAACAATTCTAGATGGTCACCCGATATACATATCTCATTGGTTCTTAAATGAGAGACCTCAAAAAAATTAGATTATCATGTTTTCTACGACAAACTCAAGTGTCTCCAGGATTTTGTTTTTGGAAATATTCTCTAATACTTACAATAGTCAGATCTTCTATTTGGGGCGTGTACACATTTTCATTGATAACAAACATTTTGCACACGTTTGTCACTTTCATCGTAGCGTTGGGGGTTCTCCTCAAAGCCTTCATGGAATCATGATAGATCACTTCACCGGTTTTCAAGATATCGTCCAGCATATTACTCGTCCAGTATTTTGATTTACATTGGCGGAGCATGCCTACCGCGGCAACCGCGTTAGCAATGCTCTGCTTGCCTGGATATTTGGTGAAGTTTGGATCGCACTGGTGCGTAGAAGCCCTCAAGATTCCGATCTTATTAGGAATGATGTCTGTAGACAGAAAAGGATGTAATTATATCATCAGCAAGCATTAGGCAGCAAATTTAAAGCATATAGTAGCTTGGTGATGGACAAATTCTGTGGTTTGCCTAGCGATTTAAATTTTGTTTATTTTATTGGCACCTGTTGAAAGTAATAATTGAAGTGTTCTAGGAATTGGTAACAATGTTGTTGGTAGACGCCATCTGACATATACGAGGGCGACCTGAAATATTTCCGAAATCGGCAAGAAATTGTGCACAAAGGTTGAAGTCGATTCATTGGACCGTTATAGGTTCGATGAAAAATATGTACTCTTTCTTACTCTTACTCTTTTACTAGTAAATTTATGTCTATTAGTTTTAACTGCACCTTCGTATTAGAAATCTTACCAAGAAAATAAGTAACGCTAGCCGCCTTTACTTTCTGTATAGGCGCCCTGACTTCCATATACTTTGGTTTAGTTTGAGTTCCGCTCTCTTCCGCCATCTCTTCAGGTTTCGAACCACTCCGTGCTGGTTCTTGACTGTCTTCTGGCAGTATCATATCGGTTGAAGCTGGTCCAAGTTCGTCGAAATCCGAATCATAATCTTCTTCCTTATCGTCTTCCCCGACTGGTACTTGTTGCGTATCTTCTGTATCAGCTTCAGATTTTGGGGGCACCGATTCAACTGTAAATAGTACGGATATGATGAATGGGAAGAATTTGAGGATCGTAGTAAATGTACTATTTCATACAATTCCACACGAGTATTCCATATAATTGACAGTAAAAAGTTGTGTCAACTTTTTTAACGGAAAACCTTATACACTTAACATGTTGATGCATGTTTCGTAGCAATTGTTGCTGAAACATGTAAATACACTCCTCAGTCAGTATCTAAATGTTTCTGTGATCAGTAAGTGTCGTGTGAAATTGAAGCATACCACTATCTTTGATAGATAAAGACTTGGACTATGGTTCTCCAAGGCTTTATCTTGGAAGGCTGAAGAACACTACAAAATGTTGCTGAAAACTTTGTAGTGAGTCGAAACATATTATTTGTAATTCGGAATTAGTTCTTGCTAATTAGAAGTGTTCGTCGAAAGCAAGGGCATGGTTGGACAACACCAACGATAAGAAATGATTGGTATACATCCCAACGGCCACGTAGAAATCGCATTCTTAATGGAGTTCATCTTCGAAGCGAGTTTGCAGCTGCCACTGAAAGGCTAATATCAATGCAAACAACTAGAAATCATTGCATAGTTCTGACTTATATGCCTGAAAGTCAGTGGTTTGTATTCCTCTTTCTGCAGAGTATAAAAGAACCCGTAAAATGAGCATATGAATTGCGGAAACCGTACTGAAAAGTTAGCCATCGCTATAGCATAACCAGTAAGGACAAACTAGGTTTTAGGACATCGCTTTGGGATGCATAGAATCCGATTCGACATTTTTAAAAGAAGTGAATTTGTCGGTTTTAACGTCTTCATGGACAAATTGTAGTATATAAATTACGGAATGACGATTGCAAGGACTGTGTGGATGTACAATTCACAGGTATAGCAGTAAACCGTGTTACCGACTAAGTCGGTAACACGGTTCACAATGGGAGCCCACGTGCTCTCGAAACGCTGCGTTCCGCATAATTAATAAATTTGTGTGAGTGGAGTTTACTGCTATACCTGTGAATAAATTACGGACTTCAAAATTATAAAGCGATAGCCAGGGACCCACTGGTGTGTTGTATCAATTTTTAGAACAGTACTAACAGTAAGAACTACATCAACATGTGTTCCAATATTTGCATAATTTTCCACTAATGCTTCCATGTATTTGTTCAGTTTCACATACAGTCCCTGTCCATTTTATTAGGGCTACCTTATAAAATTTAAGCTTTTGTGTGGTTCCAACGCGATAATTTACAAATACAAGTATAAAATCCATCAATAGGATTTACTATACCTATCCAAATACGTTCCCTAAATATCTCTAAGGAATTGAGAAAGTGCAAGTTAATGACCTTTTGCCTATTATTATCTTCCTCATAAATGATTCTGTACTGTATAGAAGAGAAACAAGATTGAAAGACACATTAGTTCGTAGAATATTCTTTGAATCGATTACTATTGTATATATATGTATATGTATAGAAGATGGCTAGAAAGAAGATTGAAAGATACAGTAATTCGTTCCATCCAAACTCTTTTAGAAACGCACGCTCTGCCAGTGTTACCTTGGCCGAGAAATTGACCCGACCTCGATGCAATTGAGAACGTGTGGATTGTGCTAAAATTACAAGTGTACTCGAGAAGAAACACTACAAGTGTAATTAGTAAGAAATATTGAGGATGTGTGGCAAAATGACGATACAATTAGACATACCATTAACGCTTACGTTTACAGTATGTGGAAAGGAATAGGAGCAATTTTTGAAGCCAAAGGAGGCATTACAAAATATTAGTTATATAGATGTGACGATGTCTGTAAACATTTCTGAATAAACTTATGCTTGTACATTACGTTTTTCATTATAATGTATGTAGTTAGTGTAGACGAAGAACTACATATGTGGACCGTATGTTGCACAATTACGACAAATTCGAACAAGACATTTTGAAATCCGATTCTTCTAGAAAGGACGACGAAGAATCCTTTGCACACCCTGAACCTGTCGCTGGTTCAAATCGATCTACAGCAATGCACAAAGATATAGAGATGGATTTTTTGGCCAGAACTAACTAATTTGTAATAAATGCTTGTTCTCATTGAATGTGTGTTGTTTTCTTTTCAATTTAATCTATATCTTCCGAGGGTGTTTTAACGAGGATGGTGTATTTATGTATACATTTGATGGTGAGCTTACTCTGTTTGTCCTTCATCGGAGGAAATTTCAATTCCAAATTTGCGTCCGCCATGCACGAAGGATAACAGGTGTTGATCTTGAATTTCCTCAGTATATTGCAAGGCACCAAGGAAAATTTCGGATTCTGGGCACATTTCAGACTCTCCTGGACTAGTGGTATGAGATTCGACGTCGTTACCACCTTTGCAAGAAGACTATAGCCGTGTCCTTGTAATCCTTTCCATTCGGTACCGTCCTGATCGTGGTCCACGGGATCGAAGAAGTAATAGCTCTTCTTCACCGTAAATATGGCGAAATATCTTTGG
This sequence comes from Trypoxylus dichotomus, assembly GCA_023509865.1. Classification (NCBI taxonomy): domain Eukaryota; kingdom Metazoa; phylum Arthropoda; class Insecta; order Coleoptera; family Scarabaeidae; genus Trypoxylus; species Trypoxylus dichotomus. The sequence goes on along the minus strand of CM042082.1, from coordinate 25,684,636 downwards.
CCGATGATCAAGATGCCCGACTGCTGGGTTTCGAAGAACTCCTTGAGGATATCGGCTAGATGTGGGCTATCGTCTAGGTCCGGCAGTATCTTACCTTGATACTTTTTGCCTTTTAGGGTCATAGTTACCTTGATATTGTCGATGTAGTATGTGTGGTATACTTCGGACAGTTTGAGCTCTTTCTTATCGGTATTTTGCATCATGAAAAGCGTTCTTTGGTATAGATAGTCGCCTGTATCTAGGATTTTGTCTAAAGTATGATAGGACCATTTCGTAATCTCGAATAGTTTCGAAAATGCTATGGCAACGATGCAATTGCATGGACCTGCAAATTATTTCACAATATATTGGTCATATCGATTGGTATGGACTTACAAATTAAGACAGGCAAACCTGGAGATTCAGGTTTACGGATATTTTCGAAAAATTGGAAACTAACATTTTGAAAACGTCGACATTGGTCAGGTGAGACATTAACAGAATTTTATGTTTATTTAAAAGTGTAGAGGAACGTAATAAAATATTCAAGTCAAATACGACATATGTTAATTAAATATAAGATGTTTATGCATGCCACTAGCACTACCCCGACTTGCTGTGGTACGGTCATTGAGAAAGAACTGACAAACATCTTCAAATATGTATGATCAAAGAATGCATAATGGCAGTAGCCGAAGAAATGTTCCTTGAAAAGGTAAATTTATTTATAACTGTTAATTTGTCAGCAAATACCATGGCTCGGAGGGTACAAGACATCGCAGAAAATATATCACCTCAACTGTCTGACAAAAATTGACATCTTAAATGTCTTTCTCTGGTCATGTGTCTCAGGTGTTGATTTTTATTCGCGGAGTAGATAAGTGTACGAAGAACTTGATATTGATAGGATTCACCACACGATTACTGGGCATTATATTTTTAGGCGAGTTGAAAATGCTGTTAATAAAAAAATCTTCGATTGAAAAACTTAAAATCTATTACAACTGACGGAGGCAAATACATATGTGGTAAAAATGAAGGAGTGATCGCATTTGTGTCAAAGGCTGTAGAAAATGGTGGTGGTTCAAAACATTTAGTCTTACATTGTATCATTCATTAACAATCTTTAATCGAAAAGTGTTTGGATATGTCTGAAGTTCTAAAACCAGTCATATCAGTTTATTGAAGAGATTGGAGAGAATGAATTACCATATCATGCTGCCGTATGCTGGTTTAGTTGCGGAAAGGTCTCTCAGCGCTCTTTTTAACTAATACTGAGCGGAGATCGAAATTTTTTTGAATGAAAAGTACCCTCTTACCGAACTACAAAGTAGCGAATGGCAGTGGAAGTTAGCATTCTATGTCGATTTGACAAAACATATGAACGAACTGAATTTGAGATAGCAAGGAGAAAACTAGTTTCTCCCTGGTAGAAATGTTTTTCGGGTTTTGTAGTGTATTCACTCTCTCAGAGCTCTAAAGAGTTTAGAAACCTTCTGAAGAAGCTGACAGAATGATCAGCGAAACGTCTAGTGAAGCAGTGAATACACGACAAAACCCGAAAAGCATTTCTTCTATGGACGACGGTCGTGAAAGCCTACACTCAACTATTAGCTTCTCCCTGATTTAAACACCAATGAAGAAAAAAGATAAGAATCTTCAACATTTTTTTGATACTGATATTGAAACCCTAGGGCCGGAACTTCAAATCGCAGTTATTGATTTTTTGTTTTTGGTTCTATTTACTTGTGTGAGAAGACATTTTCATATCTAAAAAAACTGATGAGAATCTTAAATTCCTTTTAATAATTGGTGCAGGTAAAATTGATCCACAACCACAAACTATTGTAAGTGGAAAATCACAATTACATAAATCCCATTAATATTTCTTACAAGTGGACAGCCCGCGGTTTTATTCGTGTTAATTTAGCTTTTCCGGTCCCGAGGGATTTTTAGGATAAAAACATGTGCGATTCAGAATATATGGATTCCAAACATCCAACATATACGATACTGTTTATACCAACATAACTACCGAGGGTGAAACCGCGGGATGTTCACTGGTTTATAATGTTGGTGGGATTATACCTGTTATTACGCTTTACTTAGCAAGTAAATAAAACCGAGTTATTGTCATTATGCGTTATTATCCAATCCATCATAGCAATAACAGCAAAACTAAGCCATTAGCTAAACCATATTAATACTAATACTAATATGAATATCAATACTACACCACCGTTGGTATTTAGGGGGATTTAAAGCGACTTGAACACAATGATCTTGTGGTGCACGTTACGCCGGAGACGTAAAGATGTTGGGTTCGAGTCCCCTCCGAGACCGATATTTTTTCGGTAATTTAATTACGTTTGTAACTGTAATGAAATTGTAATTTTATCAAGCCATTAGTTGTCGTGGGCCGAGTTCATGACACCGATTATTAGCTGTCGCGGGCCGAATAGTTTGGAGATACCTGATCTAAAGATTCAATCATAATAACACCGATCCTACTTGCCCACGGATCTCAAAGTCTCTTTGTGTAATTTTTAGTCGTGTATCATTTTATGTATTATGCTGCTATGCACAGTTCCCATGCATAGGTGCTAGTAATTCGGACTAGAATACAAAGAACTCACAATTCCTGCTTGAGGTTCGTATACGACATCGAAAAGTATGACCGTATTTCATGTACGTTATCACATTATAAATGGCGGAACATGTGCAATCGTGGTCTTTTTGAAAACAATGTGTGGATATTATCTTACCTGTACTTGTTTAGAATGGATGTGTAACAATTCGTTTCTGGATAAAAAATAAATGCCAAAAAAAATAAAGACAGGTGTATAAAAGAGTGGTCAGACCAACATTAACATATGGTAGTGAGTCATGGATAACCACGGATAGAATCAAAAGCAGAGTCACGGCCATGGAAATGAGATTCCTAAGAAGAATAGAAGGAGTAACTAGAAGAGACAGAATCAGAAACACAACAATCACTAATAGTCTGGGTATCAAACCAGTAGAAGTGATCATAGAAGAGAGACAACTGGGATGGCTTGGACATCTACACAGAATGGAAGAAGATCGAATCACAAAGAGAATATTTGAAGCCAAAACAGAGGGCAAAATCAGAATAGGTAGACCCCGAAACACCCGGAAGGAGCAGGTGCATAGAACATTGGAAAAGAGAAGTATGGGATGGATTGAAGCCAAACAACTGGCTCAGAACAGGAACCTGTGGAAGATAAAAATAAGAAAATAAATAGTCCGACACCGCAAGGTATAAAGGACATAGGATTAAAAAAAAAATCCGAGGCACCAAAATGTGTGCTGGCCAGTGATATTTGAACGCTGTTTTACTTTTAATGTATGTAAGATGTACAATCTTGTGTCTGAGAGAATTAAGGCTTTGCTGTCGGTCGCATTTATAAAATACTTTCAGAGTTTTTTTTTTGTTGAGAAAAAGGAAGCTGATTCACAATTTTTTTAATAATTGACTATTTTCGGTATTCGTGAATTCGAACAGCAGTTATACGAAAATGTTGATACCGCAACAGGAGATCACTTATAAAATATTATTTTCATTACCGAACCTCAATTTTCGCACTAGAATCTGAAATAAAAATATTGTTATACTTTAAATAATTTCTGTGTGCTATTGCATAATTTAAAGCGTAATCTCAGAATTGAAATACCTTTCATCATCTTAAATATTACCTTGATACCCATTGCTTTTAACGGAATATCTCCTATAAAACTGACTCCACGATCCTGTGAGTACAGCTCTGTCGCCAAGGATAACGAAATTATGCCATATCTTCTGCAAACTGGACAACGCCAATTTGACAGATATTTGCGGCGGTTTCACATATTTAGGAGGTTTTTTCTTTTTCGGTCTTTGATCGGGCGGGATCCATTTTCTTGTCGGAACCGGGGGATATTCGATTTTAGGCCTCGAAAACTTTTTCGCTTTTTTTCGAGATCGTGTCTTCCTAATCGATAGAGAAAAAGGCATGTAGGTGATTTTGTTCTAAATTTAACGTTTCGTACTCACATATTGTTTAGGGGGTTGATCTAGCGTTTAGAATAACATAATTAATACTAGAATTTAGAGTTTGTTACTGTAAATTTTGGATCTGCGTCGTGATATTTGAATGACACTTTGACACCTAAAATTGTTTTTGTGTATCCGTTATCATGGCAACAAGGCGAAAAATTTGACTAATATACAGGGTGCGCTAAGAGCACGTCTGCCTTTTATTACTCGGGCTGTATAGTAGACAGCAACTTGATATATTGGGGATGTTATGTATATTACATTGGCAAACAAATAATTTTTTTTCTCCTGACTAAAATCTCACACTAGTTTTTAACTAATATAAGGTACGCCAATGTCAAATATGAAATTCATTTTTCTCTATCACGTCATGTTTTTCTTCTGTGGTCTTTCTTGTTTGCCGATTTCAAAATTCTTGAAAATTGTTAACTAAATGTGGCAAATGCTTAATTGTTCAAATAGTTGTAGAAATATTGTAAGTGAACCTTTAATCGGCAGAGGGAAAGTAATTTTTCCCCCTCCTCAGGTCAAGCTCATGATGTAATATGTTAAACCTGGGGTCTGTTTCAAATACATATGTCAAAAGTTTTCACCATTAATTTACGAAAAAGTTAAAGCTGGTGTATTTGATTCACCTTAAATTATAACTTTAATGACAGATTAAAATTTCATCAACTCCATGAATGAAGCTGAGGAAGAAGCATGGACTTCATTTATTATGGTCACTAACAATTTTCTTGAAAACAAAAAAAACCTCCAATTACAAAGATCTAGTGGAATCAATGCTTCAAAAACTTCACCGCCTAGGTTGCAGTATGAGCATAAAGCTTCATTTCTTGCATGGTCATCTTGATAGTTTTCCCGAAAATTTAGGTGCTGCAAGCGATGAACAGGGCGAGAGATTTCATCAAGATTTAAAATCCATGGCGACTCGGTACCAAATAAGATGGGATCCTCATATGATGATTACTGTTGGAGTGATCAAAGGGCCTGCCAAATCATAATACACAGCCGAAAGTGTAACAAACGAAAATTTATTGCCTCTTTGTTGATTGTGTTTTTACAATTTCCCTTGTACTTTTTAATCGCAATTTAGTCCTTTGCTCTTCCTTTTGTACATTAATGATCTTTGTGATATCTTGAAATGTGAAAGTTGTTATTTGCAGATGATCTGAAATTGTATTATCGAATTCAAACAAATAGAGACTGCACGATTCTGCAACAATAAATCACTACTCTCTCACTGTAGTGTTCTTCAAACAAATTAAACATGAATGTGTCCAAATATAATATCCTAACGTATACTCGTAAAACTAATCTGATTATAACGGATTTATCGTTTTAACATCCCTATAAATCATTGCATGACTGTTAAGGACTTGGGTATAACATGTGATACTGAATTATCTTTTATAGGTCATATTTTAAATAGTCGGTCAATCAACTCTTCGGAACTAATAACTATGCTCTATTTTGCATTTGTATGCTCTAAGTTGGAATACGGGTCACTAATATGGTCACCCATAGGGTGACAGAATAAAATAGACACCTACTAATTAAAAAAAGATTCTATTCTCGTTATACATATATACAAAATATTTTAAAATTTTTAAATTAGACTAATATTTTGTCGATCCACCTTTACTTGCGTTAAGTGCTGCGAGTCGTCGTAGCATAGAATCTATTAAATGATTAATGGTGTCTTCTGGAATATTTAACCACTATTCTGTAACAGCTGCCACGAGTTCTTCCTTATTGCTGGGTATTCGGGGTCATTTCGCCATATTTGTCTGGATTATATGCAAAACATTCTCTATCGGATTCATGTCTGGTGATTGGCCTGGCCATGGTAAAATCCGAATCCCCTGTTCCTCTTTCCATGTGGTTGTTGTTCTTGCTTTGTGGCTTGTTGGTGCTCCATCCTCCATAAAAGTGGCGTCTTCTTTAGATAAAATGGCGTTGTCGAATATCGGTAGTAGTCCTTCTGTTAATATTTGGATATAGTTTGCCGCATTTATATTTCCGTCGCAGATTACTAATTGCGATCTTCCACCATACCATATCGCGCCCCACACCATGATGTTCGCACCGCCGTATTTCACCGTCTGATGCAAAAAATTGTCGTCCAGTTGCTGTGACGAACGTCTCCATACCCACGTACGACCACTATCACTGAATTGGCAGTATCTGCTTTCGTATGAAAAAATGACAAATCGCCAAAACTCTTCGGGCTTCGTTCGCATTTCGATTGCCCAAGCCATTCGGCGCCGTGTTTGAGACGCCGTAAGGAGAGGTTTTTTCTTTGCCACCCTTTTATACATCCCCACACTGTGGAGGTATCGCAGAACGGTGCGCTGACTTTTCTGTGAAGTTGCCGCAAGCTCAGCTGTATTTTTTCACGGTTCTCTTAACACTTCACACACAAGCAACCGTTTACTTCTTTCAGAAGGTCCGGCACGACCTGGTCTCGGCTCCACTGTTGTTTTTTCCTTGCGTTTAAATTGTGTAATCACACGGTTAACTGTGGGGACAACGGAATATTTAAAAATTTACTTATTTCACTAAACTATGACAAATTCCTTCCGATAAATCTACCCCTACCCTAATGACAAGAGAAAGTTCTTAATTCGTTCTTAGAATTTAGCTATTTACATATTTATACCGCTTTACCTGGTGTCTATTTTACTCTGTCACCCTAGTGTATTTCAGAGAATCTAGTTTGCCGCATTAGTGATCATTCAAAAAAAATAATATGAAATAAGGTTAAATTTTGACGTGATACACAAAAACTAATATGACTTTCGGATTCAGCACACCCAAATTAGTAAGAAAATAACTCTCATATAGAAGTTAACGAAAAAATTAGGCAGTGTTATGCATCTTTAGAAAATATATTCTAATATACTGGGTGTTTTTATAAAGAAAGTAGCACAGTAAAACTCTTTCTTTTTTAGTAGAACACCCTGTATATTTTAAGTTATAAAAGGTCCCTAACTGTGCTCTATCCTTAGATGATGAAAGTAACATGTACTATGATTTTCGAGTTACCACTGTTTCTGTTGAAAAAAATTGAAAAATTACATATCTCAAAGAAAATACTTCCACGTCCAAGCGTTTTCAAATTTAGCAATAAAATTCGTTGTGTGGATTAGTTGAAATTGGGTCACAGGTGATTGTTTCTATCACCGGACGTAGAAGGTGGTCTCACTCAAGAAAATTCTGACTTTACCAATTTCAAAATTATTTCTTCGATTTTGTTAAATGTTATACCCTGTATATTATGTCATATTGGATTTCTCTGCACCTACTTTTATTGATTTCAACAATAACCCCGAATAATCAAGATTCCAATATTCGACTTCTTTTCTATTTTAAAATAAGTTTTAATTTTAATTCTGTCCTTGTAAAGTGAATTAATTTAGAAAGAAGTAGCTATTAACAGCCGAATCTGCTGA